>CM038229.1:77745836-78394775 GCA_021442155.1 Cymbidium sinense | reverse complement strand
AACATTCATTGGAAACAGTAAGTTGATACTTTAATCAGGTGTTGCAAGCCATCATTTCATTATCCGATGAGTTCATCAACTTACCGACAACACAAGGAGATTGTCATTCATTTGTACAGGAAAATCCCCAATTTTATTCATTTTTCAGTGATGTTATAGTAATCGATGGAACACATATGCTAGCTGTTGTTAATTCACGATTGCAAAACAGATATCACAATAAAAAAGAATTCACTTCACAAAATTTTATGGCTACTATTTCTTTCAATCATCAATTTGTTTATCTAGCTTTAGGTTGGAAAGGATCTGTAGCAGGTATGAGAGTTTTACGTTGATTAGTTGAGAAAGGAGGGTTTCGTGTTCCACAAGACAAGTATTACTTAGTTGATTCAGGTTTGAAAATACAGACGAATTTATTGCACCATTTTGAGACTTCCATTATCACCTAAGTGACTATCATAGGTACAACTCACATATATACAGGGCCACAAGAGTTGTTTAACCATCATCATGCACAATAATGAAATGTAGTTGAGAGAACTTTTGGGATTTGGAAAGAAAGATTTCAGGTCTTGACTCATATGTGCAAATTTCTTTGGATGTACAGGGTGACATTGTAATTGCGTGTGAAGTACTACACAACTATATTGGTCATTATCATAGAGATGATTATTGTTTTAATATGACTCAAACAGAAATGCAACTGCGGGCTCCAAAAATTCGCCACCAACCTCTCCAATGAAGAGAGTGATTTAAGTGTCGATGTAATTTTCAGAAGGCGGTGTGATAGTAGATAAGACACTACCCAGAGATTTCGCTCTCATTTTGTGAGGACTTTAGATCTGGTTCCAAGTTTCCTATAGGCGCAAGCACCCATAGTTAATGACCCCTCAATGAGAGAACTTTTGATTAAGGCTATTAGATTGCGTAGTGTATAATAGTAGTATGTGGAGTTTTGAAAGTTAGATTTATAAAATTCATTATATTTAACTTAAAGTGGATGGTTGGAGGAACGATGATGCACCCGATCTATATCTCATGGTTCCATCATCCTGGGCTGTCGCAGTCCCTAGTCTACTTAATCAGAGGAAGTAGTCGACCCAACCTGACCGAAGGATCCTTATCAGCAACACATGGGTTACCTCGTCTAAGAAATCTTTGTAGGCCTGGGGTGGTGTTTGTATAAGGAGACAAGCTTAAGTCTACCTTAGCAAACAGAGGGTTTTACTCAATTAAGTATACCTATCATAACTCAAAAGCCATTAGAGCCATTGGGGCTATATGAATATAATGGTTCCATTTGGTGGCAACCACACGTCGAGGACTCGGTAACTACATCATGTGGAGCCTGGCCAAACCACACAGTTAGAAGACACAGGCCACGTCTTTGCTGGCATGAGATTATTTGAGAGTAAACATAGTTGTGTACTTGATTTGACTTGGCTCCTTCGTGAGCTAGAAATTTCTTAATTTTTCACTCCCACAAACTATTGCCGAAGGTGAATTG
This sequence comes from Cymbidium sinense, assembly GCA_021442155.1. Taxonomy (NCBI): domain Eukaryota; kingdom Viridiplantae; phylum Streptophyta; class Magnoliopsida; order Asparagales; family Orchidaceae; genus Cymbidium; species Cymbidium sinense. Next base: position 78,393,268 of record CM038229.1, on the reverse strand, counting down.
AATTTTTAGCTTTTAAGTTTTTAATATTGAATTTCACTTAGACATTTATAGCTTAATGATATTTTAAATTCTAAATTTAGATTGAGATTCAATCTAAGTTAATTTGTTTTGAGATTGTAATCATATTTTGATTGAAGTATCCTCCGTTAAAATTTTCATTTAACACGGCCATCATCGGGGTAGTTTATAATTTTGTTGTTTCAGATCCTGCCCACTCTATTAATTTAATAATAGAAGATCAGATATGTTGTCATATGACAGAATTAGCTTCTCATATATTTTATTAGGTTGAAATTCTTATAATAGATTTTTAGATTTTGTTAACCCAGACCCAGTCCTAAGACTAAACCGGGAATCAACTCACGCAGCATTCTTAGACACTAAATTTAAGCATTCAGCATAGTGTCGGGGCCCATGCGGTATTTAAATCATTTAATTTATTATTTTAGATCTTGTTGACTCTATTAATTGAATAATAGAGGATCAGACCTATATTTATATATTTTGGATTTGAGAATATTGAATATAAATATCTTAAATATTTTGATAATAGTTACCCCTCTAATTGATATCTTCAATCAACTAAGTTATCATTGGGGATATAGGTGACGGTCATTATACTGCCAAATAATAGAATCACCATCTAAGAGATTTTCTCAAGCGGAGAAAGCTATAACAACATCATTAGGTTTTGTAACCCAGACCCAGTCCGTAGACCCAACTGGGAATCAACCCGCGCAGCATCCTTAGATACTAAATTTAAGCATTCAACATAGTGTCAGGGCCAATGCAGGTGTATTTTAAATTGCTTGCATACTTTTAAGGTATTGAATTTGTGTTTTAAGCATGCTCTAAAATGTGTGCAAGACATTAATTGAAGTCTTAATTAACGCTTTATGTTCGCTTGTACGATATTTTGTGATTTCGGTGGCGTAGAAGATGTTATAGATTGATATAATATCTTATTTTTTTTAAATTAATATTTAATTGATTCCAATTTAACCTGCGCAAGTTTTTAGACATTAAAATTTACACTTTAAATCTTTATGTCTGAGCACATGCAGGTGTATCTAAGAATGCCTTAATTAACGTCTTTTGTTCGCTTGTATGATATATTGCGAATCCGATGGCATAAAAAATGTTATAGATTGATCTAATATCTTATTAGATTTTTAAGATTAATATTTAATTGATTCCAATTCAGCCTGCACAGCCTTTTTAGATATTAAAATTTATACTTTAAATCTTTATGTCCGAGCACATGCAGGTGTATCTAAGAATGTCTTAATTAATGCCTTCTATTCACTTGTACAAAGTGTCGAATTCGGTGGTGTAGATGGTGTTATAGATTGATCTAATATCTTATTAGATTATTTCAGATTAATATTTAATTGATTCCAATTTAGCCTGCGTAGTCTTTTCAAATATTAAAATTTGCACATTAAATCTTTTTGTCCGAGCACATGCATGTGTATCTAAGAATGCACTAATTAACGCCTTATGTTCCCTTGTACGAAGTGTCACGAATTCGGTGGCATAGAAGGTGTTATAGATTGATCTAATATCTTATTATATTTTTTAGATTAATATTTAATTGATTTCAATGCAGCCTTTTCAGAAATTAAAATTTGTACTTTAAATCTCTATGTCTGAGCACATGCAGGTGTATCTAAGAATGCCTCAATTAACGCCTTATGTTTGCTTGTATGATATATGAATCTGATGGCATAAAAGATGTTATAGATTGATCTAATATCTTATTAGATTTTTCAGATTAATATTTAGTTGATTTCAATTTAGCTTGTGTAGCCTTTTAGACATTAAAATTTGCACTATAAATCTTTATGTCAAAGCACATGCAAATGTATATAATAATGCCTTTAATTAACTCCTTCTGTTTTCTTGTACAAAGTATTGCAAATTCGGTGGCGTAGAAGATGTTATAGATTGGTCTAATATCTTATTAGATTTTTCACATTAATATTTAATTGATTCTAATTTAGCATGCGTAGCCTTTCAGACATTAAAATTTGCACTTTAAGTCTTTATGTCAGCATACAGGTGTATCTAAGAATGTCTTAATTAACACTTTCTGTTCGCTTGTATAATGTTTTACGAATCCGGTGGCATAGAAGATGTTATAGATGGATCTAATATCTTATTAGATTTTTAGACTAATATTTAATATATTCCAATTTAGCCCACAGCCTTTTCAGATATTAAAATTTACACTTTAAATCTTTATGTCCAAGCACATGCAGGTATATCTAAGAATGCCTTAATTAACACATTCTATTCGCTTGTACAAAGTGTCATGAATTCGATGGTGTAGAAGGTGTTATAGATTGATCTAATATCTTATTAGATTTTTTTTAATAATTAATTGATTCCAATTTAGCTTGCTTTCTTTTTGCATTAAAATTTGTACTTTAAATCTTTATGTCCGAGCATGGAGGTGTATCTAAGAATGCCTTAATTAACGCCTATGTTCGCTTGTATAAAGTGTCACAAATTTGGTGGCGTAGAAGGTGTTATGTACTGATCTAATATCTTGTTAGATTTGTTCAGATTAATATTCAATTGATTCTAATTTAGCATGTGATTTTCAGACATTAAAATTTGTACTTTAAATCTCTATGTCCGAGCACATGTAGGTGTATTTAAGAATACCTTAATTAACGTCTTCTGTTCGCTTGTATGATATATTATGAATTTGATGGTGTAAAATATGTTATAGATTGATCTAATATCTTATTAGATTTTTAAGATTAATATTTAATTGATTTCAATTTAGCCTGCGTAGCCTTTTTAGACATTAAAGTTTGCACTTTAAATCTTTATGTCCGAGCACATGCAGGTGTATCTGAGAATGCCTTAATTAACACCTTCTGTTCGCTTGTACAAAGTGTCACGAATTCCATGGCATAGAAGGTGTCATAGATTGATCTAATATCTTATTAGATTTTTTTAGATTAATATTTAATTGATTCTAGTTTAGCCTGCGCAACCTTTTCACATCAAAATTTGCTCTTTAAATCTTTATGTCCGAGCACATGCAGGTGTATCTAAGAATGCTTTAATTAACGCCTTCTGTTAGCTTGTACAAAGTGTCATGAGGCGTGTTATAGATTGATCTAATATCTTATTAGATTTTTTTAGATTAATATTTAATTGATTCCAATTTAGCCTACGCAGCCTTTTAAGACATTAAAATTTGCACTTTAAATCTCTATGTTCGAGCACATGCACGTGTATCTAAGAATGTCTTAATTAACGTCTTTTGTTCACTTGTATGATATATTGTGAATCCGATGGCATAAAAGATGTTATAGATTGATCTAATATCTTATTAGATTTTTAAGGTTAATATTTAATTGATTCTAATTCAGTCTGCGCAGCCTTTTCAAACATTAAAATTTGCACTTTAAATCTTTATGTCCGAGCACATCCAGGTGTATCTAAGAATGCCTTAATTAATACCTTATGTTCGCTTGTATAATATGTTGTGAATCCGGTGGTGTAAGACATTTCAGCTCTTATTCAATTAATTGAAATAATATCTTTTTGCTTTTGCATTTAGTTTTTTAATTCATTGAATTCTTAAACTTCAATAAGACTCGGCTAATGTTTGTTGATGAGCTCACAAAATAATCACAAATCTCATTTAAATTCTCTAGGCCACTTCTGATTCATCCAATCCGTCATGTAGTGCAACTCAAGTGCTTATTGAAAGGCTTTACACATCTTCGTTGACAAGCTAATTTATTTTATTCTTGCCTCTATGTGAACTATCAAGTTGATGAGCCTTCAAGTTCTCAATAAATTCATCATTTTGTATTTAAGTTTAATTTAAGCTTATTAATACTCTTATTTAATCATATTTAAGTTTTCTGTCAATCCAAATTTCGGTAACCTCCCGGCGTCGTCTCCACATAGGGGGCTTCATCGGAGACTATTCGACCTTCCCGTCAGCTCTTCTGAGCATAACGACTAGTGTCTTGCAGCACTACGGCTGTGATCTTTTACCCATTAGCTCTACTGAGCATAACGGAGTCTTCAAACACTTGCATAAAAAGAACATATATGTAGTTTATTCTTTAATTTATCATTCTCAAATAGCTCAATTTAAGCACATCAACACTTTTATTTGTTATTGTTTAAGTCTCCTGCTAGTCCAAAATTTGGCGCCTCAGGCCATCCCCTAGGGGCTACATCGGGGCTATTCAACATTCGAACTCTCGAGCATAACGGTCAGAGTCTTATGACACTACATGGTCTTCTAACCTGCTAGTTCTACTGAGCATAACAAGGTTTTCAAACACCTGCAATTTCAATTCAGATTTTAATTTTGAGCTTCGAGTTCATTTTGTATTAAATTAATTAGGTTAGTTTGAATTTTGGACCTCCGCGTCTTCCCATAGGGGCTCCATCAAATTCGACCTTCCACCTCACTTGAGCATAACGGTCAGTGTCTTGATACTATTGTGGTCTTCTAACCTGTCAGCTCTACTGAGCATAACAAGGTCTTTAAACACCTGCAATAAAAAGAGCATACATGTAGGTTTATTTTTTAATTTATTATTTTTAAATAAATTTAAGTTAAGCTCGACAACACTTTTATTTGATTTTGTTTAGGTCTCCCATCAATCTAAAATTGAAGCCTCGTCCCCAAATAGGGAGTGCATCGGGGCTATTCGACCTTCCCGGCCTCACTTGAGCATAACGGTTAGTGTCTTATACACTACGCATTTCTAACCTGCTAGCTTTATTGAGCATAACATGGTCTTCAAACACCTTTCACAAGGCAATCAATGATGACCTTTCTTTGTTGCAATATGCGGTGGAGTATTGCCTTTATTATTTAAAAGAGACTTCACCATTTCAACATGATCCATCTTGACTGCTTGTGTTGTAACAGTATATAGAGCAATGATAATTGATGAGCTGGTTACCATAGCTAATGAAGGGAAGAAATGAAAGAGCTCTTGACTTCATAATGGCCTTATCTAATAGCAATATGGAAGGCAAAGCTATTGATGTCCTTGACAACAACTAATTGAACATCATACATCTTGAGAACTTCATACACCACATCAACATGCCTTCGAGGCAACATACAATGTTGTCTTCCCAGATCTCGCCTAAAACCATATCCTCCAATTGAACATCATCTCAACCTCTGTTTTCATGCAAGCCTTTCAAGAGGAGGCCATTCTGTAAACTTCAACTGACTAGGCTATCATCAGATGAAAACCCTTGATATTGAGTTTGTATTGTTGTTGCACACTATGAAGCAAAAATTCCACCAAACAACATCGATCATCATCGCTCATTCCTCTCTCAAAATAGTGTAACTCTTCCTGCTTCAATCCCCAGAATAGGGGCACTTGTAGTCAACATTTTATAGAAATAGTTGGTCGGTTGTTTACTTGTTGCACCCAATTCAGCAGGAAGATATGGATATTTTTGTTCTTGCGGGTTAAGCAATTGCAAAGTCATTTGAGCATAAACTTCATTAGTCTCAACGTTAGCATGCATCATAACATCATGGAGTTGATAAATTAGTTGAGGGAGCAGAGATGGGTAATTTGGAATATGGGAATCAATCTCCTTGTTGGTCGATGTCGTAACCTACTTATTATGGCCTTGTGGAAAATACACCGCACGAGCTCCTACCACAGGCAATGACACAAGTGGGCCAGCACATGCATGCCATAGCTCAAAGTTCAAACACCTTTGTTCACCTTCTTGCAGTTGTTGGGTTAAATCGAAGAAGACAACGAAGATGATAAGAGCCTCATCTTAAAGGACGCTGAATACTACAAATGCAGAACAAATAGACCTTGTTGCCCATTTTCTTGAATTTCATAAACCTTTAGCGAGATGCTCCGATACAAATGGACCTCTCCCCTTTAGCAGCGTGGTTGGTTGGATTGAGCTCCATCCACATCAACCTTGCAATATTCTTTATTTCTGCATCGCTAGTTGGGATATTAGACTTCTCTCGATGAAGAGCACTCGACATCCATAGATATCTCCATCGGAGGCCATGAATAATCCAACAGGTGGAACACGTGATAATTGTCACCGCTCTCCCATCATCGGACAGTTTGGGTACCTTATGCAAGAAGGGGATGGGTGTTGCACGTAACCTTGCCTGAGCGTGTTCGACCAAGAGACTGGGGAGTTGACTTCAGGGAAAAGGCTAACTCCCCGCTGAGTGACGCACCGAGAGCGACACTCCGGCAGATCGATGGTTTAGTAGGAGCGAGAAAGTAGAAGAAAGACGGAGAGAGGAGCAATTCTTGCTCGATTTGCAGAGGAGACGGGTGTGATTAGGGTTTTGTGAGCTCTAAGATGAAGCAGGAGGCGATGTTTCGCTCGCTAGGAGAAAAAAGAAAAAAAATCCACCTCATGCGAAAAAGAAGAGCGAGAAATAAAGGGGTTTTGGCTGCCCAAGGAGGACCCTATGTGGCAGCTCCTTATTGGTCGAATGGAAGGTGGAGGCATGGGAGTGGACAGCTGCGAGTTCCAAAGCACTTTGGATGTAATTAATAGATAATCAAGTAGATTTATCTCAAAATACGTGCTAATTTTGATGAAATTTTAAGTGTGATAATCTTAGTCAAATTATATATCTATTCTTGGTATTTTTGACATTCTGGATGCAATGACACAATCAGTTTCATGATCGGAGATCATTTAAGCGACTTTAGCATCAAATTGGGTCACTTTCAATTCAAAATGCACATTATCGCTTCTGACCACTCAAAATTCATGATTTCCAAATTATGTACGAACAGTCTCATTTGATAGATTTCAATAGTTCGAAGCTAACAGCATGATCAATTTTATGAACGGAGGTCATTTGGTTATCGTCGCATCTTCGACTATGATATGTGCGTCAACACATTGATAGCTCGAGCACTTAATCAATTACTGTTAGATTTTGTAATATTTATATTGATCAATTTTGATGTTCTGAATGCGATGATGAAGTCCGTTCATCGATCGGAGGTCATTTTGACCATTTTCAGTGACATCAAGTGCATTTTGAGCCCCAATTTTTGCACTATCACTTCCAAAGTCCATCAAATTAGATTTGTGGGCTCGACTCAACTTTGTGGCACACATATGGAGGTCAACAAATGTGATTCGTGCATGGAGCGAGTCACGTTTGTTGAAAATTGATTGACCCATTGGGCTAGCTATGGGTCTTGGATCACTTCAGCTTTCAACTTCCTTGGGTTCATTGAAGAGCTTCTTCCACCATCTACTCTCTACTTCGATGATTTTGTTGAAAGTCTCTTTCCTTTTTTATCTTCATAGATTTGGATTTCCTCCAACCCTAGCTTTGTGTTTGATCAGGTTGGATGGAGGAATCAGTTTGCTTGCTTTGAGATTCGAAATTCCTTCTGTCCTAGCTTTAAGCTTGCCGAACTTTGTTGAAGGATTGACCTGATTTTTCTATATTGACTTGTCAGGAAGTGTATGTACTCCTTAAGTCCTATGTTTGCTGCTTTGACAGACTCATTGAAGGGTGTATATAGTTGACCCATCCTTCTGGCTCATATTAAGTCAATGTGTTGAGTTATTAGTCTAACAATGTGTGCTTTAACAGACTGAATAATCACAAAATTTTTTAGTTTAGACATTTCATTTATGCAAACTATAGAATCATTTCCTTGGTCCTGTGCTTTCTGCTTTGGCAGACTTGATAAGGAAATTGGCTTTGATATGTGCTTTGTGCTTGATCAAACTGCCTGAAAAGAAGTTGAAATATCACCTTACAAGCAATATAGGGGTTGATTTGAGGCTACTATGAATTAAGAGTTATTTCCTTAGATTTTCTTGATCTATTGATCAAGTAGGAGAATCTCTTGGATTCTAGTTGCTTGTAACCACTAAGCTGGATTTGGTTTGGGATTGAATAGCTATCATCATTGGACTGACGGTAGGGACTCTTTCATTGCAGCCTTTTCTTGTGACTTGTTAAGTGAGGAGAGCGTCAGCAACTCAGCCATTTGTGGGTTTGTTGAGTCTGACCTTTAGAACCCACTCGACTTCTTAACTTAAGCTGTGATGGCTTAGCGGTCTTGTCATTAGACTAACGAACGAGGGCTTTTTCACTGCGCCTTTTCTTGTAGCTTGTTGAGTGAGGAGAGCGTCAGCAACTCGGCCACCTATGGGCTTGTTGAGTTCGACCTTTAGAACCCATCCATGTCCTAGACTTGAAAATGTAGAGATTGATTTTTTTCCAACTTAGTTGATTGAAGCTTCCAAAATTAGGAGTTTTTCAGACTTGATATTCAGAATTTGACAATCTGGGAGACAAACTTTTGAGATTTATGGCTATCTTTTCATGCGTAGAAATAGATTATTTTGGTTCGCAAGACCCTGCAACTTTGACCATAATAATTATGGATATATTCAAGGATCTTGGCATAAAGCTCAATGTAAACCTGAATATATGCAAGAAGACCTTTTGTTTCATAGGAGAGAGATTGAACAGCCTTGATTTATCAAAACTAAAAAATGCCCCCTATCTAACACGGGAAGGCTTTTCACATAACTTGAAAATACATTCTCATTTTACAGAGAGAATCTTCAAGTGATATTACATATGTAGTTGAAAGCCTTACTAGTGTAAGATGAATTTAAGTATTTATATACTTATCCATAGTCAGTTGTGATATTTCTTGAGATCGACCGTTGATTGGTGGCATCCGTCGTTGACCATTCTTGTCAATAAGCTGGTAGGCTCCTCCTTCGTACACCTTCTCTATAATGTAAGAACCTTCCTAGTTAGCTTCAAATTTACCACTGATCTTATGATGAGGGATGATTGGCCTTCTTAGCACCATAATTAATTCACCTTTCTGGAATGTCCGAGGACGTACTGAACTATTGAATGCTTTGGACATCCTCGCTCAGTAAATTTCTAAACTTTGTTGAGCTTGAAGTCTAACTCCTTCAAGTGCATCCAACTCTTCCATTCGCAGGTGTTCTCATCTTGAGTAAGATTGAATTGGACAGTTACTCGAAGTGATGGCAACTCAACTTCTAGTGACAGAACAACATCAACTCCAAATGTTAGAGCATAAGGGGTGGCTTTGGTTGGCATTTTATAAGTTGTTCTGTATGCCTAGAGTGCTTCCATCATTTTAGTGTGTCACTCTCTTTTATTTTTTCATGAGAATATTTTTTAGCAGCTTTACCAATGTCTTATTGAAAGCCTGCTAAACCATTATTGAATTTGTAGATTGATGAATACCAATGATTTTGTACCAATAATCTTCGATATATCTTTGCACTCTTGAAAGCTCGATCATTATTTGAAATGATTCATCGTGGTACCCCGAATCTATAAACAACATTATTAGTGAAGAAGTCAACGACTCGATCAGTAGTGACTTCCTTAAATGGAGCGGCCTCCGCCCACTTAGAGAAGTAGTCAGCAGCTACTAGAATGAATCGATGTCCCACTGATGATGAAGGATCAATCGGTCCAATTACATCTGTGCCCCAACTTTCGAATGGCCAGGACACTATTGTTGGGTGTAGAGGATTCTGAGGTTGATGAATGAGATCCTCATGGACTTGGCAATCGTGACATCTTCTAGCATGATTTATGAAGTCTTTCACCATTGAAGGCCAATTGTACCCCATTCTCTTAATTTTTGTTATCATTTTAGGACTTGACTGGTGCATGCCACAGCATCCTTCATGAATTTAGACATTACTCTGTTGGATTCATCCGTCCCTAAGCACCGCAGCCATATTTGCTCAAAGGATCTATGGTACAATGTGTCATTAACATAAGCATATCGTAGGATTCTTTTTGTTCTCGCAAGAACCTGCAGCTTAATAATAACAATTATGGATATATTCAAGGATCTCGACATAAAGCTCAATGTCAACCTATATATATATATATATATATATATACAAGAAGGCCCCCTATTTCACAGAAGAGGATTGAACAAACTTGATTATAAAAAAAGGCTCCTATCTAATAGGAGGATTGCATATTAGTTCATAAATATATTCCAAGGTTTGATTTCCTTTACTGCAAAATAGAAGGAATATTTTTTTTATTTTTATTTTTTTTAATCATAATATGTATCTGTCTAAGGATCTCGGCTTAAAGCATGATGTATACTTAGATAAATATATAAAAATGCCCCTTGTCTAATAGGGGGGCTTTCGTAGTAACTGTTGAGAGAATTTGGAATGACTTTGGTCTTATGCTTTGTGCTCTCGGACTTGTTGAAGACTTCCTCTCGAGAGTTTGAAATTTATATTTTCCTCCTGTCCTAGCTTTGTGCCTTGGTGGACTTAATGGAGTTGATGGTTTTTTTGTTAAAATGAGAACATCTTCTATCCTGTGCATTGTGCATTGATAGACTTATTGAAGATTCAATCTTGAAATTTAAAATTTGTATTTTTCTCCTGTCCTGGCTTTATGCCTAGTGGACTTGATGGAGTTGATGACTTGTTGGCAGAGAACATCTTGATCTTATGCATGGTGCTTTTGAGACTTGTGAAGACTTCATCTCGATTAAATCTTGTAGTTCCTTCTGTCTTGGCTTAGTGCCTTGAGGAATTTGATGGAGGAAAGTCCTAAATTGTCTTCAAGACTTGTTAGTGATACAAAATTACCTTCTACCCCAACTTTCTGCTTTCGTGGGCTTATAGAATGATGTCTGCCGACGACCTAGCCCTTAGAGCTTATGTTGGGTCAATGGCAAAGAATCATCAGTCCTGTGCTTTGCGAGTGACGGACATGTTGATGACATCAATCCATTAGTTCAGCCTTTGACTTTGTATGAACATTGGGTTGACTTCCTCAATCCTTTGCTTTTTGCTTGGTTAGACTTACTTAGGAAGAGTTTCCTTCGCCTTTGCTTTCTGCTTTAACAAACTTATTGAAGGAGTTGACATTTATCATTTGATATTGATATCAAACTCAGCTTAGTTCTTTCTTGAGTGAGGATCTTTTTAGTTGGATTTTGAAAAATGACCTTACGACCAATAGGGATGATCTCCTAGTCTGGGCCACTTAAACTCACCAAGTTGGAAGGATTTGGAGATTTAGATGCTCTTGTCTTTGGACTAACGAAGTAAGAGGATCCCTTACTACCGCCTTTGTGGCATATTGAGTAAGCAGACCTGTCAGTGACTCGGCCATATTTTGGGCATGTTGAGTCCGACCTTATGCACCTACTTGAGTCTTAGGCTTGAGCAATTGATGGAGGATTTCATCATCGGGCTAATGAGATGGGGGATCACTTACTATGGCTTTTATGGCATGTTGAGTAAGCAAACCTTTCAGCAACTCAGCCATATTTGGGCTTGTTGAGTCTGACCTTATGTACTAACTCGAGCCTTAGACTTAATATATGAATGGAAGATGTGCTTCCAACTTGATTTGTTGTAATTTAGACTTGAAAATTTCTCTTTTTGGTCGGTAAGACTTTGAGACTTGTGAACTTTGAATACATAATTTGAATATGTATGTGGGGATCTTGGCCTTAGGCGCGATGTCAACACAAATACAACAGAAAAGTCCTTTGTTTTATAGGGAGAGCCTGATATTTTGCTATTAAATTTAAAAAATGCCCCCTGTCCAATAGGGGGATTTTTGCTTCCTTTCAAAAATGCATTTCAAAGTTTGAACTTTTTTAAATATAAATAAATAGAGCTCATTCTAATTATGATATATATATTTATCTAAGGATCTCGGCTTGAATCATGATATCAACTTAGCTAAATATATATAAATGCCCCCTGTCTAGCACAGGGAGGCTTTCGCAGTAACGAGAGAATCTTCAAGTGACATTACATGTGTACTCGGCATGAAAGCCTCACTAGTGCAAGAGTCACTTAAGTATTTATATACTCATCCATAATAAGTTGTGATGTTTCTTGATATATTGACCATTGATTGGTGGAATTGGCCATTGACCATTCATGTCAATAAGTTGGTAGGCTCCGCCTTCGTACACCTTCTTTATGACGTAAGGACCTTCCCAATTAGATGCAAATTTACCGATCTTGAGAAGAGGAATGATTGGCCTTCTCAGCACCAGAATCAATTCACCTTTCTGGAATGTCCGAGGGTGTACTGAGCTATTGAATGCTTTAGACATCCTTTCTTGATAAATTTCTAGACTTTGTTGAGGTTGAAGTCTAACTCCATCAAGTGCGTCCAATTCTTCCATTCGCAGGCGAGAATTCTCGTCTTTAGTAATATTGAATTGGATGGCTACTCGAAGTGATGGTAGCTCAACTTCTAATGGTAGAACAGCTTCAACTCCATATGTCAGAGCATAAGGAGTGGCCTTGGTTGGCATTTTGTAAGTTGTTCTATATTCCTAGAGCGCTTCCATCATTTTATTGTGACACTCCCTTTTATTCGTCATGAGAATCTTTTTGAGCAACTTCACTAGAGTTTTATTGAAAGCCTCCACCAAATCATTAGCCCTTCGATTATAGATTGATGAGTACCACCAATCAATTTTATGTTGATCAGCGAATCTATATATTTTGCACTCTTGAAAGCCGGACTATTGTCTAAAATGATTCATTGTGGCACCATGAATCTATGGACAACGTTGTTGGTGAAGAAGTCAACGAATCGATCAGTAGTGACTTCTTTGAATGGAGCGGCTTCTGCCCATTTGGAGAAGTAGTCAGTAGCTGCTAAAATGAATCGATGTCTGACTGATGATGGAGGATCGATCGGGCCGATTATATCTATGCCCCAACTTTCGAACAGCCAGGACGCTATTGTTGGGTGTAGAGGATTCAGAGGTTGATTAATGAGATCCCCATGGATTTGGAATTCATGACATTTTCGCATGATCTATGCAGTCTTTCACCATTGATGGCCGATAGTATCCCATCCGTTTGATTCTTGTTGCCATTTTGGGACCTGATTAATGTGCTCCCAAAGTCCTTCATGAATTTTGACATTACCTTATTGGCTTCATCCATCCCCAAACATCGCAGCCACATTTGTTCAAAGGATCTTGATACAATGTGTCATTGACATAAGCATATTGTAGGATTATTTTGGTAATCTGCGTGGCTAGTGATTTATTGCTCAATAATTTACTTTCCTTGAAATAATCAATGAAAGGTTGTCTCCAATCATCAAGCTCCTCCACTATGAAAGCTTCACATGATTTCTTTGTAGCACTCTTGAGTTTTTCTCTCTCTTGTATTTGTTGTTCTTTGGGAGAGTGAGGAGCAATTTGAATTGCTTCCTGCTCGCTTGAGTTTGATGTCCCCTCTACCTGCGGTAATATGGGTTTGTAGGTTGTAAAACTCGACGAGTGAAGACATTAATCATCACGTAGTCATCATTCATGCTAGCCATTTCTTTAGCCAACTTTGCTAAGCAATCTGCCTTACTATTCTCAGATCAAGAGACTTGGGTTAGTGTGATGCTTGGAATCTCTTTCATCAACTCGAGCACTCATTTGTAATAATAGGCCAACTCAAGCTTATTGATCTTATAAATACCCAAGACTTGATTGATGACCAATTGAGAGTCTCCAAAAACTTGTAAATTCTTTATACCAATGGCAACGGCTTCTTCAAGGCCTGTTACTAATGCTTAATACTCAGCTTTATTATTAGTTCGGGGTTCAATCAGTCCATACGAGTGTCTCATTATTCCTCCTTCCAGTGTTATGAAAATGAGGCCAATGCCAGCTCTTGCTCTTGGAAGATTTGGAGGTTGAGCAGGCTTGATTGATGATGCTTCATCAAAATACATCTCCCATATTTGGAACTTCTCTCTTTCATGAATGAGCAAGATTTGCTCATTTGGCAAATCATCATTAAGTGGAGAGTCTGCTGGGATAGGATGTGCCACAAGAAAATCTGCTAGTATTTGCCCTTTTACAGCTTTTTGAGGAACGCATGTAATTTCAAATTGTAGAAGTAAAACTGCCCATCTAGCTAAACAACCTGTCAACATTGGTCTCATCATCAAGAACTTCAATGGATTGATTTTGAGATGAGTGTTATCTTGTGAGACAACATGTAGTGGCGAAGATTTTAAACTACAAAAATCAACGCTAGACAGTGCCTCTTGATTGAAGAGTACCTTACTTCTACTCCTATCAATCTTCGACTGATATAATATGGCATATTTTCTTTGCCTTCTTCATTGTGTTGTGCCAATAATGCTCCAAAAGACTCTTTTAATGCAGTTGCATACAAAATAAGGGGCTTCCCTGGAATTGGTGCTGAAAGAATTGGTGGATTTAATAAGTATTTTTTGATGCTATCGAAAGCTTCTTGACACTCCTTATCCCACTTGAATGGAGCGTTCTTTTTCATCAACTTTAAGAAGGGTTGGCATCTGCCAAATAGATTTGATATAAAATGCTGAATAAATATGAGTTGTCTTTGTAACGAGTGGAGCTGATGCAAACTCTTCGGTGGTGGCATGTCAACAATTGCCTTGATTTTCTTGGGGTCAATCTCAATTCCTCTGTGCCTTACAACATATCCAAGAAATTTTCTTGTGGAAACACCAAAAACACATTTAAGGGGATTCATCTTGAGATTATATTTTCTTATTCTCCCAAATACAATCCTTAGATCATTAAGATGATCCTTGCAATCCATGCTTTTAACGATGAGATAATCAACATAGCATTCCACTTTTTGATGGATCAACTCATCAAAAATATGAGTCATAGCCCTCTGGTATGTAGCTCCAGCATTCTTCAATCCGAAGGGCATGACTGTGTAACAATAAATGCCTATTGGTGTTCTGAATGATGTGTGTTTCTCATCTTCAGCCGCCATCTTGATTTGATTATACCCTGACGATCCGCCCATGAATGAAAATATGTCATAACTGGAGGTGTTGTTTACCAACAGTTCTGATATTGGAAGCAGAAAGTCATCTTTTGGGCAAGCCTTATTTAGATCCTGGAAGTCAATGCAGATGCGAATCTGACCATTCTTCTTCCTAACTGGGATAATGTTGGCTATCCAATCTGCGTACTTCTCCTCCCGAATGAAGCCAGCTTCGATGAGCTTTTTAGTTTCTGCAATTACTTGTTCTTCAATCTCCAACCTCATTCGCCTAGGAGCTTGTTTAACAGGTATTGCATCTAGCTTATTGGCTAATCTGTGAAATGCCACATTAGGGGATAAGCCTGGCATTTTAAAATATGTCCAAGCAAAGCAGTCCCTAAATTCACATAATAAGGCCTTCATTTCTTCAACTTTTTTGTCAGGCATAAGGGCACTGACGAAGGTCGGACGGGGATCAGCTTCTATCCCCAAGTTGATTTATTTTAGTTCATCCATGGTAGCTACCTGTCCATCATCTTCAAGCTCTTCAAGCGCAGGCCTGGCTCCCATTTCTTCAACATTTGTTGAGTAGACCTCATAAAGGTCATCTTCATTTTTAATTTCAACCTCAACTTTATTTCCTGTTATTGTGTAACAAGCTTTTCGATGAATCTTATGTCGGATGTATCCAAGACCTTTTGATGTATGATTATTACACTTTCGTGAGGTCTGTGGACTCTTTAAATTCAGAGGGTGTCAAAAAGGTGAGCTCGTCATTTATCAATTTTGACATCAACCCCTAATTTGCGCATCATCTTATAGATTCTCAAAGGATAGTATTTTGGCATTCTAGTTGGCATCGTATCATTAGATTCATCGAATTGCATGAGCCAATTAGAATCTTGGTGATAACACTCTTCAGATTTGTAAAATGAGATTCCATGCTCATCACTTCTAGACGAAGGAGGTACATAGAAAGTCTTTAACTCTTCGATAATGTGAACTTCACGTGGAGTAATTTCTTTGAAGTATTGAGGAGGGACTAGCGTGATCACAAATGAATCTTCTGATATTAGTAATTTTGCTTCCCTTACTGTTGTCATACATTGTACTTGACCTTCATAGATCGATTCAAACTCATAATCTGAATCAGAGTATTCTACTTTCTCCTTTCCTTTCTTAGAAGATTCGCAAGTCTCCTTGGGCTTGACAAGAATTTTATCTTCGTCCTCTGTATCACTGCCCAAGTGAGGAATTGACCTCTTTAGCTTGGATGGTACTCCAAGTGTTTTAGGAAGAATTGACATTACTTTCTTTCTTCCTTTTAGTTTTATATCTTCTTTCAATTATCTTGTAGTCTTTGAAGTTGATGTTGTAGACTGTTGAGGCTTAGGCTCTTTTGGGAGAAAATATTTTGCATCTTCATAAATATTCACCTCATGAACTGTAAACAATTGAAAATTGCTAAGGATTTTGTGCTCCTCTCCATCCTTAAAGTATTTTATGTAATGATGCAAGGTGGATGGCACCATTCCATATTCATGGAACCAGGGATGTCCCAATAACACCCTGAATGAAGTATCAGAATCTATCACATGAAATTTGGCTTCAGTGTATAGCTCTCCAAACCTGAGTGGTAAAACGAAGTACCTGAGAGTCTTTTATCCATTTTCATTAAATCCATGAATCATCAACTTATCACACCCGAGATGTTGAATGTCAAGGGATAACCCCCTCAATGCTCATAGACTCATGAGGTTAGATGAAGATTTGGTTTATCATAACCTCTCCCCGACATACAAAGGTCATTGTGCTGATGTTCCCGATAAGGTCTTCTTGAGCGTTGGGAGATCTTGAGATTGGAACTTTAGTCATACACCATTCTGCAAAATATGCTTCAAACTTCTCTGGATTATTTAGATCTTCAATTAAGGTTTCACAGAGATCCTTCGACATTAAGAGGGCCAGGTACACACTTAATTGTGCAGGGATCTTCCTCAAATGCGACAGGACATTGTAGTCAACTTCCTTACTTGGGTCAGACTTCTTATTGGGCTCTTTAGGAATGATGCTTTCATTAATTTCAATATTTTTATCTTTGTCTTTATTTAGTGGCCCTTTCCTTGGTGGCGGTGGTAGCACTTTGCCACCTCTTAGTTGCAGCTTTCCCCTTTGAAGAGGTAATCCCTTCAAGATCAGCATTTACTCCTGAATTTTCTGAGTCATTGCCTAATTTTAAGAGTTCCATGCGAGTTTTCATTGATGATTCTAAGTCATTTCCCTCGGGAAGGCATAAATCTTCCTCCAAACTATCATCTATTTTTCTTTCCATTAAGCAAAACTTGAGTGCTTCATCTTCAATCATCCTTCTTCTAGTTGAGGTAAACCCTCTGAGTTTATTTGAACATTCTGCACATATTGAGGTTGTAATAAATATCATAAGGACATGAGCTTCATCGAAGTGTTTGATGATACTGAAATAACTTGACACGTTTCTCAAAGAAGTGATTCATCACCTTCTTTACTTGGTTCAATAATTTGGAGTCCAGCCATGAAGTCGACCAGCTTGATAGGTTGTCTCATCAGCTGATGATACTCTTCTAGATTATTAATGATCTTTTGAACTATAGTTCTCTTTTTATTCTTCTTCTTCTTATTACCTGACTTCTTTGATGTATGTGGTTTGTGTTTGGTAGGCTCTTTCTTTATGCGATAGTGTTATAGTTAGAATGTTGTTGAGAAGCTGATGTGCTCGCTCTGGACATGTCTTTCGACTCCAACATTGGTTCAAGTGGTGATTTCCACTTGATGTCAAGAACACCTTCCAGTTAATTCAACATTTTGATAGTTTTCTTGGAGACTGCAGTCTCCCATTGTCATTCTTGCACTTCATTTTCTTTCACATTGTTCTCAATTGGAGGCATGAAAGAGGATGTGATCACCATTGCAGCTTCTTTCTTTGGGTAATAAGAACATTGTTGGACAGTGTGAATTCACCTCTCTTGTATTTTCTTTCTAGCCAGTATTTGAATACATAACAATCTTCAATTGAGTGGCTAACCACTCGATGATATGGGTAATAGTTTGGGTTATCAGTTTGATATGACTCTTCTAGTCTTTTGCATTATGGTAATTCCATCCCTGCCTTAAGAGCTTGGCAAAATAATTTGGCCACACTTTTTCTTTTAAAAGTGTATTCTTTGTTCATCTTTTCTTTAAGAGATGGTTGTATGTGTTCTGTGTCTCTCACTGTTTGCCTTGGGCGCTCTCCACCATCCGAGGAGTTTCGAGGTCTATCATTGCCTCCAAGGACAAGCTTGGGTTGAGGATTGACTAGCTATTTGGTCCTTTCTTCAACATAAATGGGTTATTTTCCTTTATCGATATTATAGACTATTCGTTTCCCTTTACTCAGGCTATAAGAAGCAGTGTGTGATTCCCTCATTTTTAAGTCTGAAGGCTTACTCTTCTTTACTTTATTTGATTGACTCTCAGAATTAGAAAATTTTAATTTTTCAAATTTTGATACTTGATCGAGTAGCTCTTGAAAAGTAGTGATGAAAGCCATGCAAAGATACGGTGCCATCTTATCATCAATATTTTCCATCAACAATTAGATTGTATGCTCTTCCTCCAACTGTTGTTCAAACCTCATGCTCATATTACACCGTGTAATATATTTAGTTACTGACTCATCCTTTCTTCTTTTCTCTAAGGCAAGATCAGCAATAGTTATCTTTTTGACTGCACTGGTGAATCTTTTGATAAACATTATTTCTAACTCGGCAAAATTCTTGATTGAGTCATTTGGTAATTCAGCGTACCATTCAAAAGCAGTTAAAGTTTAAATGAACTGACAAAATAACAATGCATCATTGCCTCTAGTATTACCATAGGTCGCTTTAAACTATGCCAAGTGCTGCTTAGGGTTACCGTTGCCATCAAATGCATTGAACTTTGACACTAAATAGCCTTTTGGGTATGACACCTGATCATACTCGGCTGGATACGGACAACCTTTATTTACCAACTTTTCTACTTGTTGTGCAGCAATAACAGCTTTAATCTTCTCGTTTAAAATAGTTTCCAGCTGAGCCACTATCACGTGCTCTGATGTACTAGGAAAGTTTTGAAGAGTTGGCTGGGAAGCCAGTTGATTAATTTCATTTCTCCCCTCATGAGCACTATGAGCTCCAGAAGTTTGAGTTGTTGGCTCCACTGGTGGATTGGTAGAGATGATATTAGGTGTTGGAGGATTAACGGGTGGAACAGATAGTGGTACTACCGTTGCATTTCTCTGCATTATTTGTATCATGAGATTCATATGAGCCATCATCTCATTCATTTTAGTGTTAAGCTGCTCAATTTCTTTATCTTTTGTCCTCATTTGGCGCTGCATGTGCCTCTACACCTGGGCTAGTGTGGCAGTGTCAGTGAACACAGGATTCTTTTCTCTTTTTGACTCTTCTCTTCGCTCATCATCTGAGGAAGAACTTAAGTGCTCTTCTTCTTCTTGTCTTTTAGTAGGAGCAATGGGTAGGATGGTACGTCGACATTGATTATAGAACTGAGTACCGGGCTGATCATCACCTTGACCTACCATATAGACCACTTCTATTCCCATGGTCTCATCATCATCATCATCATCTTCTTCTTCTTCTTGTAGCCTCACTTCTGAGCGTCGTCTCCAATGAATCTTAGGCTCAGGCTGAGGCATGAACATTTCTTCAATTTGAGGGCTTTGATCGAAGTCAACTACCTCATGAGGAGATCGAGCTATTTGGTGATGAGATTCTTTGGAGGATTCTCTAGGGTGTCGACCATCCATTGGCTTATTAATGGTAATCTTCTTTTTTAGGACCCATTCCTGTAGGGCCCAATCGTTAGCAGATCTCCGGAATATAAGCCGGATGTCACACCATTGTTCTTTTCCATAGTGATTTCTGTTTTCCTTTAGGGACCTTTGACAGATTCTTGGACGTGCAATCCAAGTGTCACACCCCGATGCTCACCGTGTAGGTCTTGTTTGTAATTCTCTTGAGTTCTTACTACCTCTATTGGTAATCTTTGTAGTAGAGCATTATTGGTTTCTCTGATTATTGGCCTCTGATAACTCTTTTTCATAAGAAATTTTTCTTTGACAACTCTTAGTACTCTGTGCACTCTAGAGGATAGAGTCTCGGGATTCCTCCTTTATGGGATTGGAGCTTGGTACTGTTGCTCCTAGAATGATTGCTTGATATCACCAGTAGAGCTATTCTTCTTCACCCACTTAAGATTTTCAAACTTATTGTGGGTGGGAACACTCACCGGTTGTAAGGCGTGTAATGAGGGGTCATGTGAGGAGGCTGTTCCTTCTTCCTCTGTCTTCTAGTTAGCTTTCCTCTATATGGGAAAGCTTCAGCATCATGTCTGCCTTCCATAAAGGGTAAGGTCGGTAGGGAAGTAGCGTTCGCATGCATCACTGAAATTGTGCAGTGATAATTCTTTTCATTGAAGGATATCCCTTTCAACTTTCAAGGCTCTCTTTCGAGGGACCTCAACAACAGTAGAGGAGCCTCGATAGCCTTAACCTGCTGAACCGGTTGATGTGCGAGTTGTGCAAGACTGTCTCGTGCGGATACAACAGCAGTTCTAATAGTAATTGATGGAAAATCCACACTACCAAATTGTATGGTAGCTCCAGTATCTCCAGTATTGATGATGGCATTAACTAAATGAATGTTAGCTCCGCTGCCTAGCTGTAAAGTGAATGGCGTATTCTGGAGATCCATTCTATTTAAATGGCAGATGGGGATTAGTAATCAATAATTGATATATTACCCCACACTTTCAGAATGCAGAGATACAGCAAAAATAAACATGGTAGCATATAAGAACAAATTATGTATATAGAAAGATTTTAAGAACTTCATAATTATATTCATTATAGAAATAATTTTAAATTTTAATCGATTTCATTTTATAAATAACTTTTAGATTTTAATTTCTTATACTTCACTGTTATTATAGCTTAGACTCGACTAGCCAAAGATGAAAAGAGAAACCTGTCCCCAGTGGAGTCACTAGAAATTTGTGGGCTCCAAAAATTCGCCACTGACCTCTCCGATGAGTGATTTAAATATCGGTGTAATTTTCAGAAGGCAGATGGAATAGTGGATAAGACACTACCCAGAGATTTTTCCCTCATTTTGTGAGGACTTTAGATCTGGTTCCAGGTTTCCTATAGGCGCAAGAACCCATAGTTAATTACCCCCCTCAATGCTGAGAGAGAACTTTCGATTAAGGCTAGTCGTTAGATCACTTAGTGTGTAGCGTACAATAGTAGTATGTGGAGTTTTGAAATTTATATTTATGAAATTCATTATATTTAACTTAAAGCGGATGGTTAGGGGAACGATGATGCACCCGATCTAGATCTCATGGTTTAGTCATCCTATCAGTCCCCTACTTAGTCAAAGGTAGTTGATTGACGGCGATCCTTGTCGAACACATGGGTTACTCGTCAGAAATCCTTGTAGACTGGGTGTTTGTCTAAGGAGATAAGCTTAAGTCTAGCTTGAGGGCTTTTGCATAATCAAGTATACCCTATGGTTCACAACTCAAAAGGCGCATTGGGAGCATACTGCTATGATCCATAATACAATGGTTCCATTTGGTGGCAACCACCCGTCGGACTCGGTCATAACGCATCTGTAGAGTCTACGGCCAAAACCAATCGAGAGGACACGGCCACATCTTCGGCATGAGATTGTTTGAGAGTAAACATAGTTGTGTACTTGATTTGACTTTGGCTCCTTTGTGAGCTAGGATTTTCTTAATTTGTCACCTTCGACAAACTATTGCGAAGGTGAATTGAATTTTTAGCTTTTAAGTTTTTAATATTGAATTTTACTTATACATTTATAGCTCGATGATATTTTAAATTCTACATTTAGATTGAGATTCAATCTATGTTAATTTGTTTTGAGATTGTAATCATATTTTGATTGAAGTATCCTCTCCGGTTAAAATTTTTATTTAACACGACCATCATCGGGGTAGTTTATAATTTCGCTATTTCAGATCCTGTCGACTCTATTAATTTAATAATAGAGGATCATATCTATTGTCATAAGATAGAATTAGCTTCTCAGATATTTTATTAGGTTGAAATTCTTATAATAGATTTTTAAATTTTGTTAACCTGGACCCAGTCCTAAGACTAAACCAGGAATCAACCCACGCAGACATCCTTAGACACTAAATTTAAGCATTCAGCATAGTGTCGGGCCCATGTGGGTATTTAAATCATTTAATTTATTATTTTAGATCTTGTCAACTCTATTAATTTAATAATAGAGGATCATACCTATATTTATATTTTGAGAATTTTGGATTTGAGGATATTGAATATAAATATCTTAAATAATTTGATAATAGTTACCCCACTAGTTGATATCTTCAATCAACTAAGTTATCATTGGAGATATAGGTGATGGTCGTTATACTGCCAAATAAGAGAATTAGCTTCTCAGAGATTTTCTCAGGCGGAGAAAGCTATAACAAAATCATTAGGTTTTGTTAACCCGGACCTCAGACCCAACTGAGAATCAACCCCCCATCCTCAGACACTAAATTTAAGCATTCAACATAGTGTTGGGGCCCATGCGGGTGTATTTTTAGATTGCTTGCATACTTTTAAGGTATTGAATTTGTGCTTTAATAATGCTCTAAAATGTGTGCAAGAGTTCAATTGAAGTCTTAATTAAAGCCTTTTGTTTGCTTGTATGATATGTTGCAAATCCGATGGCGTAGAAGATGTTATAGATTGATCTAATATCTTATTTGATTTTTCAAATTAATATTTAATTGATTCCAATTTAACCTGCACAGCTTTTTTAGACATTAAAATTTGCACTTTAAATCTTTATGTCCGAGCACATGCAGGTGTATCTAAGAATGCCTTAATTAATGCATTTTGTTCGCTTGTATGATATGTTGTGAATCTGGTGGCATAAAAGATGTTATAGATTGATCTAATATTTTATTAGATTTTTTCAGATTAATATTTAATTTATTCTAATTTAGCCTGCACAGCCTTTTTCAGATATTAAAATTTGTACTTTAAATCTTTATGTTCGAGCACATATATGTGTATCTAAGAATACCTTAATTAACGCCTTCTATTTGCTTGTATGATATGTTGCAAATTCGGTGGCATAGAAGATGTTATAGATTGATCTAATATCTTATTAGATTTTTTAGATTAATATTTAATTTATTCCAATTTAGCGTGCATAGCCTTTTCAGACATTAAATTTTTTTACTTTAAATCTTTATGTCTGAGCACATGCAGGTATATCTAAGAATGCCTTAATTAACGCCTTCTATTCGTTTGTACAAAGCATTGTGAATTCTGTGGCATAGAAGATGTTATAGATTGATCTAATATCTTATTAGATTTTTCAGATTAATATTTAATTGATTCCAATTTAGCCTGCGTAGCCTTTTCAGACATTAAAATTTGTACTTTAAATCTTTATGTCCGAGCACATGCAGGTGTATCTAAGAATGCCTTAATTAACGTCTTTTGTTCGCTTTTATGATGTGTTACGTTACAAATCCGGTGGCATAGAAGATGTTATAGATTGATCTAATATCTTATTAGATTTTTTAGATTAATATTTAATATATTCCAATTTAGCTGCAACTTTTCAAACATTAAAATTTTTGTAAATCTTTATGTCAGTATCTAAGAATGTCTTAATTAATGTCTTCTATTGTACAAAGTGTTGTGAATTCAATGGCATAGAAGGTGTTATAGATTGATCTAATATCTTATTAGATTTTTCATATTAATATTTAATTGATTCCAATTTGCTGTGAAATATTAAAATTTTTGCACTTTAAATCTTTATGTCGGCATATGCGGTGTATCTAAGAATGCCTTAATTAATTCTTGTACAAAGTGTCGCATTGTGGTAGAAGGTGTTATAGATTGATCTAATATCTTATTAGATTTTTTCAGATTAATATTTAATTGATTCCAATTTAGCCCGCACAGCATTTTCAGACATTAAAATTTGTACTTTAAATCTCTATGTCCGAGCACATGCAGGTGTATCTAAGAATGCCTTAATTAATGCATTCTGTTCATTTGTATGATATATTGCAAATCGATGGCGTAAAAGATGTTATAGATTGATCTAATATCTTATTAGATTTTTAAGATTAATATTTAATTGATTCAAATTCAGCCTGCGCAGCCTTTTCAGACATAAAACTTTACACTTTAAATCTTTATGTCCGAGCACATGTACGTGTATCTAAGAATGTCTTAATTAACACCTTCTCTTCGCTTGTATGTTATGTTGCGAATCCGATGGCGTAAGACATTTCAGCTCTTATTCAATTAATTAAAATAATATATGTTTGCTTTTGCATTTAGTTTTGAATTCATTGAATTCTTAAACTTCAATAAGACTCGGCTAATGTTTGTTGATGAGCTAGCAAAATCATTATGAATCTCATTTAAATTCTCTAGGCCACTTCTGATTCATCCAATCCACGTAGTTCAACTCAAGTGCTTATTGAAAGGCTTTACACATCTTCATTGACAAGCTAATTTATTTTATTCTTGCCTCTATGAACTATCAAGTTGATGAGCCTTCAAGTTCTCAATAAATTCATCATTTTTATTTAAGTTTAATTTAAGCTATTAATACTCTTATTTAATCATATTTAAGCTTTGTATCAATCCAAATTTGACCTCCTGCGTCCCCACATAGGGGCTACATTCGAGGCTTCATATCTGAGCATAGCTATAATCTTTGCGACATTCTGATCTTTCAAGTTAGCTCGAGCATAATGGAGTCTTCAAACACCTGCATAAAAAGAGCATATATGTAGGTTTATTCTTTAATTTATCATTCTCAAACAGCTCAATTTAAGCACATCAACAATTTTATTTGTTATTGTTTAAGTCTCAGTCAAAATCGACAAATCTTGCATAGGCGTCGGAGGCTTACCTTCCTCATTTCATGCATGGTCAGTGTCTTTATGACTGATTGTGGTCTTAACTGCTTCTTGAAAGGTCTTCAAACACCTGCAATTTTAATTCAGATTTTAATTTTAAGCTTCGAGTTCATTTTGTATTAAATTAGTTAGGCTTTTCTGTCAGTTTGAATTTTGGCAGTCTCCCGGCATCTTCCCCATATAGTATGCTCTATTTGACATTCGTCAATCTCGAGCATAACGGTCGATTGTCTTGCGATCTCTGACCGTGATCTTCTAACCTGCCAGCTCTACTGAGCATAACAGGGTCTTCAAACACTTGCAATAAAAAAAGCATATATGCAGATTTATTTTTTAATTTATAATTTTTAAATAAGATTAATTTAAGCTCGTCAACACTTTTATTTGATTTTGTTTAGGTCTCTCATCAATCTAAAATTCAACAGCCTCCGTCATCCGTAAATGTCGAGCTATTCGACCTTCGTCATTTCTGCGAACGCGATTGTCTTATGACACTATGGCCGTGGTCTTCTAACTTGTTAGCCCTACTGAGCATAACAGGGTCTTCAAACACCTTCACAAGGCAATCAACGATGACCTTTCTTTGTTGCAATATGCGGTGGAGTATTGCCTTTATTATTTAAAAGAGACTTCACCATTTCAACATGATCCATCCTGACTGCTTGTGTTGCAACAGTATATAGAGCAATGATAATTGATGAGCTGGTTACCATAGCTAATGAAGGGAAGAAATGAAAGAGCTCTATCAGCACTTCATAATGGCCTTATCTAATAGCAATATGGAAGGCATTGAAGCTATTGATGTCCTTGACAGCAACTAATTGAACATCATACATCTTGAGAACTTCATACACCACATCAACATGCCTTTTGAGAGGCAACATACAATGTTGTCTTCCCATTCTGATTCTGCCTAGAAACCATATCCTCCAATTGAACATCATCGCAATCTCTGTTTTCATGCAAGCCTTTCAAGAGGAGGCCATTCTATATACTCTTCAACTGACTAGGCTATCATCAGATGAAAACCCTCGATATTGATTTTGTATTTCTGTTGCACACTTTGAAGGAAAAAATTCCACCAAACAACATCGATCATCATCGCTCATTCCTCTCTCAAAACAGCGTAACTCTTCCTGCTTCAATCCCCAGAATGGGGGCACTTGCAGTCAACGTTTTATAGAAATAGTTAGTCGGTTGTTTACTTGCTGCACCCAATTCAGCAGGAAGATATGGATATTTTTGTTCTTGCGGGTTAAGCAGTTGCAAAGTCATTTGAGCATAAACTTCATTAGTCTCAACATTAGCATGCATCGTAACATCATTGAGTTGACAAATTAGTTGAGGGAGCAGAGATGGGTAATTTGGAATATGGGAATCAAACTCCTTGTTGGTGGATGTCGTAACCTGCTCGTTATGGCCTTGTGGAAAATACACCGCACTAGCTCTACCACAGGCAACGACACAAGAGGGCCAGCACATGCATGCCATAGCTCAAAGTTCAAACACCTTTGTTCTCCTTCTTGCAGTTGTTGGGTTAAATCCGAAGAAGATAATGAAGATGACGAGAGCTTCATCTTAAAGGACGCTGAATACTACAGATGCAGAACAAACAGACCTTGTTGCCCGTTTTCTTCAGCAATTTCGTAAACCTTTAGCACAGATGCTCCACCTGATACAAATGGACCTCCTCTCCCCTTTAGCAGACGTGGTAGGTTCGGATTGAGCTCCATCCACATCAACCTTGCAATATTCTTTATTTCCTGCATCAGCAGTTGGGATATTAACCGCGACTTCTCCTAATGAAGAGCACTCGACATCCATAGATATCTCCGCCGGGAGGCCAAGAATAACTGATCCAGCAGGTGGAACACAGATAATTGCCGGCTGCTTCTCCCAGTAATCGGACAATTTGGGTACCTTACGGCCGCAAGAAGGGGATGCGGCGGGTGTTGGCACGGCAACCTTGCCTGAGCGTGTCCGACCAAGAGAGTTAGGGAGTTCGGCTTGCGACTTCAAGGCAAAGGCTAACTCCCGCTTGAGGCCAGATCGCACCCCAGAGAGCAGCACGTACTCCGACAGATCTGATGGTTTCTGGTAGGAGCAGAGCGGAGTAGAAGAAAGACGGGAGAGAGGAGCAGTTCTTGCTCGATTTGCAGCAGGGAGACGGGTCGTGTGATTAGGGTTTTCGGGCAGGAGCTCAAAGACAGCCGAGGGAGGCGATGTGCGGCAAAATTTTTAAAATAGGCACATTCTTTAACTTTAATTAATAATTTAGTCATAAAAATTTTTTTTTTATAAAAATAGACCTAGTTGTCTCTATAAGGGATGACTACTGACGCGGGACATCGATGAATTTTTTTATTTTTTATTTTTTTTTGGTAGAGAGAGAGAGAGTGCGCGTTGCACGGAGAGAAGAGAGAGATTAAAAATAAATAAATAATTAATTAATTAATTTAATAAATAAGTATATATATGCATTAATAATTAAATAATTAAATAATTAAATAATAAATAAATTTTAATAAATAAATAAATAAATAATTTTTTTATTTGCATGTTTTTTTATATGCATTAATAATTAAATAAATAAATAAATAATTTTTAATAAATAAATAATTAAGTATATATATATATATAATTTTTAATAAATATATATATATAAATAATAATTTTTAATGCATATATATTTCATGTGATTAAAGATGAATTATTATTTATTTTTTATATATTTATATATTTTATATTTTATTATTATTATTATTTTAGATTTTTTATACTTTTATATTTTATATTATTTTATATTTTTTATATTTTTATATTTTTATATTTTATATTTTTTTTTTTATATTTTTTATATTTTATATTTTTTGTTGTTATTATTATTTATTTTATTTTTATATTTTATTTTATATTTTATATTTTTTATATTTTTTATATTTTATATTATTATTTTTAATGAATAAATATAATATTTTTTTATATTTTATATTTTTAATGCATATATATTTCATGTGATTAAAGATGAATTATTATTTATTTTACTTATTTCTTTTCTTTCTTTTTTTTATTTATAAATCTTCATAATTTTTAATAACTTTTATATATTATTTTCTTAATTTATAATATCAAAGTTATTAAAATTATGAAGATTTATTAAAAAAGAAAAAAGAAATAAGTCTAAAATAATAATAATAACAAAAAATATAAATATATAAATAAATAAAAATAATAATAATTCATCTTTAGTCACGTGAAATATATATGCATTAAAATTATTATATATATATATATATATATATTTATTTATTAAAATTATATATATATATATATATATATATATATATATATATATATATATATATATAATTATATATATAATTATTTATTTATTTATTTATTAATGCAAATAAAAAATATGCAAATAAAAAATTTATTTATTTATTTAATTATTTAATTATTTAATTATTAATGCATATATATATACTTATTTAATTAATTAATTATTTATTTATTTTTAATCTCTCTCTCTCTCTCTCTCTGCTAACGCTCTCTCTCTCGCTCTCTCTCTGCAAAAGCAAAAAAAAAAAATATATATATATATATATATATATATATATATATATATATTTATTTTTTACATTTTCTAATTATTTTAAATTTATATATTAAGATTTTAAAATTTTGAAAAAGAAAGAAAAATTTTGCGATGTGCTCGTTCGGCCAGGAGAAAAAGAAAAAAAAATCCACCTCGTGTGAAAAGAAGAGGGGGAAGTAAATGTGTTTCGGCTGCGCATGGGAGGACCCTACGTGGCAGCTCCTTATTGGTTGAATGGGAGTTGAAGGCATGAGAGTGAGCGGCTGCGAGTTCCAAAGCACTTTGGACATAATTAAGAGATATCAAATAGATTTATCTCCAAATACGTGCTAATTTTGATGAAATTTTAAGTGCGATAATCTTAGTCAAATTATATATCTATTCTAGGTATTTTCGATGTTCTGGACGCAATGGCACAATCTGCTTTGAACGAGGTCGCTTCAAAGAGAATTAGTCACTTTCGCTCAAAATGCGCATTATCGCTTCTGATCGCTCGACATTCACATAGACTTGTCTAAATTAAGTGTGAATAGTCTCATTTGATAGATTTCGACGTTTCGAAGCTAATAGCGTGATCAATTTCGTGAACTGAGGTTATTTGGTTATCATCGTCGATCTTCGACTCGATAGCGCCGACATTGATAGCTAGCGCTTAATCGATTGCTCGATTTTGCATTATTTATATTCTCGATCATTTCACGCTCAATGCGATGAGTCCGCTCGTCGACGGAGGTCGCTTCGACTATTTTCGAACGCTGCGTTTTGAGCCCCATTTACGACCGCCGCCCAAGTTTGTCAAATTAGACTTGTGGGCTTGACTTGACTTTGTGGCACACATATGGAGGTCAACAGTAACATGATAGGGAATTGGGATAGGTGAATGTAGATGATGACGATCTTGTGCATGCAACTGTTGGTGAAAGAGTTCTGGGAGATGATTTGAGATATATAATAGCTACCACAATGTGTGAATCACGAATAAGAGAGTAGCTTTGTAAATTAAGAAAAAATAATATTTGATAATATAGTTTAATAATATAATTTTTCGTATATACAAGAATTGGGGCCAACTGGTCGCAACGTTTGACTTTATCAAAGAAGTTGAAAAATGAAATTGTATTATCATAATATCATTTACTAGATCTAAATAATGTAACATTTATCTATTTTTCTAATGAACATGATATCATCGTTAAATGATGAATTTTAATTTCAATATTACATTCTTTTTTGATTTATTTTCACATTCTTTAAAAAAGTTTTATTTAATTATAATAGACTTAAATCCTGAAATAAGTTACTAAATCATACTTGAAATAAATCCAATCCATTGCCAAACACCCCCTACATGTGATGGGTACATGAGTGCTGATGTGATTGAGAGAATTTTAGGTGAGCTGAGCACACGTTCTCTTTTATTCATCAATTTTTGTAAGAATTTTTTGAGCTAAACACACTTAAAGAAACCTCACTATGATAATGATTGGTTAGTTAGGCACTATGAAAGACTTTATTCTCATGTTTTTGGGCCCTCTGGTGGGTTCCTTTGATAGAGGTTTGATTTGTTTTTTTGAATGATGATTAGTTTTCTTAGTTTTAGATTTAAATCCTTTTCAGTTCTCATGATAGATGAAGAGATAAAGCTACAAATATTTGACATACAATCTATTTTGGATGGCTAGGATTTATTCTATTTGGTTTTATCAATATCAATCATTTTGAAGAAAAAAAAAAAAGAAAAACAATTGTAATCATAGTCTACCAAGGCTCAAAACTTTCAAACCCACAGCCCTTGCTAGCGTCACCGTGCAGCTGTTCTTTGCCGGTATTGCTCCAGAGTTGAACTGCTTGGCATCCTCATTCCTGTTGAACAGTGAGGTATTTGGCATGATATACTTTTCATTAAGTCTTTTTCATCCTGAAGCAACTTCTTAACATTATGACTTAAGTTTGCAATAATTGATTAGCATGGATTTGAAAAGATTTAAGTAATTTTCTTTAGAGGTCTTCGTTGGGTGCTGTTTCATGCTATAGATTCTCTTTGATTAGGTCTCTTCCTAGCTATGGAAAACATTAATTTTTTTGTTGATCCAGAGCAATTTCTTCTTGGATAGCAATAACTCCCTATTTCCCCCAAATTTGTTGTTAAAAGTTAATAGCAAGCAACCTTTTGATTCTTCCCTTGAACAAGAAGTTATGGTTCATATTTTTTTGGTTATGAATTGCTAGCAATCTGCAAATAGATTGTTCTTCTATGTTTCTTGAACTGGTGGTAGCAAAATAGTGTCAACAAAATTACTCTAGTGATTGGTATTTTTGATTTTTGAAAGTCATTTTTATTTTTTTATAAAGCGTATGTGAAATATTCCATGATAGATACATGGCACTCCTCTTTTCTTTGAAATGAAGGAAACAGAATGAATCTGTTATGTTTAAAGATTGAGCTAATACATGAATCGGGTTTTAATTTAAAATAAAGTTAAATAGATAGTTTGTTCTAATTTCTAACAAAGTTTGGAAAAGTTTAAGATTGATTAAGTTAGGTTAATAATCATTTTCATCATATACAAGAGCTTGAACTCAATAATCATTTAAGTTAGGGTTTTTTTTTTGTGGGGGGACATTCTAGCAAATTTAATCATAAATTCACACAAATAATACATATACAAGAACTTGAACTCAAGACCTCTTAGTTGAAAGCATAAGCTCTCAACCACTAAGTTAAGATGTCTTACACAATTAATTCATATTTTTAGCCTAACATTTATAGAACCAAACTTTCAATCAAGCTTTTGGTTGTCATTTGTTTTAAGGTTTTAAATGTCATTGATGTAAAAGTCATTGAAGTTTTGTTAATATTAAGAAACTAATGCAGCCAAAAAAATGCCTTCTAAGAGGGATTTTTTTTATCTTGTGTAATGCTACTTGCAGTTTAACTTCATGTAAC
Source organism: Cymbidium sinense (assembly GCA_021442155.1). NCBI lineage: Eukaryota > Viridiplantae > Streptophyta > Magnoliopsida > Asparagales > Orchidaceae > Cymbidium > Cymbidium sinense. Next base: position 78,361,883 of record CM038229.1, on the reverse strand, counting down.
TGCCATCTCTTTTCTCTCATAGTCTCCCTCACTCTGACACCTAAAGCCGACGCCACTAATTCTGCTGTCGAAGTCGGGACACATTCCTGCTAATCTCAACACCTCCAACATTTCATTGTCGAAACCAATGCATATCCTACTAATTTTATTTCAATAATTTCAATATATTTAGAAACAATTCAATTAAAATATTAAAAAAAAAGTGATCCAAATTATTGATAAATGAATTTCAAACATAATGCTTCCTATCAAATGTAAGAAATATAATGTTGATCTTTAAGAAAGTTGAAATGTGTTTCTGTAAAGTCATAATTTAATCAATGATGATAAAATTACATCATTTATTATTTTTATTGAGCAAAATAATATATTTTACATTTCATTAGCCTCATAATGCAACCATAGACTTTAATATTATTTTGACCACCCAAAAAATTCTAATTTCTAGATCAAATATCACTGAATACATGAAAATTTTCTTTAAGTGCAAACTAGAAAATACAAAAATTTAAAATAAAAAATAACAATGATTGAAAAAAGAATCAACACACTAATGCAAAAGTAGCAAGCAATTAAATTTTAAAACATGTGATAGATTATGTTTGATCGAATCAACACACTAAACACAAAAGAAAAACATTCTAGTAGAGGAAACCATTCCTATTTTTATACTTCCTTGTAATGATGCAAGGCTGAGCCCAAAATCATTTTCTTACTCATAATAAATGCTTAGATCATTTATTAATTAAATATTTTTTGACAAGTATAAACAAGTACACCTTAATCACAAAGACAAATAAATGGTGCTTGTGACTTAAATCTATTATATAAAAAAGACAACATATTTATTGTTAAGCATTTGAAGCTAAAAAACACACAAAGGTGATAAACAGATCAATCTTAGAGTGCGTCTGGCACAGTTGTGGCAGTGTGGTGTCACATTGCTGTTTGGCAAACTACATTCTGCCTATGTTTTAAAGAATCTATGATGAGAAAGCTACCTTTCCAACCTGACCGAACTCTTTAGGTGACGTCCAGAAAGCTGCGGTCTGACTTTTTGAAAATAAAAGAAATTTGTTGGCCCATTGCGGATTTTTAAACAATAGATTTTTCTATAGCACATCTACCATTACTTTTTCAGATAGCTGCAGCTATCTCAAATATATCCTTAATCTTAAACAAAAAGTAACTTCTTATACAAGTTAGTAGGATTTAGATGAAATTATAATGCCAATGACCAAAAAGGTGACTTAGGTACTAGTGTTCTTTGTTGGATTATTTGGGATCTCATATGCAAATATTTTTTCTAACATGTTAGTAAGATGGAGATGTCGGAAGTTTCAATTGAATTTGACTGAGTGAATGATTTTATATTTAGTGATCTTGGCCATTGATGTGAAAGTTTTAAATATGCATCATAACTTATCCAAGGATTCTAAGATCACATTTCCACTAGTTCAAGAGAGAGAGAAGGGACAAGAAAAAAAGGATTACATAAGATAGAAGAAAGTGATTAGTGTATGCATAGAGTCAGCAAAATATTTGCATTATTTATCGCTAATAAAGAACCTCGTAATGCTAAAATATTATAAAAAACTACAAATCAAGCTAGGGGGTGCCAAATAGCATTATATAACCTCTTAAGACAGTGAACTAACATAGCAATCAATGATCTCTTAATTTTTAAATTATGCAACTATTTCGATCATATAGCTGCTGCCAACGATCGATAGAAATAATTGTACTGCTAATGTCACTATGTTGTCATGCAAGAATCCAAGGTTAGGGCTTTAAAGATGGGAGGAAGAAGAAAATAATATTTAGAGCTTTGGTTTGGTCACCTTCAGCCGTTAGATTCAAGCGATTTAAGTCCGCTAGGTTTATCACGACCGCCTTAACTCCAATTATATATATTTATATATTTACATATTATTTAGCCATAAGAGAGTGCATCATATTTGAAATTTTTTGAATAAAAAGTGATTTCACATTTTTGTACTTTATTTAATATAAAAAAGAAACATATTTTAAATTTATCATAAGAAAAATCTAAACTAAATTCAAGTCCGTTATTAACAAGAGTACATTTTTCTTGATCAAGCAATTCTTAATTCATTGAAATACTAAAAAACTAAATTCATATTTTATTATTTTTAACTTCACTTATGTCTAAAGGAATAAGTGCTTATTTATCTTACGACTAAAATAAAAGAACTCTTCTTAATTTATCTTTTAATTACACATTAATTTTGTTAATTTGTATTGTTAAAATTATTCCAAATTTTAAGCAGTAAGAACATAAAATTGGTAATATCATGCATATATATATAACAAGAAATGCAAAATAGAGAAAACGATACATTAAAATGGAGGAGAAAATATATTCAAACATGGTTATTTGCTTTTACATGTTTGGTTTTATTCCCCAACACTACTAAGCTGCCCATCCTGAATTTTATAAACCTCATAAAAGTGGGCAAAATGATCATTTGTTCATCCTAAAAAATCTTTTCACCTTTTGCTAGTAGCCCTAACATGCTGCAGGCGCAAAAGCTCTTCCCAATCTTCGCTCTTGTTCTCTTAGTCTCTCACTCTCTCCAATTCTTTACACGCCAAGCTAACCACCTTCATATGCCCTTGGCCGAAAGAATAGTTGAGGTTGGCACACTGCAAGGCAATGAAAGTTCCTGTTTCTCCTTCGTTTTGCCTTAAATCTTTATAGATCTCTCCTTCATTTTGGCTAAAATCTCATTTCTTTTCCATTTTCCACAATTTATCAAGTATGTCAACCAATTTCATTAAGGCATTAACCCCTTGACCTTTGCCATTTGTCCTGGAAAAAGGATTGAAGGCTTCAAATCTAAAGGAGAGTAGGATTGTGGAACAATAGTTGTCTGAGAGTTAACGGTCCAGGATGAATGCAATCTGTATTAGAGTTATATTTATGATGCTCAACCCCATTTTTAGTTCTCCTTTACCTCACCATGAAAGAGAGATCCCTAATGGTTTATGAGATTGGGAATTGTACTATGGTTTGCTTGTCTAGTATATAGGATATGTTTGTAATTTTTATCTGTTTGGTCTTCTGGTTTGCTAAATTGGAATGCAACAAAGATCTCATAGTAACAAGTTTGTTAGAAATGATACGTACTCTTACCACCACGACGTGCATATCATGTCATTGCTCTCCACCCTACTTCTATTTATCTAGCTGTGATCCAAGTAGATTCAAGTGCTTGAAGAGTGTATTTTCCAAAATAAATATAATTTCCTCTACAAGATATTCCCTTCATTCGACCTCTATATAGTTTGTGAAATCTAGTTCTTTTGGGGTTATAGTTGATGGTTGTCTCTGAATTTCATCTCTACTACAAAATCAAACATGAGTTTCTTCTCATCCAACTCCTCGCAAATTAAATGATTTAATAATATTACATATACACATGTATGTCATTCCATCAAAAGAAAGAATATACTAATTTTTATATTGAATTTGTTACATAGATTGTTGTATATATAATTAGGTGTGTTTTTATTTTTTATATTAAAAATTTTAGCATACCTAAAGGTATTTGGAAACAGATTGAATTTAATTCACGTAGGATTTACTAAATCCAATATATAAGGATTTAGTAAATCATGAGCTACTAAATCATAAAAAAATGTTTGGTAATAGATTTATTAAATCCTGCTAAATCTTGAAGATATGTGTGGTGTTTATTTTCAGATGTGTATGGGAGGACATCATGCAGATCGTAGTGGGTACTTATTGAAGTGATCGGGTATGACATTGAGGTATGTTGTACTATCTCAAAAGATAGATATATCACCCTTCAATGGACCTAATCACTAATAAGAACTCCTAAGGCATGATGTGTCTTCGAATGTATGAGAGATTTTTCCTGTTTTACATGGATGAATAAATTAGGGTTTATATTAAACCAAGTTCTAAAGTTCTCTATGGAGGCAAGCCTCCATAGTTAATTACATCCTAAGGATGGTGAATTCTTTAGGAATACTCTTGATTAAAGTAGTAATTATTATCTCCAAAGATTTCAATGTTAGACTATCAATAAATTGGTTATATTGGAAAATCAAGTGAGAAAGTTCAAATGGAGAGACTTATTTTGGAAACCAAAGAGATGAGTAGGGAATGCTCAAGATACCAGGAAGCCTAGTGAGCATTCCAATCTATCTTATAGTTAGACTTTATATATTTGAAGTTGAAGAGAACTATTTTATTTGAGTTAAAATTTCATTAGATTACTAGGACTTATAATCCACCAGCACAAAGTTAGGAAAATGCCTTAGAGGTGAGGATTTATGCTTGTAGCCCGAAGGAAATAAGTACATCGGATCCTAAATCTAGGGAGCTTTAGCATAAGCTAAAGCACGACCTAAATCTAAACAAAGAGGGTATAAAGTTTGCCTCCACAAGAGAGGATAAACCACCGGACTATTGAGCTTACAACTGCCTGGAATGGCCGCCAGCTAACTCCTCCAACATTTTAAATCCATGTGGTTTGGTTATATGAAATTATGAAATAGTTGGGTTGTTATAAATTTAGAAAGAGTCTAAAGTCCTTAAACCCAATCCCTAAGAGACTAGAGCATGAGTGGTATGAGTAATGACTTAATCTACAAATGCGAAATCTTTTCAAATTTTATTTCAATTTTGACACTTCAATTTGACAAAGGGCTTTAGGATTTTTATAAGCTTAAATGCATGATAAAATAAAGTTGTTGGACAAATCAAAATAGAAAGAGGGTGAAGCTCCGTCAGTAGGGGTTTCTGTCACAGGTCAAGTGGTCCCTGCGCGTGTAAGGACAAAGGCTCTCATTTTGCAAGAGAGATTCAAGATGATGCATGATGTGAAACATACAACATTCAACTAAGGGGTTGCTAAATATTTTAATTATCTTATTTAATGTCTAGGCTTTATGGTGAGGTTATGAATTGTTTAAAATTTAGTTACGAGTGATTAATTTGTGGTCAAAAAATTAATTTTTTCTAAAAGCCTAATCGCATCCAAGCCACACATTAAAGCATCAAACATATAAGAAACTAAGAAGAAGCATGTCATTTCTAATGTGCAATTTTAACATACTATCAATCAATTTTATAAAGCTAACACGAAAGAATAAGAGATCAATGCAATCGGGTACCGTCGTACAACTCGAAAAAAGAAAAGATAGGTAGCCGAGCTCTATCCTTATACAATAATATGAAAGAATAATTACAATTATTTTACATGTTATGGGGGTCTTGTTTCCTTCATATCTTCATGTCTTCTTGTCTTCATGTCTTCATCTTCTTATCTCCATTTGATTTACTCCACTTCGAAGGCATCACATGGCCTCCCAGGACAAAGCCTTCTAACCAATGTTCATCCTTATCCCCATAACATTAATCCTAATTTTTAATGCAGAATTACATTAAAAATAAGAAAAGTAAATCTAACACCTACAAAATAATTGTTAGCTAAACCATACATACAATCAAAGTAGTTATATTTATAATTTGGACTTAGCACCCTACACATGGGTAACCAAGCCCACCTGTCTAACTTAGATTATGCTTAGGGGTTTAAGCAACCTACAAAAGAGAGCATTTATATTTATTTTAAGCACCTCTTAAGCACAATCCCCTACAAAAAATATGATTAGGTTAATATTAGCCTAACAACCAGTCTACAAAATATACACCATAACATCCAGTCTAAAATAATACATCACAAAATAAAATATATATCATACCAAGCACCATCCTAACATAAAGCTAGAAGTGATGACTTAGTTCTACTGTGTGTGTTAAGGCTTGTGTGGAATATCTTAACTAAGCATTAATGTTATGGTTTTCTAAGTGTAGAAGACTTTCCTTTAATATAAAGGGTGGATTTCACTTAAAGTTATTTAATTAATTTGAGAATTTTGATTTATGTTTTCTTTCATTTCATATGATTATATTTAGCAACTAAGTGTTATGAAGAGAAGAAAGAGGATTATCCTCTTCCATCCCTACCTTAAGTCACTTTCTAAAGTATGTTAATTTGATTTAGTTCTCTTTAGTGAATGGATTATTAAATGATTTAATTAATCTTAAGTTTAGGCTTACTTTAAATAATTTTATTTAACATGTAAAGCATTTTAAGATTGACTTGATTGAATTACTAACACATGAGATATGTCAATTTATTTCTTTCTATCATGAATATCATGCATATGATTTAATCCTAAGTGTATCCATTCATATAATACATCTTTGGCACACATATATGATGAATGAATGTATGTATTTTTTAATTTCTATCCTTTTTAATGTGATTTAATTATTTAATCATATTATTTTAAAATTCTATCTAAATTCTTATACAAAAATATATTGGGATGAAATTAAATAGGCACGTGTCATTGTTAACCATGGAAGTGAGGTAATCAAATGACCTCCTTGGGGCTAGCTAAAGCCTCATGTTCCCAGGATGTCCAAATTATATACCCATTACATTCAATCATATGTAAATTTGTATGTAATAATATAAGAAAATAAACTCCGAGTTACATGATTAATTAATCCAATGAATAGGCAATTATGAATGCATGTATTTTTCGATAGCAAAGAAGATTATCATCTTCTAATCAAATGCACACATATATGTATAAAATACATAAACAAGTACATGTATTTGTTAACTAAGGAAGTGACGTAATCAAATGACCTCCTTGGGGCTACTTAAAGCCTCGTATTCCTGGGATGTCCAGATTATATACCCATTTTTCTTAAATATATACACATGTATTTATAATTAAGAAGATGAAAATCATGCAAAGATTGTATTTTATTTAATGGACTTATTTTGGTATATGATTTAAAGTTATATCTATATTCTTATGTTAAAGATACATAAGAGTGAAATAAAATGAGTATGTGTTGTTTAAACTAGGGAGTGAGGTAATCAAATTGTCTCCTTAAGGTTACTTAAAATATAGTATTCTCGGGATGTCCAGGCTATATACCTATTACATTCTTACTTATGTAAATCAACATGTGAATAAAGGAAAGAGACTTCACTTCATACACTTAATGTATAATCACATGCATATCTTATGTATTCATAACTAACATCACAACATATGTTACCATTCTTTTATAAGCTTTTGAAAAATACATTTGGAGTTTAATAGTGATAATAGCCACAATATATTAAATTAAATCAACACATGCAAACTTAGTATAAAGGAAAACCATTTGATTAATTAATTTTGAAAAGAGATGGATGTATGAATCAAATGATATGTAACATTTAACATGATTGGAAAGAAATAATCAAACACAAGCATGTGATTCATTCAATTCAATACACTCCTAAAACTATTTAAGATAAACCAAAGCTTCTTTAATGTATCATTTTAATTTCATGTTCAATTTGACTTAAGGAATGTAAGAAGGAGTTTGCAAATCCTAACCCAACCCCATGTTTGTCAGTTAATTTAGTTTAATAAAATATGATTAAGTTGATTTTATGGATTAATTAAGTTGTAATATGTATTAAGTTCATTAATTAATCATTTTTTATGTTACTTTACCATAATTATCCAAATAATTATGAGCTAATATGATATACAAATACATTGAAAAGTAAATTAGCAATGGTCCTCAGAAATGAAAGGCCTAATGCAATTAGCTTACAATTATTAGTTAATTAGATTAAGAACTTAATTAGTTATTTTTATGATTTTCCCACACACATGGGTAAATCATAATTTCATTAACTCTCTTTGGGCTATTAAACACCTAAAAATTTACCCATGAATTAATTAAGGATTGAATACATTCTAAATTTTAATTAGACTAATTAAGTAATTGGTTAACAATTAGTCCATAATTAATTTTTTTCTATTTTTTTGTTTTAGCTCTCTGATGTCAATTGAAGTATTTTAAAACTATTTTGATAAATTTTCATAATTTTTACAAATTTATTAATTTATTTTACTAAAATAAACACATTGAACTTCAAAATTTAATATCTCCCAATCTAGAGGTTATTTTGACTTGAAATTTTCAAGGTAGGTAGATTTTAACCTCAATTTTAATCCTTGAAAATTTTAAATCAATTTGATTTGTATTTTTTAGATTATTTAATGAAATTTAAATTTCACAAAAACTTAAATTAAGCTCAGAATACTCAATAATAATTAGGGATTTTTGGGTTTGTTAAATTCCTCTCGAAAAGATGTATTCAACGAGCCCTTATTTGCAATTTTTTGTTAGAAATTTATTTTCTATGAATTTTTGAAGTTTCAAGTATTCTAATTAATTTTTAAAAGCAAAAAATCCTTAATTTCTTACTTAAACTTATCAGCACCACGCGACACTGACTAGATCACGCAGTTTCATGTGTTAATGGAGGATTGGAGGATGCGATTCTGTATGGAAAATAAGCGGGAATATGCTCATTCGATCGGACCATCCGATCGAAGATCAGACTGTCCAGATCAAACAACGTGATCTAAGGGTTTAAATTCACATGGATCTCTTTCTAATCTTAGCTGTCCGTTCCTATGAGATGGGATCGGACGGCTGCTATGCATCTTCTATCGAGAACGATGAAAGCAACAGAAGGAATAGTACAATCGATGGGATTTGGAAAAATTGAACATAAAAGGGTCTGTTCGAGCTCAATTTCATGATGATTCTCACCAAAAATCTTCTATTTTCATATTAGATTATTTAAAATGAAAGATGCAAGGGATATCTAAGAGAAATTCCTAAAATTATGCAAACACCATCACAAATAAGAGATCCTACGGTCGGCTACATGATTTGGAAATTGCTTCATCGGGGATGGTTTCTGATGGCTGTGTTGATTCGAGCACACTCCTGGATGTGAGATGAAGCCTTGGGATGAATCTAGACTTTGGCCTCCCCTTGGAATGTTGTATCCACCAATGGTCGCCACCTCCTTGCTAGAATCTGCTTAGTTTAGGTGTTTTTCTATCCCAAAGGAAGTGGGAAAAGGGGTCTTCTTGCTTGGAGGACCTCTTGGAGTGTGTGTAATGACAGAAAAAGTGCTTTGAAGGCCTTACTTTTTCTCTCCATAATGGTGGCCGAAAATTCCCATTAAAGTGATGGGAGGTAGGTAGTCCTAGCCCACTTAGAGTGGGCTAAGAGACTAGGTAGAACTCCATTTGGGGTGTTTGATGGCTGCCAAAGGTGATGGGAGAGTGGACCTTGCCAAAAATGGGTGAAATCTCATGTGAAGAGGCTTAGCCAATGGGTAATACCTTGGATTGGGCTCATTTGGGTTTGAGCTAATTTTGGGTTGATCCCAAGTGGGTTTGGGTTGAGTTTGGTCAGGTTCCAAAGTGTCATGGGTTGGTTCAAAGGGGTTTGGCTCAATTTGACCTGTATAGGTCAAATTGGGCTAGGTTGGGTTAAGTTAACAAATTGGTCAAATTGGATCAAACTAAAGCTTGGGTTAGGTTGAAATAATGATTTGAAGTATTTTTTAAGTGGTTTCAATCAATTTGGCCTAGGTTTGATTTTGGCTCATTTGGATTCATATAGGTCAAATGGGTCAAGTTAACCAATTTTATCAAATTGACCAAATTAGCTTGGGTCAGGTATTTGTTTAAGTTCAATTGGTCAATTGGATAGCATTGTAGGCTTTGGTTTGAATCAATTTCAATTTAATTTGGTTTAGGCCAATTTGACCCTTTAGGTCAATTTGGGCTAAGTTGGTCAATTGGGTCTAACTGGTCAAATTTGGTTCAATTATGACTTTGATCAAGTTTAATAATCAATTTAGAATGAAATTGAACCATTGGTTGTAATCAATTTGGGTTAGATCATGATTTGACCCATTTTGGCCTTTTAGGTCAATTTAGGTCAACTTGGGTCAAATGGCCAATTGGATTTGGTTTGGCTTAATTGATGGCCTAGTCATGTTCAATCATTGATTATGGGTTGATGTGAATCAATGGTTTCAATTGATTTAGTGTAGGGTAAGTTTTGGCTAGTTTGGGTTCATATGGGTTAAAGGGTTGACTGGGTCAAATGACTAACTTGACTTGGTTTGACCCAATTTAAGGTAATTAATCATCTTAGGTGATCAATGGTCATGGTATGAGGTTTGGATGAGCTTGGTTCAATCCAATTTGGGTTGGATTAGAACTTTGTTAAAATGGGTTCTTTAGGTCACTTTGGGTCAAGTGAACCTAAATTGGTTAATTAGCTTAGTTTTGGTATAATTAATGTTTAGTTAAATTTATATATGAGTTTAGGATTGAAATATAAATTCAACTGCAATCAATTTGGGCTATGATGAGTTTTGGTTCATTTGGAATTTTCAAGTCAAAAGGGCTAAGTTGGGCTTGGCTTGGGTTGATTTCAGTTTGACTTGATGATTGTAGGTTTCATTTATATTTCGATAGATGATTGAAGGAATGATTGATTCAAGAGAAAATCTATTGATTTTGGCTTGATTTAGATGGGTTTTGGTTAAGTCCAAAGAAAGGGCTTAAGGGGTTCAAGTTGGGTTTTGATTCGATTTTGAATTTTGTTTTGGCTATTTAAATGTATATTTCATTTATATTTAGGAAGATGATTGAATATATAATAGACTTATTAGAAAATCACTTGAGTTTGAAGCGATTTGAAGGAAAATTTGGCTAAGCTCATGAAGGTATGTCAAAGTACTTAGAAGGGAATTTGATTATTGATTTAATTCCTAACATTGGAATGTTGGTTTCATTTATATTTGTGAAGATGATAGAATATACAATTGATTTATAAGAAAATAAATTGAGTTTGACTTAATTTGGGTTAAAATTTGGCTACGCTCATGGAGGAAGGTCCATATGGCTTAGGAGGGGTCTTGAATTGACTTAATTTAGTTTGATTTAGTTTTAATCATTTAGTTGTAGATTTAATTCATTTGGAAGATAATTGTGGAATAATTGATTTGTAAGAAAATCAGTTGAGTTTGACTTGATTTGAGTAGGACTTTGGCTAAGTTCATGAGGGTGGATCACATGGTTTAGGAGGGATTTTGAGTTTGGATTTGATCTTGGGTTTCAATCATTTAGAGTTGAATTTGGATTTGAATTTGATGAATCATTGAAGGATTGAATTGATCTTTGAGAAAATCAATGAATTGAATTAGATTTGGATTTGGATTTGGCTAGGGCTAAGTCCATAGATTTCAATCATAAGACTTAGAAAGATTTTGAGCTTGGATTTGATTTAGATGAGATTGATTGTAAATTTTGAAAATTTTATTTTGAATTCAGATTTGAATTTGGGGTTTAGTTTGAGAAGAAGGACATGGATTGGACTGGCTATAGGGTGGGTAAGTGTTCACCTAATCACTAGAAGTATCTTGAGACTAAGGAGCTCTTAGTGTCTATAAGAGTCCTAGATCTATGATGATGAGGTTAAGAACTCACTCCAAAGTGAGGTCAACAAAAGGACCCCTAATAGGTGTGGTGTAACTGACAAGATTGAGAACACAGGTATTGATGTTGACCGAGATGATCAACAATGTCCAAATGATTAAAAGCACTAACAGAAATAATCTATACCTAAACTCGAGATGTAGATAGAATCATGATCTTAGTGCAATGCAACTCAACTTATGTCAAGGACATTAGAGAGGGAGGAGGAATCCGCTGAGGGATCGGGTATATGAACCTTCCACTAGAGAAGCAAGTTCAAGTTATCCGTTGAGGATGAGGGTTTAAATTTGATTTTCTTATATGATTTATGGAAAGAAGATCTGCTGGGGGATTAGAATCTATAATCCATCGGGGATGGGTGTATGAACCTTCCACTAGGGAAGCAAGTTCGGGTTATATGAATTTGATTTCATCGATGTATCCACTGAGGATAAGAGTTTGGTTGGATTTGCTTAGTTGGCATCCACTAGGGATGACAGTTTGATTTAATTTATTTGAATTTGGTTTATGTTTAATTATGGGGCATATTCTCTAGGGATATGAGCATGAATCTACTAGGGATCAAGACTGAATTTGATGGATGTGATTTTGTGGTACATATCCACTGGGGATATGACCCTGAATCCCTTGGAGATTAAGATCAAGTTTAATTTGTTTTAATTTATGATGGCTCCACTAGGAGGCTAGTTTTAAATTTGATTTGTTTGTATATGATTTGGGGCTTCACTAAGGAGGAGGATGCAATTTTCTCCATTGGGGAGAATCAGGTTGTGTTTAATTTAATTTGAGGTAGAGGGCAGATCTACTGGAGGTATGAGCTTGAATCTGCTAGGGATTTGATGGATTTAATTTATGGACCATATCAGTGTGCGATGGATCTATTAAGAAGGGGCTATAGCTGCCTTGGCCTATCTCAAGTTTACAAATCCAAAGGGATAGTCTACCGACAGTGGGGTAGAGCTATCCAACCTAAAAGTTGCCTTTCGGCATGCAACGAATGAGCTAGAATGAAAGCATAGTAGACTTACATTTTCTAAAGTGAGGAGCAACCACTGTGGTGATCTGTTGGTAGCACAACAAATCGAACTCGACCTAGGGCAACTACTGAGTGAATGTCACTGGTTGACTTATATCGACTAAAAGTAGTCATAATTAATTTCATTTTAATTAGATTTGATTTTATACGATTTTCTTGAATTGGTTTATGTTTGAATTGAGGACATATCCACTAGGGATGTGAACTCGACCAAATTTGGCAAGATTTAAATAATGGACCCCATTGATGTACAATCGACCCACTGAGAAGGGCTATATCAGTCCTGGCCTATCTCAGATTTACAAATCTAGATGGGCAGTCTACTGATTGCAGGGTAGAGCTATCCAACCTAAAGGTTGCCTTTCAGTGTGCAATGGTAGAACTAAGAAGAAAGCGTAGCAGACTTACATCTTCAAAGGAGGAGCAACCGCTGGGGTGATATGTTGGTAGCACAATTGTTGACCTCATTTTTAGGATGAGTTCTCAACCCCTCTATCTTAGACATAAGATTCCTATTAGACTTTAGGAGATCCTTAGTCCTAAGATACATCTAGTGATTAGGTGGACACTCAACCTAACCCTATAGACTTAGAAGAGTTAGCCATAGGAGTAGGTTATGTCTTAAGGGTGTTAGGAAATTCTGCCTACCCTATAGCATTAACCGCTTTCCTAACTTCCTTCCTTCAAGTCAAACTCCAAATCAAATCAACATGAAACCTAAATCAATTTTAGCCTAATTGATTTTCTCCAAACTCAAATCAATGCCATAGGATTGAAACCCATGATTAAAATCCATGATTGAAACCCATGATTGAAATTCCAAATTCCAAATATTTCCTAAGTCCATAATTTCCCACCTAAAATCATCTTCAAATCAATTAAAATCCATGAAATTTTCTCATAACTCATTTATATTCTCATTTATATTCACATATATAAATGAAATATAAATTCAAATCAATCAAATCAAATCCAAAATTCAAATTTCTAATTCAAAATCCTTTTTAAGTCCTTAATCCTCTCTTAAGGACTTAGCCTAAAAATCATCTTCAAATCAATTCAAATTCATGAAATTTTCTTATAACTCATTTATATTCTCATTTATATTTGCATATATAAATGAAATATAAATTCAAATCAATCAAATCAAACCCAAAATTCAAATTCCTAATTTAAAATCCTTCTTAAGTTCTTAATCCTCTCTTAAGGACTTAGCCAAAATCATCTTTAAATCAATTCAAATTCATAAAATTTTCTCACAACTCATTTATATTCTCATTTATATTCACATATATAAATGAAATATAAATTCAAATCAATCAAACTGAATTCAAAATTCAAGTTCAATTCACAAATCTTTCTTAAGTCCTTAATTTTTCTCTTAAGGACTTAACCTAGATCATGTTCAAATCACTTCAAACTCATGAAATTTTCTCATGAGCCATTTATATTCTCATTTATATTCACATATATAAATGAAATATAAATTCAAACAACCAAAACCAACTCCAAAATTCAAGTTCAAATTCAATCAAAATCTAACCTAAGCCTCCTAAGTCAAGTTCTTGAACTTAGCCAAATCAACTTCAAATCAAGCCAAACTCTTGATTTTCCTTCATGATTCAATCAATCCTTCAATCATGAATCCAAATATAAATACAAACTTCAATCAATTAACCAAAACTCAATTCAAAAATCAAGCCAAAATCCATTTCATGTTCACTCTTTGAACTTGAAATTGCCAAATGAATCAAAATCCATTTGACTTCAAACCACTTGCAAATGGATTTATATTTCAATCATAAGTCTATATGTGAGTTCAATAAAACTCAAATCAAGTTTTGACCAAGCCATTTGACCCACTTAGGCTCACTTGAACCAAAGTGGCCTAAAGTACCCTTATGAGCCAAATTCTAATCCTGATCAAATTGGATTAAATAAAACTCACGTAAGCCTCTCATCATGAGATGCTCAATCACTCAAATTGGGTTAAACCAGTCAAACTTAAGGGTTGACCAAGTCAACACTTAGCCAAAATGAAACCCAACATAGCCAAAATCCACCATATTCCAAATTGACTGAAATTAATGATCTAAGTTCATTTATGATCAATATCTGAACTTGACCAAGTCAACATTCGAGCCTAACCTAGCTCAATTGGCCACTTGACCCAAGTTGACCCAACTTGACGTAAAAAGTCAAAATATGTCAAAACTTGATCTAAGCCAAATTGATTGAAACCAATGGATCAAGTTCATTCCAATATGATTGTTGAACTTGACCAAAGCCTTAATTGGCCAACTAGACCTAACCTACTCCAATTTACCTTGAACCCAACTTGACCTAAAGGGTCATATTGCACCATATTAAAACTTAATCAAAATTAATTGGAAACAAAGATACCAATCCACTTCATATGACTAACCAAACCTAAAACTACTCATGACCTGGCTCAAATAGGTCAAATGGGTCAAATTGGTCAACTTGACCCATTTGACTTAAATGAAGTCATATGAATCAAATTCAAACCTAAACCAAATTGAATCAAACCAAAGCCTCCAAAACATTTCAAATGGTCATATGAACTTGACCCAAACCTTGGTTTGACCCAATTTGACCACTTGGTCGACCCAAGTTGACCCATTTTGACCTAAATGGGTCAACATGAGCCAAATCACATCAAACTAACTCTAAATTCAATGAAACTTGCCCAAACCTATTTTCTTATCATACCAAATATACCCAAATTGAAATCAAGATCAAATGACCATTTTACCCCTAGGCCATAGAGTAAATTTTGGCCAATTCCACTTGGAATTTGGTCAAATCCTCTTTATACCCACTTAGCACCTCCTAGTGGATCAAGTGAACACTAGGGAGGGTGGTGCACCCAACTCAATGGGTTTGGGTTAGCCAAACCCAACCTAATGGCCAAACTGACCATGTGCATGGAAATGGCCACATGGAAAACCTTCTCCCACTCAATTGAAGTACATGAGGAGTTCACCATTCCACTCCCTGGCCAAAACTAAACTCAATGACACTCCTAATAGCCTAACAAACCCACTCCTTGTGGAAATTGAATCAAAATGGCAAAGGGAAGCTAGGCTATTCATTTGCCAAAAGGGGAGATATACTCCCCCTAATTCATTTGAATTTTAACTTCCCCTCTATCGATTGAAGCATAGGAACTCAAAGCAAGCTTTAGAGAGTCTTCCCAAGCTTCATAGAGAGGATTTGAAATCTCTATTCTTGATTTTCATCACTTGAAAATAGGGGAGCTTGACTGAATTCCAATTGGCTCTACACTCAACCTTAGCCTAATTCCTTTTGCAAGCACTCTTAGGGAGCTTAGTCGAGCTCACCTAAACTCTTTCCTAAGCTCTAAAGGCAAAGGAAGGGAGCCCTAGATCAAAGCTGAGCTCAAGTGCAAGTGGAGTTGGTCCATAGAAGCCTCCACTCAATTTCAAGAGCTCAAACTTTTAGCAAAGCTTCGTCTCAACCAGACGAAGCTTCTTCAAGAGAATCGAGCGCTGGTGATCACCTCCGACGAGGTTAGCCATTTTCCAAGCTTAAATTCAATATGGTTTGGAGCTTTGTGAAAGAAATTTTCATGGCATAGGATTTTGGTCGTTAGATGTGATCTAGGATGCATGATGAAGGTGTGGGCCAAATTCTAGCCCAATCCGGGCTCAATCGAGCTCGGATCATGGCATAAAAGATGGACATATCCCCTTTCCCGTAGGGAATTATAGGGATGAATCTCTGGTTGTCCATCCATGCATTTTGGATGGACTGCCGAGATCAGAACACATAGCCTCCCACACTTCTCCCCTCTGACCTGCGGCTTTAATCTCAGCCGACTGATCCTTGATCAGACAATTGAGGAGAAAGCACGTAGCGCCGCCGCCACATGGCACTATGATGTGATGGGTTGAGTACCCAATCTGGTTGTGACGATGTAAAGCGCATGTCGTATCAGCGGCATACGTGGCACCAGCGGGATTAATAACATGATTAGGGATTATTTAATTCCAAATTAATCACCTAACCTTCTAAAATTCTTATCTCAACATAAAAAAATCAGAAAAATATGAAATAAAATGTATTAGAAAGATAATTGAACATATAATATTTTAAAATTGATTTTAATTGATTTTGAATAGTTATTTTCTCTGAATTTGGGTTTTATTAGGAATGTTAATTTATTAATTACTCTCTAATTAATCCACTGATTAATCTCAAATTTCTTGGGTGTAATAAGAGGTATGACTTCTACCTCCCCTAATTTTCTTGGAATTTATTAATGGCTTAATTAGGGAAATTGCTAGTTCATTCCTTAATCACTCCCTTAATGTAATTAGAATTAATTAAGAGTATAATTATTGATTTAACCTCTGATTAAGCCAATTAAGTTTTGATTAAGTGAATGTAAGGTTTAGGGAATAATCTTGGGATACTCTCCTTAAGATATTCCTTAAACCCCCTTTATTCCATAATCTTACCTTAATTAAAGGTCAATTCACTAATTATCCCCTTAATTAATTTTATAAAATTCTAAAACTTTCTAGAACTCAATTAATTATTCTTTGGTAGATGCTTAGGTGTTCAAGAGACTAAGTATAATTAAAGAAATCAAAATTCAACTCATATGTGTGAGGGGTGTTTTGATATTACTTAAGTTAAATTCTTTAGCTTAATTAATCATTAATCATGAGCCAAATTGCATTAGACCCTTTTCCTCCTAGGTGCATTACTGATTTAAATTTCTTGTGTGGTTTTATGTCATATTTTTGGTTCATAATTATTTGATTAACTATGTTAAGGTGGAATAGGTTAGGGGTAATTAACATGCTTAATTCATACCTTAACCAAATCAAAATATAAAATGAATCTAATCACCTAAAAATTGAATAAAAATATCAAACACATGGGGGAATGTGTTAGGAACAACAAACTCATCTCATATTTTCTAAATTAAATCATACTCAAACTCAAACAAAAATCACATTAAACAAACTTTGATTTGCTTTAAGCTTTCTTATTTCATAAGATTGTCTTAAGGAATTAATTTAGGTGAATGTGTTTACATGTTTTCATTACTTTAGTTATTTCTCTAACATGCTAAATATGTATGTCATATGATTTCATACATTCATGCTTTTCAAAAATTAAATTTAAAATGAAAATGTTTCCTTTATGTCAAATTGCAAGTTTTGGCTAAAGTAAGAATATGAGTGGCTATAATCACTATTAAATCCAAATTATTTTCAAAATATATGAATCAATTATCAAAATTGAAAGTGTGTTACTTATATATTACTTATAAGCTTGCATGTGAGTAAAATATAAGGATGTGCTTAGTGTAGTTTTCCTTCTCCTCTCTTTTGGTATCGTTTTGAATAGATTTGACAAAGTGTTTGGTTCATTTGAAAAGAACACAACACTTGCCTAATTCTATTTCATATTCATTCCTATGCTATGTCTTAAGAAAGACACCTAGACTTACATATATAAATTGCATAAACAAACCAAAATAAAATAAATACAAACTTTTGCATCTTTCTTTTCCATTCATTTATTTTGTAGACATGCTTGTATTTAAGGAAAGTGGTATATTAGTCTAGACAACCCCAGGGTTGTGAGGCTTTATGTAGCCCCGAGTTGGTCTTGTACCTTATACCCCTGGTCCTAACAATGGCACCGTACTCACTTATGCCTTTCATACATTCATATGTGCATATGAAGATTGGATAAGAAACCCCTTTGCTACTTAATGAAAATCATGCATCATAAATATTCAAATTTTCTTAAGTAACTTATTTAGCATGCATCATAAAGCGTGCTAAACATTACCATTTGGTATGTATAGATATGCTTTGGATTCATTCATTTGCATGCTGTACAAGTTGGGAAAGAAATGAAGTGATGTGTGTTTTGTGATCTTAACTCACTTTATTTAATCTTAAAATGCCTTTCTTTTTGAATAGGTTTGTTTAGAGTTCATCTAAAGTTAGGATTAATTAAAACACATAATAAAATATTCACTAAATAAAACTAAAACATGAATCTACTTTAGAAATTACTTATGTTAGGGAAGGATAGAGAAGTTGTACTTCTTTTAAAACATGTTGCACTTCTTTTAAAACATCATGCATAAATGCATATTATTTTCTCTCTTGATTGGAGGACTTTCACTTTTGCCAGAGAAACTTGGCTTGACCTTTGAGAGCCATGGTGGAAATACACCTCCTCCCTTCTCACTGATTTTGGCCAATAATCTTACTTCTCATGCATTAAGCATATGAATCATATAAGCCTGAGTCAAATGATTGTCCAAAAAATGAAAATAACATGTAATATGATTTGCATTAGATTTAGGATTTAAAGCATACCCTTACATGATCTAGTCTATTAGGGAGTGAGTTTAAAGACTTAGTGTCTTTCTAAATAAATAACAATCTAGCTATCTTGCATAAAGAATATAACTTTCCTACATGAATTTAAAATGGTAGGAGGAATTAGTTGGAAGCCACCCCAGGTGGTTGTAAGTCTAAGCAGTCAGGTGGTTTGTCCTCTCTTGTGGAAGCAAACCAAATGCCCATTGTCGCCTTAGATTTAGGTCATGCTTTTGGCCCTCACCAAAGGTCCATAGATTTAGGTTCTGAGGTTGCTTCTCTCCTTTATGGGTCATAAGCATAAATCCTCACCTCTTAGGCATTTCCATAATCTTGTGTTGTGGAATCATAAGCCCTAAATTTCTAATGAAAAAATTCAACTCAAATAAATTAAATCAATTTCAAAAAGTAAAGCCAAATCATAAGATAGTTTGAGATGCTCACTAGGTTTTCTAGCATCGTAAGCATTTCCCATTTATCTTCATTTGGCTTGATAATAACTCTCTCTTTGATCAATCCCATTTGATCTTCAAAAATGAACTAATCGATTGATACTCATACCCTATTGAAATATTTAGAGACAACGATCATTTACCTTAATCGAGAGTATTCCTAAGGGATCTCATTCCTTATGATGTAATTAACTATGGGGGCTTGCCGCTATAGAGAACTTAACGAACCCGATTTAAAATAAACCCTACTTTACTTTTTCTATGTAAAGTAGGGGAAGAATCTTTGGTACACATGCAGACCCATTGTCCTTAGGAGTCCTTATTGAGGTGATTAGGTCCATTGTAGGGTGGTGACTTCTATCTTTCGAGATAGTACACCTCTCCTCAATGTTGTACTTGATCACCCTCAATAAGAATATCTGTGAATCTACATGTCAAAAATGCATAAAAAGAAGAGATGTATATTTCTATTATCATTTTATCTCACATAGAGTGAACATGGAAGTATATATTTTATTCTTTAGAAATTACATAAAATTTCACCATAATAATAAATCGAACCCGATCTAGGGTGACTATTGAATGAATGTCGCTGAGGGACTTATATCAACTCAAGAATAGATAAGGTTAACTTAATTTTAAATTGATGGACCCTGTTGGTGTGTGATAGACCCGCTAAGAAGGGGCTATATCAGCCTTGACCTATCTGAGATTTACAAATCCAAAAGGATAGTCTACCGACTGCAGGGTAGAGCTAACCAACCTAAGGGCTTCCTTTCAGTGTGCAATGGCTGAGCTATAAAGAAAGCGTAGCAGACTTACATCTTCCAAAGCAAGGAGCAACCGTTGGGGTGATCTGTTGGTAGCACAATAAATCACCGACATAAAGTGACTACTAAGTGAATGCCACTGGGGATTTATATCAACTCAAGAGTAGTTAGGTGATTCATATAGGGAGTTTTGCTGACACTGCCCTAAAGATAGGATGCTTGCTTTAGAAAAGGTTTCATTGTGGGTGTCCTCCTAATCCACAAGGCAATATATATATATATATATATATATATGGTGTGAGGACCACCGAGAAGGGGCTATATCAGCCTTATTTTATCTCAGACTTACTAAACCAAGGGAGAATCTACATATCCGCAAGACAGATTCTCCAACCACAGGGGTGGCTACTAAGAAAGGGGATTTGCCTAATTAACTCGGGTAGTGTCCAAATGGGGTCGCAAGGGATGTGATCCAAATAAAGTGCCCACAAGGGAGGTGCCTCTATGGGCATTATCCTGAACCCTATAAAAGTAGTGAGAACCAACTAACCTAAGGTGCCCATCGGTGTGCAATGATTAATCTAAGAAGAAGGTGTGTAGACTTAAATCTTCACAAACAAAAATAATCATCAGGAGATTTTATTGTCGGCGGGATAGTGGCTATACGACCTAGGGCGACTAATAAGAGGGGAATCCTACAGGAGGACTAGACTCATACTTGAAGTATTCAAGAGGAAAGGAGCCATTAGGGGACTTACCCTAAGCCTCAAATATACTTGACCCAATCAGTGCATGATGGCTAGTTCAAAAGAAAGCATAACAGACTTACATCTTTTTAAATGAATCCAACATGAGGTAGCTTACCGACCGCGCAATAAAGCTTACAAAACTAACAAGGTGTTTGTCGATGTGCAATGGTCAAGTCAAGAAGAAAATGTGTAGACTGACATCCTCCTAAATAAGGAACCACTAGGGTGACACACTAGCAGGGTAACATATTAGCCTGACCTAGAGCAGCTACTGAGTGACTGCCATTGGGGCATTATCCCAACTCGAAGTTGCCCGAGACAAAAGATATGTATTTATTTTATGTGTTTATGTGTAGTTTGTGTTTTGTTGTGTTTATAAAGGATAGGATATTGCTGAGTTCCTTACACCTACCCTAAACACATCATGGGAATTCACAAGCAAAGATGTTTTTCAATATGGAAGAGATGGAATTTGAGATGAAATTTTCTTTGTTAATTATTTTGAAATAAGATTTCTGGATAATATTTCTTTAGGTAGAGCCTGTTGATTGGAAGCATCAAGCGCACTCCCTTATGATTTATGAGCTGATAAGATCCTCCTGTGTAGGCCTTCTTTATGGTAAAAGGACCTTCCCAAGTGGGTTCAAACTTGCCTCCCATCTTACGACGGGCAACAATTGGTCTCCTTAGAACTAAAACAAGCTCTCCTACTTGAAAAGCTCTAAAATGAACCAACTTATTATGAGCTTGAATGATTTTGGCTTTGTATAACTCGAGATTTTGGCATGCCGTATCTCTCCTCCAAACTTTCGAGCTCTACTAACTACAACTTGGCATTCTGCTCCGTTGTGATCTTGCTACCCACAGCTATCCTTTGTGATGGGAGTTAGACTTCTAATGGTAGAATGACTTCAGACTCATGCACTAAGGAGAAAGGGTAGATTGAGTTAGAGTTCTGTATGTGGTGCGGTAAGCCCTCAAGGCTTCAACTAACTGCTCAGGCCACTGTTGCTTGTTGTCGTCGAGTGTCTTCTTTAATATCTAGATGAGAGTTTTGTTGAAGGCTTCCACCAAGCCATTTTCCCTCGGATAGTAGATGGTGGAATATATCCAATCTATGATATGTCTCCAGATAAAGCTATTGATCTTAGTGGTCTTGAATGCAATACCATTATCGGATATAATTCATCGAGGCACCCCGAACCTATATACGATATGGTTCTTGAAAAACTGAAGCACATGTTAAGCTATGACCTCTTTAAGAAGAATCGCCTCTGCCCACTTGGACAAGTTGTCGGTGGTAGTTAGGATGAACTGATGACCCTTAGAAGAAGGAGGGTCAATCGGGCACACTATGTTGGTACCCCAACACTTGAATGGCCATGAGGCCATTGTAGAATATTGGGTGGTTGTTGTAAGACTACACAGCATTGGTGGCATATGTGGTGTTTATTTTTAGATGTGTGTTTGTGTGTGTATGTGGGCTACACATCACGTAGATTGTAGGGGGTACTTATTGAAGTGATCGAATATGATACTGAGGTATGACATACTATCTCAAAATATAGGGACATCACCCTTCAATAGACTTAATCACCTAATAAGGACTCCTAAGGCATGATGGGTCTTCGAATATACCATAGATTTTTCTCCTTCTTTACATAGATGAATAAAGCAGGGTTTATATTAAACTGGGTTCTAAAGTTCCCTATAGGGGTAAGCTCCCATTATTAATTACATCTTAAGAAATGAAATTTTCTAATAATACTCTCAATTAAAGTAGACAATTGTTGTCTCCAAAGATTTCAAGGATAGATTATTAATAAATTAGCTATGTTGGAAAATTAAATGGGAAAGATCAAGGAGAAGACTTATTTTTGGAAGCCAAAGGGAATAAGTAGAAAATGCTCATGTTACTAGGAAACCTATTGAGCATTACAATCTATCCTACAATTGGGCTTTATAATTTTGGAAGTTGAAGAGAATTATTTTGTTAGAGTTGGAATTTAATTAAATTACTAGGACTTATAATCCATCAACATAAGGTTGTGGAAAAACTTAAGAGGTGAGGATTTATGCTTGTAGCCTGAAATAAATAGCTACCTCGGATCCTAAATCTATGGAGCTTTAGTAAGAGCTAACGAAGATGGTACAAGTTTACCTCCATGAGAGAGAGTATACCACCCAACTACTAGACTTATGATAGCCTAGAATGGCAGCCAGCTAACTCCTCCTACGCTTTAAATCCATATGATCCGATCATATGAATTTGCAAGATAATTGGGTTGTTATCAATTTAGAAAGAGACTAAAGTCTTTAAACCCACTCCCTAAGAGACTAGAGCATGAGTGATATCAGTAATGATGTAATCTACATATGTAAATTTTTTTCAAATTTTTATTTAAATTTTTACACTTCATTTTGACAAAAGGCTTTAGGATTTTGATGCCTATATACATGATGAAAGTAGATTATTGGCTAAATCAACAAGAAGAGGGTGTTGCCCACCATAAGGGATGACCTCACAGGTCAAGCATTCCCTTATTGTGCAAGGATGGAGATCCCCCAATTTCAAGGAAGAAGGGATATGCATGCATGATGTGAGACATACAATATTCAACTAAGAGGTTTCTAAATATTTTAATTATCTTATTTAATTCTTATGCCTTATGGTGAGGTTATGAATTATTTAAAACTTTTGTTATGAATTGTAATTTGGTAGAAAATTTATTTTTATCCTAAGAGTCTAATCGTATCCAGACCACACATTAAGGCATCAAACATATAAGAAACTAAGGAAAGCATGACATTTCTAATGCACAATTTTAAGCAGAGTATCAATCAATTTTATAAACTAACACAAAAGAATAAGAGGCCGGTGCGGTCGGGTACCACAGTACAACCCAAAAAGAAAAGATGGATAGCTGCGCTCTACCCTTATAAAACCTGAATTTATAAAATAATAATTACAATTATGATGAATGAATGTTATGGGGGGTCTTCATTGTTCATTTATTTTCTCCTTACTTCTTTGATTTGGTAGGTTTCAAGGCATCACATGGAACACCAGAATAAAGCCTTCTAGCTAATGCTCATCCTAATCCACCATAGCATTAATCTTAATTCTTAATGTAGAATTACATTAAAAATAGGAAAAGTAAATCTAACTACACCTGTAAAATAGAAGTTAACTAAACATACATACATTCCCAAGCAGTTATATTTATAATTTAGACTTAGCACCCTGCACATGGGTAACCAAGCCCACCTGTCCTAACATAGATTATGCTTAGGGGTTTAAGAAATCTATAAAGAGAGCATTTATATTTATTTTAAGCACTCTTTTAAGCATAATCCCCTACAAAAAATATGATTAGGCTAACAATGACCTAATATCTAGTCTACGAAACATACACCCTAACATTCAATCTAAAATAATACATCACAAAATAAAATATACATCACATCATGCACCACCCTAACATAAAGCTAGAAGTGGTGACTTAATTCTAATGTGTGTATTAAGGCTTATATGGTATGTCTTGCTAAGCATTAGAGTCGTAGTTTTCTAAGTATGGAAGACTTTCATCTAACATGAAGGGTTGATTCACTTGAAGTTATTTAATTGATTTGAGAATTTTAATTTGTGTTTTCTTTTATTTATTTTGGTTACACTCAACAACTAAGTGTTATTAAAAAAAGGGCAGAGGATTGCCCTCTTTCATTCCTACCATAAGTCACTTTCTAAAGCATGCTAATTTGATTTAGTTCTCTTTAGTGAATGGCTTATTGCACACTTTTAAATTAACCCTAAGTTTAGGTTCACTTTAAATGACTTCATTCAATATAAAAGACGTCTTAAGATTAATTTGGCTGAACTACTATGACATGACATATGTTAACACATTCCTTTCCATCACATATAACATGCATATGATTTCAATCCTAAGTATACTTATACATGCAACATATTTTTTCCTTATATGATAGATGTATGTTTATATCTTTTTATGTGATTAGATTATTCAGTCATATTTATTTAAAGCTCTATCTAAATTCTTATACAAAAATACATAGGGATGAAATTAAATAGGTACCTGTCATTGTTAACCATGAAAGTGAGCTAATAAAATGACGCCCTTGGGCCTAACTAAAGCCTCGTATTCCTGAGATGTCCAAACTATATACCAATTTGCATTCAAACATATGTAGGTTTATACACATGAATACAAGAAGGAAGCTTTAAATCGTATGACCAAATAATGTAATCACTTAGTCAATTATGAATGCTTGTATTCTTGAAAAAAGAAAAGGTGTTCTAATTCCATAATTAAATAAACACACACATGTATAAGAAAAACAAGCAAGTATGTGTCATTATTAACCAGAGAAGTGAGGTACTCAAATGACCTCTTTGGGACTAACTAAAGCCTCATGTTCCCAGGATGTCCAAACTAAACACTTGCTTTTCACAAATACAAATGGATGTATACATAAATAAGGAAGGAAAACCATGTAAAGATTATATTTTTATTTTAATGAAGCATTTATGCATATGGGGTAAAATTCTATCCAAGTTCTAATGTAGGAACATATATAAATGAAATCAAATAAGTACATGTCATTATTAACCAAGGAAGTGAGGTAATCAAGTGACCTCCTTCGGGCTAGCTAAAGCCTCATGTTTCTAAGATGTTTGGACTATATGCTCATTAACATTCAAGTAAATGTAAAACTACACATGAATTAAGGAAAAAGAAGCTTTTCTTCATATCAATAAGCTATAAACAAATTGCAAAACTATATATATTCATAACTACTACAATACTAACCAATGTAATTTATTTATAAACTTTGGAAAGTAATTTGAATTTATTAGTGATATAACCACACATATTATAAATTAATCCAACACATACAAGCATACATACAGGAAAATCATTTGATTCAATTAACTTTAAAAAGATGAATGCATGATTTCAAATGACATATACCATTTAACATGATTGAAAAGGAATAAATAAACATAAACACATGATTTCATTCAATCAAATTAATTCCTAAGGATAATCATATCAAATAAAATCATTTAAGGTAAACCAAAGCTTTCTTAATGTCATTTTTAATTTCATATGTTTATTTAATTTAAGGATGTTAGAGGAGGTTTGTTGATCTAACTCATTCCCATGTTTGTTAATTGATTTAGTTTAATGAAAAAAAGAAAATAACTAAGTTGATTTTATGGGTCAATTAGGTTGTAATATGCATTAAATTCATTAATTAACCCTTTCCTATGTTGCCTTAGCATAATTAACCAAACAATTATGAGCCAACATCATATGCACATTTATTGGAAATTAAATCAATAATGATCCTAAAAAATGAAAGGGGTTTAATACAATTGGCTCACAATTAATGGTTAACTAAGTTAAAGAACTTAATTAATTACTGCTATAATTCCCCCACACATGTGGGTTAACTATAATTTCCTTAGGATTTTCTTAGGTTATTGAACACCTAAGGGTCTATCCCAAATTTAATTAATCAAGTTCTAATATGATTATGATTTCAATTTAATTAATTAAGCCATTTGATTACTTAATTAAACCATTTGATTGATTAATTGAAAAAGGGAAATGAACTTAGGGAAATAGATTTAGGAGAAGGCCTCAATCCCATTCCATAGGTTCATTCACTATTGGATAGTGATTAACCACTCAATTAATTGATATTATACTATTCATGTGATTAATTAATGACTAATTAACTTAGGAGGGTAATTAAAGCTTAATTAGTCAATTTTTCAAATTAATTAAGCAATAAATCCCAAGAAAATTATGGGAGGCAAAATTCATCCCATTGAATTAACCCACAAAGTTTGAGATTAATTACTTAATTAATTAAGGAGTAATTAAGCTAATTATCTTCTCAATTAAACTTAATTAAGCTATAATTATCATTCCAACTTAATTAAGAATAATTTTAATAAATTCTCCTCAGAAATACCTTTAAATTGAGTATTTATTTGTATTTTTATGATTTTTATACAATTATTTATGATTTTAAGAAGTTTTGGCCATTAAAACACATTAATTAAACCTAATTAACCTCTTAATCACATGTTGCATGGCATATTGGAGCTTTCCATGTACCGTGAGATTGATTTAAGTTGTCACCATTAATGTCTTTGAGTCGATGTGGGATGCTTTCGTGCAGTCCAATCCAAGATCGGATAATCACGATTAATCCCACGGAGTAAAGAGGATTTAATTGATTTGATCGAACAGATCTAATCACAATCGTCCATTTCAATCACTTGAAATGGACGGTGCGTAATCTATCATCCGAGTCAAGGAGAATGGAGCCTGTCCACCATTATTTGCATGATTGAGCTCACCCAAGCTCAGATCGATCTCAAATTCATCTCATACCTTCGCAAGGAGGATCCTAAGGGATCCAACGGTCAAGATCGGGTGGGGTGAAAGTTTTCTTCAAAAAGCTCCAACAAAATTTTACTCTAAGGTCGATTTCAATGGCATACCTCACCGAAGCTCAAGATCAATGCCAAATCAAATTGAGGAAGCTTCATCTAGTAGCTACAAGGCCCTGTTGACCTACACAAGCTCTAATTTCAGGTGGATAGCTTAGGAGGCCAAAGCACGAGACGTAAGTGGTCAGTGTTGATCGAAGTCCACCCTTTGTCCATCAGGAGGCTTGGGGGATGTTTCATTCTTGCTCGATTTGCTCCAAGGAAGGTGTGTGCAAAGTTAATTGCTCTTTGGTGGAGAAATGAGCAAATAAGAATCAATGGGATGCTCCCTTATTTCGGCTTGAAGAAAATCGAGAATGGGGAAATGAGGAATGGGCTTGGGAACTTGGGGAAGGTCTTTGGCAGCTTGTCTTGGGTAGCTAGGGCTCTAAGGAATGCAAGTGTGTGAGTTTGAGTGCAAAATGAAAGAGGGGGGGGGGGGGGGGGTGGTGGGGAGTATGCCCCCCTTCCCTTGGATCAGACAGTTAGGCTAGTTTGGCTTCTTCTTGATCATTTGCACCTCAGAGGGTTGTGGAGGTCCTTAAATGGATGAGGTAGCTCGGTTTGGTTGGGTGAGGGTGTGGAGGTGGTTGCTAAAGAAGGTAGTGGATGTCCTTGGTGGTTTCAAATACTCCAATGGGGGAGGTGGTGATTTTCACTCCTGGTTGGACTAATGGGAAAGTACTAAGTGGTCAAAGAATGAAATGACCACTTAAATGGGTGATTTTCCTCATGTGATACCCTTAGACCAAGGGCAAGATGGTCATTTGGCATTATATTTGATTTGGACATATTTGAAATGAGTCAAAAAGTGGGTTAGTCCAAATTTTAAGTGATTTGGAGTTCATTTGGTTTGATTTGGCTCAATTTGACATATTTGACATATTTAGGTTAGTTGTCAAGTTGACCAATTGGTGTGTTCAAACCAAAGATTGGGTAAAGTTTATATGATCATTTGGAGTGTATTGGTCCCATTAGTTTGGTTCAATTTGATTTTGGTTCATTTGAGTTCATTTGGGTCAAATGGATTAAGTTTGACCAATTGATCAAGTTTAAGTCATGTCTTAGTTTGGGTTTGGTTAATCATTTGGAATATGTTGTGAACTTTGGTTGAATTCAATTTGGATTTGATTGGGTTTTTGGTTAGTTTAGGTCAAGTTAGTCAATTTGGGCCAATTGGGCTCAATTGAGGCTTCAGTCAAGTTCAATAGTCAATTTGGAATTAATTTAGTTTATATTAAGATTTGACCCATTTTGTCCATTTAGGTTAAATTTGGTCAACTAGGGTCAAGAGGGCCAATTGGGTTAGGTTTGGCTCAATTGATGGTCAAGTCATGTTCAAGTATTGATTTTGTGTTGGTATGAATCATTGGTTTCAAGAGGTTTGGCTTAGGTTGCAATTTGGCTAGTTTAGGTTCATATGGGTTAAAGGTTTGACTTGGTGAAAGGGCTAGGTTGACTTGGTTTGACCCAATTTGTGATAATTTATCAACCTAAGATGATCAACAATCATGCCATGAAGTTTGGATTGGCTTAATTCATTTTGGTTTGGATTGAATTAGATTTTGGTTTAAATAGGTCAAATTGGCCACTTTGGGTCAAGTGAGTCAATTGGGTTTAGTTGGCTTGATTTTGGATTAAGTTTGATATAGATGAGTTTATATATGGATTTGGGATTGATATATAAATCCAATTGCAATTAGTATGGGTTCAAATGGTTTTGGTTCATTTGAAAATTTCAAGTCAAATGGGTTGACTTAGGTTAATTTTGATTTGGCTAGGTGATTGTAGATTTCATTTACATTTGGAATGGTGATTGATGGAATGATTGATTTGTGAGAAAATCAATTGACTTTGGTTTGAATTTGATTGGCATTTGGCTAAGTCCATAAAATTAGCTTAAAGGGTTTAGATTTGGATTTTGATTTAGTTTGATTTATTTTTTATGATTTCAATGTATATTTTATTTATATTTGTGAAGATGATTGAAGATATGATTGATTCATGAGAAAATCAATTGAATTGAAAGTGATTTGGGCTAAGATTTGGCTAAGCTCATGAAGGTTGACTCATATGGCTAAGGAGGAGTTTTAAGTTTGGATTTGATTCAATTTGGATCTTGATTTGGAATTGGGTTTGATTATACATTTGATGGATTGATTGAAGGGCTGATATTTGAGAAAATCAATTGAATTTGTATTGATTTGAATTTGGCTAAGGCTAATTCTATGAGATAAAAATGATAAGGCATATGTTGATTTAATTTGATTTGATTCGGAATTGGTTATAGATTTTAATCATTTGATTTGGATTTAGATTTAGATTTGAATTTGGTATTTGAATTGAATTTGAGCTTTGGTTTTAAGAGGGTGAACATGTGTTGGGTTTAGGCTATAGGGTAGGTGGATTTTCCCTAAGTTCTAAGGCATAGCCTAATCCTATGGTTAACCCTTCTAAGTCTCCAGGCTTAGGTTAAGTGTTCACCTAAGTGCTAGAAGTGTCTTATGACTAAAGAATTATTGGTATCTAGAAGACTCCTGAGTCTAAGAAGTGGGGGATGAGAACTCACTCAAAGTGAGGTAAACAATATCACCTAGCTACGTCCATGCAATCTGTGGTCATCGATAGCCAGTAGTATCCTAGTCTTTTGATCTTGGCTTTCATCTTCGGACTGGATTGGTGAGCTCTGCATAAACCTGAGTGTACCTCAGTCACCATCTTATAGGCTTCGTGTTTGTCCAAACAACGTAACCACATATGATCGAAGGACTGCCGGTACAAGGTCCCATCCACAAGAGCGTAGGAAACTAATATCTGCTTCATTTGATGGGCTTGTGACTTCTCTTGAGGTAGTTTGCCTATGTTTAAGTAATCCATGAATGGTTGCCTATAATCTAACTCATCATCCTTTTTAGTAATGGTAACCTCCCCTTTAAGAGAGTATCTCTCGATGAGTTCAATATCAATAAGGGATATGACTTGTCTATTTTGAACACTTATCGATATGGACTCATCTTCCGAACATGCCAACTCCTTAGCAAGTTTGGATAAAGCATCCGTTATGATATTTTCTCCTCAAGGAATCTTGTAAATGGTAACCTCTGGGATTTGGGCCAACAACTCCATATTATACTTGTGGTAATGATGGAGCTTAGGCTTTAGAACCTTGTAGGACCCAGTGATTTGGTTGATGACTAATTGAGACTCCCCGAAGATGTCGATGTTCTGGATGCTTAGAGTAATAGCTAACTCCAGACTGACAATCAGAGCCTCATATTCAGCTTCACTGTTGATGCTTGGATTACACAGGTGATATGAGAATCTCATGACATCGCGGTCCAGAGTTAGGAGAACTATTCCTACTCCTGCCTTTCCTAGAATAGTAGATCGTGATTCTTCTCCCCTTTAAGAGGAAGCTGCACCATCAAAGTACATCTCCCACTAGTGAATTCTAGTGTCCCTTAAGTTCATGATTTGTTCATCGGGAGGTCATCACTAAGCAAAGAGTTAGCAGGAAGTGGGTGTGCTGCTAAGAAATTCACTAGTGCTTGTCTTTTCACTGCACGGAGGGTACGGATTTAATGTCAAACTGTGACAAAATCATAGACCAACCACCAATCATCCAGATAGCGTCAGCCGTATCATGAGATATTGTAGTTGATTGATCTTAGAGATCAAGTTTACCTTATGAAAAAGCATGTAGGGTTGTAGCTTTTGGGATGCAAAGATTAAAGCTAAGCAATGCTTCTGAATGGGTGGATAATTTTCCTTAGTAGGGATTAGACGACGACTGACGTAGTAGAGTGCATTTTCTTTTCCTTCATTGACATAGGACAACAAAGCATCAAGGGAGTCATCTAAAGTAGTGGTGTGGAGGATCAATGGCTTGCCCAAGATAGGGGCTGCTAGAACTTGTAGCATCAGTAGTGCTTGATGTCTTTGAAAGCATGCTGGAACTTATCATCTCACTTGAACTTGGCATCCTTTTTGACAAGTGCTGAGAATGGCTGACATCTTCCTATTAGGTTGGATATAAAGTATCTTAGATATGCCAACCACCCTTGAAATGATCTGAGTTGAGTTAAACTTTTATGGGGTGGGATTTTTAGTATCGCCTTGATCTTCTCTGGATCAATTTTGATTCTCAAGTGTCAGACAACAAACCTAATGAATTTTCTTGAAGCTACTCCGAATGCACACTTCTCTTTTTTAGGTTAAATTATCTTAACCATTCGAAAACTACTTCATGTAAGAAAAGATGGTCTTCCTTTTCTTTAATTTTAACTACGAGATCATCGACATAACACTCGACTTGATGATGAATGAGTTAATCGAAGATTTGAGCCATATGTCATTGGTATATAGCACCAACATTTTTATGGTCAAAAGGCATGACCTTATAGCAAAAGATTTTGATCAAGGTTCTAAAAGCAGTGCTTCTTTCATCTTTAGGTGCCATATTTATTTGGTTATATCTAGATGAGCCATCCGTGAAGAGAAGACTGCATGAGATGAGGCAATGTTCACTACCAGTTCTAGTATCCGTAGTGAAAATTTATCTTTTAGACATGCCTTATTTAGATCCCTAAAATCAATGCATATACGAATTTGGTCATTCTTCTTCTTAACTAGGATGACACTGGTCAACCAAGTAAGATATTTTTCTTCCTGATGAAACCAACATCGATTAGTTTCTTAACTTCAAAAATGACTTGTTATTCAATGTTTAGTCGTATACGTCTAAGAGCTTGCTTGATAGGGTTAGCACTAGGCTTAATGGCTAGTTTATGGAGTGTTACGTCTGGAGATAAACTGGACATCCCTTCATAACTCCATGCAAAGCTGTCCTTAAACTCAATCAACAGCCTAACTAAGTCATTGGTTTCAGTATCATTCAACAAGAACTGATGTATGTTGGACGTAGATTCTCTTCAGTTCCTAAGTTGATTTCTTTGAGCTTATCGATGGTTGATCTGATCTCCTCTTCAAACTCTAATAGTGCATCTTTAACTTCAAATCATCTATAGCATCTGAAGTTTCTAAATACACCTTCTCATATGAGTTAGCATGATTTGAAAAGAACCTATCAGATTCTAAATGATTGGTGATGACTAAGAAATAATTGTCATCATCGATTGGACCCACTGTTGAAATAGTCCTGGTCTTGATTGAGAGTTTTTGCATTTGTTCTTCCATATTTTTTTGAAATAGTCTAACCTATGCTTTGATCAAGTATGTGCGATTAATCCTATCTTTGCTAAATTTAGAACACATGATGAATACCAATCAAAAGGTAATTTTATTAAATATTTATATGAATTATCCTCAAGTTCTACATCAACTTCTTAACTTGAGGATGATGTTCCCAGAAAAAACCTCTGAGTCTTCACATCTATGGATGACTTAGGGGCTTCCTTAACTACCAAACCCTTAACTTTTTGTCAGAAAAGTGGGGCTAGAGCTAAAGTTTTGAACTGATGCCTGACTGTTTCACTTACAGACTTGGATACATTTATACTTTGCTTTGGAGCCCAATTTTCTTTTCTATCTGACTCAAGTGACACCTCAAAAGGGATCTGCTACTGAGAAGAGCTAGCTGGTGTGCTAACCACATAAGACTCATCCTCTAAGCTAGATTCTAAGTCTATATGGATATCATGTGTACTCCTAGTGGCTAGGAAATACTTCCTATTAGGTGACAAATCCCTAGCTTTCCATCTCTGGGGCTACCTCTAAACTGCCCTCTTCCTCTTCCTGGTGGAGGTTGGGTCATCTACCCATATGTTCAAATGGAGTAATGAACTATGGGCAAAATCTAATGTTAGGTTCTATATCTTTCTCTGAGTCCGTGTCTCGCTCCCTTTTATTTTATTTTTCTTTCTCTTTTTTTTTTTTTTTTTTTCCTTTTTTTGCTTTATTTTGTCCCTCATGGGGATCTTGACTAAGTTCGCAAGAATGGACTTGTTGATTTTGGGGGAGGTAATAGGCTGCATCCTTATATATCTGATCTCATGAACTGTGAATGGTTTGAGATATCTTTTGATGCAGTACTCAATCCCACCTCTCATGAACTTTATGCACTAATGTAGAGAGGATGGAACTATATTATTTTCATGTATCCATGATCTCCCAAGAAAAGTATTGAAAGATGTATCCGAGTCTATGATGTGAAACTTGACTTCAGTCTTTTAATCATCTATCTCTAGTGGCAACAAGATGGAGCCTAAGACCCTCTTGCCTTGTTCATTCAATCCTCTCAACATCATCCTTTAGTTTGGAGAGGTAAGTCGATCTCATAATATTGACTAATGCACCTTGGTCAACGAGAACTCTGGTTAGCCTGTATCTGTCAACATTCAATATAATGTAAAGAGGGTGGTTGTGCTCGGTCATCCCTAGAAGTAAGTATTCATCACTGAATGTAACTCCTAAAATGTACTTCGAGTGGTGTGCCTCCTCTTTAGTAGCGGTCAACTGAGCTAAACATATCCCTGGATTAAGTAAGGCCTTGATTAGAGATTCTCTCATCTCTTTGGATAAGGTGTCGTATATGCTTAACTTAGTTGGAAACTTTCTAAGATGAGCTAGGAAATTATAATCAACTCTGGCTTGGTCCTCCACAAGTATATCCATAGGTGAAGCATCCTGCGGAGGGGCTATCTGCTCACTGGAATCAATGACTTTCTTACCCTTATCCTGAGGTGCTACCCTATAAGGTAGAACTTTGCCACTGCGTAGGTTGACTTTAGTGACTTTATGTGGTGGGTTGGAGGAAAGTTCTACCTGCTCATTGGGCATACCTTCAACTTCTCCTATGGGACCCTCAGAGTCGGTTGACTCCAAGTCAATCTTAATGGGTGAACCCGATTGATTCAGAAAAGGAAAGTTTAGTTTAGAATCAGAAGATAAAGGATCAAAATTACTAGAGCTATTATTATTTTCTAGACTTGGAGAGTCAAGAGCATTATAGTGGACAAGATGTAAGTAGAATCTGACTTCTTCATTAATTTCTTTTTGGGTGGGGGTACATGATAGAAATTAATCAAAGTAAGTAAAGGGATTTAATCACGATACAACACTCTTTTGAGAGGAGCTAACATAAGAAGTAGTAGCTACGTGGGAGAGATGGGATCGAGGTTGCTACTGGACTATCCCGGGCAAGTATGGTGAACTGTAGTCTGTCACCCTCCCCGAGTTATCCTTTGCAACTAGCAAAGCTTCCTTAGTTTTAGAGGTTTAAGCTGCTTCAACCACGTGCAAGGAAAGCTTCTTGATCTTAGAAATGATCTTTTTAGAGGTTCGGGATAAGGAGATACCCCAACTTTCTTTGGTCTTAAGAGGATCGCAAGTATCCCCAAGGATTACTCTAACGGTAATGTAATTCTAAGTATTCCTTGGGGATAATTCTCTTATAGCTATGCTCAACCTAGTCCTTAAAAGTAAGACAATCCTCTAAGACATGGCCTAATATGCGATGGTAGGGCCAATAGATAGGATCATCATCTTGCCCACTTCCTCCGGCCTCTTAGGCTCCGGTAACTGAAAGTCAATTTTCTTTAAGAGATTCTTAAAGATTTTTCTAACTACCTCCCTCTTGAATGAATATGGATTATTCAATCTATCGACAAGAGTAGGTGGGTAGTTACTACGCTGAATACCGTTGCAAATGGCCGCATGGTGGTGGGTGAGGTGGCAAAAGAGGCTACTGAGCTCGAAGTCTCTCATACGACTCCACTTCTCCTCGTCATTGACATAACTGTCACTGGCTTCTTCTCAAACACCTTCTATGACTTGGGCCGAGATGATTGGTCAGGAAAGGGAAACTGATTGGCTTCCTCTTGCCGGCTAGTTGCCTTGTTTATTAGTTTCTCAGATATTGTGATGGTAAATCTCTTAAGCATGAAGGCGACTGAGCCATGAATATTCTTGAGAAGAATCTCAATGGCATGTTGTTTGGATAGTTGTGGCTTGCATTTCATGCTCAGGTTACGCCACCTGAGAATATAATCAACAAAAGTCATTGGGATTTTTCTTAGCTACAATGAGGTCACCTACAATCACTCTTTGTTGAGCTCTAGAAAACCTCTTGATGAAGAGGTGCTCCAACTCAACAAAAGTCTTCACCGAACCATTGGGCAGTTTGACGTACCAATCAAATGCAACCTGATGACAAAACAAGAGTGCATCATCGCCACCGCGTAATAGCTCTAAAGTGCAATATGTTGTTGTGGGTTCCCACCGCCGTCAAAAATCTTAAAAGAAGGTGGTACAAAACCCTTAGGGTATTGAACTACATCAAATTCCTCCAGGTATGGTCTTCCCTTTTGAATGGATGAGCTCCCCGGCTTGCATCATCACTTTCCTCACCTATTATTCCACCATATGCCTAACGTAATTCTCATGCATGGAGGTGACATATTTGACCTTCCTATGCAAACTACCAGCATCATCATCTATGGGAGTGCACCTAGGATAGTCTAAAGTATGTACCAACTCTGGTCATTCGACCACCATAGGAGAAGGCTGTGAGATTGGGACTGAGTTATGTAATGCTAAGACCACTGCTATCAACTCCTCTACTTTTTTCTCCATCATGTATATATGATCATCCTTTTGCTTGAGCTGGTGGAGGAGGTGTCGCAGTGAGAGTGTCGCTTCCTCAACATGACACCTTCATGGCACAGCCAAATGTAGGAACCTCATGTGTCATGACTATGTCATATCCAACATGTCATCTTCATCAGGATCGATGTGGACTATATCCTCCTCCTGATCCGAGTGATCACTACCAACAATCAGCTTGAGTGCTACACGGTAGTCCTCTATAATCTCATCTAAGAAGCGGTCATCTATCCTGCCTGGCTCTACTGGAATGTAGATTGGTTGTCGAATGACCACAGGAATGTGCTCTACTAACTATATATATTGGATCCTCTTTGTTGGCGGGGTGCACTCTTTAATTGTCTCAATTTCCATGGGGACTATGTTTATGTCCCCTCTCCTCTCTCCCTTTGACTGCGGTAAAGGCAGTGCAACCACAATACTTTTGGGTCAGGACTCCTTCCTAACCATGGTAAGCTCAATGTGGGAGCTCGATCTCACCTCAACAGGTGGAATGGATGGAGCAGGATCCTTAGACCATAGTCAGATCACCAGTGAAGATGGTCTTTCCCCATATAGGGGCTTCTGAAGCTTGGCAGGGTTGATAGATGTTGTAAGCTAGATGAGTGGTGGTGGACGGTGAGTGGAGTTGTGTGATGGAAAAGACACCGACTACCTCTTGGCTGGAGATCTGCTCCTGCATCGACCTATGCCTATGAGAACAATGTTATTTGAATGATCGACACGTTACATCGTGGGAAGTCCAACAGGCGAGGCCGACTACCCATTCTCCTCCTCTCCTCTTACCCACTTGCGCAACTTGAGCCTGGGCCTCTTATAGATCATGACACACTCTGGGAATCATGGACCTCAAATCAAATAATGTGTCAGACTCTAAGCATTCATAGGCTATGCCAACCTACGAACTATCCCGAGACCGGCATAGACTTCTACTACTTTGATACCTCAAAGTGTGCGGAGGCAATGAATGTATAGTCCTCTTCTCCATTCAAGGTGAGGTGAAACTATTGCCTCAAGAGTGGATTCCGACCTGACATGGGAGGTAGCATTGATCTCCTCGCCGCCTCATGGTGCCGCTTGATCTTCCTATTTTGTTATAGACTGGGTGAGCGGAGAGAACCTTAAAGGTAGGGGAGACTATCTCTGAGGCCAAGATAGCCTTCCCCTTTGGGATGAACAAACATAAGGTAGTAGCCCTCACTAGAACTATGAAAAGATAAATGTAAGGGTAACTACTAACACCGACACGACGGGTGTGGGAACCATGATAGCCTTCCTCTTTAGCGAGGGGAACTGTGGCAAATGTCAAGCGAGAAATGACATTTGTCTTGCCACCTCCTCTTTGCTAATAGCCGTGAGGCTGGCCCCTCGTAAGTAACTTGGATGGCCTCAAAGACATGACCAAACTAAATCAAGTGAGTAGTGGTCGCACTGTGTATGACCTGATCCAAGGCTAGATCCATACCCGATGGGAAAGAGAAGATGAATCTGCTAGAAGACATGCTAATTGCACTGACTGACGGCAGGAAAAGACTGACTGTGCTGAAATCACTACATTTGTTGAAACATAACTGAGTCAGACCCTTGCTTTGATACTTATCTTCAATCATTGAATTTTAGATTTATCTTGGAATTTGAACCCATACTTATCAAATTTAAATTTAGATATGCTAAGTGGGGTTCATTGAATTTTAGAGAATTTTTTTGATATTTGAGGAGAGGCTTTGCCATAAGATTTTGATCTGGAACCCATACTCAACAAATTTAAGTATGTTGATCGGGGTTCAAATATTTGGAGAGACCTTGGAGATATATATATATATATATATATATATATATATATATATATATATATATGTTATATATATGTTTTGTTTGAAATTGGATTTGGAAAACTTTTATTTAGCAAGTTTAGTTATAAAAGGTTTCAATTATATGTTCAAAAATTTTGTGAAAACATCTTTGTTTGTGATGATTGTTTGTTATGTGTGTGATATATGTTGACTTGATTTGAAAATGGGGCCCTTAAAAAATTTAGGTATATTAAGTATAGGCCAAATGTGTTTGATATGTTTGTTGCTTTGTTGATGTATGTTGATTTTATATGATTTGGCGAACTCTCATTTAATAAATTTAAGTATACTAAATGGAGTTAAATGTGTATGTGTTTTGATTTTTTTATTTGATTCCTCTTTTGAAAAAGAGGGGAAATCTTATTAGACAAATATGGTATGTAAAATAGAGTTCAAATATATATATGTTTATATTTTGATGCTTAGAATTGAGTTCCATGCTTAACAAATTTAGGTATGTTAAGTGGAGCTCACTTATATGTTTGATTGTTTGTTAATATGTTTTGTTTTTGAAGATTGAATTCTCATTTAACAAATATGGGTATGTTAAATGGAATTCAAAAATGTGTGTTTTGGATATTTTGGTTTTAATTTGATTTTTGAAAGTGTAATTCTCATTTAAGAAATATGGGTATGTTAAATAGAATTCAACTATGTTTTGTTTGTCTTGAATTTACTTTAATTTTGAAAAAAAGGAACCTTCAATTAATAAATTTTGAAAAAGTAAAGTCTATTTAACAAAATATGAATGTGTTAAATGGAGTTCAATTATATTTTGGTTTTAGGTTTTTTATTTTTTTAAAAATGAAACTCTCATTTAACAAATATGGTTATGTTAAATGGAGTTCAGTTGTTTGATTTTACTTTGAAAATTTGCTTTTGAAAAATTTATTTTCAAATGAAAGGATTTTAATGATGTATTTTTGTTGAAAATAAATCCTCATTTAACAAATTTAAGTATGTTTATTGAGGTTTGGTTATTTTTATTATTTTGAAAAGAGATTTGAAAATTTTATATTTTGCAAACTTTATGTTATGTGAAGTGCATGATTTCATTTAGAAAAAGTGCTTTTGAAAAGTTTTGCAAAAAACTTTACTTATTTAGTTTGAATTTTATTGAAATTTTCTTAAGTATGGGATGAACTTTGCCTCACCAAGCTAGTAGTAAAGAGGTTCTAATTTTAGTCATCTCCTTTCATTAGTTGGTTTATTTTTAACTTATTGGGGACCTAATAGGGGTTTCAAGACCTACATGGAGTGAGGTCCTAAAATCTAAAGGATGTTGGCTAGCTTTACTTAAGGATGAAATAAGCTAAGTGTCAATGGAAAGAAAGATTATCTCAGGCTTATATAAAATATAAGTCCACTATCGATACATGGAGACAATAATTGTCTACTAGAGATGGAGAGAGGAACAATCTCTAGCGGAGTAGCCAAAAAAATCTGTGGTGTTTATTATGTTGGGGACATATAGTGGGTACTTATTAAAGTGATCTATGACATTGAGGTATGATGTACTATCTAAGAGACATCACCCTTTAATGGACCTAATCATCTAATAAGGACTCCTAAGGTATGATGGGTCTTTGAATGTACAAGAGATTTTTCCCTTATTTTATATGAATGAATAAAGTGATATAATCTTTCTAAAGTTTTATGAGGCAAGCTCATAGTTAATTACATTGAAGAAAGGTAAATTCTTAGAATTTTTATTAAAAGTAGATAAATATTTTAAAGATTTCAAATGCTAAACAAATAATAAATTTTATATTAAAAATGTTTTAAGTTCAAATAGAGACTTGTTTTAAAAGATATGGAATGCTTAAGATATGGAAAATTTATTACTTTATCTATATTGGGCTTGATTTCAGAGTGAATTATTTATTTTTGTTAAGGAAATTATTATATTTAGGACTAAACAAAACACAAAATCAAAAATGCAAGATGAGGTTGTTTAATAACTATTTACTAAAGAGCTTTTTGAATTTTTAGCCTAAATTAAACAAAGATGTATAATTTATAAAGAGAGATAAAAATCATTTGCTTAATCATAGTGAAGATCCATCTTTATGTTTTTAAATATTTTGGTTCATGATTCAAGATGTTATGATAAAATTTATAACATCTATTTAAATAAAGAGATAAATGGTTATGAAATATTTAATTAATGAAAATTTTTTAAATTATTTCATTTTTGCATCAGCCACACATTAAGGCATTAAACATATACGAAACTAGGAAGAAGCATGTCATTCCTAATGCGCAATTTAAATATAACATCAATCAATTTGATTAAGCTAATGAAAAATAATAAGAGGTCTATGCAGTCAGGTACCACCGTACAACCTAGAAAGAGAAAAGATAGGTAGTTGAGCTCTACCTTTATACAACATAGAATACGAAAGAATAATTACAATTATTTTACATGCAATAGGGGTCTTCTTTTTTTCATCTCTTCATCTCTTCATGTCTTCATCTTCTTATCTCCATTTGATTTACTCCACTTCAAAGGCATCACATGGCCTCCCCAAAAAAAGTCTTTTAGCAAATGTTCATCCTTATCCTCTCATAACACTAATCGTAATTCCTAATACAAAATTATATTAAAAATAGGAAAAGTAAATCTAACTACACCTATGAAATAAGTGTATAAACCATACAACCCAAGCAAATATATTTATAATTTAGACTTAGACCCTACATATGGGTAACCAAGCCCACCTATCCTAACTTGGATGATGTTAGGGGCTTAAGGAACTTACAAAAGAGAGCATTTATATTTATTTTAAGCACCTCTCACAATCTCCTACAGAAAATATGATTAACTTAATATCGGTCTAATATCTAGTATACAAAACATGCACCCTAACATCCAGTCTAAAATAATACATTACAAAACAAAATATACATCATACCAAGCACCACCCTAACATAAAGCTAGAAGTGGCGACTTAGTTCTAATGTGTGCTAAGGCTTGTGTGGTATATCTTAACTAAACATTAGTGTTATAATTTTCTAAGTATAGAAGACTTTCATTTAATATAAAGAGTAAATTTTACTTGAAGTTATTTAATTAATTTGAGAATTTTGATTTATGTTTTCTTTCATTTCATATGATTAAACTTAGAAACTAAGTGTTATAAAGAGAAGAAAGAGGATTATCCTCTTCTATCCCTATCTTAAGTCACTTTCTAAAGTATGTTAATTTGACTTAGTTCTCTTTAGTCAATGGCTTATTACAACAACAACAACAAAAACAAGCCTTAATCCCATTAGGTGGGGTCGGCTACATTAATCCTCTGTCTCCATTGTGTCCTATTATGTGTCAAATTCTCATTTAAATTAAGTATACTAAGATCATTTTTTATACATCTTAACCAAGTATTTTTAGGTCTACCTCTACCTTTCTTAACATAAGGCAAATCTAATGCATCTACTCTCCTAATCGGGTCATTCATCAATGGCTTATTAAATGATTTAATTAATCCTATATTTAGGCTTGATTTAAATGATTCTATTTAACATGTAAGGCATCTTAAAATTAACTTTATTGAATTACTAACACATGACACATGTCGAATCTTTCCTTTTCATCATGAATATCATGCATAAGATTTAATCCTAAGTGTATCCATGCATATAATACATCTTTGGCGCACATATATGATTAATGTATGTGTCTATTTTTGGAATTTATATCCTTTTCAATGTGATTGAATTATTTAATCATATTAGTTTAAAGCTCTATCTAAATTCTTATACAAAAATACATAGGGATGAAAGTAAATAGGTATGTGCCATCGTTAATCAGGGAAGTGAGGTAATCAAATAACTTCCTTGAGGCTAGCTAAATCCTCATGTTCCCGGGATGTCCAAACTATATAACCATTACATTCAATCATAAGTAAATTTGTATGTAAGAATATAAGAAAGCAAACTCCAAGTTACATGATTAATTAATCCAATGACTAGGCAATTATGAATGCATGTATTTTTAGATAGCAAAGAGGATTACCATCTTCTAATCAAATGCACATACATATATATGTATAAAATACATAAACAAGTATGCGCCTTTGTTAACTAGAAGTAAGGTAATCAAATGACCTCCTTGGGGCTACTTAAAGCCTCATATTCTAGAGTTGTCCATACTATATACCTAATTTTCTTAAATACATACACATGTATTTATAATTAAGAAGATGAAAATCATGCAAATATTATTTTTTCTTTAATGGAATTATTTTCTTATATGATTTAAAGCTCTATCTAAATTCTTATGTTAAAGATACATAAGAGTGAAATCAAACATGTATGTGCCATTGTTTAAACCTAAGAAGTGAGGTAATCAAATGACCTCCTTGGGGCTACCTAAAGTCTCATATTTCTAGGATGTCCAAGCTATATACCCATTACATTCATACTTATGTAAATCAATATGTAAATAAAGGAAAGAGGCTTCACATCATACACTTAAGGTATAATCACATGCATATCCTATGTATTTATAACTAACATCACAGCATATGTTACCATTCATTTATATACTTTTGAAAAATACATTTAGAGTTTAATAATGATAATAACCATACATATATTAAATTAAATCAACACATGAAAGCTTAGCATAAAGGAAAACCATTTGATTTAATTAATTTTGATAAGATATGGATGTATGAATCAAATGACATGCAACATTTAACAT
Source organism: Cymbidium sinense (assembly GCA_021442155.1). Taxonomy (NCBI): domain Eukaryota; kingdom Viridiplantae; phylum Streptophyta; class Magnoliopsida; order Asparagales; family Orchidaceae; genus Cymbidium; species Cymbidium sinense. Next base: position 78,319,315 of record CM038229.1, on the reverse strand, counting down.
GATTGGAAAGAAATAATAAAACACAAGCATGTGATTCATTCAATTCAATCAACTCCTAAGGACAAACATGCCAATTAAAAATATTTAAGATAAACCAAAGCTTCTTTAATGTATCATTTTAATTTCATGTTCAATTTGACTAAGAAGGAGTTTGCTAATCTTAACACATCCCCATATTTATAAGTTAATTTGGTTTAATAAAATATGATTAAGTTGATTTTATGGATAAATTAAGTTGTCATATGCATTAAGTTCATTAATTAACCCTTTCCTATGTTACCTTAACATAATTATCCAAATACTTGTGAGCTAATATGATATGCAAATACATTGAAAAATAAACTAGTAATGATCCTATGAAATGAAAGGGCATAATGCAATTAGCTCACAATTATTGGTTAATTAGATTAAGGAACTTAATTAATTGCTTTTATGAATTTTTCACACATATGAGTAAATCATAATTTTATTAACTCTCTTTAGGCTATTAAACACCTAAATATCTACCCATGAATTAATTAAGGATTGAATACATTCTAGATTTTAATTAGACTAATTAAGTAATTAGTTGGCCAATTGGTCCATAATTAATTTTTTTAAAATGTGAAGTAAACTTAAGAAAAGTATTAGAAAAGGGGTCCCATTTTTTTTAGCTCTCTTATGTCAATTGAAGTATTTTAAAACCATTTTGATAAATTTTCATAATTTTTATAAATTTATTAATTTATTTAACTAAAATAAACGCTTTGAACTTCAAATTTTGATATCTCCCAATCCAAAGGTCATTTTAACTTGACATTTTCAGGGTAGGTAGATTTTAACCTCAATTTTAATCCCTAAAAATTTTAAATCAATCTGATTTGTATTTTTAGATGAATTAATAAAATTTAATTTTCATTAAAATCTAAATTAAGCACAGAATACTCAGTAAAAATTAGAAATTTTGGTTTCCTCTCAAAAATACATAGTGATGAAATTAAATAGGCACATGTCTTTATTAACCAGAGAAGTGAGGTAATCAAAAGACCTCATTGGAGCTAGCTAAAGCTTCATTTTTTCAAGATGTCCAAACTATATACCCATTATGTTTAATCATATGTAAATTTGTATGTAAGAATATAAGAAAGTAAACTCCAAGTTACATGATTAATTCATCCAATAACTAGGCAATTATGAATGCATGTATTTTTAAAAAGCAAAGAGGATTATTGGCTTCTAATCAAATACATACACATATATGCATAAAAGACATAAACATGTATGTGCCTTTGTTAACTAGGGAAGTGAGGTAATCAAATGACCTCTTTTAGGCTACTTAAAGCCTCCTATTCCCAGGATGTCCAGACTATATACCCATTTTTCTTAAATATATACACATATATTTATAATTAAGAAGATGAAAATCATGCAAAGATTGTATTTTCTTTAATAGAATTATTTAGGTATATGATTTAAAGCTTTATCTAAATTCTTATATTAAAGATACATAAGAGTGAAATTAAACGAGTACATTTTGACTTGAAATTTTTAGGGTAGGTAGATTATAACCTCAATTTTAATCCCAAAAAAATTTCAAATCAATATGATTTGTATTTTTAGATTAATTAATGAAATTTGATTTTTACTAAAACCTAAATTAAGCTCAGAATACTCAGTAAAAATTAGGAATTTTGGGTATATTGGATTCCTCTAAAAAATATGAATCTAGCAAGCCTTTATTTGTAATTCTTTAATAGGTATTTTATTTTCTATGAATTTTTGAAGTTTCAGGTGATTTTAATTAATTTTTAGAAGTAAAAAATCCTTAATTTCTTACTTAAACTAGTCAGCGCCATGTGGCATTGACTGGATCACATGGTTCTGTGTGTCAACCACGAATTGGACGATGCAGTTTTGCATGGAAAATGAGCTGAAATGCTCGTTTGATCGGACCGTCTGATCGAAAGGTTTAAATCCACATAGATCTCCTTTTATCTCAGTTGTCACTTCCTATTGAGACGGGATTGAATGGATGTTATGCATCTTCTCCCGAGAATGATGAAAGCGATGCGAGGAACAGTACAATCGATGAGATTTGGAAAAATTGAACGAAAAAGGGTCCGTCCAAGCTCGATTTCGATTCTCACTGGAAAACTTTTATTTTTGCATTAGGATTGTTCAAAATGAAAGATGCAAGGGATATCTAAGAAAAATTCTGAAATCACATAAACATCATCACAAACATGAGATCCTATGGCCGATTATGGGATTTGGAAATTACCTCGCAGGGGATGGTTTTTGATGAGCACACTCCTAGATGCAAGATGAAGCCTTGGGATGAATCTAGACCCTGGCCTTCCATTGGAATGTTGTATCCACCAATGGTCGCTGCCTTCTTCCCAGAATCCACTCGATTTTGGTGTGTTTCTAGCCCAAAGGAAGTGGGGAAAGGGGTCTTGTTGCTTGGAGGAGCTCCTGGAGTGTGTGCTATGGTAGAAAAAGTATTTTGGAGGCCTCTCTTTTTCTCTCCATATTGGTGGCCAAAAATCTCCATTAAAGTGATGGGAGGTGAGTAGTTGTAGCCCACTTAAAGTGGGTTAAGAGACTAGGTAGAACCCCATTTGGGGTGTTTGATGGTTACCAAGGGTGATGGGAGAGTGGACTTTGACAAAAATGGGTGGAATCTTATGTAAATAGGTTTAGCCAATGTGCAATACCTTGGATTGGATTCATTTGGGTTTGGGCTAATTTTGGGTTGATCCCAAGTGGGTTTGGGTTAGGTTTGGTCAGGTTCCAAAGTGCTATGGGTTGGTTCAAATGGGTTTGGCTCAATTTGACCCTTATTGGTCAAATTGGGTAAAACTAATGCTTGGATTAGGTTCCAATGATGATTTGAAATGTTTTGGTTCAAGTGGTTTCAATCAATTTAGCCCAAGTTTGATTTTGGCTCATTTGGATTCATATAGTTCAAATGAGTCAAGTTGACTAATTTGACCAAATTGATCAAATTTGCTTGGGTTAGGTGTATGTTTAATTTTAATCAGTCAATTGGATAGGATTGTAGGCTTTGGTTTGAATCAATTTGGGTTTAATTTGATTTTAGACCAATTTGACCATTTAGGTCAATTTGGGCTAAGTTGAACGATTGGGTCTAACTGGTCAATCTAGGCTTAATTATGGCTTTGGTCAAGTTCAATCATCAATTTGGAATGAACTTGAGCCATTGGTTGTAATCAATTGGGTTGTATCATGATTTGACCAATTTGAGCCTTTTAGGTCAATTTGGGTCAACTTAGGTCAAATGGCCAGTTGGGTTTGATTTGGCTCAATTGATGGTCAAGTCTTGTTCAATTATTGATTATGGGTTGATGTGAATCAATGGTTTCAATTGATTTGGTGTAGGGTAGGTTTTGGCTAGTTTGGGTTCATATGGGTTAAAGGGTTGACTTAGTTGGCTTGGTCAAATGACTTGGTTGACATGGTCAAATGACCAAGTTGACTTGGTTTGACCCAATTTAAGGTAATTCATCATCCTAGGGTGATCAATGGTCATGGTATGAGATTTTGATGGGCTTAGTTCGATCCAATTTGGGTTGGATTAGAACTTGGTTCAAATAGATTCTTTAGGTCACTTTAGGTCAAGTCAACCTAAATGGGTTAATTGGCTTGGTTTTGGATTGTTTAAAGTTTAGTTTAATTTATATATGAGTTTAAGATTGAAATATAAATTAAACTGCAATCAATTTGGGCTATGATGGGTTTTGGTTCATTTTAATTTTTCAAGTCAAAAGGGCTAAGTTGGGCTTGACTTGGTTTGATTTCAGTTTTGGTTCATGATTGTAGGTTTCATTTTTATTTGGATAGATGATTGAAGGAATGATTGATTCAAGAGAAAATTTATTGATTTTGGCTTGATTTGGATGATTTTTGGTTAAGTCCAAGGAAAGGGCTTAAGGGGTTCTTGTTGGGTTTTGATTTGATTTTGAATTTGGTTTTGGCTATTTGAATGCATATTTCATTTATATTTAGGAAAATGATTGAATATATAATTGACTTATGAGGGATTTGGAGCTTGGATTTGATCTTGGGTTTCAATCATTTAGAGTTGAATTTGGATTTGAATTTGATGAATCATTGAGGGATTGAATTGATCTTTGAGAAAATCAATTGAATTGAATTAAATTTGGATTTGGCTAGGACTGAGTCCATAGATTTCAGTTATAAGGCTTAGGAAGGATTTTGAGCTTGTATTTGATTTATATGTGATTGATTGTGAATTTTGGAAATTTGACTTTGAATTCACATTTGAATTTGGGCTTTAGTTTGCGAAGGAGGACATGGATTGGACAGGCTATAGGGTGGGTAAGTCTCTCAAAGTCCCTAATGCATAGCCTACTCCAATAACTAACCCTTCCAAGTCTCTAGGCTTAGGTTAAGTGTTCACCTAATCACTAAAAATTTCTTAAGACTAAGGAGTTCTTAGTGTCTATAAGAGTCCTAAATCTATGATGAGGAGATTGAGAACTCACTCCAAAAGTGAGGTCAATAATATATTTGGTAAATTATTTGAGGATTTAAGTCTGTTATACTTTAAATATGATTTTTTTATAAAAAATATAAAAATAAACATGTAAAGGATGCAATAAAGTATGAAAATCATAGTTAATTCTAAAATTAAAATCCAATTTTATCATTTAATAAGAGAATCATGTTTATAAGAATACAGAGGCAAAAATTATTGTCTTCATTCCTAATGAATACTTTGGTCTTAATTTCCTATTCAATATCTACAATAGGGAACTTTGGCTTTCACTGCAAAGATCATAGGTTCAAAACTTATGTAAAAGGTGAGTAAATTTGCGATGAAATTTATTCATAAGTACCCAAAGAAACAGATGACTTAATAATAAAATTTAGTTGTGATTCCTTCCAACAACTAACCTAGCAAGCATGAATAATATGAAAGAGATTTTAACCAACTAAATAGTAATAAAATAAAATTAAATAATTGCATTTAATTATGAAATCTAGAATTAATTACATAGAAGAAATGAAATGTTGCCATAAACTTAGATTATTGGATTTTTGATGCTGAAAGTTGATGTTTACATATTATTAAATTATTATATATTGAAAGGGGATGAACAAAAATTCAAGATTAGTTCAGAACTTGCCCTCAAAATAGTTTAAATAAATTGGTTATGCCCAACTTCCTGATTAGATTTGTTGAAGATTGATTTAATTATAGGATGCAAAATAAGGAAAGAAAAGCCCAGATAGAATAATCAAAGCTAGCATCAATTCAAAGGCAGATAGACAACTATATATAGATATAGGTTGTAATAAATACATATAATGGTTCGAGATTCACAACAAGAATTTATATAAAATATGATGCGATGTAATAAATACAAAATACAATGGTTCAAGATCCATAAAATATTCTAAACTTTTAGATGTTGTCAGTAAAATGCTTCCACGATAAAGTAGACAAGTATTATGTGAGTTGAGCCACCTGCCAAAACAAGTCACATGAAACAAGTGTCTGCATGATAACAACTGCTTAACCTCATCACCTTCATCAAATGAAGATAGACAAATTACACATTCTATTATGCCTTCCTCTTCCTCTCCACCAATTCTTTGCTTATAATAAATAAATATTGAACGCGTTCAAATCATCATCCTGACCGCTGAGCATGCCACATACTAAGAGGAATTGACATCGAAGCGAAATACAAAAACCCACTGTGATGGCAATATGATGATGGCAAAGATTAAGTCGTGGTGGTAGTCAAGTTCTATGCTTGAAAGAGAAAGAGAAGATAATGGTAAAGGAGACGATGTCACTGAATGTGCAATAAATTATATACATTTAATATTGTTAATCAAATCATAAGGTAAAAGAATGGACAAAATTTAAAAAGAAATAATTTTATAAATAATTAGCAAAAGGTGCAAAATCAGGAGATAAATTATAAAAGAGCATAACTGTTTTTTTAAAAGATGTTTTGTATCCTACATGATATCCAAGTATATGGAAAATGCTTTTTAAAATGGAGTTTTTTTTTTTCCTATACATCATATAGGAAAAAAACACCCCTGAAATAAGCATTTTCATCCTACAAGGCATGCCACTTAGCATGGAGAAAAATTCTGTCATAATTTGAATGTTTTAAAATTACACTATATAATAAATAAATAATTAATTAAAATATATATATATATTTATTTTAAAATAAATTTAATAATTTTGAAATTTATGATATCTAAATCTATTTTTATAAAGACTTAAGCTATGGTTGTTGCTATGAGTAATTAAATTTATTTTTTGATACATGTAAAGTAAATATAAACTTTGATTGATAATTAAATTTTATGATTAAAATTTAATAACTCTACTTGAATAATTTCTTAAAGATTTATATGAAGCTAAGATAAAAAGGAGTAATTAGTTATTTTTGTATTTAATGGATTTATATGATTTTGAATTATGATGTATTAAGCCAACTATAAATATTACTTATAATTATTTTTTTTATTTAATATCTCACTCATAATTAGTGATAAATTAGATTCATAGGGAGTATGATTATTATTTTATTTCTTGGATTATCTTTTGACACACATAAGTTTTCAAAAAATTCTTCCATTGTATCAATTAAATTTTAGTCATAGAATTTAATTTAAGAAAATATGTACATGGTTAATCTATTCAAATTTATATTTATTTTATATTTATCATAAAATAAGTTTAATTACTTATAGCTTAATTCATTATAAGAAAAGATAGAGATTGCATAAATTTCAAATTACTAAAGTTATTTTAAAATAAATATAATATTTATTTTTAATTAGTTATTTATATATATTTTATAGTATAATTTTAAAATATCTAAATTATTTTATAGAATTTTCTTGCATCCTTCGTGCATGTCACATAAGATTAAAGTGCTCTCTTTAAGGGAATTTTTTCCTTACATGCCCCTTTAAGCAGTGTGTATGCACAAAACGCCCTCTTAAAGTTTATTTTCATCCCACATAGGTGTCAAATGGGTTGCAAAAGATACATTTTAAAAAGAAATTTTACTCATTTCTAAATTATCTCTTTATTTTGATTTCTTTTGCTACTTACATTTCTTTTTTAAAATTTGACCGTAAGAGAATATGTATGTACCATGATTAAGCCTTTTATTTATGTTGTGAAAAGAGCTATTGATTCATATAGAGAAAGATAAAGTGTCATTTGTAAAAATAAATTTTAAAAAAATATTAAATAGTGGCATTGTTATGTTTCTTATTTGTATTGTCAAAAAATTTTTTAAAAAATAAACATCTATTGGTATGAATTTTTATATATAGATGGAAAATAAAACATTAAAAAATCATAATCTTGGCAAAATCTTTTGTTTTAAATTGGTCAAAGGCCTATAATAGTAAAGGCTGATTCATAGCTATATGAAAATGAAAGTAGCATGACAGAAAAGTGACAACACAACTAGCATAGCAGCAAACAGAAAAGCTTTAACAATAAAAGCCAACAAGAAACAACAGTAAAGCAAAACTTGAGTTATAGCTTCAACAAGAGGAATAGACTAAAAAAAAAAAAAAATAGTAACATAATACAGAAAGCAAAGACAATGAGTTAATAATAGTACAATAAAGTTAGTGAACAGTAGTTATCATTAAGTGGTAAATCGCAGCCGTGTCGAGTGAAAAAGAAATAACAAATAGTAATTAGCTATTATATAGTGTAATAATGATTTTGAACTCCATGTGTTATAACTGAATTCAATGGGCCGAATTAAAATCATGCAGTAATGTGTTAGTACCAACAAACTGCTCAAAAGATACTAGATACTCCATTAGGTATGTTTTACATTCAAAATAAACTAGGAAACCTAAATACCTAATAATCGATACCAGATTTCCCAACAAACACAAACTTTCTCTTAATTTTGTATATTCAATCAACTCTAATTCTTTTTAATGCATGAATGTATTCTTACATCTTTTTATTATTGGAGTTTTATGGCCTTGGTCTACTTGAAAGTCACTTGCTTTGGCTGGATTATTTGTCGGGGAAGATCCACAGCTAAACTTATTTTTCACAGTTTATTTTTAAGATTTCTTCTACTTATTTAATGTGCAATTCTCTTTTTGGAGGATGTTTCACATTAGTTTTCAATTATAGCTTCTCATACAACATTTGGCAAAGATTTATGTCATTGAGGTTTCTATACTATCTTATCACTTATTCTTCTTTTTATTTTTGGTGAGATCTTTATAAAAGATATTGATTAAAAGGTCTAAGTTCTCTATTCTTGGTTCTTTTGGAGTATGGGGGTAAAAATAACAATTGATGTTTTGCAAATACCACCAAAGATTATAAATTAGAAAGTGCAAAGCACAAAACAAACTCATTCTTTTGTTTTTTCTCTTCTAGGGCTTCTAAAATCAATTTTAAGTTCTAAAATAAAATCTTTCTAACGGAAACTTGATTTTTAAGATACAATATCATAGTCATTCTTGAAATTTAGGATGAGAATAAAAGAAATTAAAAATGAGAGATTTATAATTAAAATTTATTTTCTTGTTAACTGTAAAAAAATAAGCTATAAATAAATAAGTAATGGCAAACCTATCTAGGAACAAAATAAAATTAAAATTTAGTCTTTAATTATGAAATGTAGAATTAATTACATATATAGTATAAATGAAATGTTGAGTACATAGATTGATATAAAAGACATCGAAGCAACTATATATATGGATGATAATAAATACAATGGTTCAATATCCACAACAATAATTTATACATAATATGATGCAAGATAATAAGTACAGAATACAATGGTTTGAGATCCACAGATATAGATAAAATATTCCAAACTTCTACACATAATGTGATGCAATCGGAAAAATACTTCTGCGGCAAAGTGGACAAGTATTATGCGAGTTGAGTCACATGTCAATACAAGTCACATGGAACATGTGTCTACATGATAATAACTGTTTAACTTCATCACCTTCATCGAATGAAGACAGACAAATTACACATTCTATTATGTCTTCTTTTTCCTCTCCACCAATTCTCTGCTCAGTGTTGTGATAAATAAATACTGAAACCCAACGACTTATGTCCAAATCATTATTATGACGGCTGAGCATGCCACGTACTAAGACAAATCGACATTGGAGCCAAACACAAAATCCCACTCTGATAGCACATGTCATGGCAAATATGACGATGGCAAAAACTAAGTCGTGGTGGTAATCAAGTTCTGTACATGAAAGAGAAGGAGAAGATGATGGTAAAGGAGCCGATGCCATTGAAAATGGAATAAATTATATACAGTTAATACTGTTAATCAAATCATATGGTAAGAGAATGGACAAATTTTTTTAAAAAAATAATTATAAAAATAATTAGCAAATGGTGCAAAATCAGGAGATAAATTATAAAAGAGCATATATGCTTTTTTAAAAGATGTTTTTGTATCCTACATGATATCCACGTAGAATGAAAATGCTTTTTAAAATGGTGTGTTTTGTTTGCTATACTTCATATAGGCAAAAAACACACTCCTAAAATAAGCATTTTCATCCTACAAGGCATGCCACTTAGCATGGAGAAAAATTCTATGCCATAATTTGAATGTTTTAAAATTACACTATATAATAAATAAATAATTAATTAAAAATATACATTGTATTTATTTTAAAATAAATTTAATAATTTTGAAATTTATGAAATCTAAATCTTATTTTATAAAGACTTAAGCTATGATTGTTGCTATGAGTAATTAAATTTATTTTGTGATACATGTAAATTAAATATAAACTTTGATTGATTAATTATATACAATATTGTTAAATTAAATTTTATGATTAAAATTTAATAAATCCACTTGAAGAATTTCTTGAAGATTTATATGGAGCTTAGATAAAAATGAGTAATTAATTATTTTTGTATTTAATGAATTTATATGATTTTGAATTATGAAGTATTAAGCCAACTATAAATATTACTTATAATTATTTTTTTGTTTAATATCTCACTCTTAATTAGTGATAAATTAGATTCATAGGGAGTATGATTATTAGTTTATTTTTTGGGTTATCTTATGACACACATAAGTTTTCAAAAAATTCTTCCATTGTATTTATTAAATTTTAGTTATAGAATTTAATTTCAGAAAATATACACATGGTTAATCTATTAAAATTTATATTTATTTTATATTTATCATAAAATAAGTTTAATTACTTATAGCTTAATTCATTATAAGAAAAGATACAGATTGCATAAAATTCAAATTGCTAGTTATTTTAAAATAAATATAATATTTATTTTTAATTAGTCATTTTTATATTTTTTTATAGTATAATTTTAAAACATCTAAATTATTTTATAGAATTTTCTTGCATCCTTCGTGGCATGTCACATAAGATTAAAATGCCCTCTTTAAGGGGATTTTTTTCCTTACATGCCAATGTAAGTGGTGTGTATGCAAAAAACGTCCTCTTAAAAGGTGTTTTCATCCCACATGGGTGTTAGATGAGTTGCAAAAGATATCTTTGAAAAAATTAATTTTTCTCATTTATAAATTATCTCCAAATTTTATTTTTTTACTAATTATATTTCTTTTAAAATTGGTCTGAAAGAGAATACTTATGCACCGTGATTAAGGTTTTTATTTATGTTGTGAAAAAAGCTCTTGATTCATATAGAGAATGATAAAGTGTCATTTATAAAAAAATTTTAAAAAATATTTAAATAGTGGCATTGTTATGTTTCTTATTTGTATTGTTAAAAAAAATTAAAAAAAAATAAACATCTATTGGTTTGAACTTATATATGTACACATGGAAAATAAAACATTAAAAAATCATAATCATTAGTTACTATCTCATAATTTTGGCAAAATCTTTTATTTTTAAATTGGTCAAGGCCTATAATAGTAAAGGCTGATTCATAACTATATGAAAATGAAAGTAGCATGATAGAAAATCAAAGTAGCATAACGGCAAACAAAAAAAGGTAGAACGTGAATTATAGCTTCAATGAGTTAATAATAGTACAATAAAGTTAGTGAACAGTAGTTATCATTAAGTGGTAATCGTAATAGTGTTGAGTAGAAAAAGGAATAACAAATTGTAATTAGCAATTACATAGTGTAAGAATGATTTTGAACTCCATCTGTGTTATAACTGAATTCAATGGGTTGAATTAAAACCATGCATTAATGAGTTAGATCCAACAAATTACTCAAAATATTTTAGATACCTCATTCATATAGTAATCAACACCATTAGGTATGTTTTACATTCAAAATAAACTAGGCAACCTAAATACCTAATAATCAATACACGTAGATTTCCCAATAAACACAAACTTTCTCTTAATTTTGTTTATTCAATCAACTCTAATTCTTTTTAATGCATGAATGTATTCTTAGATCTTTTTATTATTGGATTTTTATAGCTTGGTCTGCTTGAAAGTCACTTGCTTTGGTTGGATTATTTGTCAGGGAAGATCCATAGCTAAACTTCTTTTTCACAGTTGATTTTTAAGATTTCATCTACTTATTTCATGTGCAATTCTCTTTTGGAGGATGTTTCACATTAGTTTTCAATTGTAGCTTCTCATACAACATTTGGCAAAGATTTATGTCATTGAGGTTTCTATACTATCTTATCACTTATTCTTCTTCTTTATTTTTGGTGAGATCTTTATAGAAGATATTGATTAAAAGGTCTAAATTCTCTATTCTTGGATCTTCTGGACTACGGGGTGAAAATAACAATTGATGTTTTGCAAATACCACCAAAGATTATAAATCAATTTGATTCATTGCATCCCAAACTTTTCTTGGATGGATTCTAGTTATGAAAACATGCATCTTGTTTTAGTAAAAGGAGGGATTTAAATCTTCCTAAGATGTTTTTAGAGCTATTATTTGATTTCTTTTTTTGTATTGTTCCTTTGATTTTCTTTTTTTTAATACTTCAACCTTGTTTCTTTAATTAATAAGAAGGGGTCTCCCCAGGTTTTAGTGAGTAGGACTTGGGAAGCTTAAGCCCCACTATTTTCATTTTTTTTTTGTTTCCATCCTTACTTTTTAGCATATCTATCCTTTGGTGTTGAATTTAGACAATTTATGTTGTCTGAAGTTTCAGATTTTGCATACTTTTCTATTGCAACTTGCTTTTTGTTGAGTGTTAGCTTTTAGGTTTTATGTTTTGTTAATTTCCATAATGATTTTTGACTTTTTTTTATTTGTGCTTAAAACACTTTTGGAGTAAGGAATGCACCTTAGCAATTCTTACTTCTAGCACATCCACTTTGACACTTATTTTATTTGATTTCTCTTTTACATCTACCTAATTTGAAAATCCTTAATATTAAAGTTTTTTTTTCCACTGTTTATCATTTTAGCATCTCTACTAAAGTTTATCTTTTCTTAGTTTGCAGAAAAATTCAGATGTCTTTGTACAGGTATCTAGATGAATAAGCTTTCATATTCCCCTTCTATTTATTTTGTTGTTTAGATTTTTAGTAATACTTTCTATTCCTTGCACAATAATTAGGCTATTAATCCATGAGGCTCTAAGAATACCTATACCTATTAGAGATACCTAAACTTTCATTCCTTTTTTATGATAAGAAGGCAAGGGTGGGTCATGGAAAGGCTCTTCATTACAAGGGAACATATTTTCATCGCATAGTTTCTGGTTTTGTGATTCAAGGTGGGAATATTACTTATAGTGATGATAGAGGCAGTGATTCCATGTACAGTGGCACTCTTGCTGATGAGAATTTCATCGTAAAGTGCACTCTTGAAGGTTCTGGATAAGTGTATTTTTTTTTCTAACTTTAACTGCACTGGAATACACTTAAAATATCACTTTCATAGAGGTGCAATTCAAAGTAAATAATTATTATTTTATATGCATTTTCACTTTTATAGGTGAATAATCATTATTGCTTGAGGCTTTTTTATGACATATTCATATCAATATTTAGTTCCAAATTTTCATGTAGTAAAGTTGAAAAGGTTCTTGAAGCAATTATAATTACTATGATATCTTTCCACCATACTAGTTGGCATTTCATGGCATCAATATTGGAATAATTTTTACTTTTTTTTTTTCAGAATAACACGTACTACTTAAGATATATCAAAACTTGCACAATGTGCTAAGCTAAGCACTTGAGTATTTTATTTTTTAAAAGTGACAAGCACAAAACAAACTCATTCTTTTGATTTTACTCTTCTAGGGCTTCTAAAATCAATTTTAGGTTTTTAAGATACAATATATGGTCATTCTTGAAATTTAGAATGAGAATAAAAGAAATTAAAACTGAGACTTTATAATTAAAATTTATTTTCTTGTTAAGTGTAAAAAAAATAAGCTATAAATAAATAAGTCATGACAAACCTATCTAGGAAAAAAATAAAATTAAAATTTAGTCTTTAATTATGAAATCTAGAATTAATTACATATATAGTAGAAATGAAATGTTGAGTACACAGATTGATATAAAAGGCAAGGAAGCAACTATTTATATAGATGATAATAAATAGAATGGTTCAATATCCACAACAGTAATTTATACATAATATGATGCAAGATAATAAGTAAAGAATACAATGGTTTGAAATCCATAGATATAGATAAAAAATTCCAAACTTCTATACATATTGTGATGTAGTCGGAAAAATACTTCTGCGGCAAAGTGGACAAGTATTATGTGAGTTGAGTCACATGTCAATACAAGTAACATGGAACATGTATCTACATGATAATAACTGTTTAACTTCATCACCTTCATCGAATGAAGACTGACAAATTACACATTCTATTATGTCTTCCTCTTCCTCTCCACTAATTCTTTGCTCAGTGTTGTGATAAATAAATACTGAAACCCAACGGCTCATGTCCAATTCATTATCGTGATGGTCGAGCATGAACGTACTAAGACGAACCGACATTGGAGCCAAATACAAAAACCCACTCTGATAGCACATGTGATGGCAAATATGATAATGGCAAAAACTAAGTCGTGGTGGTAGTCAAGTTTTGTACTTGAAAGAGAAGGAGAAGATGATGGTAAAGGAGCCGATGCCATTGAAAATGGAATAAATTATATACATTTAATACTGTTAATCAAATCATATGGTAAAAGAATGGACAAATTTTTATAAAAAAATAATTTTAAAAATAATTGGCAAAAGGTGCAAAATCAAGAGATAAATTATAAAAGAGCATAAATGCTTTTTTAAAAGATGTTTGTATCCTACATGATATCCAAGTACAATGAAAATGCTTTTTAAAATGGTGCTTTTTGTTTCCTATACATCATATAGTCAAAAAACACTCCTAAAATAAGCATTTTCATCCTAGAAGGCATGCCATGGAGAAAAATTCTATGCCATAATTTGAATGTTTTAAAATTACACTATATAATAAATAATTAATTAATTAAAAATATATATTGTATTTATTTTAAAAGAAATTTAATAATTTTGAAATTTATGAAATCTAAATCTATTTTTATAAAGACTTAAGCTATGATTGTTGCTATGAGTAATTAAATTTATTTTGTGACACATGTAAATTAAATAAAAAATTTGATTGATTAATTATATACAATATTTTTAAATTAAATTTTATGATTAAAATTTAATAAATCTACTTGAAGAATTTCTTGAAGATTTATATGGAGCTTAGATAAAAATGAGTAATTAATTATTTTTGTATTTAATGGATTTATATGATTTTGAATTATAAAGTATTAAGCCAACTATAAATATTACTTATAATTATTATTTTTGTTTAATATATCACTCTTAATTAGTGATGAATTAGATTCATAGGGAGTATGATTATTAGTTTATTTTTTGGATTATCTTATGACACGCATAAGTTTTAAAAAAATTCTTCCATTGTATTTATTAAATTTTAGTTATAGAATTTAATTTAAGAGAATATGTACGTGGTTAATCTATTAAAATTTATATTTATTTTATATTTATCATAAAACAAATTTATTTACTTATAACTTAATTCATTATAAGAAAAGATACAGATTGCATAAATTTCAAATTGCTAGTTATTTTAAAATAAATATAATAGTTATTTTTAATTAGTTATTTTTATAAATTTTATAGTATAATTTTAAAATATCTAAATTATTTTATAGAATATTCTTGCATCTTTCGTGGCATGTCACATAAGATTAAAATGCTCTCTTCAAGGGGATTTTTTTCCTCACATGCTACTTTAAGTGGTGTGTGTGCAAAAAATGTCCTCTTAAAAGGTGTTTTCATCCCACATGAGTGTTAGATGAGTTACAAAAGATATCTTTTTAAAAATTATTTTTTCTCATTTCTAAATTATCTCCTAATTTTATTTTATTTACTGATTATATATTTTTTTAAAATTTGTCTCTAAGAGAATACGTATGTTCCATGATTAAACTTTTTATTTATTTTATGAAAAGAGTTCTTGATTCATATAGAGAATGATAAAGTGTCATTTGTAAAAATAATTTTTTAAAAAAATATTTAAATAGTGGTATTGTTATGTTTTACATTCAAAATAAACTAGGAAATCTAAATACCTAATAATCAATACACAGGTTCCCAATAAACACAAATTTTCTCTTTATGTGCATCAAAATGTATATATATATATGAAAATATTTGTATGCATGCATGTAAATATGCATATGTATTGCTTTATCAATTAGTGATTGTACACTGGTTAAGAAGCATTCTATGTCCATACCTTAACTCGGTGTATCATATTCACCTGCCCATAATGCATCCTAATTATAGTGTTTAATTTATTAAGTCCCCAAAATGAGCCTAGCAATGAAGTTTAACACTTATACGGGGTTCTAGAAATTATAATGAAAAAGGTTAGAGGGCTTTGCTCTAATCTGCATCTAGTTTCAATTGATTTATATTACCATGCTCTATGCATTTCAGAGAAATTTATCATGCTTCAACAAAACAACAGTTTTTTTCATGATAACAAACTAAAGGTCAACTATCATTCACATGCATCTTCCATGAAAAAAATGCTGGTTAAAGGAGTAACAGGAAAGATGACGACTAATACAATAATCCTATTTGATTTAAGACACACACACACAAATGCATACTGTCTCATAATTTAATTATAATTTATCTTGTGTATTTGATGTTAATCACAATTTATTCTAGAGATTTCATCTCTTTTTTTCATAATGATACTTTGAATATCTAATAATTTAATGATATTATTTTTTAAAATGAAATGCATGTTATGCATTAAAAATATTATATTTTTAAATATCAAATATTTGATTTTAAATATGTAAATACATATGAATTATGTGCTTTGTATGTAAATTTCTTTAAATGTAATTATATATAAAATAATTTAGTTCTTTTGAAAAAAATAATATAAGATAAATAAAATCAATGACAATCCAAGTATTTCTTTACATGTTCAAGATCTACAACAATAGGATGCCTTAAAGATGAGCAATATCTTAACTTTAATTGGAGCTCATTTAAAAACTTTATTTTGTGCTCTTTATTTTTATACTTAAGAGACATGATCTTGTATATATATATCATGCGCTTTGTTTAGGCTTCATCTTCCTTTCCGTCAACCCCTTCTTCTTTCTTGGGATAGTAGAATAAAAATGGCACACTGAACAGAAAACTTGAAGCACGATAGTGAAAGATGGCTTTCTCCATACTGTCTCCCTGTAGTGCAAAGGCTAAGCCGTCATTATCTTCCCGCCCAAATCAAGTTAATAAAATCTTATTCACATCTATTAGCAAGATATTTCTGACAAGTGTAAATTAAAACATTCGCAATGATCCAAAATAAGCTCAATAATTCTTCAATTATACCTGAGAGGTGCTGTTACGTCGATCTGCCCACAAAGCTCAAAGCTCCCTCAAAGTTTTCGTCAAAACTCTCTCATCCTTCATTTTCTAAAGAGAGGTTTAGTTGGGAGCGGCCAAACGCGCAGGAAACGGTGATAAAGAAGCATTCACTGTTATAGGGGGAGTTCAGAGAGGCTATAGAGAGTCAATTTTTCTCTCGATTTGGAGAGATAATATGGAGACTCTTTCTGTGTGTTTTAGGGAGAGATGTTTGGGTAGAGTCGTGTCGCCAGCGTGGTCTGCATGATTTGGGAGGTGAGCAGCTGGGTTTAGCCAAAATCACATACAAAAGACTAAAAATCTCAAACCATAGCTCACAGATCTAAGAGATGCCTCCGGTGTTTTACCCTCTTCTCTTTTATTTTCTTCCAAATTCCAGGAATTTCTTATTTTCTTCAGTAAAAGATCAAAAATATAAGTGTGGAGAAAGGCAGTTGATCACCAGTTCAGTTTCCTTGAAAGACCGAGTCCATCATTTACGTTCAATCCATCTTCCCTATGCATCACAATAATCTTACACATATCATAACTATTTTTCTTGTATCTTACACTCCAAGAAGTAAATCAAATGATAAAGATAAGCATTCTGTTTGGGTCTACTGTAGATAATTATAAAAATAGATACAAAATATAAAATTATTGTAGAAAAATTAGATTCTTTTGAAGAAAAGAGCTCCGCTTTACCAGGAACAAGACCTTCCTTTGCAGTAAAAAAAAACAAGCATAGTTTTTAGATTACAGCTCTTGTCTACATTCAACAAAACGTTTGATGGGCAAAAAATTCCACTCAGCCTAGTTGAATCTTTTCCCATGAACACAAAAAAAGAGATAGGGAAATGCGGTTAAACACCAAAAACTAAGAAAAGTAATAATCATTGAAGAAAAAACAAAATTAAACATCTTTGCCAACGGAGAGCCCAAAAACATAAGAATAAAGTCTTTCACAGTGCCTAATTAACCAATCATTATCTAGTTTCTTTTAGTGAGTTTAGCTCAAAAAATTGACAAAATTGATGAATAAAAGAGAATTTGTGTTCAGCTCATCTAAAATTCTCTCAATCAGATCAATACTCACAGTACTCATAACAGGGAAATTCAATTAAAACCAAAAGTAGAAAAAAAAAATACAAAATTATCTTTGTCTCCATCTAATTAATATTTTTCAAATAAATGAAAGCAACAGGTTCAATATATTATTTTTCCTGTAATGTCAAACTCTAAACTCTTATCATTTCAACTCTCTCAACATTTTGCACATGCTCTTTACCATGTAATGTCTATAAATTTTCAAATTTTCAAAGTATCATATAAATCTTGTAATAAATCCTCATTTCAAATGAAAGATCATCTCATATAAAAATATTTGTCACCATCTTCTTACAATTTATATGAGATAAAATTGCTACAAATGCTTTCATCAATCCTCCCATCAGATCAAAATTTATATTCAAACCTTCCTTAAGAAAATGATAACTATCCTCAATCCAACAATATCAAAACAAGTGAGGTCTAGTGCTAACATGATAATTTATGGTGAAAACTCATCCAAATCAACTTATCTCTGCTTCAATGAATTATATCTCATAAACTACATCATAATCCTATGCAACATATATCTAAAAATGGGGAGAAGAAGATTCCTATCAGCTACTTGATGGAGCCACTTCGATCACCTAAGTTCAGCATGGAGTTTTTGGCCATGATTTTCTACCCAATTCATAAATGAAAAACTGAACTAATATTTAAAATAAAAAATTTTCTAAAGTTAACAACAACGCTGACAATATTTAAAATCTATAACATTACAAGTGAAAGGGGAATAAAGTCACGGACTGCCTTATATCAGGGTTTTCGCAAGTAAAGGTAAAATAGGAAGTAAAAAATAAAATGCGGGCAAGTTCCGCGGAACGACGCTCGAGACCTCGGATCGCGAGATGGAGATATCTAAGATAGGATTTTTCAAAACCCCCCGAGAAAGCACCACTCCAAACAACCTTTCGGTTCCATTTTAAAATGGAAAGCAACGCAAACACTGCCCCAAACGCCCTTTGGTTGGGCTTTTGATTTTGTAGTAGAAAATTTTGGAACAAACGCCACATTGAAGTTTATTTGATCCCCATTTTGAGACAAAAAAAAAATCGATATGGAGTTGAAGTAGTTCAAAGCATTTGCTGCATATCACAAATGGCGCACCATTGGAAATTGGTCTACATAGGTGCCTTGCCTAAAACTTATTGTCTTTCATCTTCAACTTTTCAACTTCTTCGATTAGAGAACTACGGAGGATATTATGGACACAATAATCTCACATTGAGCTACTGCAGCAGAAACAATGTGATGGATGTGAAGAGCAATAGTGATGGCCATTATGAAGTTTTTTAATATCATGCATGTTGCTTAATAGCTTAATTTGGTCTTGCTTCTGGCTGCTTAATGCACTTGAAATGAAGGTTGGTCCCTCAAATGAGATGCCTGATTCATCTCAGACTTTACTCAACTTCAAAATAGAAGAGGCTCTACCAAAGCCCATTTCCTGTATGCAGGAAGATTGGATCTTACAAATTGTAGCTTTCTATATATACAAATTACCTTCATCTGCAATTTCATTATTAATAGCTCTTGATTTTAGTGGAATTCTACTTAATTGTTCAACCGGAGCACTATCTTCTTCTCCTTCCTTCGACATAGTACTGAGTAATTTTGAAGGCCTTTGAAGCCTGATAGTTCTCATAGACATCAGGTTATTCTAATTAAGGATATGATCAAGCGTCCTCAATAGAAGAGATGCTAGCGCTATAACCATATGAGGTTCCACTAGTCCGTGACTTCAAGACGGTTTCAACATTGCCCTCCATAGTAGAAGCAAAACTGAGAGGAGTGAAAGCAGACTTTTGTTGCTCTTATGACTTTGAATTATAAAACCTAAGTTGACCAGGCCTCAGTTAATTATCATTTTCTTTGTCTTTTTGGAGAAATTTATATTTTTGTACAGTGTTGTTTGCATTCAAGGCGCAATTGTGATGTTTCATCCCTATCTGAAAGTGTAATGGAGAAAACTATTTTTTTCATGTAAAATATTCTCACTATTTTGGAGTGATGAGGAGCACAAGTTTGAAAAGGAAAGGATTTACTACTTTGAACAGTTCAATTAGATCTACAGCCTAATCTTGAGGTGACACTCTTTGTAGTAAACATTATAACTTTTAGATGCATTTAGACAAAAAATGTTCGAATTTTTATATGATTTAAGGAACTTCATTATGCTCTCTTAATTGTGTTAGTTTAGTGAGTGCACTTACAGTTGAGTAAATCAATCATTTGCTTGATGCAATTGCAGAGAAACTTAAGGATTGAGTTTATATGAAATTAAGAGAGGTGTAGATTGAAGTATAATTATCAAATTTACATATCGATATCAATACTTCATGGTAATTGTGTTGAATATAACTTCCAGACTTGAACCCAAGTGATTAAATAGAAAAATGCCTCAAGAGTTTAAATAGATAAGAATAGAGGGTTAAAGGTGGACATTATAGATCTACACGATGAGCTATGTTGTATGAATATGAGTGATTAGGGGATAAAGAAGCCATGGATAATCAAGTGAAGCAAGTTTTGTGAAAAGCTTGAAACATTTTGGCATGTAAAATATCAGAACTGTGCTAGACATTGCAATTTAATGCCATAAAACTTTAGGTCTATCGAGGGGCGGATCCAACCCTTAATTTGAGGGTGGGCAAACTTAACATATAAATAAAATAATATTAAAATATTTAAAATAATAATATTATAAAATTCAAATCAAAGTCTTACATTCTAATATGATCGATGTGTGTGTTAAATATTAATTAGAAGGTTTTCCATCTATTTTGCATTTTTTAATAATGTTGCATAATAACTTCATTAAGAATCAAATAAAACATATTTCTTTTTCAATATAAAGCACTAGGCAATCATTAAGCCAATCATCTCTCATTCTACTACGTAGTCGATGCTTGAGAATCCTCATTGTGGAAAACATAACATTAAATGTCGCAAGCCACAAGTAAAATTTTCAACATAACATTGATGGACATATAGAAATGCAATTAATATGAATGCATCTAGAAACGCATGCACATATAGCAAACTACAAAAGCACAACACTTGAAAAATCAATTTCTCCTTCCTTGCCCTCCAAGCCTCAATATGGGTTTATTTTTTGATAAAATAAAGACTCAATTTGACAAGAAAAAAAATCACATCAAAAATAAAGAATCCAATCAGGAAATTAATGCGGGCTGTCAGGCTTCTTTCAGAGCTAGTTCTAGCATATAATATGAAAAAGCATGCCAGCCAACACTAAACAAAAATTTATGCAAAAAAACTCTTTACACTACTACCACATAGATAAAAGTTAATATTTAAATTAAAATTGGTTGACAAAGAGGTAAGAAAAGCAATTGAGTATCCTCACATAAGTGTTGATCTCATTTTTAGGATGAGCTCTCAACCCCTCCATCTTAAGCATAGGATCCCTCTTAGACTTTAAGAGTTCTTTTGTCTTAATAGACATCTAGTGATTAGATGGACACTCCTCTAGCCCTAAGAGACTTGAGGAATAGGTCATGCCTTAGAGGTGTTAGGAAAACCTCCTACCCTTAGCTTAAACCTTTCCTCACTTTCCCTCCTTCAAGTCAAACTCCAAATCAATTCTATTTGATTTTCTCCAAACTCAAATCAACTCCATGATTTGATTCCATGATTGAAACCCATGATCAAAATTTATCAAAATTTCTTAAGTTCAAATTTCCTAAGTCCTTAAGCCTCCCTTAAGGACTTAACCAAAATCATGATTCAAACCTATTCAAAGCTTTGAGATTTTCTCATGATCCATTTATATTCTCATTTATATTCACATTTATAAATGAAATATAAATTCAAACCCATCAAATCAAATTCAATTCCAAATCAATTCATGAAAATTTTCTTAAGTCCCTTTAATTTTCCATTAAAGGGCTTAGCCAAAATCAATCATAAATCATGATCAAACTCCTTCAAATTCATGGGATTTTCTCAAAACTTATTTATATTCTCATTTATATTTCATATATAAATGAAATATAAATATAAATCAATCAAATCCAATCCAAAAATTAAATTCAAATTTAAAATCCTTGAAATTCTTTTAAATCTCTTAATTATCCATTAATGGATTTAACCTAAACCTTGATCAAACCATTTCAAACTCATGAGATTTTCTCAAAACTTATTTATATTCTCATATATAAATGAAATATAAATATAAATCAATCAAATCCAATCCAAAAATTAAATTTCAATTTAAAAATTTTCTTAAATCCTTTAGATTCCCTTCAATAAATTTAACGCAAATCATGATTAAACCACCTCAAATCCTTGAAATTTTCTCATGGTCCATTTATATTCTCATTTACATTCACATATATAAATGAAATACAAATTTAAACAATCAAAATCTAATCCCAAAATTAAACTCAAATCAAATCAAAATCAAATCTAAACCTTTCAAGTCAAAATCTTGAACTTAGTCAAATCACTTTCAAAGCAAGCCAAACTCTTGATTTTCTCTAATGGTTCAATCAACCCTACAATCATGAGTCTATATATAAATCCAAACTTCAATCACTCAATCAAAACCCAAATCAAAAATCAAACCCAAGACCCTTCATATTCTTCCTTTGAATATGAAATTTTCAAATGGATCAAAACCCATTTGACATCAAATCACTTATAAATGGATTTATATTTCAATCATGAGTCCATATTCAAGAACAACCAACTTCAAATTAAACTTTGACCAAGCCATTTGACCCACTTAGGCTCATTTGACCCAAAGTGACCTAAAGTACCCTTATGAGCAAACTTTTGATCCTAACCAAATTGGATTGAACCAAACTCATATATCCCTCTCATCATAATCAACAATCATC
The DNA here is from genome assembly GCA_021442155.1 of Cymbidium sinense. Lineage (NCBI taxonomy): Eukaryota > Viridiplantae > Streptophyta > Magnoliopsida > Asparagales > Orchidaceae > Cymbidium > Cymbidium sinense. Next base: position 78,296,430 of record CM038229.1, on the reverse strand, counting down.
ATGGGATTATCACTCAATCAAATTGGGTCAAACCTAAGGGTTGATCAAGTTAACACTTAACCTAAAATGAAACCTTACATAGCCAAATTCCACCATATGCCAAATTGATTGAAACCATTGATCTAAGTTCACTCATGACCTATGTTTGAACTTGACCAAGCTAACATTTGAGCCTAACCTAGCCCAATTGGCCCACTTGACCCTAGTTGACCCATTTTGACCTAAAGGCCAAAATGTGTCAAAACTTGATCTAAGCCAGATTGATTGAAACCAATGGATTAAGTTCATTCCAAATCACTTATGGAATTTGACCAAAGCCTCAATTCAACTAGACCCAACCTAGTCTGACTTAGACCCAACATGACCCAATCAAGTTGAGCCAAAATTGAACTTAACCTAAATTGATTGGAAACAAATATACCAATCCACTCCATATGACTAACCAAATCCAAACCTTCCCTTGACCTCACTCAAATAGGTCAAATGGGTCAAATAGGTCAACTTGACCCATTTGACCTAAATAAAGTCATATGAGCCAAAACCAAATGTATACCAAATTGAACCAAACCAAAGCCACCAAAACATTTCAAATGGTCATATGAACTTGACCCAACCCTTGGTTTGACCCAATTTGACCAATTGGTCAACTTGACCCAAGTTGACCCATTTTGACCTAAATGGGTCAACATGAGTCAAACCCTATCAAATGGATTCCTAATCCAATGAAACTTGACCAAACCAGTTTCTCCACATACCCAACATGCCCAAAGTGAAAATTAGCAAAATGACAATTTTACCCCTAAGCCATAGAACAAATTTTTAGCTTTAGCCATGGTATTTTGGTCATACACTCTTCGATCACTTGAGGCTTTCTAAAAGCTCAGGGGACTTAGTGATGAGTGGTGCACCAACCAATGGGTTTGGGTGCCCATTTGGTATAGACCAAACCGACCACATAGCAAAATTGAGTTTTCAAATTCCCTCTTAAGCTCAATTTGATGCACATGGGAGTTGGATTCAATCAATTGACCATGTGCACAGATCAAAATCAAACAACCTCTCAATCTCATCAATTGGATCAAAATGACAAGGAGATATTGACCATCGATTCATAGGGGAGATATACTCCCCTAATTCAATAAAATTTCAATTCACTCTGTCGATTTGAGCCAGAACCCATAAGACCATCTCGAGCATTCCCAAGCTTAGAAGGATTTGAATTCCCTATTTCTCGATTTTGCATAGTGCAAAATAGGAGCTCAATCCATTACCCAACTTCCTCCATACTTGATCTCCTTCCAATTACTCACTCCATCAGTCACTTTCAAGCTCATTGAAGTTCCCAGGAAAGAGCTCAATTGGATCAAAGCCGAAGCTCAAGTGAAGTGGTGTTGGTATACCCATTGATCCACTCAATCCCAAGGCCTAGGAATTTCAACAAGGCTTCATCTCCACCAGACGAAGCTATCTCTCAATCTTGAGCTAGTGGTATGGAATTTTTTTGATCACTAAACTCAATGTGGTGTGGAGCTTTGTGAAAGAAATTTTCACCTCATCAATTTTATTTGTTGGAGCCGCTAGTCTTTAGATGGTGTGGGTTGATTTTGGTGTGATTCCATGCTCGAGCTTGGATCTTCCCCGATCATGGAAGGTCTCTATTGATCAAGGGAAGCTTCATCATCTTAGTCATCCATCCGTGCATTTTAGATTGACGACAAAGATTATTTAGCACATTTAGTAAATCAATTTATTTATTTTAAACCGCGGGTGAATCCTTAGTTGTCCGATCTTTGATCGAACGGACGAGGATATAAGTGCGTGCGCCACTGCCACCATTTGGGATGTGACGTTTAAGTCACCCCCTCATGGCATGATGCATGTAAAGCGCGTTGACCGCCGCCGCCACTCGTCGAGCCGTGAGCTGAGTATTAATCAAGGATTAGTTAATTATGTTAATTAATTCCTAACTAATTTAGATAACTTCTAAAATTCATAATTTCCTTCAGAAAAATTAGAAAAATAAAAGGAAAAATTCTATGGAAAGATAATTTCATCTAGAATATTTTAAAAATAATTTCAATGGATTTTTAGTTACTCTTTCCTGAATTTGGGTTTCTTTGGTAATCTTAATTAGCTAATTATCCTTAATTAGGTCATCAATTAATCTCAAACTTCTGGGGTTCATTTTAGGGGATGACCTCTACCTTCCCTAATTTTCTTAAGATTTATTGAGGCTTAATTGGGAAATTGTTATTTCATTCCCTAATTACCCCTTTCATATAATTAAGGATAATTAAGGTGTGATTAGTAGTTTTACCCTTTGATTAGGGTTGATTAAGGTTAGATCCAATAAGTAGAGGTTTATGGAATAATTTTGGGACATTCCCCCAAGCTATTCCCTAAACCCCTCTTCTCACCTTAATCTCCTCTTAATTAAGGGTTAATTCATTAATTATCCCCTTAATCAATTTTTAAAAATTCTAAAAGTTCCAAAACTTAATTAATCTACCTTGGGTAGATGCTTGGGTTTAATAGCCTAAGTTCATTAAGAAAATCAAAATCCAATTCACATGTGTGAAAGGGTATTTTGAAATTACTTAAGCTAAACCCTTAGCTTAATTAACTTTTAATTGTGAGCCAAATTGCATTAGGCCTTTTCATTATTATTGCAAATTTAAATTCCTTGTGTGGTTTTATGTCATCTCATTGGCTCATAATTATTTAGTTAATTCTTCTAAGGTGGTGTAGGTAAGGGTTAATTAAGCCTTAATTCATACCTTAATCAATCAACAAAAATGGATCTAATTATCTAAAATTAAACAAAATAAAACACATGTGGAATGGGTTAGGAACAACAAACTCATCTCACATTTTCAAAATTAAATCAAACTTCAAACTAAAAAAAAATCATTTTGAAATTCACTTTGATTTATTCTAAATTTTCTTATTCTATAAGAATGTCTTTAGGATTTAAATAAAGTGAGTTTGTTTACATGCTTTCATTGCTTTGGATCTTTCCCAACATGTTAAGTTGTATGCCATGTGATTTCATGCATTCATAATTTCATGTTTCAAATTTTAAAATGAAATTGTTTACTTTATGTCAAATGTGCATGTATTGACTAAAATAAAATATGAGTGACTATTATCACTACTAAATCCAAAATTATTTTCAAAACTTATAAATGAAATATCAAATCTGAAAGTGTACTTATCTTAATTATAAGCTTGCATGTGAAGTATTATAAAGGTATGCTTAGTATAGGTTTCCTTTCTTTCTATGTTGGTATAGTTTTGAATAAGAATTTTGGTGAGATATAAGGTTCATTTGAAAATGACCTAATGCTCACCTAATTTCATATCCTATTCATCCCTATGCAACCATCTAAGAAAAGTTACCTACACCTATATACATAAATTGTATAAACAAAACAAATCTATTAAACAACTTTTGCATATTCCTTTTCCATTTCATTTCTTGTACATACATGTTTGTACTTAAGGAAAGTGGTATATTAGTCTTGACAAGAGGTTGAGGCTTTAAGTAACCCTAAGTAGGTCTTGTACTTTACACCTCGGGTTAACAATGATGCTGTACTCACTTATGCCTTTCTTACTTTCATGTATGTATGTGAAATTTTGGATAAGGAAAATCTTTTCTACTTAAGAAAAATCATGCATATTCAACTTCTAAATTTTCTTAAATGGATTACTTAGCATGCATCATAAAGTGTGTTAACTACTCTCATTTGTATGTATAGATATGCTTAGGGTCCATCCATATGCATGTTATATATGTTGGGAAAGAAATGAGTAATGTGTGTTATGTGAATTTTGATTCATTTTATTTAATCTTAAAATGCCTTTCTTTTTAAATAGGTTTGTTTGGAGTTTGTCTAAACTTAGGATTGATTAAAAGATGTAATCAAAACATTCACCTAAATGAAACTAAACCTACTTTAAAATTACTTAGGGAAGGAAAGAGAGTTCTCTTCTCTTTCCCTCTCTTCATAACTTAATAATTAATTGTAGGTTTCACTTAAACAAAAAAAACATGAAATAAAATTAACCCAAAATATTTAAACAACTTAAATGAAACCCCTCCTCTAAGTTGAACATGTCCTTCACACTTAGAAAATTTAAACCCAAAGTTCTAATTAAGCATACCATACAAACCTTCAAAGCACACACATTAGCCTAAGTCACCACTTCTAGCCTTAGGGTGGGCATGGTTTGATGTTATGTTTATTTTGTGATGAATGTTATAGGCGGATGTTAGGGTGTATGCTCATAGAATGAATGGTAGGATGTTCTTAGTCTAACTATTCTTTTTTGAGGGATTGTGCTTGCTATCATAAATAAAAATATAAATGCTTTTGATTAGGTGCTTTATACCCTAAGCATAATCCATAGGTGGACTTAGTCACCCATGTGTGGGGTGATAAGTCCAATATACATGCTTGGGATTTGTGTGGTGTGATTTAACTAACCTTTATTTTGCAGGTGTTAGTTAGATTTTACTTTTCCTTTTCATGTAAAAATTTGTATAATTAGAATTTTGGAATGATTTGTTATAGGGATTAGGGTGAGCATTGGTCATAAGATCCTATCTTATGCACCATGTGAAGCCTTGGGGCATCCATCTTCCAACCTTCCAAAGGAGGAACCAAAAGAAGAAAGAAGAAAGAAGAAAAGAAGAAAGAAGAGTAAAAAACTTGAAGACCTCCATAACAATGAATTCCTTTGCTTAAATGTAATATTCATTTGTAATCGGGTTGTATAAGGGTATATCGGCTACACATTTGATATTTTTGGGTTTTGTGTGGTGCCCCCACACATCATTTATTCTTTTGTGATTAGCTTTATAAATTGATTGATGATTTATTTAGCTTTTGCATTAAGTGGCATGATTTTCTAGTTTCTTCCTTGCTTTATGTATGAGCTGGATGTGGATTAGGCTCTTTAGGCAAAAATAAATCTTTTACCCAATTTAACAACTCAAATTAAAAGTAAATAACTCATAACCTCATCTAAAGCTTAGGATTAAAATCAAGATAAAAGAATTAGCAACCCCTTAACTGGATGAGCATTTCTTTATAATATTATGCACAAATGCATCTTATTTCACTCTTGATCGGAGGGCTTCCACCTTTTCTAGAGAACCCGGTGTGACCTTTGAATGCCGTGGTGGAAACTCACCTCTCCTTCACTAATTGATTTTTTTTTCTCATGCATTAGTCATAAAAATCTATTAGCCTGAGTCAAAATGATTGTCCAAAATAAAAAAAATGAAATTTGAATTGCATTAGATTTAGGTCATTTGAAGCATGTCCCTTTACATGATCTAGTCTCTTTAGGGAGTGAGTTTAAGGACTTAGTCTCTTTCTAAATAATAACAGTATAGCTATCTTTCATAAGCATAAAGACTTGCCTACATGTATTTAAAATCGTAGGAGGAGTTAGTTGGCGGCCACCCCAGGAGGTTGTAAGTCCAAGCTCGGTGGTTTGTCCTCTCTTGTGGAGGCAAACCAATTACCCATTTTCTCCTTAGATTTAGTTGTGCTTGACCATCAAGCTCTAGATTTAGGTTAGTTGATTTCTCCTTTATGCCATAAGCATAATTCCTCACCTCTTAGGCATTTCTTTAATCTTGTGTTAAGGAATCTTAAGTCCTAAATTCTAATAAAATGCAACTCAAACAAACTAAATCAATTTCAAAATGTAAAGCCCAACTATAGGATAGTTTGAGATGCTTAGGTTTCTAGCATCATGAGCATCTCTACTTATCTTCCATTTTGGCTTTGATAATAACTCCACTTTTGATCAATCCCATTTGATCTTCAAAAAATATAAACCAATCGATTGATAGTCCTTCCCTATTGAAATCTTCAAAGACAATGATCATTTACCTTAATAGTTTTCCTAAAGGATCCCATCCCAGGATGTAATTAACTATGGGGCTTGCCTGTAGGGAACTTAACAACAATTTAAAATAAACCCCTTTACTTTTCCATGTAAAGTAGGGAAGAATCTCGTACATATCACCCATCATCTTAGGAGTTTTTATTGAGGTGATTGGTTCCATTAAAGGGTAGTGACTATACCTTGATAACGTATTTGATCACCTGAATAAGTATATATGTGGATCTGTGTGGCGTCTCATGAAGATGAATTTTTGTAAGGGTTCCTCTTTCTTTTCTCCCCACAAATTTGAAAGGTGACTCCCGTATAGGAACTTTTCTCCACATATTTTTTTGGCGACTTTGCTAGGGATGGTTCCTCTCTGCATCTTTGGTAAATGATCATTGTCTTTGAATATTAATAGTGGGTTTGTACTTTGGTATGAATCCAAGACTATCCTTCTTTTCGTTGACACTTAACTCATTTCATTCTTGAGTTGAGTTAGCCAATATCTTTAAGTTTTAAGACCGCCTTCCTTGTTGGTCTTAAAACCCCCATTGGGTTCTCCAATGGGTAACATGAAAAGATCTAAAATAAAAAGGAAAACATTTTAAAGACTTTCTCCTTACCATTTCCATGAAAAGGAAAAGTTCATCCTAAAATAATAAAATCTTCCATAAAGAACTTTGCTTTGCAAAAACACCTTTTCAAAAATGCACTTAATAAAATATTTTTCTACAAAATTTTGTCACCCTCATTTAACAATTCCCATAATTGTTACATGTAGGGATTTTCAAAAAAATAAAACTAAATAACATTTTCCAAAGCTCAAATGAACATCTTCTTTCAATTCACTTTGATAAAGATTTCATTTTCAAAATAAAATGAATAATCATCTTTTTCAAAAATCACAATCATAATCATAAAATTTTCAAAACACATGAATTTTTCTATTCAATACATTCACACTTATTGAATAAAAAGTTCATTTCTAAACAAAATTAAACTTTTCCAAAAGCACACGTGAACACCTTCATTTAATATACTCAAATTTATTAAATGAAGATTTCATTCCCAACTAAAAATAAAAATATCTTTAAGAAAATCTTACTTAAACATATCTCACATATGTTTTAAATTAGAATTCCTCTCTTTCAAAAAGCAACAATCACATACAAAAATCTCATACTTCAAAAATAAAAATTGATCTCCATCCTACATATTTAAATTTGTTGAATGGAGGTCCTCTTTTCAAAACAACAAAATCAACAATCATATTTCAAAAACTTTTCAAAACACTTTTTGGAACCTCCCTTAACATACCCAAATTTGTTAAGTGAAACTTCCAAATCCAAAATCAAAATCAACAATCATATTTTAAAATTTTCTAAACACATTTGGAACCTCCCTTAACATACCCAAATTTGTTAAGTGAAGTCTCCAAATACAAAATCCAAAATCCAAAAATTTTTCAAACCAACATTTGGAATTTCATTTAGCATAATCAAATTTGCTAAGTGAAATCTCCAAAACCAAAATCAAAATCAATAATCATATTTTAAAAATTTTCAAAGGACATTTTGGAACCTCACTTAACATACCAAAATTTGTTAAGTGAAGTCTCCAAATCCAAAAATTCAAAATTTCAAAACACATTTGGAACTTCATTTAACATACCCAAATTTGTTAAGTGAAGTATCCAAATCCAAAATTCAAAAAAAAAAAAATTTCAAAACACATTTTTGGAACCTCACTTAACATACCCAAATTTGTTAAGTGAAGTCTCCAAATCCCAAAATTCAAAAATTTTCAAACATACATTTGGAACCTCACTTAGCATACTCAAATTTGCTAAGTGAAGTTTCCAAATCCAAAATAAAAAATCAACAATCATATTTGAAAATTTTCAAACACATTTGGAACTTCATTTAACATACCCAAATTTGTTAAGTAAAGTTTTCAAATCCAAAATTAAAAAATTTTGAAAACATATTTTAGAACCTCACCTAGCATACTCAAATTTGCTAAGTAAAGTTTCCAAACTCAAAAAAAATTTCTCAAACACCTTTGGAACTTCTTCCCTTAGCATACCAAATTTGCTAAAGGAGAAGTTTCCATTTTTCAAAACCAAAACAAATCAAAATTTCAAATACACCATTTGGAATTTCATTTAGCATACTCAAATTTGCTAAGTGAAACTTCAATTTCACAAAACCAAGTGGGATTTCATCTTTAGCATACCAAATTTCCTAAACGTGAATCTCCACTTTCAATCACCTCAAAAATAAAACAAAACACTTAGGATTTTCTTAACATACCAAATTTGCTAAAGGATCCTACCCATTTCAAAAATCAAAACATTCCAAACAAATGAAACACTTAGGATTTCTTAGGATACCTAAATTTGCTAAGAATCCTATTTTCAAAAGCAAATAAAATACACTTGGATTCTTTACTTAGCATACCTAAATTGGTTAAGTAAGAATTCCAAAATTTTCAAAATCAAAACAAAATTTACAAAAAGAAACAATCACTTTTACTTCACTTAGCATACCTAAATTTGCTAAGTAAAATTCCAAAATAATCAAACAAAATGAAATCATTTGACCCTTACTTTAACATACCTAGATTTGTTAAAGGAAAGGGTCATCAAAATCACAAAAATTCAAATTCAAAACAAAACAATGAACCTATGGAAGCATCCTATCAAAAATTTTGAATCCATATTTCAACATACTTAAATTTGTTGAAGTTTGGATTCATATTCAAATTCCTCTTTCAATCAATCTTTCCAAATTCATTTGAACCCCACTTAACACTTCCAAGTTGTTGGATGTGGGTTCAAATTTTTAAAATTCAAAATTTATGGAGACAAAAAATGGATGCAATTCATTTCTCATTGCAAATTCTTTTTAGTTAGTACAGTGCAGTTTCAGTTTACTATAGTCAGTGGAATGGTAGGTTCCCAGAAATTTGTCTTTACTTTCCCCCATGGTATGGATCTAGCTTTAGATCAGGCTGACTTCCCTCGCCTAGACTATACCCACTTGATCCACTTTGGCTGAGTATTTGAGGGGGTCAACATCACTTGTGAGGGCATTATCCTCACCACAGTCAGCAGAAGAAGGTGGTCGGGCAGAAGCCGGTCATCAGGGTAGATTTAACATCTGATTTGGATATCTCCTCACTAAAGAGAAAAGCTGTGGTAGTACCACGAACTTCAACTATTATAGTACCGGCAGTACCGATAGTTCCAGTTCCAGTTGCAGCTTGTCCTAGAGTTTCCCATGTTGCCCCGGCGCATGCTAGCACCCTACCATTTGTACCCTCCAAGGGTAAGGCTCCCCTGGTCTCAGGGCTTGCCTCCCCAACATTTGAGTATGGGTCTAGCTCACACTCCTCTCATCCTACCCATACCCAGTAGGAACAAGAACCATATGGTCAAACGGTTCCACACTCAGATAGCCAGAGAGCTAGAGACAATAGCTAGATCAGCCCTGGATCAGTCTCCCATGCTCACTTCACCATTGGTTATGGAAAACCATTCCATCCTCTCGATTAGATAGAGAGGATGCCAGGAGGATCCGTTTGTCACCTCCTCTAGTGGTGCACTTACAGCCAGCAATTTCTAGGAGTAGGAGGTCGTATGTCGACCTCCGCTCTGTTCTACACTAGGTAGGCGAAGCATACGAATGCTTAGAGTACGGTACCCAATTCGACCTTCAATCTATTATCTCCCACAGCGTAGAGGCAAATTCATCATGAGAGGTCCCGAGAGGCCCATACATCACATATTACTAGTTGAGAGTGACGGAGGTTCAGCTGTCAATCAGCCGCTTCTACTTTGGTTGATTTTCTAGCTCGGCGCGCTACCCCTGCCAACCATACTAATAGTATTCTCCTCACGGGGACCAGCCACCACATAAGGGTAGTTTCTATACGCAGAGAATTGGTGGTGTCTCCACCCCACATATGCCATCGCCAGTGCAAGTTTCAGCATCACCCATTCCATCTAAGGCCATGAAGGCTGCATCCAGGGAAAAATGTACCCCATTGGTGATCCAGCTATGGCCAAAGGATCCTACTCCTCCTACACCACCCATTATGGTAGGGCTGAGCTCTCCTGGTTGACCTTCTGCCTCAATAGTAGTGCGAAGGAGTGGCGACCCAAGCATCATGGTTGTTCCTTCACCAACTCCACCCATACAGTCGGATGTGGAGATGGTGACGACTATCACAGATATTCTAGATGATAGTTCAATTGCAACAGTGGTATAGTATCATCTTAGGATTGTTACCCCTACTATAGCTAATATCAGTCAGGAGTATCATTCTTTTAGTGAGTACAATCCGCACAAGATTGACTCCCCAGCTAAAGGTGAGGTCTGGTGCCTCTCAGTGCATGATAGCGATCACCGTCACCTGCTATTTGTACTGAGTTAGATCGATCCTTAGATGAGATAGTTGCACACTATTTTATGGAAAAGAAGGAGATCTTAGGGTATGCATGGTCCGATGAAGAGAGACTTCGATCCTAATGAAGATGACTTGATGGGGGATTCAGCAGGAGTATGCATGGTTGAAACTAGAGGATCTCTTCTTAGGGATCAATAGGCCATGGAAGGTGATAAAGTTGATCAAGGAGACACAGAATCAAATCACCTCAGAATTAAGCGAAGATGAGTAAATTGATAGGATGGCTTGTCGATTCTGAGGACTTGTTAGCGTTATGTCGGTGCTTGAAATAAGCCTCCTTCATTCTAGTGATGATACACTGAGCTAGTGCATGTCTTAGACCCAGTTAAGACTCTACCTCCTATTGAGCAAGGTAGCACTAGCATGTATAGGAAGATAGTGGATAGTACCTCCATACATGAAAAAGATCTAAAATCCATGGTTGAGCAACAAGTGAAGGAAGCTTTGGCTCAAGCAGGGAGGATCATCGGTTCCAAATGGTAGACTTTACCCAGAGGAATTTGATGTTATCCAGTATCCCAGGGGTTTCATGCCTCCTTCCTTCAAAATCTTTGATGACAGTGGGAATCTAAGGTAGATATAGCTCACTTCAAGGCTAGTTGTTGCAACATAGGTGGCAGCGATGCTTTACTCTTTAGACTCTTTGTCAGTAGCCTAGTGGGTATCGCTTTGGATTGGTATACTGAACTGCCCAACAGTTTAGTTAAGACATTTGCTGAGTTAGAGCAACTCTTCATCAAGAGATTTACTAGAGCTTAACAAAGCGTACTATATGTGATCTCGTTGTAGCCCAACAGCACTCCGGTGAGTCACTTGTTGATTATATTCTCGATGACGTAACCTGAGTATGAAGTGTGAACCATAGCTATTTGAACAACATGCCATTGAGATTCTCTTGAAGAATATCCATGGCCCGGCCTTCATGCTTAAGTGCTTCACCATAATAACATTTGAGAAGCTAATCAACAAGGCGGCTAGTCTACAAGGAGAGGCCAAACAATTGCCTTTTCTAGATCAGTTGTCCAAGTAGAAATTCAAAAGGTCTATGAAAAGAAACAAAGAGCAGTAGCAGCGATTGACAAGGGGAAGCAGCCAGCTAGAGATCAGTTCGTGAGACCATGACCTCAGCAACCTCTGCCTTCTTTGTCACCACCAAGGCCATAGCCTACCTCCATCCTCCATGGCGCCACACATCGCCTCACCATTCCACCACCACCGGACATGCATATCCACGCCGGTAGATATGGTCCACCTACTCTTTTAGATAAGTTAAATAAACCTTATTCTTTTAAGAGGGAGGTAATCAGAAAATCTTTAAGAATCTCTTAAAGAAAGCTGATTTTCAGCTACCCGAGCTAGGAGACCAAAGAAAGTAGGTAAAAGTCATGATCCAAACTTTTTCTCTTACCATCATATGCTAGGCCACATTTCGGAGGATTGCTTCACATTTAAGGACTGGCTTGAACAATGTTTCAAGACCGATGCTGTAGTTATCCCAAAGGAATACCTTATGGAACAACCTTCTAGTTTCATTAGGGTAATCCTTGGGGATACAAGTGATTCTACCAAAACCAAAGAAGGTTGGGACATTTCTTTGTCTAAAACCTCTAAGAAAATAATTCAGAAGATCAAGAAGCTTTCCTTGCAGGTGCCTAAGTTAGCTCAAATCTCCATGTTGACCTCATTTTTAGAATGAGCTCTCAACACCTCCATCTTAGGAATAGGATTCCTCTTAGACTTTAAGAGTTCCTTAGTCTTAAAACACATCTAGTGATTAGGTGGACACTCTAACCTAGCCTAGAAGACTTAGAAGAGTTAGCCATAGGAATAGGTCATGCCTTAAGGGTGTTAGGAAAATTTCCTACCCTTAGCTTAAACCATTCTTCACTTTTCTTCTTTCAGGTCAAACCCCAAATCAATTCTATTTGATTTTCTCATGACTCAAATCAACTCCATATGATTGAAATCCATGATTGAAACCCATGATCAAAATCCATCAAAAATTCCTAAGTCCAAATTTTGCCTAAAGTCCTTAAGCTTCCCTTAAGGACTTATTCAAAATTCAAATCTTTTAGTTTTTCTCATGATCCATTTATATTCTCATTTATATTCACATTTATAAATGAAATATAAATTCAAACCCATCAAATCAAACTCAAAACTCCAAATCAATTCATGAAAATTTTCTTAAGTCCTTTTAATTTTTCATTAAAGGACTTAGCCAAAATCAACTCTAAACCTTGATCAAATCAATTCAAATTTATGGAATTTTCTCAAAACTTATTTATATTCTCATTTATATTCATATATATATATATATATATAATTAAATTTCAAATTTAAAATCCTTGAAATTCCCTTATTAATTTTTCCATTAATGGATTTAACCTAAACTTGATCAAAAATTCAAACTCATGGGATTTTTTCAAAACTTATTTGTATTCTCATATATAAATGAATATAGATATAAATCAATCTAATCCAATTCAAAAATTAAATTTCAATTTAAAAATTCTCTTAATCCTATAAATTCTCTTTAATGGATTTATCTAAATCATGATTAAACTTTTCCAAATTCTTGAAATTTTTGATCAATTTATATTCACATATATAAATGAAATATATATTCAAACAATCAAAACCAACTCCAAAACTGAAACTCAAATCACTCAAAATCAAATCTAAGCCTTTCAAGTCAAAATCATGAACTTAGCCAAATCACTTTCAAATCAAGCCAAACTCTTGATTTTTCTCTCATGGTTCAATCACTCCTACAATCATGTGCTCATATATAAATCCAAACTTCAATCAAAAAATTAAAACCGAAATCAAAAATCAAACCCAAAACCCTTTCATATTCTTCTTTTGAATATGAAATTTTCAAATGGATCAAAATCCATTTGACTTCAAACCACTTGTAAATGGATTTATATTTTAATCATAAATCTATATATAAGATCAACCAACTTCAAATCAAGCTTTGACCAAGCCATTTGACCCACTTACTTGACCCAAAGTGACCTAAAGTACCTTATGAGCCAACTTTTGATCCTAATAAATTGGATTGAACCAAACTCATATATCTCTCATCATGATCAACAATCATCATGATGATCAATCAATCAAATTGGGTCAAACCAAGTCAAACCTAAGGGTTGAGTCAACACAAAACTAAAATGAAACTTTACCAAATTCCACCATAGGATAAATTGATTGAAACCATTGATCTACGTTCACTCATGACCTATGATTAAACTTGACCAAGCCAACATTTGAGCCTAACCTAGACCAATTGGCCCACTTGACCCAAGTTGACCCATTTTGACCTAAAGGGCCAAAATGTGTCAAAACTTGATCTAAGCCAAATTGATCCAAACCAATGGGTCAAGTTCATTCCAAATTACTTGTTGAACTTGACCAAAGCCTCAATTGGCTAACTAGACCCAACCTAGCCCAATTGACCTTAGACCCAAAATGACTAAAAGGGTCATGTTGAGCCAACATTGAACTTAACCCAAATTGATTGGAAACAAAGATACCAATCCACTCCATATGACTAACCAAACCTAAACCTACCCTTGACCTAACCCAAATAAGTCAAATGGGTCAAATTGGTCAACTTGACCCATTTGACCTAAATGAAGTCATATGAGCCAAAACCAAATATATACCAAATTGAATCAAACCAAAGCCACCAAAATATTTCAAATGGTCATATGAACTTGACGCAACCATTGGTTTGACCCAATTTGACCAAAAGTTGACCCATTTTGACCTAAATGGGTCAACATGAGCCAAACCCTATCAAATGGATTCCAAATCCAATGAAACTTGGCTAAACCTAGTTTCTCCACATACCCAACATATCCAAAGTGGAAAAACAACAAAATGATCATTTTACCCATAGGCCATAGAACAAATTTTGGCCTAGCCCATGGGTATTTTGGTCATACCCTCTTCACAATCACTTGAGGCTTTCCTAAAAGCTCAAGGGGACTTAGTGATGAGTGGTATACTTAACCTAATGGGTTTAGGTCAGCCCATTTGGCCCATAGACCAAACCCGACCACATAGCTTGAAATTGAGTTTTAAAATTCCCTCCTAAACTCCAATTCAGCACATGGGAAGTTGGCAATCCACTCAAGGGATCAAAAAGACCATGTGCACACTCAAAACCATCAAAACAACCCTCCCAATCTGGTCAATTGGATCAAAATGGCAAAGAATGGTTTCCGTCCAATTTCCCTGGGAGATATACTCCCCCTAATTCAATGAAATTTCAATTGACTCACTATCGATTGTAGCCTAGGAACCCAGAGCAACCATATCAGAGCATTCCTAAGCTTCTTAGATAGGATTTGAATTCCCTAATTCTCAGTTTTTGCAAAATAAGGGAGCTCAATCCATTAGCCAACTTCCTCTACACTTGATTTTCTCCAAATTCCTTCTACACTCTTCATCTAAGGACCAATTTAAGCTCATTCAAGCTCACATTGAAGTTCCCTTTAGCAAGGAGAATTAATTCAATCAAAGCTGAAGCTCAAGTGAAGTGGTGTTGATCTGCCCATTGATCCACTCAATCCCAAGGCCTAGGAATTTTAATAGGGCTTCGTCTCCTCCATACGAAGCTACCTCATCGAGCTTGAGCGCCGGTGATCACCTCCTGCGAGGTATGTAATTTTTTCAACCACTTATCTTGATAGGTGTTGGTCCTTTATGAAAGAAATGTTCATGCATGAAAAATCAACCGTTGGATAGGTTGGTAATTATGGTGTTGGTTGATTTTTGTATGATTCCATGCTAAATCGGGCTCGGATCTCCCCTTGGATCATGGATGGCCTCCATCGATCCTCAGGGAAGAACTTGGCTCATCTCAGTTGTCCATGCATGCATTTTAGATGGAAGGCTAAGATTATTTAACACGTTTAGTAAATACATTATCCTTTTAAAATCGCGGGTGAATCCTTAGCCATCCAATTTTTGATCGGACGGCAGAAGATATTAGTGCGTGCACTGCCTCTGCCATTTGGGATGTGACATTTAAGTCACACCCTCACTGTGCGATGCATGTAAAGCTGACTGCCACCACGTCCATGGAGTGAGGATTAAGTAGGGATTGTTAAATGCCTAATTAATTCCTAATTAATCCATAAAACTTCTAAAATTCATAACTCTTCATAGAAAAATCAAAAAATTAAACAAAAATGTGCTGGAAAGATAATTTCATCTAGAATATTTTAAAAATGGTTTTAATGGATTTTGAGTTACCCTTTTCTCTGAATTTGGGTTTCTTTGGGAAATCTTAATTATCTAATTATCCTTTAGTTAGGTCCTCAATTGATCTCAAATTTCTAGGGTTCATTTTAGGGGATGACCTCTGCCTCTAATTTTCTTAAGATTTATTGAAGGCTCAATTGGGGAAATTGCTATTTCATTCCCTAATTACCCCATTCATGTAATTAAGAGTAATTAAGGTGTGATTAGTGGATTTACCCTATGATTAGGGTTGATTAAGGTCAAATCCAATAAGTAGGAGGTTTATGGAATAATTTTGGGGCATTTCCCCTAAGCTATTCCCCAAACCCCTCCTTTTCTTTTCCTTGTCCCTCTTAGTAAGGTTAACTCATTAATCACCCCTTTAATCAATTTTCAAAATTCTAAAAGTTCCATAACTTAATTAATCTACCTTGGGTAGATGCTTAGGTGTTTAATAGCCTAAGTTTAATTAAGGAAATTAAAACCCCTTTCATAAGTGTGAAAGGGTGTTTTAAAAATACTTAAGCTAAACCCCTTAGCTTAATTAACTTTTAATTGTGAGCCAAATTGCATTAGGCCTTTTCATTATTAGGTGCATTGCAAATTTAAATACCTTGTGGGTTTTATGTCATCTCATTGGCTCATAATTACTTAGTTAATTTTCTAAGGTGGTGTAGGTAAGGGTTAATTAAGCCATTTAATTTATACCTTAACCTAATCAATATTTAAAAATGGATTTAATTATCTAAAAATTAAACAAAAATACAAAACACATGTGGGAATGGGTTAGGAATAGCAAACTCATCTCACCTTTTAAAATTAAATCAAACTTCAAGCTAAACAAAATCATTTTGAAATTCACTTTGATTTATTCTAAATTTTCTTATTCTATAAGAATGTCTTTAGGATTTAAGTAAAGTGAGTTTTTACATTTTCATGATCTTTCCCAACATGTTAAGTTGTATGTCATGTGATTCATGCATTCATAATTTCATGTTTCAAATTTTAAAATGAAAATTGTTTACTTTATGTCAAATGTGCATGTGTTGGCTAAAGTAAAATATGATTGGCTATTACCACTATTAAATCCAAAGTATTTTCAAAACTTATAAATGAAATATCAAATCTGAAAGTGTGCTATTCATATCTTAATTATAAGCTTGCATGTGAAGTATTATAAAGGTATGCTTAGTATAGGTTTCATTTCTTTCCTATGTTGGCATAGTTTTGAAGAGGAATTTTGGTGAGATGTAGGTTCATTTGAAAAGGACCTAATGCTCTCCTAATTTCATATCCTATCATCCCTATGCTACCATCTAAGAAAGGTTACCTACACCTATATACATAAATTGCATAAACAAAACAAATCTATTAAACAACTTTTGCATATTCCTTTCCACTTCATTTCTTTTATATACATGTTTGTATTTAAGGAAAGTGGTATATTAGTCTGGACAACCCTGAGGTTGCAAGGTTTTAAGTAGCCCTAAGTAGGTCTTGTACCTTACACCTCTGGTTAACAATGGTGCTCTACTCACTTATGCCTTTCTTACTTTCATGTATGTATGTAAAATTTTGGATAAGGGAAACCTTTTCTACTTAAGAAAAATTATGCATATTCAACTTCTAAATTTTCTTAAGAGAATTACTTATCATGCATCATAAAGTGTGTTAACTACTCTTGTTTGCATGTATAGATATGCTTTCCATATGCATGTTATATATGTTGGCAAAGAAATGAAGTAATGTGTGTTATGTGAATTTTGATTCATTTTATTTAATCTTAAAATGCATTTCTTTTTGAATAGGTTTGTTTAGAGCTTTGTCTAAACTTAGGATTGATTAAAAGATCTAATCAAAACATTCACCTAAATGAAACTAAAATATGGAAAATCATTTAAGGTTAGGGAAGGAAAAGAAGTTCTTCTCTTCCCTCTCATCTTAGTAATAATTAAGTTTCACTTAAACAAATTAAAACATGAAATAAAAATAACCCAAAAAACTTAAACAACTTAAATGAAACCCTCCTCTAAGTTGAACATGTTCTTCACACTTAGAAAATTTAAACCCAATGTCCTAAGTTAAGCATACCACACAAACCTTCAAAGCACACACATTAGCTATGTCACCACTTCTAGCCTTAAGTTAGGTCGGTGCATGGCTTGATGTTATGTTTTGTTTTGTGATATATATTTTAGGCTAGATGTTAGGGTGTATGCTTATAGAATGAATAATAGGACGTGCTTATTCTAACTATTCTTTTCTATATGGGATTGTGCTTAAGGGGCGCTATCATAAATAAAAATATAAATGCTTTTGCTTGTAGGTGCTTTATACCCCTAAGCATAATCCATAGGCTAGGTGGACTTAGTCACCCATGTGTATGGTGATAAGTCCAATATACATGCTTGGGATTTGTGTGGTGTGATTTAACTAACCTTTATTTTGTAGGTATTAGTGAGATTTCTACTTTTCCTTTTCATGAAAAAATTTGTATATTTAGGATTATGGAATGATTTGTTATGGGGATTAGGATGAGCATTGGTCATAAGAACTTATCTTATGCACCATGTGAAGACTTGGAGCATCTACCATCTAACATTCCAAAAGAGAAACCAAAGAAGAGGAGAAAGAGGAAGAAGAAAGAAAGAAGAAAGAAGAAAGAAAGAAAAAAGAAGAAAGAAGAATAAAACTTGAAGAACCCCATAACAATGAATTCCATTGCTTACATTGTAATTTAATTCATTTGTAATCTGGGTTGTATAAGGGTAGAGCTTGGCTACCCATATTTGATATTTTAGGTTTATGTGGTGGTGCCCGACCATAAATGATCATTTATTCATTTTGTGATTAGCTTTATAAATTATTTGATGATTTGTTTAGCTTTTACATTAAGTGGCATGCTTTTTCTAGTTTCTTCCTTGCTTTATGTATGGCCTGGATGTGGATTAGGCTCTTTAAGAAAAAAATAAATCTTTTCCCCAACTTAACAACTCAAATAAAAATTAAATAACTTATAGCCTCACCTAAAGCTTAGGATTAAAATCAAGATAAAAGAATTAGCAACCCATTAGCTGGATGAGCATTTCTTTATAATATCATGCACAAAGGCATCTTATTTCACTCTTGATTGGAGGACTTCCACCTTTTTAGAGAACTTGACCTTTGAGGGCCATGGTCAAACTCACCTTCCTTCTGTTGATTTTGGTAATCAATTTCTCATGCATTAGTCATAAAATTTGGTTTAGATGTAAGAACTTTAAAATTAAAAGATATAAAGTGGCATAGAGATTCTAAGAACATATATGATGACACAAAAAAAATTAGCTTTTAGTGATTTATACAATAATTAGATACCAAAAGGTGAAAGATGTATGTATAAGTTAACCAACCAAAGAGATAGGAGAAGTAAAACATAGTTCAAGTGGTGTATTGGGATGAAAATAATAAAGTGCTTTTCTTAGAAAAAATATTAAAATAGGTGGATGAGGTATTTTGATAAACTTTTCAATGAAGATCAGTTGATTGGTTTTAGCAACCTAATACCCCTCAAAACAAATAGAGAATTTCATTTTTTTATTATATTAGTAAATCTGAAGTTAGAGGAGCTTTAAAGAAAATGTAATGTAGAAAAATGGTAGGACCTGATAATATTCCAATAGAAGTATGGAAATGTTTAGGAGATCATGGAATTTTTTGGCTTACAAATATTTTTAATATTATTTTATAGACTAAAAAGAAGTCAGATGAGTGGAGAAAGAGTTTGTTGATTCTTATATTTAAGAATAAAGGTCATGCACAAGAGTGTAAATTATGAGGAATTAAGTTGATGTGTCATAGATTAAAATTATGGGAGAGTAATTGCATAGGTTCATGTGATACAAAAGTTTCCTGATGATTTGGTTTCATGCGTAGATCTACCATGGATGTATACATTTGTTAAGAGGTTTGATGGAAGCATAGAAAGTAAGGAGAATCTACATATGATATTTATTGATTTAGAAAGCTTATGATAAAGCTTCAAGAGATGTTCTTTAGAGTTCTAGAACATAAAGGAGTTAATATTGGTTATATTCAAGTCATTAAGGATATGTATACTAGAGCATTTACTTGTGTCCAAACACAAGGAGGATTGACAAATATTTTCTATTTTAGTTGGATTACATCAATGATCGCTTTAATCCTTATCTTTTTTCTTTGGTTATGGATGTTCTTACTAGGAATTTAAAGGAAGATGTACCTTGGTGTATGCTTTTGAGACCTTCTTCTTATGGATAAGACAGAGAGAGTCCAAGAGAAACTTGAATTATGGAGGTCAACTTTAAAGTCTAAAGGTTTTCATTTAAGTAGATCTAAAACTGAATATATGGAGTGTAATTTTTTGTAGAAGTTCTAGTGGTATTGTTGTGACATTAGGTGAACAAGTCATTAATAAAAGTGATTCAATTCATAGGCTCTATTGTTCAAAAATGATGGTGAAATAGATGAAGATGTTATTAGAAGAATTCAAGTTGGATGGAAGTGGAGGAATGCATCTTTTATGTGTAATAAAGTTCCACTTAAACTTAAGGAAAATTTTATAAGATGTGGTAAGAACACTGACTTATGGTGTAGAATGTTGGCCAATAAAGAGAAGCATAAGACTAAGTTAAGTATTATAGAGATGAGGATGCTTAGTGGATGAGTGGCTTTACTCTTAGATAAAATGCAAAATGAGTATGTTGAAAATTTTGGGTAGCTCAATGGCAGATAAGATTAGAGAGATTAGATGGTTTGGCATAAAGCGTCAGATTAGATGAACCCAAGAGAGTAGATATTAGATTTACCTTATGTTAAGAAAGGTAGAGGTGACCTAAAATAGGTTAAGATATATAAAAATGACCTTAGTATACTTGAATTAAATAAGAATTTGACACATAATAGACTTAGAGAAGGATTCATGTATCCCACTTAGTGGGATTAAGGCTTCTTGTTGTTGTTGTTGTTATAGTCATAAAATTCCTATTAGCAAGAGTAAAAAATGATTGTCCAAAAATGAAAATAAAATGAAATTTGAATTGCATTAGATTTAGGTCATTTGAAGCATGTCCTTTTACATGATCTAGTCTCTTTAGGGAATGAGTTAAGGACTTAGTCTCTTTCAAAATAATATGAGCTATCTTGAGCATAAAACTTGCCTAAATGTATTTAAAATCGTAGGAGAGTTAGTTAGCAATACCCACAGGTTAAAGTCCAAATATTTAGTGGTTTGTCTCTCTTATGGAGGCAAACCATTACCATTTTGCCTTAGATTTAGGTTGTGCTTCTGGCCCTCGTCGAAGCTCCCTAGATTTAGATTCAGAGGTTATTTTTTCCCTTTGCAGGCCATAAGCATAATTCCTCACCTCTTAGTCATTTCCTTATTCTTGTGTTAAGGTATCTTAAGTCTTATATTTCTAATGAAAAATGTAATTCAAACAAATTAAATCAATTTCAAAAATGTAAAGCCCAATTTTAGGATAGTTTGAGATACTCACTAGGTTTCCTAGCATTGTGGGTATCTCCTACTTATCTTCCATTTTGCTCAGATAATAACTCCTTCTTTTGATTAATTCCATTTTTATCTTCAAAAACATAAAATCTAAACTAATCGATTTATAGTCCTTCCTAAAATATTAAGACAATGATCATTTACCATCAGTTTTCCAAAGGGATCTAATCCCTTAGGATGTAATTAACTATGGGGGCTTGCCTGTAGAACAACTAACTTTTAAAATAAATCACTTTACTTTTCCATAAATAGGGAAGAATCTCTGGTATATATCCAATCATCATCCTTAGGAGTCCTTATTGAGGTGATTAGTTCTATTAAAGGGTTTTGTCTTTCGAGATAGTACATTATTTCTTTGATAACATACCCGATCTCCTGAATAAGTAAATCTATGGATCTGCGTGACATCTTACCAAGATGAATTTTTATATAGGGTGTTACCTCTTTCATTTCTTACCAATAAATTTGGAAGGCGACTCCCCTGTATAAGAATTTTTCTCCACACTCCAACACCAGAGAAGGTTTGCAAGTTGCTAGTGCCAACTTTAGGAACATGGAGCTCATTGCATGTGTGTCCGATAGCCCTTTAGCATAGCCCGAATGCCAGTCTCCGACCTCCAATTGACTTTCTGCTGACTTCTACCATTTCAGCTAGCTCTTCTATTTCTTCTACTAGTAGAACTCTTGTATCAGCGGATAAGGGCATGAAATCCTTTACTCCACTTGCTCTACTTGACTTCTACTTTGTACCTCCAAATAATTCCAAGAAATTGAAGAATAAAGCTGATAAAATTACATCTGTGTCTCTTCTAATGAGTTATCTTCTTCTATTCCTAACGATAACTCTTCAAGTCTAATTAACTATAACAATTTTGATATTACTCTTTCTGATTCAGAGTTGCACTTTTCAACTCTAAATACTACTGGTTCACCTCTTGAGATAGACTTGGAATCATCGGATTCCAGGAGTCTCATAAGAGAAGCTGTAGGTGAGCCTGAAGTGCAACTAGAACTTGCCACCACCTTGCCTCCAGAGATTATCGAAGTCAACCTCCATAGTGGCAAGGTTTTACCTCCTAGGGAAGCACCTCAAGATAGAGGGAAACAAGTCATTGGTATAGAAGATCAAGAAGCCCTTCCACAAGATGCTCCACCCTTGGATATGCTTGTGGAAGACCAGCCGATGGTGGACTACAATGTCCTTTCTCATCTAAGAAAGTTATCATATAAGCTAAGCATATATGATTCCCTTGTCTTATCCAAAGAGATGAGGGAG
Organism: Cymbidium sinense; assembly: GCA_021442155.1. Taxonomy (NCBI): domain Eukaryota; kingdom Viridiplantae; phylum Streptophyta; class Magnoliopsida; order Asparagales; family Orchidaceae; genus Cymbidium; species Cymbidium sinense. The sequence continues at coordinate 78,273,991 of CM038229.1, read as the reverse complement.
TCACTAATGAAGGCCCTCCTTGATCCTGAAATATGCTTAGCTCAGCTGATCACTATAGGTGAGGAAGCACATTATGCAAAAGAAGCCCAAGGGATCACCTTCATAGATGAAGACCTTCTAGGCAACTTGGAGCACAACCATCCCCATACATCCATACATGGATAGGTTCGGACTCATGAGGTTCTCATGGATTCAGGTGCATCAGTAAACATTATGAGTCTAAAGACCCTTACCTATGTTGAGAGGATTCAATGATTAAGGTAAGCGGGCTTTAGGTTCTATAGTGTTGCCATTTAAGATCGGTGATTGGAGGACTGAATATAAGTTTTGCATCATTGCTTTGAATACTTCATTCACTACTTTTCTTGGTAGGCCTTAGATACATCAGAACAAGATCATTCCATCCTCCCTTCATCGTGCATCAAGTTGAAAAGATGGAATTGAATCTGTCAGCAGGGGATGAAAAGCCATTCTCAATTAGAGGTTGAGATTTATGAGGATGTGACCTACTATCTTCCTCAAAACACCCATTCTCGTGAACTTGGAAAAATTCAAATACAAATACAAAATCAAAAGAAAATTAAGCAAAAGAAAAGATAAAAGAAAATGAAAAGAAAAATGAAAGTCCAAGTATACAAGAAAGGGGAATTAAAGAAGAAGTGAACATATCACATTCCACCACAGTTCATTCCATCATATGGACATGTGAGTAGGATGGCTCAACCTCCACCAGGAAGAGGCAGAGGCAGAAACAGAGGTAGTTCCAGAGGTGGGAGACCCCCTAGTTAGCCTTCAGCCAATAGAGGTTGTGTTCTAGTTCATAGGAGTACCCCTACTATTCATATAGACTTGGAATTCAGTTTGGAGGATGAGTCCAATGTGATTAGTATACCATCCAACCCTTCTCAGTGGCTTCCATTGGAGGTGACTTTTGATCCAGCCAAAGATGAAGATTAGGCCTCCCAGTAAAGCAAAGTATTCGAATTTGGTTTATGTGAAACTATTTGATAGGAGTTGGGAACCTCAGCTCTTACCTCACTTACATCTCAAAAAGTTGAAGGTTTATTAGTTAAGGAAGTCCCTAAATCTTCCAATGACATAAAGCAAAAGAGGTTCTTTTCGGGTTCATCATCCTCAAGTCCAGAGCTTGATGTAAGACTTGAAGAAGATACTTTTAAAGAATTAATGGAATTACCTTTTGACTTTTACTCGCCTTGTGTTTAAAATCTTATACAGAAAAGATTTAGTTCCTTACACATGGTCCAAGCATAGATCAGAATATTTCAAAACTATTAAACAATATAGGCAGGGAAGCACAATCAAGAGTAGGACTAGGATTCAGTACATTGGGTCCGGTTGATACGAAAATTATTGCCTAGTTGTTACCAATCATTTGGAGTCTGATAGGTTCTTCTCACATATCCCTAACTCTTATGAGAATGTGTGTTTAAAAACTTCAGATGACCTAGATGATCTCCAAGTCAAAGAGGCACTGCCAGAGTTTGAAGAGGAGATTCATTCAATAATCGACAAGCTAAAAGAAATCAACCTTGGGATAGAAGAAAATCTTCGCCTGACATACATCAGTTCATTGCTAAATGAAGAAGAAACCAATGACTTAGTTAGGCTATTAACTGAGTTTAAAGACTACTTCGCATGGAGTTATGAAGAAATGCCCAGATTATCTCCTAACGTTGCATCCTACAAGCTAGCAAAAAACCCTAATGTTACATCTATTAAGCAAGTTCCTAGATGCATGCGATTAGAAATTGAACAACAAGTCATTTTTGAAGTCAAGAAACTGATCGATTCTGGTTTCATCAGGGAAGAAAAAAATTCTACCTGGTTAGCTAGTGTCATCCTAGTTAAGAAGAAGAATGGCCAAATTCGTATTTGCATCAATTTTAGGGACTTAAATAAGGCGTGCCCTAAGGATGAGTTTCCTCTTCCTATACCAAAATTAATGGTGGACATTGCCTCATCTCATGTAGTCTTCTCTTTCATGGATGGATCATCTTGCTATAACAAAATCAAAATGTCTCCTGAAGATGAAAAAATACTACTTTTTGAACCCCGATTGGAATCTTCTTATAAGGTTATGCCTTTTGGCCTTAAAAATACTGGTGCTACATACCAACGGGCCATGACTCGAATCTTCAATGAACTCATCCATCATTAGATTGAGTGCAATGTTGATGAACTAGTAGTCAAGAGTATAGAAAAGGAAGACCACCTCTTTGACTTGAGTAGTTTTGAGCGAATGACATATAACCTCAAAATGAATCACAAGTGTGCATTGAGTCACTTGGAAATTCTTGGGTTTATTGTTGACACAGGAATATAAATAGATCCTATAAAGATTAAAGCTTTCTTAGAAATGCCACCTCCTAAGAGTTTAACTCAACTCAGATCCTTTCAAAGATGGTTGGCATATCTAAGACGCTTTATCTCAAACCTATCAGGGTGATGCAAGCCATTCTCAGCACTTGTTAAAAAGGACACCAAGTTCAGGTGGGATGACAAGTGCCAGTATGCACTCGAAGACATCAGAGAATACGGTGAAGCGGTTCTAGCACCTATCCGGGTAGCCACTATTCCTTTACTTTGCATGGATGACTCTCTGGTGCCTATTGACCAAGCCAATGGAGGGAAGGAAAGTGCTCTTTACTACCTCAATCATCATCTGATTCGTGCTAAAGCAAACTATCCAGCTATTGAGAAACATTGCCTAGCTTTGATCTTTGCATCTCAGAAGCTACGACATTACATGCTTTCTCATAAGGTGAACTTCATCTCTCGTACCAATCCATTGCCTCATGACACGACCAATGCTTTCTAGACATTTGGCTCATTGGTCCATGATACTCTCACAATTTGATATCACATTTGTACCCCTCCGTGCGATAAAAGGCCAGGAACTAGCCTATTTTTTAGTAGCACACCCACTTCTTGTTGATTCTCCGCTTAGTGATGATCTCTCTGATGAACAAATCATGAACTTAGGGGAGGCTGACAACCGTCGATGGGAGATGTATTTTGATGGTGATGCTTCTTTTCTTAAAGGTAAAGCACCACAATCTATTCTCTCAAGAAAAGCAGGGGTATGAATAGTTCTCCTAACTCCAAATCGCAATGTGATGATATTCTCATACTATCTTTCCAACCCCAGCTCCCACAATGAAGTTGAGTATGAGGCTTTAATTACTTGTTTGGAGTTAGCCATCACTATTAACGTCAAGAGCATCAACACATCTTTAGGGGATTCTCGGTTCATCAACAGTTGGGTCTACGGGTTTCAAACAAGTTTCATCATTACTATGAGCTGTTGGCCCTGATTCCCAAAGTCATTATCTACAAGGTTCCCCAAGCAAAGAACATAGTAGTAGATGCCTTGGCCAAACTTGCCAAAGAGTTGGCATGTCCGAAAGATGAGTCCATTTCAATAAGGGTCCAAAATAGAAAAGTATTATCCCTTATTGATTCTGAACTCATCGAGAGACTTTCTCTTGAAGGGGAGGTTGTCATTTCCAAAATGGACAATGAGCTATATTGGAGGTAACTGTTCATAGATTACTTGAACACTAGAAATCTACCTCAAGAGAAATCACAAGCCCATCAGGTGAAATAGAGAGCTCTCTCCTACGCTCTTGTTGATGGCATCCTGTATCGCCGGTCCTTCGACCAAATGTGGTTATGTTAGACAAACAAGCCATGGAATTATGGCGAGGTACATTCAAGTCTATGTGGAGTGGATCAATCTGGTTTGAAGATGAAGACAAAGATCAAAAGACTCAGATATTACTAGCCTTCTATGATCACATTGCATGGGCTAGAGATGCCATCGTTGTGCGGTGTGGTCCTCTACCAACCAACATTCTACACCTTACATTGGCTTCATGGCCATTTGAATGTTGGGGTACCGACATTGTAGGTCTGATCGATCCTCCTTCATCCAAGGGGCTTTGATTCATCTTAGCTACTACTGACTACTTTTCCAAGTAGGTGGAAGCCACCCCACTCAGAGAGGTCACAACCCACCATGTGCTTCAGTTTTTTTAGGAACCATATTGTATATAGGTTTGGGGTGCTTGATGAATTAATATGATAATGGTATTGCATTCAAAAGCATAAAGATCAATTTTGCTTGATATAGATTGGAGATACTCCACCAAATAATAGTTTATAAGCATTCAAAAAACTCTCATCCAGATACGGAAGAAGACTTTTGATGATAAGCGATGGAACGGTTGGTTGAAGCCTTATGGGCCTACCACACATAGAACTCCAACTCAGTCTACCCCATTTTCCTTAGTGTATGAGTCTAAGGCCATTCTTCCTTTAGAAGTTCAACTCCCTTCAATAAGGATAGCATTGCATAGCAAGATCACTACAGAGCAGAATGCAAATTTGAGGTTAAAAGTGCTCAAAAGTTTAGATGAAAGTCACCTACGGGTGTGCCAGAACCTCAAGTTATACAATGCCAAAATGATTCAAGCTCACAACAAATGGTCCCTAGGTCTTTGGTAGGAGAACTTGTGTCCTAAGGAGACCAATTGTTGCCCATTGAAAGATGGGAGGCAAGTTTGAACCCACTTGGGAAGGCCCCTATGTCATAGAGAAGGCCTACCAAGGAGGATCTTATCAGCTTATTGATTGTAAAGGAGAACACTCGATGCTTCCAATTAATGGGCTCTATCTAAAGAAATATTACCATGAAACAAATCATGTTTGAAAATAATTCATTAATAAAAAAATGAAAATCTAATTCCATTCATAAAATCTTCTCTTCTTTCAAAGTGTTATTTTCTTGTCTTACGAATCCACCGTGATGTGTTTATGGTAGGTGTAAGAGTTCCTCTGTGGCATCCTATTCCTCTTTCACAACATAAACACTATCTCCTGATGTTATTAGAATAGGTGTAAGAGAACCCGAGAGGCATCCTATTTTGATTAGCATAACTAAGGTAGGTGTGAGAGAACCCAAGAGGCATCCTTTCTCAGTGGGAATTTTTGTTGTCATCTTTGGCATCATTTCATAATTCCCTGGCATGTTTTAAGGTAGGTGTGAGAGTCCCCCAGAGGCATCTTATTCCCTTTTATCACATGCACAATAACAAACATAAATCTTTTGTCTCAAGCTATTTTGATGTGGGAGCAAGCCCCTTGTGGCACTCACTCATTAGCTGCTCTAGGTCGGGTCTACATGCTACCTCACTAGTATGTCATCCCAATGGTCATTTGTTGGAAGGTGAGTCCCCATGCTTTAATCCTAATATTGATCATTGCAAACCAAAGAGCACCTTATTAGTATGGCATGCTTCATTGCTCAGCCAGTAAGTTTCCTCATGATTGACTTTGCTTAAGAAGATGTGAGTTCTCGTGCTTTCTTCTTGAACTAGCCATCATGTTCTAACTAGGTTGAGTATATTTGAGGTTTAAGATAAGTCCCCCAGAGGCTCCTTTCCTCTTGACTACTTTTGAGTTGATCTAAGTCCCAAGTGCATTCACTCAGTGATGCCCTAGGTTGGATAACATCCGAAGACAGACTATCCCTGATTCAGAGGAGGATGTGAGTCCCGAGCTTTCTTCTAGGTGAGTTGCACCTGGGCACCTTAGGTTGGTTGATGTTCAATATGTTGATAGTGACTCACCAAGTGAGTACACCACTCTTGGCAAATATGAGTCCTCGTGCTTTCTCCTTGAGTTAGACATCGAGTACCTATTGAATTTATGACTATCCATGCCATTTTCTCTAGGGTGTTGGATTAAACCCTTACTGGCGCCATCCCCTGTGGGCACTCTATTTGGATCAAGTCCTTTGCGACCCCATTTAAACACTACTCGAGTTACTTTTGGATTGGACAGTTCCCCTTTCCTAGTAGCACCCCTGTGGTTGGAGAATTTGTTCATCAGATGCGTAGATTCTCCCTTAATTTAGTAAATCTGAGATAGGTCTAGGCGATATAAGCTCCTCCTCATTATGATCCCTCACAAACTAACAGGGTCCACGATCAAACAACTAAAACAAACAAACAAATTAAGTCACTTATGGATTAAGATTCAATCGCCCCAAAGGGCCCCTTTTCTTAAGCAGGCATCCTATCTTTAGGGCAGTGTCAGCTGAACTCCCTATAGGAATTTCCTGACTACTTTAGTTACGATAAATCCCCAGGTCGGTACTCACTCTGTAGTTGCCCTTAGGTCGGGTTCAATCTATTTTGCCACAAGCAAGTTACCCTAGTCATTTTGCTTTGAAAGATATAAGACTATGACACATTCTTTCTAACATGATTGTCACAAACGATGGGCAGCCTTAAGTTGGGTGTGATTTGTTGCCCAAAGTAATCGATCACCCAGTGGTCTTTACTAGTGGAAGATGTGAGTCCCTGAGCTTTCTTCCCTTCAATTGATCATTGCAAATCGAAAGGCACTCCTTTGGTCGGATAGTTCTCCCATTGGTCGAGAAGCTACTCCCTTTAGTTCAGTAAATCTAAGATAGGTCCAAGCTTCGATAATCTCTTTCTCAGTGTGATCCATCATAAACTGATGAAATCCATCAAAATAAATAAATTAAAAAGTGAAATTAATCTCTTTACTATTCTTGAGCTGATCTATGTCTCCCAATGGCATTCACTCAATAATCAACCTTAAGTCAGGTCTGATTTATGGCCCAAGGCAATCACCTCAATGGTTCCTTGTTTATAGAAGATATGAGTCCCCATGCTTTCTTCTTGAGACTTGACCATTGTATACCAAAAGGCATTTCCCTTGGTTGGATAGTTCTACCTTGTGGTTGGTAGACTATTCCCTTTGAATAAATAAATTAGTTAGGTCTAGGCTTCCATGGCCCCACTCTGTAGTCCATCTATGGATTAATCATAATTAGAACAAACAAAACTAAAAATGAAATCAATCTTGACTATCTATGAGTTGATCTAAGTCCATCAGTGGCATTCACTCAATCGTCATCCCTAGATTGGGTTCAATCTATTGTCTTGCCAATAGATTACCCCAACAACTGGTCCTTACTTGGAGGATGTAAGTCTACTATGATTCCTTCCTAGTATAGTTGTTTCATACCAAAATGCATCCCTTTGGTTGGCTAGTCCTACTATGTGTTTAGTAGACAACCCCTTTGGATTGGTAAATCTGAGTTAGGTCTTAGCCTCCATGGCTCCTATTCAATACAACCCATTGCAAACCAATAGTTCATCTAAAATTTAAACTAATAGAATTAAAATAAATTCAACTCTCTCCCCCAGTGGAGATCTCTCCTTAGTGAGATTCAAATCAAATCAAACCTTTCATTCCCTTGTGAAAGTCTTGAACCTGTTTCCCTAGTGGAAGGTTCTTTCACTACTCTCTCTCTCTCTCTCTCTCTCTCTCTCTCTCTCTCTCTCTCTCTCTCATGTCTTGGACATAAGTAGAGCCACATTGCACTAAGCTATGGATTCTTTCTTTTCCTTGGGTCAAGGATAGATAGTTTCTATTAGTGCTTGTGATCTTTCGGTGTTGTTGATCATTTCGGTCAACACCAATACATGTGTTCCTTGTCAGTCACACCACACCTATTGGGTGCCCTTTGTTGACCTCATTTTTAGAATGAGCTCTAAATCCCTCCATCTTAAGGGACTTTAAGATTTTAGTCATAAGACACATCTAGTGATTGGGTGGACACTCTGAAGATTTAGAAGAGTTAGCCACAGGAATAGGTCATGCCTTAGGGGTGTTAGGAAAATATCCTACCCTTAGTTTAAACCTTTCCTCACTTTCCCTCCTTCAAGTGAAACTCCAAATCAATTCTATTTGATTTTCTCCAAACTCAAATCAACTCCATGATTTAATTTCATGATTGAAATCTATGGTTGAAACCCATGATCAAAATTTATCAAAATTCTAAGTTCAAATTTCCTAAGCCCTTAAGCCTCCCTTAAGGACTTAACCAAAATCATGATTCAAACATACTCAAAGCTTTGAGATTTTCTCATGATCCATTTATATAAATTCAAACCCATCAAAATCAAATTCAAAATTCCAAATCAATTCATGAAAATTTTCTTAAGTCCCTTTAATTTTTCATTAAAGGACTTAGCCAAAATCAATCCTAAATCATAATCATACTCAGTCAAATTCATGGGATTTTCTCAAAACTTATTTATATTCTTATTTATATTCTCATATATAAATTTAATATAAATATAAATCAATCAAATCCAATCCAAAAATTAAATTCCAAATTTAAAATCCTTGAAATTCCCTTAAATCCCTTAATTTTCCATTAATGGATTTAACCTAAACCATCAAACCTATTTCAAACTCATGGAATTTTCTCAAAACTTATTTATATTCTCATATATATATATATGAAATATAAATTTAAATCAATCAAATCCAATCCAAAAATTAAATTTTAATTTAAAATTTTCTTTAAATCCTTTAAATTCCCTTTAATGGATTTAACCAAAATCATGATTAAACCACCTCAAATCCTTGAAATTTTCTCATGATCAATTTATATTCTCATTTATATTCACATATATAAATGAAATATAAATTTAAACAATCAAAACTAATCCAAAAATTAAACTCAAATCAAATCAAAATCAAATCTAAGCCTTTCAAGTCAAAATCTTGAACTTAGCCAAATCAACTATCATGGTTCAATCAACCCTACAATCATGAGTCTATATATAAATCCAAACTTCAATCACTCAATCAAAACCCAAATATAAAATCAAAACCAAGACCCCTTCATATTCTTCCTTTGAATATGAAATTTTCAAATGGATAAAACCCATTTAACTTCAAACCACTTGTAAATGGATTTATATTTCAATCATGAGTCCATATACAAGATCAACCAACTTCAAATCAAGCTTTGACCAATCCATTTGACCCACTTAGGCTCACTTGACCCAAAGTGACCTAAAGTACCATTATGAGCCAACTTTTGATCCTAACCAAATTGGATTGAACCAAACTCATATATCCCTCTCATGATCAACAATCATCATGGGATGATCAATCAATCAAATTAGGTCAAACCAAGTCAAACCAAGTTGACCAAGTCAACACTTAACCTAAAATGAAACCTTACATAGCCAAATTCTACCATAGGCCAAATTGATTGAAACCATTGATCTAAGTTCACTCATGACCTATGTTTGAACTTGTCTAAGTCAACATTTGAGCCTAACCTAGCCCAATTGGCCCACTTGACCCAAGTTGACCCATTTTGACCTAAGGGCCAAAATGTATCAAAACTTGATCTAAGCCAAATTGATTGAAACCAATGGGTTAGGTTCATTCCAAATCAATTGTGGAACTTGACCAAAGCCTCAATTGGCCAACTAGACCCAACCTAGCCCAATTGACCTTAGACCCAACATGACCTAAAGGGGTCATGTTGAGCCAAAATTAAACTTAACCCAAATTGATTGGAAACAAAGATACCAATCCACTCCATATGAACCTACCCTTGACCTATCTCAAATAGGTCAAATAGGTCAACTTGACTCATTTGACCTAAATAAAGTCATATGAGCCAAAATCAAATGTATACCAAATTGAACCAAACCAAAGTCACCAAAATATTTCAAATGGTCATATGAACTTGACCAAACCCTTGGTTTGACCCAATTTGACCAATTGGTCAACTTGACCCATTTTGACCAAAATGGGTCAACATGAGCCAAACCCTATCAAATGGATTCCAAATCTAATGAAGCTTGGCCAAACCTAGTTTCTCACATACCCATCATGTCAAAAGTGAAAAAAATAGCAAAATGATGATTCTACCCCTAGGCCATAGAATAAATTTTGGCCTAGCCCATGGGTATTTTGATCATACCCTCTCAGGCTTTCCTAAAAGCTCAAGGGAACTTAGTGATGAGTGGTGCACCCAGCCCAATGGGTTTGGGTCAGCCCATTTAGCCCATTGACCAAATCTGACCACTTCAAGCAAAATTGAGTTTTCAAATTCCTTCTAAGCTCAATTTGATGCACATGGGAGGTTGGCAATCCACTCAAGGCCTCAAACCGACCATGTGCAAAGATCTAACAGCCTAACCACCTCTCTAATCTCATCAATTGGTTCAAAATGACAAAGGAGGTGTTGGTCATCTAATTACCATAGGGGGAGATATACTCCCCCTAATTCAATGAAATTTCAATTCACACTCTGTCGATTTAAGCCTAGGAACCCAGAGCAACCATCTTAGAGCATTCTCAAGCTTCTTAGATAGGATTTGAATTCCCTATTTCTCGATTTTGCATAGTGCAAAATATGGGAGCTCAATCCATTAGCCAACTTTCTCCATACTTGAACTCCTCCCAATTACTCTTGCACACTCCATCACAGGTCAAGTCGAACTTGCCCAAGCTCTGATTGAATTCCCCACAGCAAGGAAGAGCTCAATTGGATCAAAGCCGATGCTCAAGTGAAGTGGTGTTGGTCTACCTATTGATCCACTATTTCCCAAGGCCTAGAATTTCAACAGGGCATCATCTCCACCATACGAAGCTATCTCATCGATCTTGAGCTCCGATTATCACCTCCGGTTATGGAATTTTTTTATCACTAAACTCAATGTGGTGTGGAGCTTTGTGAAAGAAATTTTCAACTCATCGAATTTTGACCATTGGATTTGTCGCTCTTCATCTTTAGATGGTGTGGGTTGATTTTGGTGTGATTCCATGCTAGATAAAGCTTGGATCTTCTCCTTGATTATGGATGGCTCTGTTGATCAAGGGGAAGAACTTGGCTCATCTTAGTCATCCATCCGCAATTTAGATGGACGACTGAGATTATTTAGCATGTTTAATAAATCTATTTATCTTTTTTAAACTATGGGTGAATCTTTAGCTGCCCGATCATTGATTGGAAGGCCAAGGATATAAGTGCGTGTGCCGCCGCCACCATTTGGGATGTGATATTTAAGTCACCCCTCACGGACGTGTAAAGCAGCGATCACGCCACCACCGCATTGACGACTATTAATCAAGGATTAGTTAATTATATTAATTAATTCTTAATTAATTCAAATAACTTCTAAAATTCATAATTCGCTCTAAAAAAATTAGAAAAATAGAAGGAAAAATGTTATATAAAGATAATTTCATCTAGAACATTTTAAAAATAATTTCAATGGATTTTGAATTACTCTTTTCTCTAAATTTGGGTTTCTTTAGAAATTTTAATTAGCTAATTATCCTTTAATTAGGTCATCAATAAATCTCAAACTTCTGGAGTTCATTTTAGGAGATGACCCTACCTCCTCTAATTTTCTTGAGATTTATTGAGGGCTCAATTGGGGAAATTTCTATTTCATTCCCTAATTACCCCTTTCATGCAATTAAGGGTAATTAAGGTGTGATAAGTGGATTTTACCCTTTGATTAGGGTTGATTAAGGTCAGATCCAGTAAGTAGGAGGTTTATGGAATAATTTTGGGGCATTTCCTCCAAGCTATTCCCTAAACCCCCTCTTCTCTCCTTAATATCCTCTTTATTAAGGGATAATTCATTAATTATCCTCTTAATCAATTTTCAAAAATTCTAAAAAGTTCCATAACTTAATTAATCTACCTTGGGTAGATGCTTAGGTGTTTAATAGCCTAAGTTCAATTAAGGAAATTAAAATCCAATTCACATGTGTGAAAGGGTATTTTGAAATTACTTAAGCTAAACCCTTAGCTTAATTAACTTTTAATTGTGAGCCAAATTGCATTAGGCCTTTTCATTATTAGGTGCATTGCAAATTTAAATTCCTTATGGGTTTTATGTCATCTCATTGGCTCATAATTATTTAGTTAATTCTTTTAAGGTGGTGTAGGTAAGGGTTAATTAAGCCACTTAATTCATACCTTAACCTAATCAACACATAAAAAATGGATCTAATGTCTAAAAAATTAAACAAAAATATAAAACACGTGTGGGAATGGGTTAGAAATGGCAAACTCATCTCATCTTTTCAAAATTAAATCAAACTTCAAACTAAACAAAAAGCATTTTGAAACACTTTGATTTATTCTAAATTTTCTTATTCTATAAGAATGTCTTTAAGATTTAAATAAAGTGAGTTCATTTACATGCTTTCATTGCTTTGGATCTTTCCCAACATGGTAAGTTGAATGCCATGTGATTTCATGCATTCATAATTTCATGTTTCAAATTTTAAAATGAAAATGTTTGCTTTATGTCAAAGGTGCATGTGTTGGCTAAAATAAAATATGAGTGGCTATTATCACTACTAAATCCAAAATATTTTCAAAACTTATAAATGAAATATCAAATCTGAAAGTGTGCTACTCATAGGTTGCATGTGAAGTATTATAAAGGCATGCTTACTATAGGTTTCCTTTCTTTCATATGTTGGTATAGTTTTGAATAGGAATTTTTGTGAGATATAAGGTTCATTTGAAAAGGACCTAATGCTCATCAAATTTCATATCCTATTCATCCCTATGCAACCATCTAAGAAAAGTAACCTACACCGACATACATAAATTGCATAAACAAAATAAATATATTAAACAACTTTTGCATATTCCTTTTCCATTTCATTTCTTGTACATACATGTTTGTACTTAAGGAAAGTGGTATAGTCTAGAACCCCAGGAGGCTTTAAGTAGCCCTAAGTAGGTCTTGTACCTTACACCTCTGGTTAACAATGACATTGTACTCACTTATACCTTTCTTACTTTCATGTATGTATGTGAAATTTTGGATAAGGAAAATCTTTTCTACTTAAGAAAAATCATGCATATTCAACTTCTAAATTTTCTTAAATGGATTACTTAGCATGCATCATAAAGTGTGTTAACTACTCTCATTTGCATGTATAGATATGCTTAGGGTCCATCCATATGCATGTTATATATGTTGAGAAAGAATTGAAGTAATGTCTGTTATGTGAATTTTGATTCATTTTATTTAAGCTTAAAATGCCTTTCTTTTTGAATAGGTTTGTTTAGAGTTTGTCTAAACTTAGGATTGTAATCAAAAATATTCATCTAAATGAAACTAAAACATGAACCTACTTTAAAAATTATTTAAGGTTAAGGAAGGAAAGAGTTCTCTTCTCTTTCTCTCTCTTCATAACTTAATAATTAATTGCGGTTTCACTTAAACCAAATTAAAACATGAAATAAAATTAACCCAAAACATTTAAACAACTTAAATGGAACCCCTCCTATAATTTGAACATGTCCTTCACACTTAGAAAATTTAAACCCAAAGTCCTAGTTAAGCATACCATACAAACCTTCAAAGCACACGCATTAGCCTAAGTCACCACTTCTAGCCTTAGGTTAGGTCGATGCATGATTTGATATTATATTTTTTTTATGATGAATATTTTAGACTCGATGTTAGGGTATATGCTCGTAGAATGAATGGTAGGATGTTCTTAGTCTAACTATTCTTTTCTCTGAGGATTGTAAGGTGCTATCATAAATAAAAATATAAATGCTTTTGTTTTCGCTTTATACCCCTAAGAATAATCCATAGGCCAGGTGAACTTAGTCATCCATGTGTGGGGTGATAAGTCCAATATAAATGCTTGTGATTTATGTGGTGTGATTTGACTAACCTATGTTTTGCAGGTGTCAGTTAGATTTCTACTTTTCCTTTTCATGTAAAAAATTTATATAATTAGGATTTTGGAATGATTTGTTATGGGGATTAGGATGAGCATTGGTCATAAGATCTTATCTTATGCACCATGTGAAGCCTTGGAGCATCCACCCTCCAACCTTCTAAAGGAGGAAACAAAAGAAGAAAGAAGAAGAAGAAAGATTAAAAGAAGAAAGAAGAGTAAAGCTTGAACAGCCCCATAACATTGAATTCCTTTGCTTAAATGTAATATTCATTTGTAATCTGGGTTATATAAGGGTATAGCTCAGCTAACCACATTTGATATTTCTGGATTTGTGCGGTGGTGCCCGACCACAAATGACCATTTATTCTTTTTGAGATTAACTTTATAAATTGATTGATGATTTGTTTAGCTTTTGCATTAAGTGGCATGATTTTCCTAGTTTCTTCCTTGCTTTATGTATGGCTTGGATGTGGATTAGGCTCTTTAGGGAAAAATAAATCTTTTACCCAATTTAACAACTCAAATTAAAATTAAACAACTCATAACCTCATCTAAAGATTAGGATTAAAATCAAGATAAAAGAATTAACAACCTCTTAACTGGATGAGCATTTCTTTATAATATCATGCACAAATGCATCTTATTTCACTCTTGATTGGAAGACTTTCACCTTTGCTAGAGAACCTGGCTTGACCTTTAAGGGTCGTGGTGGAAACTCACCTCCTTCCTTCTCACTAATTTTGGCCAATAATCTGATTTCTCATGCATTAGTAATAAAAATCCTATGAGTCAAAATGATTGTCCAAAAATAAAAAAAAATAAAATTTGAATTGCATTAGATTTAGGTCATTTGAAGCATGTCCCTTTACATGATCTAGTCTCTTTAGGAGTGAGTTTAAGGACTTAGTCTCTTTTTAAATAATAATAACCTAGCTATCTTTTATAAGCCTAAAGGCTTGCCTACATGTATTTAAAATCGTTAGTTGGTGGCCACCCCTAGGCGGTTGTAAGTCCAAGCTGTTGGGTGATTTGTCCTCTCTTGTGGAGGCAAACCAATTATCCATTTTCATCTTAGATTTAGATTGTGCTTTCCAACCCTCACCGAAGCTCCCTCGATTTAGGTTCTGAGGTTGCTTTTCCCTTTTATGTGCCATAAGCATAATTCTCACCTCTTAGGCATTTCTTAATCTTATTTTAAGGAATCTTAAGTCCTAGAATTCTAATTAAAAAATGCAACTAAACAAACTAAATCAATTTCTAAAATGTAAAGCATAACTATAGGATAGTCCAGATGCTCGCTATGTTTCCTAGCATCGTGACATCTCCTACTTATCTTCCATTTTAGCTTCGATAATAAGTTCCTCTTTTGATCAATGCCATTTTGATCTTCAAAAATATAAACCAATCGATTGATAGTCCTTCCCTATTGAAATCTTTAATGACAATGATCATTTACCTAAATTGAGAGTTTTCCTAAGGGATCTCGTCCCTTAGGATGTAATTAACCATGGGGGCTTGCCCCTGTAGGGAACTTAACAAACCCAATTTAAAATAAACTTTTCTTTACTTTTTCATGTAAAGTAGGGAAGAATCTCTGGTACATATACATACCCATCATCTTTAGGAGTCCTTATTGAGGTGATTAGTTCCATTAAAGGGTAGTGACTTATGTCTTTCGAGATAGTACACTATACCTTGATGATATCGATCACCGAATAAGTATATCTATTTAGTGTCATTTACCAAGATGAGTTTTTGTAAGGGTTCCTCTTTCTTTTCTCCCCATAGATTTGAAAGGCGACTCATGTATAGGAATTTTTCTCCATGGTAAGTTAATTGAGGAAGTAGTGAACAAAATCAGATATAATTTGAGAATCACCTATAAATATAATAATAACAGGTTAAATAGAAGGGTGACATTAGAAAAATTAAAATAAAAGAATAAACAAAATTTAAGTTTACAAAATGATTACACCATTAAATGAATCAAATAGGATAGTAGGAAAAAGATAATTCTAATATTGATGCATAATAAAATTACAACAATCAACCTAACCTGAAATAATTATTCTTTTCCAAGCAGAGTTAAGGATAAACATTCTAAGAGCTAAAACTATACCAAGGGTGAAAGCAACCACAAAACTAATTTTAGGCTTGATGGCAGCGGTAGTGGTGGAAGCAACCCCACCACACGTCGGCAACACTTCCAGGCATCAACGATCAAAAAAGAGGTATAATAAAAGGGTGAGAGTGGTCAAAGTGTTGAATGCAAGCTGGAATGTCAAATGAGAGAGAGGATATCGGGGGTTGGCTTGGGTATTGCTAGCTGGAATGTTGAATGGAGGAGATCGAGCATTGGGCGACTAGGTTTGTAAATCCCCCTTTCAATTTTTATATAAAATTATAGAAATACCCTTATTTAATAAAGGGTGGGCAATTACCTTCTTCATGGCGGTTGCAGATTTGGAGTGACTAATGAAGAAGGTAAGACTATTAGATTTTATTTTAGCCTATGATTTTGTAGTTGCTAATACTTTATTTAAAAAAGAGATGAGCATATTATTACTTATAAAAATAAATCTAGTAAAATAGAGATTGATTATTTTCTAATAAGAAAAATAGATCATTTAGATTGTAAAGATTGTAAGGTCATTCCAAGTGAAAGTTTAAGTACCCAACATCGATTGTTAGTTTTAGATTTTAAGATGAAAGAATGGAAGATGAAAAATAAATCAAATTATTATCCTAGGATTAGATGGTGATACTTAAAGAATACTAATAAAAATATTTTTAAAAGTAAGCTATAAGAGTTTAGAATTTGGAATGTTCATAAAGAAGCTAATGTTATGTGGAAAAAGTAGCAAACGAAATTAAGCAAGTTGCAAAAAATGTGCTTGGAAAATCAAAAGGAAAAGCTTCTTTAATAAAAATAGTTGGTGGTAGAGTTAGAATATGCAAGAAAAGATAAGAAATAAGAAGCATTGTTATAAAACATGGTTTAGATGTAAAATCTCAGACAATTGGGAAAGATATAAAGTGGCTTGTAGAGATTCTAAGAAAGTAATATATAATGCAAAAAATTTAGCTTTTAGTGATCTATACAATAGATTAAATACCAAAGAAGGTGAAAGATGTATGTATAAGTTAGCCAACCAAAGAGATAGAAGTAAAGATCTAGTTCAAGTGAGGTGTATTAAGGATGAAAATTATAAAGTGCTTTTCTTAGAAAAGGATATTGAAAATAGGTGGATGAGGTATTTTAATAAACTTTTCAATGAAGAATCTAAAAATACGATTCATTTTAGCATCATTAATACCTTAAACAAAAATAGAGAATTTTATTTTTATCATCGTATTAGTAAATATGAAGTTAGAGAAGCTTTAAAGAAAATAAAATGTGGAAAAATAGTAGGACCTGATAATATTCCAATATAAGTGTGGAAATGTTTAGGAGATCAAGAAATTTCTTGGCTTACAAATCTTTTAATGTTATTGTAAAGACTAAAGAGATGTCATATGAGTGGAGAGAGAGTTTTTTGGTTCCTATATTTAAGAATAAAGGTGATGCACAAGAGTGTGCAAATTATAGAGGAATTAAGTTAATGTGTCATACATTAAAATTATGGGAGAGAGTAATTGAGCATAAGTTACGATGTGATACAAAAGTTTCTCACAATTAGTTTGGTTTCATACCATGCAGATCTACTATGGATGTTAAACATTTGTTAAGAGGTTTGATGGAGAAGTATAGAGAAAGTAAGGAAGATCTACATATGATATTTATTGATTTAGAAAAGCTTATGATAGAGTTTCAAGAGATGTTCTTCAAAGAGTTCTAGAAAAGAAAGAGTTAATATTGGTTATATTCAAGTCATTAAGGATATGTATACTAGAGCTGTTACTTTTGTCTAAACACAAGGAGGATTGATAAAATATTTTCCTATTTCAGTTGGATTACATCAAGGATCAACTTTAAGCCCTTATCTTTTTTTTATTTAGTTATGGATGTTCTTACTAGACATTTACAAGAAGATGTACCTTGGTGTATACTTTTTGCTGATGACATTCTTCTTATTGATAAGACTAGAGAGGGAGTCCAAGAGAAACTTGAATTATAGAGATCAAACTTAGAGTCTAAAGCTTTTGGTTTAAGTAGATCTAAACTAAATGTATGGAGTGTAATTTTAGTTGTAGAAGTTCTAGTGGACGTGTTGTAACATTAGGTGAACAAGTCATTAAAAAGAGTGAGTGATTTAGATATTTAGGCTCTATTGTTCAAAATGATGGTGAAATAGATGGAGATGTTAATAGTAGAATTCAAATTGGATGGTTGAAGTGGTGGAATGCATCTGGCCTATTGTGTGATAGAAAAGTACCACTTAAACTTAAGGGAAAATTTTATAAGATGGTAGTAAGACCTGCAATGATTTATGGTATAGAATGTTGGCCAATAAAAAAGAAGCATAAGACTAAGTTAAGTGTAGTAGAGATGAGGATGCTCAGGTGGATGAGTGGCTTTACTCTTAGAGATAAAATGTGAAATGAGTATGTTCGGGAAAAAGTTGGAGTAGCTCTAGTGGTAGATAAGATTAGAGAGAGTCGTCTTAGATGGTTTGGCCACTGTTGACCTCACTTTTAGAGTGAGGACTCGATCTTCCCATCCAATATTTAGGAGTCATCTAGATACTAAGACTTCCTTAGTCATAAGGCACTTCTAGTAATTAAGTGAACACTTAACCTAAGCCTAGAGACTTAGAAGGGTTAACAATAATATTAGGATATGCCTGATTAGGTTGATCTACCCATCCCATGACCTAAACCCAACCTATGTTCACCCTCTTAAACCACAACCAAATTTAATTCATATCAAACCCAAATCCAAATCCAAATCAAAAAGCCATGATCAAATCCAAGCTCAAAATCATTCCTAAGCCCTATGATTTTATTCTATGGACTTATCCCTAATCAAATCATTCCAAAATCAATTGATTTCTTATGAATCAATCATATATTCAATCATCTCAACAAATATAAATCAAATATACATCTAAATCATCAAAACTAAATCAAAATCCAACTTAAGCTCTATGAACCTATCACATGAGCTTAATCAAATTGACCTTCAAATCACTTCAAACTCAATTGATTTTCTTATGAATCAATCATATCTTCAATCATCTTCCCAAATATAAATCAAATCCACATTCAAATAACCTTAATCAAAGCCAAATCAAATCAAATCCAAATATAAGCCTTTTAAGCCAATTCTATGGACTTAGCCAATTGATCTTCAAATCAATCCAAAATCAATTGATTTTCTCATGAATCAATCATATATTCAATCATCTTCACATAAATATAAATGAAATATACATTCAAATCATCAAAACTAAATCAAACTCTTTCCTAAGCCCTATGACCCCATCCTATGGACTTAGCCAAATTCCTTCAATCCAAACCCCAAACGCAATTGACTTTCTCATTGATCAATCATACGTTCAATCATGTTCACAAATATAAATGAAACCTACAATCATCCCAACTAAATCAAATTAATTCAATCAAGAATAACCTTAGCCCTTTTGACTTGAAATTTTCAAATAAACCAAAACTCATCCAAACCCAAATCAATTGTAATTGAATTTATATATCAGTCCTAAACTCATATATAAGCTCAACTAAACTCAACTCAATCCATAATCAACTCAACTTAGCTCAATTGGTCCATTTGACCCAAAGTGACCAATTTGACATATTTGAGCCAAGTTCTAATTCTACCCAAATTGGATTAAACCAAGCCCATCAAAATCTCCCATCATGATTGATGATCACCTTAAGATGAACAATTATCATAATTTGGGTCAAACCATGTCAACTTAGTCATTTGACCAAGTCAACCCCTTAACCCATATGAACCCAAACTAGCAAAATTTCATCTTACAACAAACCAATTGAAACCATTGATTCACACCAACCTATGATCAACAATTGAACATGACTTGACCACCAATTGAGCCAAACCTAACCTAATTGGCCCTTTGACCCAAGTTACCCCAATTTGACCTAAAAGACCAAAATAGTCAAATCATGATCTAACCCAAATTGTTTGCAACCAATAACTCAAGTTCATTCCAAACTGATTATTGAACTTGACCAAAGCTATAATTAAACCAAATTGACCAATTGGACCCAATTGATCTACTTAGCCCAAATTGACCTAAATGATCGATTTGGCCTAAATCCAAATCAAACTCAAATTGATTCAACGAAAGCTTGCAATCACCTCCAATTGATCAATCAAAACCAAACCAACACCCAACCCAAACCAATTTGGTCAAATTGGTCAACTTGACCCATTTCACCTACATGAATCCAAATGAGCTAAATTGACTGAAACCAATTGAACTAAAACACTTCAAATCATCATTTGAACTTTACCCAAGCTTTGGTTTGACCCAATTTGACCAATTGGTCAACCTAACCTAACCTAGCCCAATTTGATCTATAAGGGTCAAATTGAGTCAAACCCCTTTGAACCAAGCCCACTTGGAAATCCAACCGGACCAAACCCATCTTGGGTCAAAATCAACCCAAATTGAGCTCAACCCAAGGCAAATCCCCCTTGGATTCTCCTCCCCATGAGTTTTAGCCAAAAATAGCAAAGTTCACTCTCCCATTTCATGTGGCAACCATCAAACACCCAAGAATGGACCTGCTACTCACTCAACCCATGTGGCTAGGTGCCAGACCAAGGGAGGTGAGTTAACTCACCTCCCCACCGTCATCCATGGATCCAAGATGCCAGCCCCAGCACCTCCCAAGCCTTCCACCAATCCAATCGAACCACGTGGACTTGGCATCGACCACTCTCTGGCCAAATCGAGGAGCTCGATCTGTCCATCCGATCCAAGTGAGAGGGGATATACCCCCCTCATTTCAATTCAAAATCATCACACTCACCTTTAGAAACCTCCTTGAGACCATTTCAAAAGCCCTAGAGTCATCCCCGAAGAAAGCTGAGCTCCCACATTACTAGATTTCTTCAAGTCAAAATAAGGCATCCCTCCTCTGATCAACTCCATCTATTCTCAATGAAATCATAATTCCTCTTGTACACACCTTCCCACACCTCGTCAAGCAAGAACAAATCATCCCTCAAGCCTACGATCGTCGGAGCTAAGAGTTCGATCAACATCGAGCTCTAAATTGATGGAACTTGGCCTATTGAGCGAACGAGGGAAAATTGATCCAAGTGCTACTCAGTAGGGCTTCATCTCTACTAGACGAAGCTTCTTCAATTGATTACGCCACTGATCTT
The DNA here is from genome assembly GCA_021442155.1 of Cymbidium sinense. NCBI lineage: Eukaryota > Viridiplantae > Streptophyta > Magnoliopsida > Asparagales > Orchidaceae > Cymbidium > Cymbidium sinense. The sequence goes on along the minus strand of CM038229.1, from coordinate 78,253,074 downwards.
GAGCTTTGGTGAGGTAATTTCTCAAAACTAAGCTTTTGGAAAAATATCATTGGAGCTTTATGAAGGAAAGTTGTATCTTGTGTGACCATGACCATTGGTTCCCCTTCGATCAACGTGGTGAAGGTGTGGGGTCATTTTGGAGTTGACTTGAGCTTGGGTGAGCTAAAATTGAGCGAGCAATGGTACGAACTCCATCTCTCATCGCTCTCTAAAGGATAGATCACGCACCATCCATTTCGTGTGATTGGAACGGACAGCCGTGATTTGATCTTGTTGGATTATCTAATTTCTTTCATTAAGAGGCGCAAGTTTAATCTTGGTCATTTGATCTTAGATCGGATGATAGAGATTAAAACCGTTCCTTACGTAGAGTTGAGCAAATTTAAGTAGCCAATCCTGACACTACGTGGTTGTCAACACGCCATGATGGGATGAGACTTTAATTAGGCCTAATTAATTATTTTTAATGACTAAAACTTTTAAATTTCACAACAAATCATAGAAAAATTTAAAAAATTTGTATAAATACTTATTTTAAAGGTATTTTGAATAATGAGTAATTAATCCCAAATTTTGTGGGTTAGTTTAATGGGATGACCTCTGCCTCCCATAATTTTCTTGAGATTTATTGCTTGTTTAATTAGAGGAATTGACCAATCAAGTCCTAATTAGTCCCTTAATCCAATTAATGGTTAATTAATTTCATGAATAGTAATAAATTGGTTAATTAAGCTCACTAATCACTGTCCAACAATGAATGGACTAATGGAATAGGGTTGGGACCTCTTCCTTAGCCTCTTTACCTAAGTATACTTCATTTTTCAAAAGGAAATTAATTAAGGCTTAATTAATTAATTAATTAAATGGCTTATTTAATTAAATCAAAATCATAATCACATCAGACCTTAATTAACTAAATCAAGGGCATAGATTTAGGTGTTTAATAACCTAAAGGAAGTTAATGAAATTATGGTTCACCCACATGTGTGGGGAAATCATAAGAGTAATTAATTAATTCTTTAATCTAATTAACCATTAATCATGAGTTAATTGCACTAGGCCTTTTATTTCTTAGGATCATAGCAAGTTTACTTTCCATCATCATATCATGTTGGCTCGTAATTATTTGGCTAATTATATTAAGAGTAACATAAGCAAGGGTGTTTAATTGATTTAATTAAGGATCCAACTTAATTAATTCATAAAATATACTTAATTACCTTTTCTTAAACTAAATCAAATTCCCAATGTGGGAATGGGATTAACACACCAAATAATTCTCCTCCTCTTTAAGATTAATCAAAATCTTAAATTATAAATTAATAATGAACTTTGGTTTTTTTTTAAATGAGTTTATTTAATGTGATTGTCCTTAGAATTAGTTTAATTGAATGAATCGTGTGTCTATATTTAATTATTCCTTTTCAATCACTTTAAATATTGTATGTCATTTGAATTCATGCATTCATCTTTCAAAGTTAAGTGAAAACAAAATGAATTTTCTTTATGCAAGCTTGCATGTGTTGACTTAACTTAATATATGTATGGCTATTATCACTATTAAATCCAAATATATTTTCTCAAAGTTTATAAATTTATAACAACATGTGGAGTGACATTAGTTATGAATACATATAGGATTTGTATGTGCTTATAGCCTAAGTATATGGGTGTGAAGCTCTCTTTCTTGTATTCCTATATATATTTACATGAGTTTGAATGCAAACAAGTATATAGTGTGGACATCCCAGGAATATGAGGCTTTAAGTAGCCCCAAGGAAGTCATTTATTTACCTCACTTCCCTAGTTAACAAATGCATGTACTTATTTGATTTCATTCTTATGTATTTTGGTATTAGAATTTAGATAGAGCTCTAATTCATATGCCTTAATAATTCAATCAAATAAAATTACAACTTTGCATGATTCTCCTTCTTTTAATTATTTATACATCCATATGTATCTAAGAAAGCAAGTATATAGTATGGGGATCCTGGGAGTACGAGGCTTTAAGTAACCCCAAGGAGGTCATTTGATTATCTCACTTTCCTGGTTAACAATAGCACGTACTTGTTTATGTCTTTATACATATGCATGTATACTTGATTAAAGAATAGGAATCTCCATTTTTTATTAAAAAATGCATGTATATATAATTGTTTAAGTGATTGAATTAATTAATCATGTATATATAATTCTTATGTATTTTTGTATTAGAATTTAGATAGAGCTCTTTCATTTCTTATATTCATCAAATAAAATTACAACTTTGCATGATTCTCCTTCTTTTAATTATTTATACATCCATATGTATCTAAGAAAGCCAGTATATAGTATGATCCGAATAGGAGGCTTTAAGTAGCCTCAAGGAGGTCATTTGATTACCTCACTTCCGGTTAACAATAAGGCACATACTTGTTTATGTCTTTATACATATGCATGTATACTTGTATAAGAAATGAATCTTTTTTTTATTAAAAAATGCATGTATATATAATTGTTTAAGTGATTGAATTAATTAATCATGTGATTTGGAACTTTCTTTCCTATATTGATCTGTATAAATTTACATGTGTTTGAATGTTAATAAGTATAATGTCTAGACATCCCAGGAATAGGAGGCTTTAAGTAGCCTCAAGGAAGTCATTTGACCACCTCACTTCCTTTGTTAATAAAAGCACATACTTATTTGATTTTATTCCTATATATTTTTGTATAAGAATATGAATAGAGCTTTAGATTTACATGTATGAAATAACTCAACCCACAAAAAATATAAATTTTAAATGTATACATTCATCAATCAAGTGTGTTAAAATATGTTGTACGTATATATACACTTAGGATTGAATCATATACATATTACGTTTGATGGAAAGGAATGATTTGATATATGTCATGTGATAGTAATTCAATTCAATTAATCCTAAGATGCCTTTCATATTGAATATGATTATTTAAAGTTAACCTAAACTTAGAATTAATAAAAATATGTAATAAATCATTCATTAAAGAGAACTAAATCAAAATAATATGCTTTAGAAAGTGGCTTAAGGTAGGAATGGAAGAGAGTAATTCTCTTCCTTCTCTTTATAACACTTAGTTGTTAAGTGTAAATCATATGAAATAAAATAAAATACAAATTAAAATTCACAAATCAATTAAACAACTTCAAGTGCAACCAACCCTTATGTGAAGTTAAATAGCTTTCAAACTTAGAAAAATATAACTCTAATGCCTAGTTAAGACATACTACACAAAATTTTAACACACATTAGAATTAAGTCAGTACTTCTAGCTCTATGTTAGGACGGTGTATGATGTGATGCATATTTTATTTTGTGATGTATTATTTTAGACTGGATGCTAGGGTGTGTGATTCATAGACTAGATGTTAGGCCATTCTTAGCCTAATCATATTTTTTGCAGGGGATTGTGCTTAAGGGGATGCTTAAAAATAAATGTGAATGCTCTCTTTGTAGGTTGCTTAAACTCTTAAGCATAATCCAAGTTATGACAAGTGGGCTTGGTTACTAATGTGCAAGGTGCTAAGTCCAAACTATACATATAACTGTTTGAGATTGTATGTGTGTTTAGCAAACACTTATTTTGCAGGTGTAGTTAGATTTACTTCTCCTATATGAATGTAATTTTACAATAGAAATTAGGATTAGTGCTATGTGGGATTAGGATGAGCAGTGGCTAGAAGGCTTTCTCCTAAGGTGCCTTGTGATGCCTTTGAAGCAAGCACATCTAAATCAAGAGAAGGAAGAAAAAAAGATATGAAGAGATGAAGGAAAGAAGACCCTCATAGCATTTAATATATTTGTAATTATTCTTTCATATTTTGGGTTGTATAAGAGTAGAGCTCGGCTATCCATATTTTCTCTTTTCAGGTTATACGGTGGTACAGCCGCACCGGCTTCTTATTCTTTTAGTTATAAAATTGATTGATGATTTATTTAGATTGTGCATTAGAATAAAATGCTTCTTCATAGTTTCTTATACTTGATGCTTTAATGTGTGGCCCGGATGCATTAGGCACTTAGGATAAAATAAATTTTCTACTCAACTAATCACTCATAACTAAACTTTAAACAACTCATAACCTCACTAGCCTAGGATATAAATAAGATAATTAAAATATTTGGTAACTCCTTAGCTGAATGTTGTATGTCTCACATCATGCATGCATATTATTTCATTCTTGAAAATAGGAGATTTTCATCCTTACGATAGGGGAATGCTTGACCTATGAGGGCATTCTTTGTGTTGAAAAACACCCCTTCTATTTGATTTAGTCAACAACTTTATTTCATCATGCATATAGGCATCAAAATCATAAAACTTTAGTCCAAATGAAGTGTCAAAAATTAAATAAAATTTAAAAAGATTCTTTTTCATTAGACTAAGTCTTCGCTCATACCACTCATGTTCTAGTCTCCTAGAGAGTGGGTTTAGGACTTTAGTCTCTTTCTAAATAAATAAAATCTAACTATCTTGCAAATTCATATGACCAAACCATGAATTTAAAATATAAGAGGAGTTAGCTGCCACTCTGATAGTTGTAAGCTCAACAGTCGGGTAGTTTACCTTCTCTCGTGAAGGTAAACCTTATGTCCATTTTCGCTTAGATTTAAGTCGTGATCTAACTTGTGTCAGAACTCCCTATATTCAAGATCTGAGGTAGCTGTTTTCTTCGAGCTATGAGCATAAATCCTCACCTCTTATGCATTTCCACAATCTTATATTTGAATTATAAGCCCTAACAATCTAATAAAATTGAACTCTAATAAATAAATCTCTTCACTTTCAAATGTATAAAGCTCAATCACAAGATAGATTAGAATGCTCACTAGGCTTCCATCATGAGTGTTTCTTATTTCCTCCATTTGGATTCTAAAAATAAGTCTTCTCCTTGAACTTTGCAATTGATTTTTCTAAACATAACTAATCATTTAATAGTCTAGCCTTGAAATCTTTGAAAATGATAATTGTCTACTTTAATCGAGGGTGTTCTTAGAAAATTTTATTTCCTATAATGTAATTAACTATGGAGACTTGCCTCCATAGGGAACTATAAAACCTAGCTTAAAATAAACCCTACTCTACTTTTTCATATAAAATAGAGGAAAGATCTCTGGTATATTCGAAAATACATCATACCTTAGGAGTCTTTATTAGGTGATTAGGTCCATTGTAAGGTGATATTTCTATCTTTCGAGATAGTACATCATACCTTAATGTCGTACCCGATCACTTCAATAAGTACCCCCTAAGATCTACGTTGTGTCCCACATCCAAAAATAAACATCACAGCCACATAAAGCGTCAGCCATCCGATGACCCGATTAGGAGAGTAGATGTATTAGATTTGCCTTATGTTAAGATGAGGTAGACCTAAAAGGACTTAGTTAAGATGTATAAAAAATGACCTTAGCATATTTGAATTAAATGAGAATTTGACACTAATAGGACACAATGGAGACAAAGGATTCATGTAGTCGACCCCGCTTAGTGGGATAAAGGATTATTTTGTTGTTGTTGTTGTATGAAGAAGATTAGAAGAGAATGAAGAGAAATAAAAGCTTTACCTCAAGTGTAAAAGTCTGCAAACCCTACCCTTTCCTGCTTTTGCTTCCTGAAGCTAGAATCACAGCATAGAAAGGATTAGAAAAAGTATGAGAGAAAGAACTAGAATATGATCACTGAAATTCAAACGAATTGATAGACCAATTTAATCTATGTAAAAAATAGAGCAAATTTGAAGCCTTTTAAGCAATCTCTTTCCTGTTCTCTACCACCATGGCCTACTTCTTCAGCCAAACAAAGGAGAATTAGGACCTAGATGTGGCTAATAGCTTACTTGTCCCTTTTTTTTTGTTGGACATAATGCAAAATTTATTTTCAACAAGAGCTCCCAAATTCCAACTATGACGATACTAGTAAAAGAGCTCTCACTATCTCATTTGCTTAGGGAGCTCGAAATAAGCTTTTTTCTATTAATATACAGTTAATGAATAATATTGGTCAATGCTCGTCTATCAACAATATTTTTAGCATTATTTTGATCAATTAATAATATTGATTTAACAAATATTATGCAAATTTTATTCCAATGAGTTTGGAAAAAAAATTAATTATGTCAAGTAAATGAAATATTTGTACATGGTTACATGGGTGTGTAATAATTAATAATAATAATAATTTTTTAAAAATATTGAATTTTGAAATATAAATCTTTTATAGATGAACTTAGTCTTAAAATTTTGATAATAATTGTTACGAATTTATCAATGAATTATAGAGGTTGCATTCATGTGGCCTTGATAAGAAGGGCTAATTTCAAGAAATTTATAAAATAAAAAATTTAATTTTTTTTATATATTTAAGTGAATTTAATCATATATATATATATTAGAGCTCGTTGTGTATTAGAATTTGAATTAAGATTTTTTGATTGAAAACTTAATCTCTGAATCATTAGATAAAGATGACTTGCACAATAAAAAATTTATTGAAACTGTAGACCGAAACCAATCACATTCCTTTTATTTTCATTGATTAATAAATATAAATTAATAAAAATTCACGAGTAGAGCTAAACTGCCTTTAAATATGTTGTGCTAAAAGCTGTATCAATGTCATAGTCCAATAAGAGTCTGTTTGGTTGGGCTTTTCATTTTCAAAATTTAGTTTAAAATTTGTTTTTAAACATGTATTAAAAAGCTATATCTATGGCACGGTCCAATAACAAAGAGAAACGGCATTTTATCAAAAATATTTTAAAAAGTGGTAGACCAAACAAACTTTAAACATTATTAAGTAGAAAAAAAAAAAGTTCACCCAAACGAGGCTAAGAGAGAGAAATGACGTTTTATCTAAAATACTTTTTAGAAGCGGTAAAACCAAACAGACTTTAAACATTCTTAAGGATGTTTTCAAAAACGTAAAGCAAAAATAAAAAAATAAAAAAAGTTCTCCCAAACTATAAATGAACTAAGAACCACAAATGGAAGCCCCTCCAAACAAGATTTAAACAAAGAAGAGAAAATTTAGGCTTAATATAAATTGGTGTTGATAATGAGTTACGATATTCGACAATTGTGATTGGATAATTGTAGTCAAATAATAATAATAAAATGATTTTAATTAGTCGATCATGATTTAGTATTGATCATCGAGTAGAGATCTCTTCAACTCTAATTATAAGTTGAGCATCAAGTTACCCTTTTAAGTTCATTTCATGTGAAAATGAGATTTTATTTATAATTTTATGAGTGTCATTTTGATAATATTAGTAGTATAGAAAATAGAATTAATAGAGTTGTGTAATGAGTGTGTAAATCATGCCCCCAATTAATACATAAATTATTTTAAAAAGAGAATATAAAAATAGCTATAAAATATTATATTTTAATGAAACTAATATCTAAATATTTTATAGAATAATTTATATATTTATATGTCATGATTAAATAATTGAAAATTTAATATAATAAAAATTGAGTTTGAGTTTTATCATGAATTTTGATATTTTAGTAACAATTTTAAAAATTATAAGTTAAAAAGTTAATTTATAAATAATAAAAATTTAGAAGGCATATACCTTAAAATATAGTTGTCATTTAGATTAAAAAAATGACATAAATTTATCGTGTTTTTATTACTTTAATCCCCGAGCAAGCCGAAGGAGGTGAGGTCACATACGGTGAGCTGGTCGAACCGGCAAATTGGGCTGTAAGTCACTATCATTCATGCACGTACATGATCATTGAATTGATCAGGCCACCTCAATGGGACCATTGATCGGACGGTGAAATATCTCGTTTCACTGCAGTAACTTTAGTGGAAATGATTCACGGGGACAGAATAAGCGTACTACCTGAGCTAGCTCTTGTGCGATCCACCAGCTATTGCTGTCGCCGTCCTGGCATAATGCCTGCGGCAAGCTTGGCGTCACGATTCGTACGAAGGATTTCGTGCGTTGGTTAAGTGGATGGCAGACTCGTGAATAATGGGCGCCACAGAGTCAAATTAGGTATAACATTTTATCTGATTTATGCTAAATTTAGGGTATATTTGAAATATTTGTAGTTTTTTAAAAAACTTGCTATAAAATTATCGTGAAAAGCAACATTTTAAAAAACTATTATGAGTGCTATAAATATTTAAAAAAAATTCAAACAAGAGATTTCTATCAACCAATATATTAATAACTTTGATTTTGAAAGACTTTTAAAATTTTTTTAAAAAGCAACCATAAAGTTGATAGTCAAACACAGCTATTGTTATTTTTTGGTTAATTTTTGAAAAACAAAACAATTAAAAAGCTGCTCCAAACCCACCTAAAAAAATATTTGAAAAAATAATAATAAAACTATAATAGTTAAAACTCTTGTCTAAAAAATTGAGATGAGTATAACAATTTTTTAAAAAATTTAGAATACAACTTTTTGAGAGCCACCTCATTATGTCACACAAAGTTATAAAATAACTTTTTCATTACAGATTTTCTAAAAGGCTAAATTTTTAAAATAAGCACGTTTAGAAATATAATTAGCGGATTAGGCACTAAAAAATTTTAAAGTATAGTAGACTATTTAGCAGGCGGCGTTAATTTACTTTAGTCGCTTTCGTAAATGCGGCTCTGAGAAATTTTTTTAAAAAACTTTGAACAAGTATTTTGAGTAGTCGTCGTTGTTGGAATTTAGCGAGCTTATTATCATTGGAATTGGCACGAAATTTCTCACAACTTTCATGTTAACCAAAAAATGCAATTATGGCTCCTTGCATAGAAGATTTCACTTTTTCTATTCAAAATCTGCGGCGTAATTTTGAATATTACGACCAGCCACGGTATTTTGGCTGTACCGGAGTTGTCAGTTGTAGTTGTCAGAATTTAGCAAGCTTAGTATCGTTGGGATTGGCACAAAATTCCCCACAACTTTCATGTTGACCAAAAATTGCAATTGAGACTCCTTACATAGATTTTTAAATCTCATCTTATATTTAATAGTGTGACCAGCATCTTTTCTGTACAGTCGTCTGTCTCAAATTAGCGGGCTTTGTCGTTAAAATCAAAATAAATTCCCCACTTTCATGTTGGCTAAAAGTGCGATTGTGGCTCACATAGCATATTTCTAATATCTGGCTGATTGAAATAGTGCGACCGCATTGGTATTTTGGTTCTAGAGTTGTTGTCGAATTTAGCGAGCTTAGTATCGTTGGAATCAGAACAAAATTCCCCACGACTTTTATATTAACTGGAAAATACGATTGTGACTCCTTGCGTAGCATATTTCGCCAATGCACTTCCATAAATCATGCTTTTGAATATGCGACAGCGGTATTTTGGCCGTCGAGCTCCATTGTCGAATTTAACGAAACTTGAAATTGTTGGAATCAACAAAATTTCCATGACTTTTATGTTGACACAGATGGGATTTTGGACCGTTACTGCTTTTATGAAATTGTATGGATTCAAAATAGTATGGATGGATCAAAAGTTTACAAAAATAGTAGATGTGGCAATCTCATTACAAAGTTTGCAAGCATGACAAATTTATAGCCATTATCTATTTCTCCAAAATTTCTAAAGTTTGATAGTTTAATACTAACAAGATATCTTTGATATTCCATAGGAAAAAATGCAAATTACATAAACTCGAAATATATAAAATAGATAAACGGTGTCTTGATATGCAGTGTATATAGAAAATATAAAACATTGACAAAGTACATCAAGCTATCGATGATCTACAACTTCTGAGATGACAACGAGGACATCTAACGATGCGTGTCGCGTGGTGGAAGTGCGTCATTCCACGAGTATACTAGCGGTCTCGAGGATGGTGCAAATGGTACCTGATCGCACTTCATCTCGGCAGTGGGTTACTGTATCATCGAGGGGTGTAACATCAGGTATCTCCTATGATGGTCCTACCCAAGAAAGGGGGGTAATACTCGTGCATATGACATGTAGACCGGTGGGTGAGGATACATAGGAGTCGCGTCATGACGAAATGGGTATGGCTTCCTAAGAATGAGGCTGGTGTGCCAAATGGGTAACTATATGGACCGACATTTGGTTACGATGAAACTTCAAATAACAGATGTGGTAGAAGGCGATGTGTTGAAGAACTATTGGCTTTATCTGTATCTCACGCTTATCGATATGTGCATGTTATTGCGTAGTTTCTTGCATAACTCCTCATAAGTGTTGATTGAATACTGAAAATCAGTGTCCAGGACTCTCCCAAAATAAGGCTAGAAAATATCTTGTGTGTCCAAGATATATTCTCATAGTAGAGGTAAGTATATAATTAAGTTCTCATAACGTATAAATATTTGATTAGCATACAGTTTTTCAGTGCTTACCATCAGTCTCTCTCCAGGAGCTCGAGGATAGTAGGTGGTAGGCTGAATGGTCGGAGTCCTGAGCATGTACAAGAAAGCCCAGGATCGATACCACCTCATGTACAGACTGACAGCCGAGTCAACAGGAGGTGTAACGTCATCCACGACAACAACTAAATCAATAGGAGGTCATATACTTGCTGCATTAATGACTGACTCACATACTTCATCATCATTTAATGGTGTAGCAATGAAACTAACACCAATAGGAAATCTACATATGAGATTAATTATAAACCATGTCGAATCAACTTTCAGTGACCTCATGATTCGATTTTGTATGCTTGTAAAATTAACCTATCATGAAACTTGTATACGATGATTTTTCCCACCAGTGTACGTAGAGAAGAAATCTTCACTAACACTCAGTTGACCGCTGTAATATAATACTAAGCATACTATGTCTGAACTCATATTTGAATCTAATATATGCATCAGAGACAAGAAAGCTGAATAGCACACCTATTTTAATCAATCAGATTCATAAGAACTATATTGATCGCACTAAGACTCAATTTCTACTAGAGAAAAGACAACCAAAATAAATACAAACTAGAATTTCAAACCCCAAATCTTATTTTTCATTTTTGACATCTAATCAATTCATTCACATCATGCAAAAAATATTCCTAAAGTCTATAATAAAATTCACATAATATATGTGTGCATCAATCTCCACTTAATACACATCCCATTTTTAACAAAATAAAGCTCACATGAGGCATCCTAAATGAAAATAAATAAGTAATCCACAATGCTTATCTTTGTAAAATGAATTGCCTAGAACACAATTACCATTGCATTTTAAAAGCTCTAATAGACTTCTATGTATCAATCATAAATGTAAGATCAACAACCACATATCAAGAGATCTCACAATCAACGCACTCATACTAAAGCGAGTATCAGCCACTTGTCCTCATTTTTTTGCAAAAATTACAGTTTTCCTAAAATATCAAATTCACCAACACATGTGTAAACCCTAAAACTAGCTAATCACATGATAAATTAAATAATCAAATGTTAGAACACATGAAATTAACATTACATTTACCTAAAATCAACATCACATAAAATCAAAATTAAATAAAAGGAGTTCCAAAAAAAATACCTAAAACAATTCTTTTAAAAAAACTTAAATCCACTCAAAACTTAACCTAAATATAAAACTAGCTAATCACATAATATACTAACTAATAACATGATAACACACAAAAAATCAACATCACATTTGCATATTTTTCATTTTACCAAAAAAAAATCCAAAAAAACCAAAAAATACTTAAAACCACTTCGCCAAAGGGAATGGTCGAATCACGGGCAGGCGTGTGGCGACAAGGTTGGCGGTTTCAAATCAATCTAGGCGGTCGCAAGGAAGCGTTCTAAGCGAAAGGGGAAGAAAAATGAGATCAGGACAGAGCGTCCCTATTTGGGTTCGAGTTTTTAAATAAAAAAATTATTCGGCCATCACCCATTTAGCGATGGCTAGTAAGTACGGTCGTCATTAAACGATATGCCTACTTAAAAATTTTTTTTAGTGCCTAATCCGCTAATTATATTTCTAAATGTATTATTTTAAAAATTTAGCCTTTCTAAAATATACCTAAAACATAGTTCTTAAATAACACTATGATGTTGTTTCTCATCACAACCCCAAACACATCCTTAAACCTATAACATTTACAAATAAGTGATACATACTTGACTTTAAAAATAAAGGTATGCATTAGATTTATTTTAATAAATCGGTTTGATTCACAAATTCATAGAATAGATTTTAGAACTAAAATCTAAATACTTGATTCAAATATAATTTTCTTATAACTAGATTAAATCGAACCAAAATGAAATTCAATTTATTTGATACATTTTTGATATTTGAAAAGAAATAATAGTTTGATTTTGATAATGCAAAAACTAAAAATCGAACAAAAATTTGTAATCCAAACAATTCTTATTTCAAAATCAAAGTTCAAATAGTTTTAAATAAATTAAACAAAATTAATTAAATATACTTGATTCGATTTGATTTTTTAATTTAAAACAATTAATCCACACTCTAGACATGATGTGAAGGTTATTTTTAAAAGAAAATTTGAATGTATATATCTCATAATTCAAGTAATTCATCAAATATCCTACTATTTAACACACTTTCAAAATATTATATGTTTGCTTTAAACAATATATTAAAAATTTTATTTGAATGAAATTATCTTCTTCCCTTTCAACGTTGATCTCATCAATACCTTCTCCAAAACAAGCTTTTTGCCATATTAACGTAATCTCCCACAAACGAACAAAAGTTCAAACAATTACTTAAATTAATTGTAAATGATTTTCAAATATAATAACCAATTCATGAATATAAAAAATTATTCTGCATTTATAATATTTTTTTGTTTAAAATAGATTCTCTTGCATAATTCTCAAGATAAGCTTATAATAGGAGTATATATATGATATATTACATACATTACAAAGCATATTAAATTATTTTTTTATATCTAGGTCAAATATATAACACTTATTTTTTGTTTAGAAAGATTTACATACATAGCACATAATTCTTATGCATTTACATCTAACACATAAAATTAGATATTTCCTAATCTAATATTTTCCTATGCTTGAAAAATATATTTCACTTTTAAAAAATAGGTACTTATGGTATTTTGATGTGATGTTGAAGATTGATGTGTTATATATATAAAAAATGAAGTTTATGTGTTAGATATGTAAATACATAAAAATTATCTGTATAAATGCCCTTTTATTTAAATTGTGCCAATTTTAAAAAAGTGAAACCCATTATAAAATTTTGTATATTAAGTTCAAGAGTTTAGCAATACTCATAAAAATTATATGTATATATAGAATGGTAAAGTGCCATTTGTAAAAATAAAATTTTTTCTAAAAAAAATATTTAGATTTGTTATGTTTCTTATTTATATTGTTAAAATATTTTTAAAAATATATATATCTTCATATATAAATGGAAGATAAAACATTAAAAAAATCATAATCCCTAGTTACTATCTCATAATTTTAGCAAAAATCTTTTGTTTTTAAATTTGTCAAGTCCTATAATAATAGTGTAATAAATAGTAATTAGCAATACATAGTGTAATAAATATTCTAAACTCCATATTCCTAATAAGCCAACATCATATGTATGTTTTACATTCAAAATAAACTAATAAACCTCGAGAATTCAACAATTTCATGTTGTTGTTCATTGGGAAAAAACTATTTTTCCTCTACTATGGTTTTTTTTTCTTTATAGTCACCATTGCTTTCTCTTCCTCCTCCTCAAGACCCTTTTCAGGATGAAATCTCCTTCTCCGGGCAATCTCACTAGCTCTCTCTCTCATATGGATTCTTCTTCTCTCCACAAGTCTCTTCTATCTGGAAATTTTTCATATCCACACAAACTATCTCTCACTTTTAACATGACTTCACATAATCCTTCCTCTCCTTTTACATCTCAGGACTTTCCATCTTTGACCATAATCAGCACCTCCACTATTGCTCCCATGTTTGGGTCCAATGCTTCAGTCTCTTCTCTTAACTCGAAAGGGATTATATCCAATAATATTTCAGATAACAAGTCCCTCCCACTTAGCTTCATTCCTCAATCAAAAGAATTGGTCTACTTCTTAGATGAGGAAGTCCTAGATGGAGCTAAGGATTGGGATCTCTACCTTGTTGGATATTCGATAGGTAAGAGACCATACTATGAGGCTCTTCTCAATCAAGTTAAGAAGGTATGGAAATTAAAAGGCACCGTCTCTATCCTCTCTTTAAGTGAAGGTTTTTTTCTCTTTAAATTCTCAAATTCTGAGGATTATGAATTGGTTTGGTTTGGTGGACCTTAGTTCTTTTTCGGTAAGTCATTCATAAAAAAAAAAAAAATGGAACCCTGAATTCTGACCAGATAAAGAGGAATTTTCATCTATTCCTATATGGATCAAGATCCTAGACTTACCTCTTTGTTGTTGGAACTCTAATAGAATCTCCAAAATTACGAGTAAGATTGATACTCCTCTTGTTGTTGATGTCTTAATAGCCTATAAATCAAAGTTAACCTTCGCTAAGATCAATGTAAGTGGACAAAAACTCTTCTTTTCTTGATAATATCAAGATCAATATTAAAGGAAAAGAGGTTAATTCTCAATGTTATATATGAATGGAAATCTGAGAGGAGTGAAAAATGCTCCTCCTTTTCTCATTCAATCTCTATTTGCCCTCTTAATCCAACTACATCTCAGAGATTTGATTCAACCCGGGGAAGGAGCCATCGTGGAAACCCTCATCCATCAAGAAGGAATATTTCCAGTAAATCCTCAACAACTACTAAGTCTTCTAAGCCAGCCATCATAGGTACTGCTAATATAGACCTCTTAATAAAGATCATACTACATTCTTATCCTCTTCTCTGAATCATAACAGTACACTTGAAAATCAACCTTTCAATACATCAGCTTCCATTACCCTCATGACTACTAATTGAGAGCTCTACAATAACTACTTTAAGCCAACAAAACTCCTTCGTTGTTCTATCTGATAACAACATGTTCTTGGAAAATCTTGAAGCTTGAGTCTCCAACATTGCCAAAATAGGTTATGGCAATCTCTCCAACATTAATACTTTAAAAGGCGCCAAACAAAAGACCCATAAGAAATCTCCTCCCTCAAAAGACAAATCTTCATGCACTTCCCAATTGTATCATGGAATGTAAGTGGGTTTCATGGGGCTGATCTAGTCATGTGTTGCAAAAATCTTATCAAAAATTTTAATATTGATATTTTCCGCATCTTGTAATGCAAGGTTTCTCCCTCCAATATCTCATACTAGTGATTTTTAAACTCTTCCTCCTAGGTAGAATATGGTTGAAATGGAATTCTGACAAAATAAATTTCATCAATTTGGTAACTCTCATCAATTTTTCATGGCTTTGTTCGGTATGGCGCTAACCCCTCCTTTTATTTAACAATGGTGTATGCTGAGAATGCTCATACTAGAAGGAAAACCCTATGGAGAGAAATATCTCAACTTGCTACTAATGTAGAATGCCCGTGAATTATCTTTGGAGATTTCAATTGTTGTAGATTTCAATCAGAAAAAAATTGTGGCAATTTTTTCCCTAATTCCAAATTTGCTTGGTTTTAAAACATGATCTTTGAGACTGGCCTTGAAGAATTATCTCCGATATGACTTTCTAACACATGGTCCAATAACAAAACCTCCAATCTAATATGCATCAAATTAAATAGAGCTCTTGTTAATAGAAAATGGTTAGAAGTCTTCCCCAATTCCTTATATAGAATTAAATCTCCATTATGATCGAACTACTCACTCATTATTGTTCAATCCAAACAAATCTACCCTCTCCACAAAAGATTCCAATTCAAAAAATTTTGTATTAGGAGACCGGGCTTTAAGAAAATTTCTTTGCATGCTTGGTCTATTCAACACAAAGGTAATCCTATAAGCACCTTGTATACCAAACTGAAATGTCTTAAAAAATTGCTGCTATAATAGTCTTGGTCTTCTGATCATATGCTTAAAAAAATCAATCTCTACATACATGAGGAGTTACAATATAAACTTTTCTTGAACTCATAAAAGACTCATTTAATCCTCACTTATTTCTAAGACTAAGCTCCCAGGGGACAAATTGCTTGATTTATACTCTCTTTGGGGCTCTTGGCTCTCTCAGAGAACAAAGGCTAGATGGCTATCGAATGGTGAAGATGTTCTTAAATTTATTTTTAGAAAAATTAAAATAAAGAACAATTGCAACCTCTTTAGGAAGATAAACTCGACTAATGGCCTTTTCACATATCACAAGGACATTATGCTGCTGTAGTCATCGATCACTTCAAATCTATTTATAACTCTAAACATCAAGAGCAAAATTTCTTGCTCCATTTCCCTCCTGACACTCTAGTGCCATATCATCTCATGATTAGTCTTATAACACTGATAAGCATTGAAGAGGTTAAGTCCATTATTTTTTCATCTCTTAACAATTTATCTTTCAGTCTAAATGCATTTACTTTTGAATTATATAAGTATTTGGGACATTATTGGAGAGGATCTCTTTAAAGTCATAAAACACTTCTTCTTGAAAGGATACGTTGTCAAGGCTTCTACTATCACCCTTATCCCCAAACAAACTCACACAAGCGATTTATCTACATAAAAGCTCATCTCTTTAAGCAACACTTTCTATAAAATCATTTTTAAAATCCTTGCAAATCATATGAAATAGGTTATCCACTTGATAATTCACTCCAATCAATTGGAGTTTATCCACAAGAGGGTATCTACTGATAATGTTAGTTTAATTAATGACATTCTACATGACTTCAATAACGGTCACATTAGGAAATCGTTTTATGCCAAGCTGGATTTGAAAAAAAAGCTTTTAACTTGGTTGATAGAGATTTTATCACACAAATAATGAAACATTAAAGATTCCCTAATTTATTCACCCAATAAATCAGTGCTTGTATTAAGAATGTATACTTCTTTATTAGCATAAATGGTGTCCTAGAAGGGTTTTTTTTTCTCTCAGCTAATGGGTTTAGGCAAGGCTGCCCCCTCTCTCCCTACATGTTTTGCATTGCCATGGATGCATTTTCATGCTCAATCGATTCTCCAATGAGCTCAAATATTTTTGAAGGTGTTTGCATCAATAATTACCAAATTTCTTACCTATTATATGTGGATTACCTCATTATCTTGGGTAAAGCCTCCTCTTCTAATCTCGAGAGCCTCAAAGATAAATTATCATATTTTTATAAAACTTCAGATCTCATTTTAAATACTGATAAAAGCTTAATATGCTTTTCCAAAAGGACTCTAATGGCTGTTCTACTTCAAAATCCCCTTGGTATTAAAGTAACATACAATAAATTCACATATTTGGGCCTTCCTATCTCTTCGAATGCTCCTGATTTTCAAAAGATACTACATAAGCTTATCAAGTTGCTGGATGGTTGGAAAGTTAACCTACTCTCTGTTGCAGATAGATTTCAACTTATTAAAAATTTTATTTAGAGTCTAGTATCTTACTAGATCAGAGGCATCTCCTTACCCAAATTTTTTATTAAAGCTATTAATAATATTTGTTTTAAATTTCTCTATATAGGCAATCTCAACCAACACAAGCTCATTCCACTATCATGGGAGAAAACCTGTAGACCTAGACTCCTTGGTGGTGTGGGACTTTCCCCTATTTTTGCTATATCCTATGCATACAACTCTACTCTATTTTGGAGGACACTTACTTTAGCAATAAACAATTATCCTTATAAAAACCATATCATTATAACAAGAACTCCTAGTACAAACTTCATAACCTTGCTAATAGATACAAGCAAAATATCAAATTCAATATAAGTATGGAAGAAGCCTTCAACTTCATATGGATCCTTGGATCAATGGTAAATCTCTTTATGATATTAATGGCCAACATGTGGTTAATCTATAGAATCTTAATTTGAAAGTTGCAGCTTTCATACATGATATTAGTTGGGATTCTCACAGAATATCTTCTCTTATCATAATTAATATCATCTATGATGTCCCAATTCATATGAATGAGTCTGACTCTTCATATTTAACAATGGAATTTCTCCCATAGATAAATATTTTCTAAAGGAATATTTCTCAATGTTTACTATAAACTAGGCTCAAGCAGTTGACAGTGGGCTCCGAAAATTTTCCGACCTCTTTGGTGAAAAGAGTTTTTTTTTTAGTGTCGGTGTAATTTTCAGAAGGCAGATGGAATAGTAAATAAGACACTACCTAGAGATTTTGTTCTCATTTGGTGAGAACTTTAGATCTGGTTCTAGGTTTCTTATAGGCGCAAGCCCCTATAGTTAATTACCCTTCCTCAATAAGTGAGAGAGAACTTTCGATTAAGGCTAGTCATTAGATCGCTGAATGCGTATCATATAATAGTAGCATGTAGAGTTTCAAAATTTAGATTATGAAATTTATCATTTTAGCTTAAACCAGATGGTTGGGGGAATGATGATGTGCCCGATCTGATCCCATGGTTTCGTCATCCCGGGACAATCGCAATCCCTAGTCTACTTAGTGGAGGTAGTACCAACGATGAAGGATCCTCATAACATATGGGTTATGTCATCCAAAAAATCTTTGTAGACCGGGCGGTGTTTGTAGGAGACATGCTTAAACTACCTTAGGCGGTTGTTTACCCTATCAAGTATACCCTATGATTCATGCTCAAAGGCGGAGCCATTGGGAGCATCACACGGTCATGATCATAATATAATAGATCAGATTGGCCAAACCACCCGTCGAGGACTCTAGTCATAACAGCCATTATGGAGCACGCTTGAGGAACAGACCGCATCCTTACTTACAATAGATTGATTGAGAGTGAACATAGCAAAACACTTGATTTGACATTGGCTCCTATGTGAGCCAAAGTTTTCTTAATTTGTCACCCCCGATAAAAAATAATGGAAGGTGGATAGATTGAATTTGATTTAAGTTTTTAGTGATAAAATTTCATCTAAGTAGTTTCATATTGCTATTTGAAATTTGATTAATTAGAATATATTTAAGAGTTTTAGATCCTTACTCTGTTTAGTCAGGATTAGATTATGTCTGTAATTAGTTTTCAAATATTTCATTGATCAAACTCTTATTATAGTTTTAGATTAACTTGATTTCGATCATAAGAATAAAGGAAATAACCGCATCATTCTACACTTGAATTTAAGCATTCAGCATAGTGTTGGGGCACATGCTAGTGTATGGTAATTTTAGGCAATTTTATGTTTGCATTGTGAAATTGATTTTGTATTTTTATTTTGTATTCCAATTTAACCTACGCAGCCTTTTTAGACATTAAAATTTGCACTTGAAATCTCTATGTCGAAACATGCATATATTTATAGCTTAGATAATTTCACATAATTAGTGATTTTGTTGATTTTGATAATAATAATTAGAATGAAATTCTCTAATTTTTTATTAAAGAAAGCCTTATGATTTTTGTAAATTTTAGTTTAGTATCGCTTTTTCGCTTGTATAAAGGGTTGCAGATCTGGTGGCGAAGAAGATATTTTGATTTAGATTGTAGTTTAACACACTACTGACACTTAGTTTACTTGTTGAGTTTTTGTAATTTTCCCAACTTGATTTTGCTCAACTTGCCTCAATTTTGATAAGTTATGCTTTCAATTTTATTGCTTTAGCCCCACCCATGCTTACTAGCTAGCACAATAATCACCTCCATATTGATGTAAGAGTTATTAAACCCAATTTAGATTCATCTTTAGATTTTGGGTTTATTGCAAATTTGTTATGAGTTCGTCATTAGACCTCTCGATGATGTTAACGTGTGGAAGAGGTTGAATTGAATCCGCTGAGGATTTTGACTCATCAGGTTGTTGTTAGAGTGTTACCATGGCGTTAACGTATGGAAGAGGTTGAATTTCGAGGATTTTGACCTATCCAGGTTGTTTGTCGTGTTACGATGACATTAACTTTGTATGGAAGAGGTCAATTGAATCGCTAAAGATTTTGACCCATCCAGGTTGTTTGTCGAGTGTTCGTATGAGTTAACGTATGAAAGAGGTCATTGAATCGACTAAGGATTTTGACCTATCGAGTTGTTTGTCGAGTGTTGCATTGACGTATGGAAAAGGTTGTGGGAAGTCCACCAAGGACCTTTTGACCTATCCTAAGTATTTGACATATATATTTTTGGATGATTGAGATAATGTCATCCAAAATAGAGCGATATGACACTTAAAATACTACTAGTAAACGAATTTTGATGCTAAAAGCAAGTGATCCAGTTGAACGTGAGATGCACATAAGATATCCTTGGAAACTCTGGGATGTCAGTTAAATCTCTAAATAACTCTCAAACATGGAGTTTTATAGTCAAATCGAGGATCTCGATGAGCCGGATGTAACAAGCCAAAGATCTCATAATTCTGACTTTATTTGAACATTCAAATACACAAAATACATCATATGATCAAGGGAATCATCACATGATGGATGGAGTGGTTTAGATTTTCATGTATTTATAGAGGCGCCACTCCTCTATAAATAGCCTCATTCCTCATATGAGGGGAGGCCAAGCAAGAGAGGAGAGAGAGCTCTAAAGCTTGAAGATTCTCCAAGCACAATCCGCCACCACTCGGATCGTCAACCACTGCACAGCCGTTCAGTAATCCTCGCCGTCGTCAATCTCTGTCGGTCTCCATCATGACGACTTTCATCGTCAGTCGATGTCCCTCTCTATTCACCATCATCTGCTACCACTAGCAACTTACCACCGACTATACATAGTTGTTGTTCCTCTCTATCAATCCTGTAATCCCGTTATCGGAAGATTTTGTACTCAAATAGATGCATAGTGGAAGTTTTCTTGGGCTAGCCTATTTCCCTTTTGAGGTTTTACATAAAATTAAGTTTTCTTGTTCACTCTTTAAATACCTGTGTGTGTGCTAGATTTCACAACAAAGCTAAACTTTCACTCTACCGCAATTGGTTTTCTAGCGCAACACTGACAAAATAAATTTCATCAATTTGAGTGACTCTCATCATTTTTTCATGGCTTTGTTTGGTATGGCGCTAACCCCTCCTTTTATTTAACGATGGTGTATGCTGAGAATGCCTAGACCAGAAGGAGAATCCTATGGAGGGAAATATCTCAACTTGCTGCTAAGATAGAATGTCCCCTGAATTATCTTTGGAGATTTCAATTGTTGTAGATTTAAATCAGAAAAAAATGGTTGCAATTTTTTCCCTAATTCCAAAATTGCTGATTTTAATGTCATGATCTTTGAGGCCTGAAGATTTATCTCTGATGGGACTTTCTTACACATGGTCCAATAACAAAACCTCTAATTTAATCGCATCAAATTAGATAGAGCTCTTGTTAATAGCAAATGGTTAGAAGTCTTCCCCAATTCCTTATATAGAATTGAATCTCCACTTTGTTCGGACTACTCACTCATTATTGTTCAATCCAAACAAATCTCCCCTCTCCACAAAAGATACTAATTCAAAAAATTTTGGATTAGGCGGCCAGGCTTTAAGAAAATTTCTCAGCATGCTTGGTATATTCAGCACAAAGGTGATCCTATAAGCACCTTGTATACCAAACTGAAATGTCTTAAAAAATTGCTGCTACAATAGTCTTGGTCTTCTGATCATATGCTTAAAAAAATCAATCTCTACACACATGAGGAGTTACAATCTAAACTTTTGCTTGAACTCATAAAAGACTCACTTAATTCTCTCTTATTTCAAAGACTAAGCTCCCAGGGGACAAATTGTCTATTTTATACTCTCTTTGGAGCTCTTGGCTCTCTCAGAGAGCAAAGGCTAGATGGTTATCGAATGGTGAAGATGATCTTAAATTTATTTTTAGAAAAATTAAAATAAGGAACAATTGCAACCTCATTAGGAAGATAAACTCGACTAATGGCCTCTTCACATATCACAAGGACATTGCTACTGTAGTCATCGATCACTTCAAATCTACTTATAACTCTAAACCTCAAGAGAAAAATTTCTTGCTCCATTTCCCTCCTGACAATATAGTGCCATATCATGTCATGGTTAGTCTTATAACACCGGTAAGCATTGAAGAGGTTAAGTCCATTATTTTTCATCTCCTGACAATTTATCTTTGAGTCTAGATGCATTTACTTTTGAATTATATAAGTATTGCTGGGACATTATAGGAGAGTAAAACACTTCTTCTTGAAAGGATACGTTGTGAAGGCTTCTACTATCACCCTTATCTCCAAACAAACTCACACAAGCGATTTATCTACATAGAAGCTCATCTATTTATGCAACACTTTCTATAAAATCATTTCTAAAATCCTTGCAAATCATATGAAATAGGTTATCCACTTAATAATTCACTCCAATCAATCGGGTTTATCCACAAGAGGGTATGATGTAGGACACAGGTGCTTTTTATGATATGATGTTTATTACACCGATAATTCTTAAATCCTCAAGAGTAATGATAAATGCACACTACTATTGAGCACATTCACAATATTATGAATTTAGTGAAGTTAAAAGATCTTAGTTAAAGTTATGTCAACCACACTAGAGATCCAATCTTATAAGTGCGAAATAACGAAAAGTTATGAAGCGATCTAACCTGTAGCCGATTTAAAGTAACCAGCAGCGAGCGGGGATAAGTTGAAGTCGACCTCTACAAACAGTCCGTCGTTGTGGAGATCGCGTTCCTTCCTTAGAAGTCCTTCTCTGGGGTTGTGAACACACTCAAGTAGTCAGTCACTCAGAGGAAAGCACAAAAAAAAGAGAAATTTAAGAAGATAACTTTCATTCCAAATTCAAGTACAAAGCATTACAAGAGTCTCCATTTATAGGAATGAAAGGAGAGTTAAGAATACTCAAACCTAACTCCAAACTCAAACCTAACACCATCATAACTACACCTACCATTATCAAACCTACCACCACCTATCAAACCTACCACCATTATCAAACCACTCATTCCATACTCTACTGACTCATGGGCCATGACATAAGAATAATACATATATAAAGCAATAATAATGACTCATGGGCCATGACATAAGAATAGCCCAATAAAACTCAAGACATATACAAAATATAAAAGCCCAATACATAACTTAAATTATAACAAAGGCCAAATCATTCATTTAAGCTTTATGATGATGGCGTTGACGGTGTGATGATGCTGCTCGGCCTCCCCGACTTTAAAGGATTCTCCTCTGGAGAATGAAAATCCAAGTACTCTTGTAATAATTGAGTCTAGTTGATGTATCTCATCAAATGTAAGGCATGAATCTTCAAGTGGAGAAAGACCTTTCCAACGAACGAGAAACCTTTGAGTGCCTCCATCAGATGTGATGAAAATCTGGTATCCTAAAATTTGATCTGGACGATGTGATCTTAAGCAGCGAGATGGTATAGGAGTCGGTGATGAAGTATGAACCATGTCATCTATTTGCGAGAGGGAATAGTGTCATCCATGGCTTGCCCATGGTACAACGTTAAATCTGATACATTAAATATTGGAGAAATTCAAGCATTCATTGGAAGATCTATTTCATAAGCATTATCATTTATCTTCCTTACAACTTTATAAGGACCAGATCTCTTGAGAGTTAATTTCTTAAGAGTTCCAGTTGGAAATCTCTCAGGTCTAACTTTAACAAGAACCAAATCTCCCTCATTAAATTTTACATATATCATGTGCATCAACATTAGCTTTATATTTATCATAACTCGAGTAAGTTTTTTTTGAATTTCACGATGTAAATCATGCATGCTTTGTGCAAATGAAGATGCAAATGCACTAGACCTATATGTTACACAATTCAACAAGATCAATTAGTTTTCTTGGATCATAACCGGTTACAATATGAAAAGGACTCATACCGGTTGACTATTAATTGAAGCTATAAGCAAACTCTGCGGTAGGAAGAACTAGGTCCCAACTAGTAGTATGATGGTCCTTAGACACTAAGTAAATTTCTAAGCTTCTATTAACAACTTGTTTGTCCATCGTTTGAGGGTGATAAGTTGTAGAAAATAAGAGTTTTGTGCCAAGCTTTTTCCATAAAGTTTTCCAAAATAGCTCATAAACCTTACATCACGCGATCGATACAATTGTCTTAGGTAGTCCATGTAAGCGAACTATCTCACGAAGAAAATTGTATGTGCTATATGTAGGCATCGATGTCTTATAACATGGAATGAAGTGTGCCATTTTAGAGAATCGGTCAACTACTAGAGAAATGAGCGTTGTATGCGGTCTGAGGTAATCCTAAGATGAAGTCCATACTAAGATCTTCCCAAGGTTTGTGGGGATTGGGAGTGGTGTGTATAGACAATTTTGTTTTCCACTTTTTTGTTAGTTGGCAAATGACATTGGGCAATGATACAACATCTTTCTTAAGAGAAAAATATCCTCCATCATAGCTATTGTCTTATCACGACCAAAATGACCGGATACACCTCACGAATGAATTTCCTCAACAAGAAAATTTGAGTGATGAATCGGGATACATAGTTGTGTGCCACGAAAGAGATAACCATCTCGTATTTGATAATCTGGACTATTAATTGAAACATCAAATTTCAAAGATTCAAAAATTTGTTGAAAATCTTTACAATTAGGATAATCATCTTTAACCTTTTTTGAATCCAACCTTCACACTCATGGTATTTAATAATGTACATATTCTACTTAAGGCATCACAACTTGTTCTCGACATTATGTTTAAGAACAAACGTATATTCTTGAAGAAATTGAACCCATTTTGCATGGCGAGAACTAAGTTTCTTTTGGGTGTTTAGATATTTAAGCGCTTCGTGATCAGAATAAAGTATAAATTCTCGTGAAAGAAGATAATGTCGCCAATAAGTTTGGATGACAGCATACTCACGATCATATGTGGAATATCGTTGACGCTTCATTTAATTTTTCACTAAAGAAAGAAATAGGATGACCTTCTTGTTTAAGAACACCTCCAATACCAACTCCAGAAGCATCACATGATACCTCAAATACTTTGTTAAAATTTGGCATTTGTAATATCGGTGGACTTGTTAAAAGTTCTTTAATTTTAGAGAATGCATCAGCAGCTGCCTTTGTCCAAACAAAGTCTCCTTTTTTAAGACATTGAGTTACCGGGGCCATAATAGTGCTAAATCCACGAATAAACCTTCGATAAAATGTGGCTAACCCATGAAAACTACGTACACCATGAATTGTGGTTGGGGTAGGCCACTCTTGAATAATTAATTTTTTCTGGATCTAGAGATGCCATCACAAGAAACAATGAATCCTAAGAAGACATCAAGATGTCATAAATGAGCATTTTTAAAGTGAACATATAGTCTTTCTTCACAAGCACTTCAAAGACTTGTCGTAAATGTTTCTCATGATCTTCTTAGTTTGACTAAAAATTAAAATATTATCAAAGTACACAACCAAAAAATTTTCCAATGAATGGTCGTAAGATATGAGTCATCACTGCATAAATGTACTTGGAGCATTAGTCAATCCAAAAGGCATTACTAGCCATTCATACAAACCATCTTTTGTCTTGAATGCTTTTCCATTCATCACCTTCTCTCATATGAATTTGATGATATCCACTTCTAAGATCAATTTTAGAGAAAACTATTGATCCAAACCATCATATCATGTCATCAAGTCTAGGTATGGGAAACCTATACTTAATTTTATTTATAGCATGACTATCTACACACATACGCCAACTACCATCTTTCTTTGGGGTAAGAAGAGCATAGCATGGAGATAAACTTTCCTAATAAACCCTTTGATAATAAATCATCAACTTGTTGTTTTAGCTGCATGTTCATTTGGGTTCATACGATAATGTGGCAAATTTGGGAGTGATGATCCGTGAATTAGCTCTATGGCATGTTGGATACTTCTTAATGGGGAAGCTCACTAGGAAGTTCTTCGTGACAAATATCTTGATATTCCAATAAAAGTTCAGCATTTGATGAGAATGATTTAACACAAGGTTGATTTTCGAAGTTAGGACAACTAATGCAAAAATGATATTCCCATTAATCTCTTGTTGAAATTGACGTTTATTAATAATATGTAGGATTTCTTTCATGGGTGGAGAAGAATTTTGGGGTTGAAGTGGAGTGACCTCTTTAGGTTTAGGGTTTAGACAATTCTCTTACCTTGAAAATTAAAAGCATATGTATTAGATCGCCCATAATTTGTGACATCCATATCAAAAGCCAAGGTCTACCTAAAAGTATATGAGCAACATCCATCGGAAGAACATCACACCAAATTTTATCACTATATTCTCCTAATTGAATGGGTACAAGACAACGTTGAGATAGAGATAGAGGTCTTATCTACCCAAGCGACCTTATAAGGTCGGGATCTCTGGGTGAGCTTCATCCTAGCTAAAGCAGAGGTAGCAATAACATTCATGCAACGCCACTATCAATGATTAACTTACTTTTCACCACTCTTAAAATAAGTGTGGAAAATTGATGTGCGCCCAATCATTATTAGCTCGTGGGTTGCTAACACACAATAACAATGCCTATATGAGACTCATCTAATATCTTCGCATCACTAGCTTCTTCACAAGGGTCAACCGTAATTTGATTATCATTATTTTCATTTTGTTGATCCTCATTTTCATAATCTAAGTGTAAGTTTCGACGAGGACAAGTACTTGCATAGTGACCAATTTTACCACATGTAAAACAAGTAATGCTAAGTCTTAGATATGTTTTTTCCTTTTGTTTCACGGTCCTTTAGGAACTACTAAAGTAGGAGGGTTAACACGTGATTGAGTTGTTTGTAGATGAAGTTGTGAATCGCTTATAAGGTTGTGATCTAAGATATTGTTCAATTTGAGTCGCCACTAAATGCATCCTCAAGAGAATAAATTTCTCGAAGTTATCATTTCATTACGAATATCGTAACCTGCATCTAAATCTAGAGATTGTGGTGATCCTCTCTAACATCACAACGGGTCATCAATTCATCAAATCGTGTCATATACTCAACAAATGCTTAAAGATCCTTGTTTAAGCGTAGTCATTTCATCCATAAGTTGATCATGAAAATTTAATGGTACATATTTTTGCTTTAAAATTTCTTTCATTTCATCCCAAGAAGCAATAGGTGGTTGTCCTAATCATATTTTTGTGTGAGATTAACCCAATAAGTCTTAGCATGACTAGTTAGTTTCATGCAGGCAAAACGAACTTGTCTTTCTTCTGACATGGGCATCCAATCAAAATATTGGTCCATGTCTACTAACCAATCTAAGAAAATTTTAGGATCAAGTCGACCATCAAAAGTAGGTGGATCAATTTTAACCCTACGAATAACATCATCATCAGGTTCTCTAAGTGTACGACGCGGGGCAACAAAATTAGGTAATGGCTCTTCGTAATGTCGAGGATAATGCTCATAAGGAGTTCGATGAGCATAACCTTCATCTCGTCTTAATTGTCTTCCTATTCGATGAGGTGGGTGAGGAAGTACCTCATCAAACCCGTGATATTCATTAAAGTTGTTCCTGGCATAACGGGGTCTAATAGGAGAATGTGGGTGAGGTGGGAGAGGAAGAGGAACGGATCAACATGATGACCTTCTCTCTCTCTCAAGTTGGTGTTCTGGATTGATTAGTTTCGAATGTGTTGTAAGCCTACCAACTTTTGTTCTAAGGCTTCAAATCTTTTGGAATTCATTAAATGTTTGTTGGTGCATAAGGGTAAGCTTTTCTATTTTTTCTAGTACAAATTCATAGGAATCATGTTTTTCATGTAAGGATTGATCTTGATATCTATGACCACTATGAGTTGACATGATGATATTCTTTCAAGAATATTAATATAAGCAAATACTTAATTATTTTTTTTAAAAAAATACAATGTAATGAAATCAAAGACACAATTAAAAGTAAGTAAATGCTTTAATTAGATAAAATTTTGTATGATTTTTTTTTAACAATGAATTGCAAGATTACTCTAATGCAAAAATAAAACTCGTAAAACAAGATGTTCCCAAAGAAACATACTTGCTCGATACCAAATATGATGTAGGACACGGTGCTTTTTATGATATGATGTTTATTACAGATAATTCTTAAATCCTCACAAAGAGTAATGATAAATGCACACTACTATTGAGCACATTCACAATATTATGAATTTAGTGAAGTTAAAAGATCTTAGTTAAAGTTATGTCAACCACACTAGAGATCAATCTTATAAGTGCAAAGAAATAACCTAAAAGTTATGAACGATCTAACTAGTGATTTAAAATAACCAAAGTAAGCGGGATAAGTTGAAGTCGACCTCTACAAAGTCCGTCATTGGAGATCGTTCCTTTCCTTAAGTCCTTCTCTAAGGGTTGTGAACTCACACACTCAAGTAGTCCGTCACTCAAGAGGAAAGCACACAAAAGAATAGTAAAGAAATTTAAGAAGATAACTTTCATTCCAAATTCAAGTACAAAGCATTACAAGAGTCTCCTATTTATAGGAATGAAAGGGAGAGTTAAGAATACTCAAACCTAACTCCAAACTCAAACCCACCATCATAACTACACCTACCACCATTATCAAACCTACCACCACCTACTATCAAACCTACCACCATTATCAAACCTACCACTCATTCCATACCTACTAATGACTCATGGGCCATGACATAAGAATAGCCCAATACATATAAAGCCCAATAATAATGACTCATGGGCCATGACATAAGAATAGCCCAATACATATAAACTCAAGACATATACAAAATATAAAAGCCCAATAATACATAACTTAAATTATAACAAAAGGCCAAATCATTCATTTAAGCTTTATGATGATGACGTTGACGACGGTGACGATGATGCCCTGCATCAGGGTATCTACTGATAATGTTAGTTAATTAATAGCATTCTACATGACTTCAACAACAGTCATATTAGGAAATCGTTTTATGCCAAGCTGGATCTGAAAAAAGCTTTTGACTTGGTTGATAGAGATTTTATCACACAAATAATGAAACATAAAAGATTCCCTAATTTATTCACCCAATAAATCAGTGCTTGTATTAAGAATGTATACTTCTCTATTAGCATAAATGGTGTCCTAGAAGGGTTTTTTTTTCTCTCTGCTAATGGGTTTAGGCAAGGCTGCCCCCTCTCTCCATGCATGTTTTGCATTGCCATGGATGCATTTTCATGCTCAATCAATTCTCCTATGTGCTCAAATATTTTTGAAGGTGTTTGCATTAATAATTACCAAATTTCTTACCTATTATATGTAGATTACCTCATCATCATGTGTAAAGCCTCCTTTTCTAATCTCGAGAGCCTCAAAGATAAATTATCATATTTTTATAAAGCTTCAGATCTCACTTTAAATACTGATAAAAGTTTAATATGCTTTTCCAAAAGGACTCTGATGGCTATTGTACTTCAAAATCCCCTTGGTATTAAAGTAACATACAATAAATTCACATATTTGGGCTTTCCTATCTTTTCAAATGCTCCTGATTTTCAAAAGCTACTACACAAGCTTATCAAGTTGCTGGATGGTTGGAAAGTTAAACTACTCTCTTTTGCAGGAAGATTTCAACTTATTAAAAATTTTATTTGGAGTCTAGTATCTTACTAGATCAGAGGCATCTCCTTACCCAGATTTTGTATTAAAGCTATTAATAATATTTGTTCTAAATTTTTCTATACAGGTAATCTCAGCCAACGCAAGCTCATTCCACTGTCGTGGGAGAAAACCTATAGACCTAGACTCCTTGGTGGCGTGGGACTTTCCCCTCTTTCTACTATATCCTATTCATGCAACTCTACTCTATTTTGGAGGACACTTACTTTAGCAGCCCTTTGAAGAACTGGTGGTGCAATAAACACTTATCCTTTTGAAAACCATATCATTATATCAAGAACTCCTAGTACAAACTTCACAACCTTGCTAATAGATACAAGCACATATCAAATTCACTATAAGTATGGAAAAAGCCTTCAACTTCATATGGGATCCTTTGATCAATGGTAAATCGCTTTATGATATTCATGGCCAACATGCGGTATTACTTATTATCAACTGGCTACCTTATTAATCATATTTGGAGAGAAAGGAACAACATGAAATATGACTGTAGGATTGCCAGCTTCGCTACTCTTCTTCTTGCTATTAAAAGTGGAATTCCTGCTAAATCTATGTGGTGGGACTTGGATGAAAATACATATCAGCTTACATGAAGGTTTTCGTGATTTAACTAACTATTTTCTTTGCGGTGAAAGTTTTTGTTTACAGGACAATGACAAAGTTTTGACACATCCTGCTCCTTATGGAAATTGTTCCTTTATTGGATGGTCTTTTGGCAACCTAAAGGAGTTTTGTGCCATAATGATACCTTTGTTCGATTCTATATTTTGATTCTTGTTAATTATTTTTCATCTTTTCTTACCTTTTGATTATCTCTAGTTTATTATCCTGCTTTGAGGTGTAAATACCTTTCTTACCTGTTTTTGGGAACACTGTTTCCCCTTTATTTTTATTAATCTCTTTTGTTCAAGGCTGTATCTATCCTTTTTTGAGTAATGAAAAATGGCTTGGTCCTAAATTTTTCCCAAAAAAAAAAAAAACACTAGTAAACCTAAATACCTAATAATCAATACACATAGATTTCCTAATAAACTCAAACATTCTTTTAATGTGCATCAAAATGTATGTATATCTTTTTTTTCATGATGATACTTTGAATATCTAATAATTTAATGATATTTTTTTTTTAAATTGAAATGCATGTTTGTATGTATTAAAAATATTATATTTGTAAATATCAAATATTTGATTTTAAATATGTAAACACAAAAGAATTACATGCTTTGTATTTAAATTTCCTTAAATGTAATTATATATATGAAATATTTTAGTTCTACTGAAAAAATAATAATATAAGACTAATAAAATCAATGACACTTCTAAAAATATTAATCTCATCTTAATATTAAATATATCCAAATATTTCTTTACATGTTCAAAATCTACATCAATAGGATGCCTTAAAAGATGAGCAATATCTTAACAAATTTTATTAGAGCTCACTTAGAAATTTTATTTTGTGCTCTTTATTTTTTATACTTAAGAGGCATGATCATATATATATATATATTCTTAAATGGCGAAAAATAAATTTGAATTTTTCTTAAGTTCTTTTGGAATAAGTATAAGATAATTAAATGTTAAAATTAAAAATACATTTTCTTGATATTAAAAAAATGTAAATAAAAATTCACACTCATGGCTTATACAATAAACTTCATTTTATATCACTTATTAACTAATTCAAACTAAACAATGTTTATTTTAAAAAGAGAATTATATTATTTTATGTAATTGAGATATACTCCATAATTAACTAAATTTTTAGCATTTATTAATATGTAATAGAGATATAGTCATTAATTGCATGAAATCAACTTCTATAAAACAACGATATCTTTATGTTATTATAAGACTTAGTGGAATAATGAGTCATTCTCTTCCAATGATCCAAATCAAATATTCTTTCTTCAACTTGATTAAATATATATAACAGTTATAAAAATGTTGCTTCAATCATATACATATTTATCGTGGATAATGAAATAGCTTATATATAATTGGTCTATTTGCCCACTCCACTTGATTAAATATATATAACAACATATGACGATGGGGACAATGACAATGAAGATATGATGGATGATGAAGATGCTGGAGAGGACGATGGATACAGGAGAGTAAGGGATGAGTACAATGAAGAAGAGCAGCATGATGAGTACCATGAAGATGATCATGAATCTGAGGGTGAAGGCAATGATAAAGTTTCATCATCCGATGAGTTAAATAATGCTCCTAGTCCTTTGAAGGATACTACTGCTGGGACGATTGATGAACAAGACAATCTGAAGCATGCTGAACTGTTGGCTCTTCCTCCACATGGATCAGTTTTTGTCGGTGGCCTTCCACGTGATGTAACAGATGAAGACCTGAGAGATTTATATGAATCCTTTGGTGAAATCTATGAGGTACTGCTAGTAAAAGATAAGGATAAAAAGGAAAACAAAGGCTTTGCTTTCATTGTATTCACAACAAAGGATGCTGCACAGATGGCCGTTGAAGAGATTCAGGACAAAGTGTTTTAAGGAGAGAACACTGAGATGCTCCTTGTCACAAGTTAAACATAGATTGTTTATTGGAAATGTACCAAAGAGTTTGGCTGAGGAAGATTTAAGGAGAATCCTTGAGGAGGCTGGTCCTGGAGTTGAAAACATTGAATGCTTTAAGGACCCACAAAATCCAAGCCGTAATCGTGGTTTTGTCTTTGTTGAGTATTACAATAATGCATGTGCTGATTATGCACGGCAGAAGATGTCGAGAACAAATTTTAAGGTTGATGGAAGCACTCCCACTGTTAGTTGGGCTGACCCTAAAAATTCAGCTGATGCTTCTGCTGCTGCTCATGTGAAAGCCATCTATGCGAAAAACTTGCCAGAAAATGTTACATCAGAAAGATTGAAGGAAACTTTTGAACGGCATGGGGAGATTACGAAAGTTGTTCTACCGCCAGCTAAAGCTGGGCAAAAGAGAGACTTTCGGATTTGTTCATTTTGCTGAGAGATCTAGTGCTCTGAAGGCAGTCAAAGGAACCGAGAAATATGAAATAGATGGACATGCCAGAGGTCTCCCTGGCAAAACCTCAAAGAGACAGGAGGTTGGAAAGCCAACCTTCGCCTGGACTTCTTCGAAGTTATCCTGCACTCCCTTCTTACGGCTACTCTAGTGATCCTTACGGGGCATATGGTGGCTATGGTGCAACTGGATTGAGACAGCCTATGATATATGGGATAGGTCCGATGCCTACTGGAATGAGAATGGCGCCAATGGTTCTACCTGATGGGCGCCTTGGTTATGTTCTGCAACAGTCTGGACCACAGCGGCCACCTCCACCCACACATCGAAGGAGCGACCGTGGCGGCGGACCAAGTGATGGTGGTGATAGGTCTCGAGATGGAAGCCGAGGTCGAAGATACCGCCCTTACTAGTCTTAAAAGATTGAAATCATGCGTCGTTCTTATATCTTGTTGGTATCATGCATCTATCTTGTCTTGTCCTAATGCGGCAGTACATTATCAAATTATCTGAGTGATATTTATTACAATTGATCTACAAAATATGAACCACTAGTGTATCTGTACCTCGTTTGTCTTATTCGTTTGCTCTGTTCCTGTTATTGAGAATGACAGCTATAAAACTAACAGCCTAAAGTAGTTTGTTCTAGGCAATTTTTTTAAACTAAATATAGTTAAAAGTTTAATTAGGTAATTAAGTATTATTAAAAAAATTTAAGAAAATATATAGTCGCTCAATTAGTGGGTGGACGCCGCGTCGACTCATGTGGCGTGGTTTTACGTTAAGTTAAAACCAATCGTACTAATTGGCGACCGAACACTATTAATGAGGTCCTCGGTTTGTTTCGACTTCACTATTACGTACGATTCCTCCACGATTCCTCGCTCGAGCTCGAATCGTGTCATCCGGCCGTTCAACATCGAGATTCCGGCACCCGTCGGTGTATCTCCAACCCTTATTTGTCTCCCCGTATTCAAATAAACTTATTTTTCTTGTCGACAGCCGCGTTTACGGTGTTTGACACTTTCCTCTCTCATATAGCAGGGTTTGGAAGCCAACATTAGCTTCTGACGACGATTCCGACGGCTCCATTTTATTCGGGGAAGTTTCCTGTGGTGGATTCGACTTGTTTTTGTGCACATCCCCGTCGTTATTTATAAACTCACGGTAAATCCCTATTTCTATCAATTTATAAAGTAATAGAGTATGTATGGTAGGAATTTGAGTAGTATTTTTAGACTTTTGTTTGGGATTTGAGTTGTATGTTTGCGTAGAAGTTGCAATTCAGGTGTTAAGTAGCTATATAGTTTGTTTGGTAAGAATGAACAAAAAATTTGTTTCACTAATCCTTTTCTATGGAGGCGAACTAAGTATCGATGAGTAGTTCAGTCCAAGTTACGTGGGAGGTTGAAATCGTCCAGTTAAGGTTCTGCGTCATAGCACCTTACTAGAATTGAAGCAACGAATTATGAGAATCTTGCATATTGATCCAGAGCGCTACACAGTCACTCTAACAGGTCGTTATCCAGTGGGTGGCGGATTTATAGTGCTTGTAATATCTGACGATGACGTTTGCGTTACACTTGTGAAGCTTCCGTCGATGTTGGTGTATGTCAGTGGAAGATGTTAATATTGCATCCACATCGATCCGAGTAAGGTCAGTAGATATACCGCTAATGCATACACAGAATTTCATCGTACAAGCACCTCCGGGGATACAACATAGCTTTGATGAGTTGATTCCCAGGTAGTATATGGTCAACATTTATTTGATTATAGTTGTAATAATTAATTTGATAATTTGTTGCTCAACTTATAAGTTATGTGGCAGTGACGATGCTGTCTATCGTTCGGATAAACCGTATGTGTCTAAGAGTGCTGCAGTTAAAGATGAGTATCAGACTATGAGTAATAGCTCAAGTAGTGAGTCTGAGTAGGATATTAGTGATGATGGCATTCGGTCGGGTTAGAAACGTGCTTGGGAATACACGTCATAATCACGAAAAATCACTCATTTTATATGACTGAGAGTCATATGTTGTCCACAAATGAGTATGTCCAAATGTATCAAACTACGAGAGAGTGGGACAACGATGTTTACTGTCATGGCCCATCCGACGAAACTGCCCTAACAGATGAAATTGAAATTCCAAATGACATTGTTGAAGGTATGTGTTTCGCAAGTAAATGGAGTCTGTAATTTGCTATTGTTGGGTGGTGCATAGTAAATAATGTTCAATTCCAAACAGTTACCTCTAACCAGAAGAACTACACGATTGTATTTGTACAGCACGATAGTCCTACAAGACCCTATAAGTGGCGTTTGTATTGTAGCAACAACAGACGCTTAGGGGGTGCTTGGAGAATATCAAGAGTTGGTAAAAATCATAGATGTGTCAATGCAGTAAGTGCATCCGGTCATCGGCAGTGTAGTTCAAAATTCATAGCGTACTTCATCATACTGATCGGACCGCATTGATCGGCTAGAGATTATAGGTAGAATGGAGTCGAAATTCAATGTTAAAGTTTCGTATATAAAAGCTTGGGATGCAAGGCGTAAGGCAATAAAAGAAATATTAGGCAGCTGGGAAGAGTCTTATAGGACTCTCAATCTTTGTATGGAATCAATTTGTAGTACTTTTGCTACGGTCTACAATTCAATCTACTACGGCATTTCAGACTTTTGGGCCTTTGGACCTTCAATAATGGGATGGAGTAGCTGCCGACTAGTGTTGAGCTTAGATGGTACTTTTTTGTTGGGCAAGTATCGTACATTATTATGTAGGAATCGGCAATAATGGTTTGTTTCCTCTAGCTTTTGCTATTGTGGAGTTCGAGAATGTTGATTCGTGATTGTGATTCTTGATGTGCTTGCATGATGTGTTGCTTGTAGTGTCTGCTAGATGTGATTTATGCATAATATCTGATAAACATGCTGATTTATTACGTGGATGCAAAGAGATTTTTCATTTTCAGCGTACATTGTTTGCATCATTTGCGTGAAAATTTCAAAAGGTCATATCTTGCGGTAGGATTGGTGATGTTGAGTTTCTATGCCAAAAAATGTATATATGGCGATATAAATGATATTCGTCGATTCGTTTAATGTTAGATATTAAAATGTTAAGAAGAAGCGTACAATTGGCTTGTAGGCGTGACAAATGGTCCCGCATTGCGATGGTGGTATGCATTATGGGATAATGATAACGAATGCATCTGAGTGTTTTAATGGTGTCCTGAAATAGGCACGTGGTTTATCGATTCAGGCTTTAATCATTGCTATCTATTACAACTTAGTATCCTTATTCATGAAATGGTTATCCCTTTCTACTGAAGAAGAAGATTGTCTATTTATACTCAAAGGATGTCCACACTATAAGATAAAAGGAGGCTAGCATTTTCCTCAACCTATAAATATCAACCCACATGAGATGCGTATTTGACAAGTCCAATGATCATTCGAGAGATTTGCTATAATGGCCTCATTGTAATTATGGCGTAATGATCATATATCATTGTCCATGCCCACATGTGATTGCTGGATTGGGGTTTCGACGGTTGAACCATCTCAATGGTGACAAGATTACACTCTAAAGTCAGGGACATATATAAATGAATTTTATACTCTACCATATCATTCTCGATTCATATCTCTTGTAGAGCATGGATTAGTCGTGCAAACCACCTAACTTTCATATCGTGCCAACCTCTAATAGATTCAAAACACAATGGATAAAAATGTAGTAGAGAGCGTAACTTGTAGCATATGCAAAACAGCTGGTCACTACAGGTCATCGTGCCCTCATAATATTAACAATCGATGGTACATTTTCCCTTTTACTTATAGGCTGTTAGATTTTACACATAGGATAATGCTTATCTTTCTCTTTCTGGTTGTATTGCTTTACTTAGATTTTACAATATTAACACTATTATATTTGTGCTTCTTTTTTCGACGGGTACGATGGCAGAGGAGCACCGCCCGCAAGCTAGACGTCGGCGACATAGCCATACTAGGGAGGCCACCCCACCATTGGAGCCTACACCTGCTGAGGTTCATCCTAGTATTGCCTCCCTGCGTGGGTGGCATCGAACCGCTCACCTTGATACTGTAAGTGATTTTTATTTTTTATTTTTACATTACGCCTGTTTACCTTTTATTTCGATTAGTGCCATTATTTTTTTTTGCAAAGCACCATACTTGAGGCCGCATCACACTTTCTTATGCTGAAGTAGTGACCCATCACGTGCAGACGATTCATCCGTGGGCTAAAGTAGTGGGTCGCACTCGTTAGTACGCTTCATCCGCCAGATCATCATTTGCCGACGCTTTGAGAGATGGTCTCCGCAGACCAATACCTTCCACCTTATTGTAGGTGAGATGACTGTGAAGCTTTAAGACGACGATGATCCTGGGACTATGGGTTGATGGGTCACCTATCATAAGCCCGATTCTGATTGGCGAGGGGAAGAGATGTCACACCTGGCATGATTGTTGTGCTGATTTGTTGGGATGACACCCTATACCAGATGTGACGTATCATGACCCGTTCAACCCACAGATCAGGTCGACATTCAAGATGGGCCACACAAATGCCCAGACATGCATGCCACTGAGGTGGCTCAGGTGAACTTTCTACAGGGAGTCATACACCAGTCTGAGCATGGAGGAGTTCTTCCGTCACTTGCATGCTTATATTTTATTTCTGATTGGATGCTTCTTACCCCCTGATACTTCTGGTTCAGAGGTCCACCTGCAGTATTTACCACTCTTGGATGACCTTGATTCCTTTATCATGATGTCTATGGGTGAATGATGGTGGTGGGCTTCTTTCTTTTGATGAGATTGAGAGAACGTGGGTATTAGGGGAGAAGGAAGAAGATATGTTGGATAACTAGCGCCCCAAGGATTGCCAAGGTTTGGCCACCAAGCTCTCAAACCACAAGAATAACTCAAAATTTTGCAATTGCCAAAAGTTCCCTTTCATTCAAGTAAGAGGGGCTATTTATATTACAAGCATATTTCAAAAGAAAAGAATTCAAAATATGGAGGGAAAAGTGGGTGGCCACATTAATGTGAAGCATTAAATTGCCTCATTATTTTATGCCAACCACCCACATGTCATGCATTTTTTTATGTGGATTCAACCACCTCACATGTCATGCTTTGAATTTTTAAATGCAAAATTTCAAACATGGAGTTTCTAGAAGAAAATTAAAAATTACATAAAGAAATAAAAAAAGATGAAATCATGAAATGGGCCTTACAATGGGCTAAGTCTTACTTCTTTCTTGAATTTTCTTGGGCTTTAGCTTGAGATCTTGTAAATGGACCTTGGGCTAAATTTTTGGGCTTTAGCTTGAGATCTTGTAAATGGACCCTCTAATTTTTGGTTCCTCTTGATGTTCTACATCAACTCCCCTGGGCTCAATTGAACTCTGCTCCGTAGAGTTGAAATTTAAGAAATCTTCTACTAATTGTGGGGCTAACTTCTCCAAATCAGTACGAGTCAACCATGTGTCTTCAGCTGGTGGCTTATTCTTCCAATGAACTAGAAACTGATGTTCAGAAGCTTGAGTAATGGGTGCTTCCTCAGTGATAATATAGTCAACTTCAAGGAAAGAGGGCTTCTGCAAGTACGGTGCTATATCTCCCGCTAAAGAGTTAGACCAACAAGTGGAGGTTTTTTTCCTTCTTATGATAGAATATCTTCAATAATTGGATGAATGAACATATCAGCAAATCAAGGTGATAAGCATTAGTTCCAATTTTCTTGAGAATTTAAATGGGCCACAAGCTCGTGCATGTAATTTCTTATATCTAGTGGTTTGATAACGCTCAGGCCGAATGCGAATCAATACATAATCACCTTCTTTATATTCTTTTGTTGAATGATTATGATTTGCCTTAGAAGCATAATTTTCATTACTTATAGTAATTTGCTTTCTTATATCTTGAAAAAATCTTTAACAAATGAGAATGTTGCATCAAAAATACATGAGATGGTAGGTTTGAACATCAATTGGTCGTGGGTTTGACCATAGACTATCTCAAATGGTGATTTTTTTGTAGTTCTAGATTATTATAGTAAAATTCGAGGTTGGCAAATGTAAATCCCAATTTCTAAACTTTTACCTACTAAGCATCTAAGCAAATTTCCTAAGCTACGATTAACTACTTGCTTTGTCCATCGTGGGTGAAAGGTAAGAAAATTTTAATTTGGTTCCTAATAATTTCCATAATGTTTTCCAAAAATATGAGACAAACTTAACATCCCTATCAGAAACAATGGTTAAAGGGAGACCATGGAGTCGCACTATTTCCTTAAAAAATAATTTAGCTATATAAGAAGCATCATTTTTTGAACAAGGTAAGAAATGAGCCATTTTGAGAATCTATCCACTACAACAAAATAATATCATGTCCTAGTCCCTAGGTAATCCTAGAATAAAATCCATTGATAGGTCTTCCCAAGGCCTATAAGGAACAAAAGGAAGTGTATTGTCCGACCTTTGTTTGATAGTTTTAGCTTACAAATTAAACATTGAGCCACTAATTTTGAACATCTCGTTTTAATGAAGGCCAATAAAATCTATTTTCTAATAAACATATGGTCTTATCCTTTCCAAAATGACCATACACCCCAAAGATAGCTCGATAAGAAATTCTCTAAGAGAAGATCGAGGAATGCATAATTGTCTTCCTTTATATAAATACCCATTTGTTATCAAGAATGTCTCTTGTAAAGTTATTGGTTTATCTAGATGTTCAAGATAAATTAAGTGAAAATCAGGGCACACAATATAATCATCTTTAATTCTATCAAATCCGGGGATTCTCAATTCTAGAGAGGAAATCATTAAGTTTATCCTAGATAAAGCATCAGCAGGTTTATTCTCAACTCCAGGCTTATGCTTTAGAACAAAAGAGTAGTCTTGTAAAAATTCAACCCATTTTGCATGCCTATGACTTAATTTTCGTTGAGTATTAATGAATTTTAAGGCATGAATTAAGTATAAATTCTCTATGTAAGAGATAGTGTCGCCAAGGATTGAATTACAAAGATAAAACTCTATCATAAGTGGAATATCGGTTGTTTGGCTTCATTTAACTTTTCACTAAAGAATGCTATAGGATGATTCTCTTGACTTAAAATTCCACCTATCCCAATTCTCAAGCATCACATGTCACTTCAAAGGCTTTAGAAAAATCGGAAGCCTAAGGATCAGTGATAAGAACTTTAATTTGCTCTAAGGCCTTTTGTGCATTAGAGTCCAACAAAATTTATCTAATTTTAGTATATTAGTTATGAGCAACAATGGTACTAAAATTCTTAATAAATCTCATAAAAAAGTGGCTAAACCATGAAAGCTTCTAACTTCAGTAAAACTTTTAGGTGATGGCCAATCTAAGATTGCTTTTACTTTAGAAGGATCAGGTTTAAGTCCAGTAGTGGATATAATAAAGCCTAAAAAGATTACCTCAGTTTGCAAAAAGAAACATTTTTTTAAATTAATATATAATTTCTCTTGTCTAAGCAGCTCAAATACTATTTGTAGATGTTGTAGATGTTCATTTTCACTTGGACTAAAAATCAGAATATCATCAAAATACACCACCAAAAATTTACCTATATAGGGTTTAAGAAATATTCATTATTCTCATAAATGTGCTAGAGCATTTGAAAGTCCAAAGGGCATGACAAGCCATTCATAAAGTCCATCGTGGGTCTTAAAAGTCGTCTTCCACTCATCTCGATCTAATCGAATTTGATGATATCCACTTTTAGATCAATCTTTGAAAAAAATTTGCTCGAGATTAAATCTAACATATCATCTAATCGGGAATAGAAACCTATATTTGATAGTAATTTTATTTATTGCTCGACTCAACACACATTCGCCATGTTCCATCTTTTTTGGAGTTAATAATGCCGGAATGCACAAGCAAAGACTCTTGAATAAAACCCTTTCTTAATAATTCCTCAACTTGTCTTAATCTCAATATGCTCGGTTCATCCTATAATGAGGGAAGATTAGGAAGTTGAGAACCCGTAAGAACTCAATAGCATGTTGAATGTCTCTAAGAGGAGGTAGCTCATCGTGAAGCTCATCGCAATATCATTAAAATCGAAAAGAAGAGAAGAGACCACATATGTGAGACTCATTAGATCTGACTTCTTTTATATGTAATATGTGAAGAAGAAATGGATCAAAATTCATTTTAGAAAGCTCCAAAACCTATTATTTCTATCTTTGGGGTCAAAGGAGGAAGAGTAGATGTTTTAAAGTAAGGATAAAATGATAGTTCATAATAGAAGGATTTTTCAGGATAATTAAGTGAAGTTTGACATTTTTCTTTAATAGAGCCTTAGGTTGCAAGTCAAGTTGTTTTGTGGTGTTATGGAGGGTGTTTTTCACCGGGCTTTATTGGTAAGAGTTTAATAGTCTTGTTATTATGTTTAAAACATAAGTATTTTCCCTACCATAGTGAATAACATTCATATCATATAGCCAAGGTCGCCCTAAG
Source organism: Cymbidium sinense (assembly GCA_021442155.1). NCBI lineage: Eukaryota > Viridiplantae > Streptophyta > Magnoliopsida > Asparagales > Orchidaceae > Cymbidium > Cymbidium sinense. The sequence continues at coordinate 78,211,892 of CM038229.1, read as the reverse complement.
AGAATATGAGCAATGTCCATGGGAGAACATCACACCAAATTTCATCCTCATAGCTTCCTATTTTAATAGGAACTAAACACCGAAGAGATGTATGATTTACCTTAGGTGGCTGGTGAGGTTTAGGTTGGCTCAGGTGTTAAGTGTGTGTTGAAATGACATTCATGGCACTCCCTCCATCTATAACTAACCTACATCTCTTTTCATTACACAAAACATACATGCTAAAAATGTTCTTTCTCCAATCTCATTTTAATCACACTAAGACATCTCATCACATTAACATGAGTGTCATCATTTAATTCTAATTCTTCATCGATAATGGGGTGTCATCATAAACTTCTTCTAGATTATCATCTATTGATTTTCAACTTCTTAAAAAATAAGATTTGAGCTTTACATTGATTTTGCATATGACCCTTTTATGACATTTAAAACATATTTAGAGTTCCCTTCAATTGTAGTTTTAGGCAAAGTGGTTGGGCCATTTGGATGGGTGGGTCTAACAATAGATCTATGGAAGAAATGGAAGGTACTTGACTTTAATTTTGAGAGAGAAGATTTCTTTTGTTGTTCAACCATAATGCATAATGATAATGAAAGGGTCAAATAATTCAACTTCATTTCTAATGTCGCCCTAAGTCCAATAACAAATTTATTGGCTAATTGCCAATCATTATCGCACAAGTTCTAGAAATTAGATCTTCAAAAGTATTTAAGTATTAGTTACAAAAATAATTACCTTGTCTCAAAGTTAATAATTGACTATGTAGCTTCTTATCATGATGCCTAGGACAATACTTTGCTCTTAACATTTCTTTCATTTCTATCCAAGTTAGGTTTGTCCTTCCTAATCTTTGTTCTTTAGCTAAAGTATTTGTCCAATAAATTTTAGCATGTCCTATTAATTTTATTTTAGCAAAAGTAACTCGTTGATAATCATCCATTTTATACCAATCAAAGAAGTCATCCATTTGAACTAACCAATCAAGAAATTTATTTGGGTCATGTACACATCGTAAGTTGGGGCTTCTACTTTAACTCTTCGACTTGGATCATTAGAGTCTTCTATAGTCTTAAAATAATTTTCTCCCCATCCACCATTTCTAGCAATTGATTGTCTTCTAAGTGGTTGATTTTCTCATGGTTTGGATATGAATCTTCTTCATCTATTCCTATTGGCATATTGGAGGAGGAGTTGGTACTCTATTATTTTGTAGATGCAATAAGAGTTTGCATTTGTTCTTTAAGTTCTTGCATTTGATTCTTACTTTCTTCTAATATTTGTTGAGTTTTAATTCATTATCTTGGATCCTAAGATCTAAAGCATCAACTAATCTAGTCAAATTTTCAACTTGATCTTGAGAGATAGATTTTGGTGCCATGAGATTTCTTTTTTTTTTAAATGAAAAAATATATATGAAAAGGCTAGTGAAAAAATGAAAAAAAAGTATAATATAATTGTGCAATCAAAGAGAAATTTTAGGCTAAGAGAACTTCCGTGTGAGGAGGGGTACAAGACCACTTAAATCCCAAGCTCTCCTTAGAGTTTAGGTCTTTTTGACAAAGTTCATTTAGCTTCCAAAATCACCAAGTTTAACACATTTATTATTATGCAAAAAAAAAATTATGCAATGAAAATGCTCAAATTTATCAAGCCTCTTTTTTTTTTTTTTTTGAGAAAGTTACCATAAGTTAATAAAAAAAACTTCTAAAATTAACCATAAACAATAACAAAGATAATAAAGTAAGTAATTAGATTTTGATTTGCACTAATAATAGGTTATATTTTATTTTGGTGAAGAATTACCACTAAGGTGCTCTCTTAATTTTTTCTCTTTTTTTTCTTTTTTGGAAGGGGAGGAGGCACAAGTTCAGGGAAATGGATAAAATATATATGGAGCTTACTAATTGAAATTTTATGTTATCACCATAAACTTGCAAGCATATCCTTCCAAGCTACTAATATGTATTTAAACTATCATATAAAAGAAAATCAATTAACCTCACAAGTTCAAGAAAAACTCACAAGTTTGAAGACAAGTCTATTACTTGAGATGCTCCCTTTGTTGAACTAACGCTCCTTCCAGCTTCGCCTCGATACCAAATTTGATGGTGGTGGGCTTCTTTCTTTTGATGAGATTGAGAGAACGTGGGTATTGGGGAGAAGGAAGAAGATATGTTGATAACTAGCCCCACCAAGGATTGCTGGTTTGGCCACCAAGCTCTCAAACCACAAGAATAACTCAAAATTTTGCAATTGCCAAAAGTTCCCTTTCATTCAAGTAAGAGGGCTATTTATAGCCATTACAAGCATATTTCAAAAGAAAAGAATTCAAAATATGGAGGTGGGTGGCCACATTAATGTGAAGCATTAAATTGCCTCATTATTTTATGCCAACCACCCACATGTCATTATTTTTATGTGGATTCAACCACCTCACATGTCATGCTTTGAATTTTAAATGCAAAATTTCAAACATGGAGTTTCTAGAAGAAAATTTACATAAAGAAATAAGAAAAAAGATGAAATCATGAAATGGGCCTTACTTTAAGGGCTAAGCCTACTTCTTTCTTGAATTTTCTTGGGCTTTAGCTTGAGATCTTGTAAATGGACCTCTAAATTTTTTGGGCTTTAGCTTGAGATCTTGTAAATGGACCTTGGGCTCTAATTTTGGATTCTACATCGAAGGCCTAGCTCATCTATATATAGAGTCAGTCGAAGCACTAAACCAACATGGTAATTGCCTACACCTCCTTGATTTGGGCTTGGGAGCATATTCATGCTGACTCAACATGTTCCATATCTAGAACTTGTGGGTCTCAAGTTGAGGTATGTTGTTAATTGCACTTTCAAATTATGCACCTTATATATATGTTTAAACTGTTTCGTGCGATGGAATGAGAAGTATGTTACCAGCAATGACGAAATATTGCATGTAAATGAGCTAGATGGTTTTCACAAACATAAGTTGGATCCCAGATAACACTTTAGTTTAAATATCTATAATACAAATTATGTTTTAACATAATTTAATACGCGTGTGATCTAGAGTCGCAAAGAGCAAATCAGACATCTATCGATACATGCTCGAAGCTTTGACATATGGTTAAGACGAGTCCTCTTATCACTTGGAAGAGGGTTGAGTGGAATTTACCGAATAGAGTCACATCACCTTATTCCAGTGATGTAGCCCTATTGACCCTAGCTTCAAAAGGGTTGATGGTCATAAAAGCGGATGTCGACCGGGTTGATTACCACCACATATTCCGCTTGGGAGAGAGGGATTACCTCGTCGAGGGCCTACATGAAGATGTGGACAGGAAGACAATTAACAACCAATACATGTACTTCATCATGGGCTTTGTATTTAGTCCCCGACAGATCCTCACCATACTATGTTGAGCACCTGGAGCGATGTAAGTCCGATAAGTATTCATCCAATTCAATATTTATGTAAGTGCTAATTTTACATACTATTTTTCATGTAAATGGGCATATAGACTTGGGTCATCTTTCACCATACGGTCTTATGGATGATCACCCCTTACAGGGATGTGTTGATATGTACGAGCTGATATGCAGAGAACTGGATGAGGGTGTACATATTGGTGACACATATTACGGATCGTAAGGGTGTCGCACCATGATCGAGTTTTGGCCATCTAACATGTCCTTACGACGATCCAGCCCTTCTACATATCACCTACATGAGTCGCACCACCTATCTTCCACAAGATGATGACACACACTGCCGAGGATCTTACGAGAGGCAGTGCGATGATCTTCCATCCTGCACTCAAGACACACTGAGTGGTGCGATTACAGAAAAAGATGTTTAGAGACGATACTTTTGTGTCTGTACTACATTTTATTTATCTATTTCATTACAAAATTGAGAGTCATGTACACGTTAAATTTGGTTATGTCATAATGAACTTCTTATTATTTGTCCATTTATGAAATAAATTTGTTAACTTCATATGATTGTCATCATTAAACTATTACCAACTTGATGCGGTCACGAACCATTTCAAGTTTAAACTGCACTTTTTTTTCTTTGTTTTTAAAGTAGGTTTATTACTCTTTACTTTTTAGAAGAACAAAAAGTGAAGGATTAAGATTTGTTTGATGAGTACGGAACTCTATGTATACGTGAAAATCCTGGTTCTCTTCATAGTCCTAAATTGTGATGCTGTTACTCATCTCACACAAATCATACTTTAAAAAAAATTAACTTGAAGCTAGTTGCCCAATTAGTGGGTGACTAGCGACTTAACGACAATGCCCATGCCATGTCAGTCAATGGGTGTAATAATTAGTATACTTATTCTTAATTTTTTTATTGATACTTAATTAACTAATTAATATACTAACCATACTTAATTTAAAAAAAATTGCCTTTGTTCTATTACAAATGTTCTATTAGAATGATGACATTAAGGTTTAAAAAAAACATATATTTGCTTTAATTTGATAAAAACTTATTAAAAAAATTAATTCATTTCAACATGTTCATCTAATATGAACAAATATGCACATAAATGACATTCAATTTTAGAATGCGGCTATAATTCTGACTTGGTGTCGTGAGCTGAACGACAGGTGCGAGAGCGACCCAAAAAAATGGACTCTTCCTATTAAGAGGTGAGAGGCTTAGAGATCAGTGAATGGGATGCTCAGAGGGGAGCTTGGCGGTTTGAGAAGTCCATTTTTACAACTACATGTGAGAGAGAGAGAGAGAGAGAGAGAGAGAGAGAGAGAGAGAGAGAGAGAGAGAGAGAGAGATCCTCTTCTTGGAATCATTGGTCTGAGCTTGATGGCGACAAGATTTTGGGATGTTTAGGTGTATGAGATGTCCAGCGAAAAGAGGGTTGTGAGCCACAAAAATAGGGCGGAGTTCCTGCGAGAGAGACTGCAAGAAGTCTGGACTGGAAGAGATTCAGAAAAAAAGGTGCCAGCATTGTAAATATGGAAAATCCACACCTAACGTTTGCTTCTGTTTTGCCATTAACTTCAAAATGGAAAGTGAATTTTTTTCTCTATTCTTCTTTTCCATTTATATGAAATTTTCTCTCTATTCTTCTATATCAGTGGTATAATTCTCTCTCTTCTTCGTACTCTAATACTCTACTCTTATGTGGGTTTGAGTTTCTGTTCTATATCCCAAAGCGATGTGGATACTTCAGAACCTGATTGGATCATAATTCTCCACTCCGCGTGCTTCCGTTTGAGCTCTCTATCAACTGTTTCGGCTTGGTTTCTGGTTGCCGGTGCTGGAGTTTTGGGTTTCAATTTAAGGAGGGTGACCCTCGGATCTCTTTATTGTGAGCATCTTTACCACATTATGATTTCTTTTGTTTGGAGATATTGTGAATGTGATGCATAGTTTAGCTTGTTGATGGTTACAATCACCAAGCAGCGGGCGACGTCGACATAGGCGGCGGCAGACAGACGTTAGGACGGCCATAACACTTTACACTGGATGATGTATTTGAAATTAGCCCAATCGGGTGAATTCCAAATACACCAAAAATGACCTTTATAATGTATTCTAAATACATTACATTACCTTGAAAATTTTACTTTGCATCATGCCAACCACAAAAAAGTTCAAACCCCTGCATTTACTTTACTTTACACCCAAAATTCAGGCAACCAAACAACCCTTCTTTATGTGTTTAAGGAATAATCTAGGAGTTTTTGAGACTCTCTAGAATAATATAGATGTCCAAAAATTATATAGAATATTTTATAAATCTTTACACAAATATTATTATATTTTAATATAGAATAATCTTAGAAGTGGTGAAAGACACTACCTCATTTGTAATCAATCCAAATAGATTCAAAGTCTTATAATATTATTTTATCATAGTAAAGATTTCTTTATTTTTCGCTATCTCATGAAATATTGTGTTCAAGCTCATTGTTGATGTGTGTCAAGCTAACTTAGCATCAAGAGAAAATGTTTCCCATGACAAGTGCTATCAAAGTAGTTCATCCCAAAGTAAAATAAAAGCTAGGTTGATACCAAAGTGAAGTGGAAGCTAGATTGATATTAGGGCAATGCGGTTTCAAAGACATGATTTTAGCATAACATTATGGAGTCTTGCACTTAAGCCAAGGTTGACAAGAGTAAAGTGATCCTAATAGCATCCAAGCCAAGGGGATAGTCTAAGGATAAGTCTCTACATTTGGATTACGCTTAGATCAAGAGGAGGAGATCATGAATGATATGAGAGCTTAAATAAATGACACAAACAAAGTGGTGAGTAGCCTAGTAGGAGAGGGTTTCACTATCCACACTATAATACTAAAAAAAAAATTTAGTTTTTTGGATGAAGGGCCAGAGATGCGCAAGGAGTAAATAGGGAATTCCATGGGAGGCACCAAGCTTACAAGTCACAGATGAGCAAAGTATCTACATGAATTAAGGATGTGGTGAGGATATGGCCCTTGGCAAGAACACATTAACGTACCACATTAAGAAGGATAGAAAATCAAAATCTTAAAGAAGTTGATAACTTTTCATGAAGGCTAAAGAAAACATAGATGATAAGATTCGACATAAGGATGACTCTTACCAAGATTCTACCTTAGTAGGAAGCAAAGAAACAGATAAGCTAAGAAATGAAAGGGGTCTAGACAGGCCATGTAATAATTATCTAGTTATACATGAATTCATTGGACAAGAATTACCCTCAAAAGCAAGCCCTAAGCTCATTCCTTGTAAGTCATCAAGAGAGAATAAAAATGAGGATGATGATAATGTGTCATGCAACAAGATCTACACAAATACTAACAACATAAGGTATAAATGAATATAACATGCGAGTTGAAACACTTTAAATTAAGAAAGCTAACCAAAGGGAAAGAGCATCACAGGCTATGGTGGATAAGTTGGAAGACGTGGGTAGTCACTTGGCTTCAATTAGAAGAGATTAGGAGCTAAGGTTTGAGAAGAACATGTCAGTGTTAAGTGATAGTTCTCAAGGAATTCAAAGTTGCCTCATCTGTGGAGCTATTTGAGTGCTTACCACCAAGCAGTTCAAGCATGATAACGAATATGCAAAGCCAATCAATGGAATCATTAAATCTTTAGTGCACAAGAGGATGGGACAAAGTGGATAAGACTACTCGACATAGGAGCTATCTAAACATCTAAGGAGGACATGCATTAATCTAAAATGATATCTAACATTACATTAAAGAAAATCATGATGAAGGTGTCCCCAAATTAGGCATGGGAGAATGTCATGCCCTCAAGTTGATCAAGGAGGACAACCTTACCCTATTGGGTATATCATGGTAAGGTTGGACAAGAGAGTTCATTAGGATCATATTCATGTGGTAGCATATGGTGCTAGAAAATTCTAGAAGATTCTACATAAATCAAACTCATCTGGAACTTCATATGTAACTTCATATGTCACTTGAGCGAATATGCTTGTCAAATATGTAACTTCATATGTCACTTGAGCGAATTTAATAGTTAATTATTGAGGATGTAGTAATATATGTGTCTAGGCCAACTTAGATCTATTGATGAGTTTGAACTTCATATATAACAATTTGTAGGTGATCCGAGTTGATTCATATATAGTAACATTCTAAACACAATTAAGGTTCTCATGATGTCAAACTTAATCCAAATGAAAATAAGTGTAAACTACTAGAATCAAGAAAAATTATGCATGACCACAAAGAAGACCAAATTTTAAATCACTTCAAGCTCACTCAGCACTACTAAATTCAATGTAGCATTAAAACACATCAGCACAACCAAAGGTCTACATAAGTAGGTGTTCAGCATCATTTCCTTAATCAAATCGCATAAGTGAAACATATATAGTTTGCTCCAGTAAACATTAAGGAATGCCACAATACAATAACTGATAATGAACTAATTTTGGATGAATTTGAACTCTTTATCTCCCAAATAGTAAACAAGTACAAATACCAACAATCACTCAACTGATTGTTCTGACCAGTAACATGCTAAGCTACACATCACATTTACAATATCTCCAAACAAATGAAATCATAAAGTCGTAAAGATGCTCATAATAAAGAGATCCGAAGGCCACCTCCTTTAAACCCAAACCTCCAAAGACACAACTAGAAACCAAGCCAAAATAGTTGATGAGAGCTCAAACTAAGCTCTTGGAGCAGAGTTATGATCTTATCGTTAAGTATCCAAATAGCTTTGGGATATAGAACAGAAACCTTAGCCCACAGAAGATTAGAGTATTGGGAGTACGAAGAAGAGAGAGAATTATACTACTAAAAAAAAAGAACAGATGATGGAGAATAGGAGGATGGCCTATTTACTAACAACTTGTTTCCCGCTGTTGTGTGGTTCCGGTTATTGGAATCGTAGCTTAAAAGAAGTGCCAAATCTATGTGGCAAGACAAAGCTTCCACCACCCACTAAGGGTGTTAAAATGACTCGACTTGATAACCCGAATCAAAAAAATCTAGGTTCGAGTTGACCTAAATAATTTTCAGATTAGGTTCAAGTCCACGAAATTTACCCATTTAAATATTTGGGTCGGGTTGACCCGCTAACCTGAAATTGACCTAATTTTGACCCGTCAATTAAAAATTGACTCATTTTTTATCCATGAACCTTGAAATTGACCTAATTTTTACCTGTGAATCTTAATTTGACTTGATTTAATCTAATTTTGATCTAATACATTCATAAATATACGATTTGGATCGTGTTCAAGTCAATCGGGTTAAAGGCAGGTCAATTTTGAGTTGAGATTTTTGACCAGTTTAATAAACGAGTGGGTTTGGGTCAAGCTTATTTATGACGGGTTAATTTTGAGTGACCAACCCACAACCCAAATTGACATTACCACCTAGAGGCAATGACAGGACATGACATTAGTTTATGAAATGGCTATTTTAGGCACAACGCTTTTCGATATTTTCTGTGGCCCCATGCACGGGTAGGACACTTGATATGTAAAATATATTAAAATAATAAAAGGTTAGTTCAGTCTTTCTGGGTCAGAGCTGTACAAAGAAGATTGGCAAACTTCGAGTTTATGACCATAATCGGGTCGGATCTGAAAGCTGGTATCCGTTAATGTTGACACTAATAGGTGACGCCTAGTCATCATTATTAATCTATGCTAATTTTTAAAAAAATTAAATATTCAAGGGCACACTCAAGCACATTCGGAGACAACAACTAAATTTTATAATTTTTCTTATATGAGATAATAAAATTAGTCATTTCCCCATAAAAATTATTTTTACCATTTATTTTTATCCTAACTTATAAATTTGACCCTCCTAAAAATTGAGGCTTATTCCACCCCTATATACATATTTGATATAATTAGATGAACTCTAAGATGAATTTTATAAATTATAATTAAACTAATAATATTATGAAAATTTGTATTTTGTGTTATTTAAACATAATATAAATTTAAATTGAATGATAAAAAATAAAAATTTATGATGAATTTGACAATTATGATAGATAATTTTAAGAATGGCTGTATAAGATAAATGGTTAAAATAATATTGATTGAAGATAGAGTGGTTGAAAGTTATATAATATGAATATGTTTGAAGAAAAGTAAAAAAAATATGCACGTTAGAGAATTTGATAAAATGAGTCAAAGAAATGTTAAAGAAAAAGGATAAAATTAAAAGTATATCATTAGAAATTATTAAAAATAATTTGCTAAGAAAACTTTGACATGATAGATAAAATTTAATATGAACTAGCAAAAAAACAAAAATCTATAACACTTTATTACTCCCCCAAATTGATTAAGAGGTCAGCCTAACCCTCTTAGACATAACATAAAAATGTTGGACAAAAGAGTTCACCAAAATCATACAAAAGTGCAGTTACTTGGAGTTGAAAGATTTAAGAGGACTTTACACAAGACCCAAATCATCCAAAAGACCCTAGAAGGCTCCAGAGAATGTTGGATGCTTTAAAGGTTTTAGGAATCTCTCTAAGTGTTTAAGGAATAATCTAGAAGTCTTTGGGATTCTCTAGAATAGTATAAATGTGCAAAAATTATATATAGTATTTTATATATCTTTACTCATATATTATTATATTGTAAATTGTAATATAAAATAATCTTAGAAGTGGTGAAAGACACTGCTTCATTTGTAATCAATCCAAGTAGAATCCAAGTCTTATAATATTATTTTATCTTGGTAAAGATTTCTCTCTACTCACTATCTCATGTAGTATTGTGTTCTAGCCCACTGCTGATGTGAGTCAAGCTAACTTAGCATCAAGAGATGTTTCCCATGACAAATGTCAAAGAAGTTCATCCCAAGGTAAAATGAAAGCTAGGTTGATCTTAGAGCTATGTGGTATCAAGTGCATGATTTTAGCATAACATGTGTGGAGTTTTGCACTTAAGCCAAGGTTGACAAGATAAAAGCAATCCTAATAGCATCCAAGCAGAGGGGATAGTCCAGGGATAAGTCTCCAAATTTGATTTATGCTTAGATCAAGAGAAGGAGATCATGAATGGTATGAGAGCTTAATAAATGACACAAACAAAGGGTGAATTGCTTAGTAGGAGAGGGTTTCACCATCCACACTATAATACTAAAAACTTTTATTTATTTATTTGGATGAAAGAGCAGAGATGCGCAAGGAGTTCATAGGGAACTCCATGGGTGGCACCAAGCTTACAAGTTAGCGATGGGCAAAGTGTCTGCATGAATTAAGGATGTGGGTGAGGATATGAACCTTGGAAAGAACACATTAACAACGACATCTACCTACCATATTAAGAAGAATACGAAATCACTAATAGAGAGGATTGATAAACTTAGTAGCTCATATAGTGATTAAGATAATATTATTCAAATATGTAGAAAGAAATTTAGCTAGATTCTCACAGCTATGCAACTAACAAAATCAAAAGCTAAAGCTCACTCTCAAAAAGTAAAAACATATAAGTATATAAGCGTATAATATATGTTGGAATGGGAGAACATAAGTGCATGGTTTCACAAGCTAAACCTCCCTAAAAATCAAAAGCTAAACCTCCCTGATTTGTTCTTGGATCCAAAGCAAGGGATAAGATGCAAGTGCATGGTTTCACAAAATGCAAAATCATTAGGCCTCTATTTTATCAAAAAAGTAATAATAATTAACATAAAAACAAAATTATTTGAAATTAAATAAATTAGAGGTCTAAAAATTCGAAGACCAACGTTCGTTGATCTTACATTCGACCAAAAATTTTATGAAGGTTTCCACCATTGACCTTGAGTTTGTTGATCTTCCCCAAGCTTCCCGACAACCAGAGGACTAATTTCAATTGAAGCCGACCACCAAAGCTTCAGGTATTGATCTTCTGAGCCATCCACCTCAAATTGGAGCTTGTGTTGATCAGTAGGGTTTCATCTCCACTAGACAAAGCTTCCTCAATCACTTGTGCCCAAGATCTTGAGTTCTGAAGATGTATGCCATTGAAACCACCTTGGGTGAAAAATGAGTTAGAGAATTTTGAAGAAAACTTGCATGTCATGTGATCTTAGCCGTTGGACCATTCTTCGCGAAGGTGTAGGATCCGTTTGGATTCGATCCGAGCTTAGGTGAGTTCGGATCTCACGAGCAATGGCGGACGGAATCCATTCTCCCTCACTTGTGTAATGATAGATCACACACCGTTCATTCTGCATGATCAGATGAATGGTCATGATTAGATCTGATAGATCGATCCGATTTAATCCTATTCAGTCGTGGGATTAATCGTGATCTTAGATTGGACTGCACTGCGATTTGTCACCATACAAGCCTCAGTAGGATTATTTTTCATAACCAATCCCGTGATGCCACGTGAAAAGTACGCCACGTTACTAAGCCACGTGGCGCCAATGAGATTAAAGGTTAATTAGGCTTAATTAATCTATTTTAAGAGCTAAAATTTGTAAAAATCATAACTAATTGTAGAAAAATAAAAAATATATAAATAAATACTTATTTTAAAGGTATTTTAGAGGAGAATTATTTAAAATATTCTTAATTAATTTTGAATAATAATTAAATCTTAATTAAGGTTTAATTATAAAATTAATTAGCTTAATTACTCCTTAATTACTTGACCAATTAATACCAAATTTTATTGGTTGATTTACTAGAATGACCTCTGCCTCCCATAATTTTTTGGAATTTATTGGTTATTTAATTAGGAGAATTGACTAATTAAGCCCTAATTACTCTCTTAATCCAATTAATGGTTAATTAATCCCATGAACAGTAACAAATTGATTAATTAAGTTCATTAATCACTATCCAATAGTGAATAGACTAATGGAGTGGGGTTGAGACCTCTTCTCTAGCCTCTTTCCTTAAGTTCACTTCATTTTTCAAAAGAAATTTATTAAAGCTTAATTAATCAATTAAATTGCTTGATTAAATTAAAATTATAATCACATTAGAACTTAATTAATTAAATCCTGGGTAGATCTTTAGGTGTTTAATAACTTAAAAGGGTCCCTTTTATTTCTTAGGATCATTGCTAATTTAATTTCTAATTCGCATGCATATCATATTGGCTCATAATTATTTAGTTAATTACTTTAAGGTGACATAGGAAAGGGTTAATTAATATACTTAATGCATATTATAATCTAATTAACTCATAAAATCAACTTTATCATGTTTCCTTAAACCAAAACTAATTAACAAACATGAGAATGGGTTAGGATCAGCAAACTTTTCTTACATCCTTAAATAAAATCAAAATATAAAAATGGCATTAAAGAAACTTTGATTTACTTTAAATGGTTTTATTTAGTATGATTGTCCTTAGGAATTAATTTAATTGAATGAAATAATGTATTTATATTTATTTATTCATTTCCAATCATGTTAAATGTTGTATATCATTTGAAATCATGCATTCATCTTTTCAAATTAAATTAAATTATATTATTTTCAAAATTAGTTAAGTTAAATCACACTCTTCTCCCCAATGGAGCCATACTAATTAAACTCAGTCTTGATGCCCTAGTGAATTCAAGCCCATATCCCCTAGTGAATATGCAACACATTCATCAAATCCAATCTTGATCCCCAATGGATCCAAGCTCATATCCCTAGCAAATATGCCCCCAAATTAAACATAAATTATATCAAGTCAAACTTACCATATCCCCAGCAGATAGCTCAAACCTGCTTCCCTAGTGGAAGGTTCATATACCCAATCCATAGCAGATTTTCCTCTTCTATGCCCTTGGCATAAACAACCCACATGTCATATCCAATATATGTGTTATCCCTTAGTGAACCTCTCTTCATGTCCTTGACATGAAGTTCCCATCAAATCCTCCTAAATCCCTTATGCCCTTGGCATAAGGTGAGCTACATTGCACTAAGATCGTGATTCTATCTACCTCTCAGTTTTAAGTTTAGATAGTTCCCGTGAGCACTTGCAATTTTTGGACATGGTTAATCGTATCGGTCAATGCCAATACGTGCAGTGTGTCTTGTAAGTTATACCAAACCTATTGGGGGTCCTTTTGTTAACCTCACTTTTAGAGTGAGGATTTAGTCTTCCCTTCTTAGACTTAGGGGTCTTCTAGATATTAAGATTTCCTTAGTCGTATGACACTTCTAGCAAATAGGTGAACACTTAACCTAAGCCTAGAAATTTATAAGGGTTAACCATAAGATTAGGTTATGCATTAGGGATTAGGTTGATCTACCTATCCCATGACTTAAACCCAAGCTATGATCACTTTCTTAGACTAGAACTAAATTCAATTCATATCAAACCCAAATTCAAATCCAAATCCAAATTAAAGATTGAAACCCATGATCAAAATTCCAAACCTAAACTCTAATTAACATAGCTTAAGTTCTATGATCCTTGTCCTATGGACTTAGCCTTAACCAAATTCAAACTGAATCAAGCCTGATTGATCTTCTCATAAATCAATTCTACTCTTCAATTAACAAACCAAATTCTAAACCAATCAAATCAAAGGACCAAAACTAAATCAAACTAGATTAAACTCTTCTCTAAGCCCTATGAACCCATCACATGAGCTTAGCCAAATTTTCCTTCAAATAAATTCAAACTCAATTGATTTATTCATAAATCAATCATATAATCTCCACAAATATAAATCAAATATACATTTAAATCATCAAAATTAAATTAAACTAAATCAAATCAAATCTTAGCCTTATGAGCCCATCACATAGACTTAGCCAAATTACCCTCCAATTCAATCCAAAATAATTTGATTTTCTCATGAGTCAATTACTGCTTCAATCATGTTCCCAAATATAAATCAAATATACATTTAAATGCCCAAAACTAAATCCAAAATCTCACTCAAACCCCTTCTAGGCCACATAGTCCAACTCCATGGACTTAGCTAAATTCCTTCAATCCAAACCCCAAATTCAATTGATTTTATCATGGATCAATCATACCTTCAATCATGTTCACAAATATAAATGAAACCTACACTCACTCAACAAAATCAAATAAGTTCAATCAAGCCTAACTTAGCTAATTTGACTTAAAATTCTCAAATGAACCAAACTCATTTAAGCCCAAACCAGTTGTAATCAAATTTATAAATCCATCCTAAATCCACATATAAACTAGACTAAACCCAAACCAACCCAAAATCAAACCAACTAAGCCCAATTGGTCCACTTGACCCAAAGTGACCAATTTGACCTATTTGAGCTAAGTTCTAAGCCTACCCAAATTAGATTGAATTAAGCCCATAAAAACCTCCCATCATGATTGATGATCACCTTAGGATGATAATTTATCCTAAATTGGGTCAAACTAAGTCAACTTGGTCATTTGACCAAGTCAACCCGTTAACCCATATGAACCTAAACTAGCCAAAATTCATCCTACAATAAATCAATTGAAACCATTGATTCACACCAACCTATGATCAACAATTGAACATGACTTGACCACCAATTGAGCCAAACCTAACCTAATTGGCCCTTTGACCCAAGTTGAACCAATTTGGCTTAAAAGACCAAAATAGGTTAAATCATGATATAATCCAAATTGATTGCAACCAATGACTCAATTTCATTCCAAATTGATTATTGAACTTGACCAAAGCCATAATTAAACTCAATTTGACCATTTGAACCCAACTTAACTCATTTAGCCTAAATTAACCTAAATGGTCAATTTGGCCTAAAATCCAAATCAAATCCTAGTTAATTTAGGCCAAGGCCTCATCTTCAATTAACCAATTGAACATGAATCTACACACCAATTTTGACCAATTTGGTCATTAACCATTTGGCCCATTTGAATCCAAATGTGCTAAAATCAAATCTAAGCCAGATTGATTGAAACTAATTAAATTGAAACACATCAAATCATCATTTGAATTTGACTAAATTTGACCAATTGGTCAACCTAACCCAACCTAGCCCAATTTGACCTAAAGGATCAAATTGAGCCAAACCCCTTTGAACCAAGCCATCACCACTTGGAATCTGATCCAACTCGAGCCAAACCCATCTTGAGTCAGCCCAAAACTAACCCAAATCCAAATTGAGCTCAACCCAAGGCAAACCCCCCTTAGATTCTCCTTCCCACATGGGTTTTAAATAAAAATAGCAAAGTCCACTCTCCCTTTCATAACTATCTAGGGGAGTATCTAGAGCTTGAAACAAAACTCCCCAAGCCTCCATAGATCACTCCAAGCTTCCCTAAGCTTGAATTCCTTGAAACTGAAATAGGACACCTCCTCCTTTGATTGAAACCCCCTCAAACCTTAACCAAATCCTAATTCCTCTTGCACACACCATCCCCATAACTCATTGAGCAAGAATGAATCATCCCCCAAGCCCTGATCACCGGAGCTAGGAGTTTAATCACCAACGAGCTCCAAATTGATGGAACTTGGTCCATCGAGCGAACGAGGGAAAATTGGCTTGTGTGCTGCTCAATAGAGCCTCGTCTCTACTAGACGAAGCTTCCTTAATCGATTGTGTCACCGACCTTGAGCTCCTATGAGGTAATTCTTCAAAACTGAGTTTTTGGTGATATTTTGTTGGAGCTTTGTGAAGGAAATTTGCATCTCATGTGATCGTAATCGTTGGATCCCCTCCGATCGACGTCATGTCCTTTTGGAGTTGATCCGAGCTCGAGTAAGCTCGGATCAAGTGATCAATGGTGGATGGACTCCATCTCTCGTTGCTCACGAGATAATAGATCACGCACCATCCAATTCACATGATTGGAACAGACAGCCATGATTAAATCTCGTTAGATTATTTGATTTACTACCTTAAGAGCCATGAGTTTAATCCTAGCCAACTGATCTTAGATCAAATGTCAGTGATTAAAAGCATCCCGCCGCATGCAAGGCCAGATAGCTTTTAAAAAACCAATCGCGATGCCACATGGAAAGTCGCAATGCACCACATGGCTGATTGGATTAAGCTTTAATTAGGTTTAATTAATTGATTTTAAAGGCTAAAACTTCTAAAAATCTTAACAAATCATAGAAAAATAATAAAATAAATATAATACTCATTTTAAAGGTATTTTAGAGGAGAATTATTTAAAATTAATTTCAAGTAATTTTGAATAGTAATAGAGGCTTAGTTTAGGTTTAATTGAAAACTTAATTAGCTTAATTACTCCTTAGTTACTCAAGTAATTAATTCTAAACTTTCTAAAATTGTTTAATGGGATGATCTGTGCCTCCCATAATTTTCTTGGGACTTATTGCTTGTGTAATTAGGAGAATTGACCAATTATAGTCCTAACTATTCTCTTAATCCAATTAAGGGTTAATTAAACTCATGAACAATAACAAATTGGTTAATCAAGTTCATTAATCATTGTCCAACATTGAATGGACTATTGGGATAGGGTTGGGACCTCTTTCCCTAAGTCTACTTCACTTTTCAAAAGAAAATTAATTAAGGCTTAATTAGTTAATTAAATTGCCTAATTAATTAAAATTAAAATCATGATCATATCAAAACTTGATTAGTTAAATCATGGGAGACTTTTCTGTGTTTAATAACATAAAGAAGTTTAAGAAAATTATGACTAATTTACATGTGTGAGGAAATGATAAGAGGACTTAATTAAGTTCCTTCGTATAACTAACCATCAATTGTGAGCCAATTGCATTAGGCCACTTCATTTCATAGGATCATTGCAAATTTATTTTCTATTCATATGCATACCATGTTGGCTCATAATTATTTGGTTAATTATATTAAGGTAGCATAGGTAAGGGTAATTAATTGATTTGACTAAGGGTTTAACTTAATTAATTCATAAAATTCACCTAATTTCCTCTTCTTAAACTAAATCATATTACCAATGTGGGAATGAATATAGATAACAAATGAGTGTTCTCCCCCTCTTTAACATCAAATCAAAATCCAAAACTAAATTAATAAAGAAGCTTTGGTTTACATTAAATGATTTTATTTAGTTTGTTTGTCTTTACAAATTAATTGGATTGAATGATTCACATTCTTGTATTTGATTATTCCTCTCCAATCATGCTAAATATTGTATGTCATTTGATTTCATGCATCCATTTCTTTTCAAAATCAATTGAATTAAATAATATTTCCTTTATGTAAGCTTGCATATGTTGACTTAACTTAATATATGTGTGGCTATTATCACTATTAAATCTAAATATATTTTCTAAAAGTTTACAAACTAAATTATAATATCTGTAGCGATGATAGTAGTAAATACATAGGAGATGTAAATGTTTATAATTTAAGTGAATGAAGCGAAGTCTCTCTCTCTTTATTCATATGTTAGTTTACATAAGCTTGAATGATAGTGGATATGTAGTCTAGACATCCAGAGAATACGAGGCTTTAAGTAGCCCCAAGGAGGTCATTTGATTGCCTCACTTCCTGGTTAACGAAGGCACGTATCCATTTGATTTTATTCTTATGTATTTTAATGTTAGAATTTAGATAAAGATTTAAATCATATACATAAATGATTCAATTAAAGAAAATACAATCTTTGCATGCTTATCATCCTCTTAATCATGAATACATGTGCAGGTATTTAAAGAAAGAAGGTATATAGCCTAGACATCTCAGGAATACGAGGCATTAAGCAACCCCAATGAGGTCATTTGATTACCTCACTTTCCTAGTTAACAAAGGCACACACTTGTTTATTTCTTTTATACATGCATGTGCATATTTGATTAGGGAATGATAATCCTTTTTATTGAAAATGCATGCATTCATAATTATTTAAATGATTAAATTATTTGAATATGTGATTTAGAGTTCTCTTTCTTATATTCATAGATGCAAAGTTAAATAAGCCTGAATGATGATGGGTATATAATCTAGACATCTCGAGAATACAAGGCTTTAATTAGCCCCAAGGAGGTCATTTGATTACCTCACTTCCCTGATTAACAATGGGTATGACATTGAGGTATGATGTACTATCTCGAAAGATAGAAGCATCACCCTTCAATGTACATAATCACCTAATAAGGACTCCTAAGGCATGATGAGTCTTCGAATGTACCAAAGATTTTTTCCTCTTTACATGGATGAAAAAAGCAGGGTTTATAATAAATCGGGTTCTAAAATTCCCTATAGAGGCAAGCCTCTATAGTTAATTACAACTTTAGAAATAAAATTTCCTAAGAATACTCTCGATTAAAGTAAACAATTATCATCTCCAAAGATTTCAAAGCTAGGCTATCAAAGGATTGACTATATTTGGAAGATCAATTATGATAGATCAAATGGAGAGACTTATTTCGGAAGCCAAAGAAGATGAATAGAAAATGCTCATGATACTAGGAGGACTAATGAGCATTCCAATCTATCCTATAATTTGGCATTATATATTTGAAAGTGAGGGACTTATTTATTTGAGTTAAATTTTATCAGATTGCTAGGGCTTATAATCCAACAACACAAGATTATGAAAATACCTATGAGGTGAGAATTTATGCTTGTAGCTGAAAGAAAATAACTACATTGGATCCTAAATCTAGGGAGAATTAGCACAAGCTAAAGCATGACCTAAATATAAGCAACGATGGGCATAAGATTTACCTCCACTAGAGAGGATAAGCCGCCCAACTTCTGGACATACAACCTCCTAGAATGGCCACCATTTAACTCCTCTTATGATTCAAATCCATGTGGTCCGGTCATTTGAAATTACAAGATAGTTGGGCTGTTATTTATTTAGAAAAGAGACTCATCCTCAGGGAATCTACTATTGAGAAGAGCTTCTTGGTGTGCTAACCATATAAGACTCATCCTCTAAACTAGATTCTAAGTCTACATAAATAGTAGGTGTACTCCTGGTGGCTGGGACATACCTCCTATTGGGTGGCCAATAAGGAGGTCTTCCAATCCCTAGGACTACCTCTAGATTGGCCTCTTCCTCTGCCTAGTCGAGGTTGGGTCATCTTACCCATATGTTCGAATGGAGTAACGAACTGTGGGTGAAATCTAATTGCAGACTCTACGTCCTCCCCTGAGTCCATTTCTCACTCCCTTTTATTTTATTTTATTTATTTTGTTTTTTTCTGTTTCTTTTTCTTTTAATTTTTCTTTTCTTTCTTTTTGTCCCACATGGGAATTTTGACTAAGTTCCCGAGAATACTTTTGATTTTAGGGAGGTAGTAAGCTTATATCCCGACCTCGTGAACTGTAAATGGCTTGAGATCTCCTTTGACATAGTATTCAATCCCACCTCTCACAAACTTTATGCAATGATGTAGAGAGGATGGAACGGTGTTGTTCTCATATATCCACGGTCTCCCAAGAAAAGTATTGAAAGATGTATCTGATTATGATGTGAAACTTGGCTTTAGTCTTCTAATCATCTATCTCTAGTTGCAACACTATAGAGCCTAAGGCCCTCTCTCCTTGTTCATTGAATCCTCTCAACATCATCCTCTCCTTTTGGAGTTTATAGATGTTGATCCTCAAGTTGGCAAGGGCTCTTAGGCTCATAATATTGACTAATGCACCAAGTCAACTAAAACTCTAGATAGCCTGTATCTGGCAACATCCACTATAATGGAAAGAAGACGGTTGTGTATGATTATCCCTAGAAGTAAGTCTTCATCACTGAATGTAACTCCTAAGATTTTCTTTGAGTGGTGCACCTCCTCTTCAGTAGCAGTCAACTAAGCTAAGCATACCTCCAGATCAAGTAAGGCCTTGATTAGAGATTTTCTCATATCTTTGGATAAGATAAGGACGTCATATATGCTTAACTTAGCTAGCAACTTTCTAAGATGAGCTTGGATGTTCTAATCAACTCTGGTTTGGTCCTCCATAAGTATATCCATAGGTGGAGCATCCTGTGGAGGGGTTATCTGTTTGCTAGAACCAATGACTTGCTTACCCTTATCCTAAGGTGTTACCCTAAGAGGTAAAACTTTGCCACTGTGTAGGTTGACTTCAGTGACTTCTTGGAATGATGGTTTTGTGGAAAGTTTTGCCTTCTCATCTGGAATACCTACAACTTTTCCTATGGGATCCTTAGAGTTGGATGACTCCAAGTCAATCTCAAGAGGTGAACCTGATTGATTCAAAGAAGGAAAATCTAACTCTGAATCAGAAAAAAAAGGATTGAAACTACTAGCTTATTATTAGACGGAAGAGCTGAATAAAATTAGAGCATCGGCAGACAAGATATAAGTAGAATCAACCTTCATCATTAATTTCTTTTTGGGTGGAGGTACATGATAGAAATCAAGTAAAATAAGCAGAGTAAGGGATTTGATGCTCTTATTCGCTGATACAATGCTCCTACTGGTAGAAGAAGAGCTACCAGAAGAAGTAGTAGCTGCAATAGTAAAAGGAGTGCTAGACTGCGCAAGACTACAGACTATCCCAGCAAGTGGTGAATGCGATGGATGTCACCCTCCTTTCCTTTGAACTAGCAAACCTTCCTTGGTTTTGGAGGTTTGAGCTGCTTCAAGCACTTATAAGGAAAGTTTCTTGATCTTATTAATGATCTTTTTAGAGGTATGAGATAAGGAGATATCTCAATCTTGTTTGGTCTTAAGAGGATCGCAAGTATCCCTGAGAATTACTTTAACAGAATTGGATGGTTGTTCTAATAGATATTCCTTAGGGATAATTATAGCTCCTGACTTGTAGCTATGCTCAAGCTAGTCCTTAAAAGTGATATAATCCTCCAAGACATGGCCTAACATACAGCGGTAGGGGTAATGGCTAAAATCATTACTCTTGCCCACTTCCTCTAGCCTCTTAGGCTCTAGTAACAAAAAGTTAGGTTTCTTTAAGAGATTCTTAAAGTTTTTTCTAACTACCTCCCTCTTGAATGAATATTGCTTATTCAATCTATCAGAAAGAGTATGTCAAAAATAACTACCTGATGGTAGATATGAATATCGCTGTTGGGTAGGCTGCTGTGGAGGCAGCAATGGCCATTATGGTAGCTGAGGTGGCCGATATGATGGCCGAGGTAGTGGTATAGGAGGTGGCAATGGATGCTGGTGAGCTCATGGTTCTCTTACTGAACTCTGCTACTCTCTATCCACTAAACCATCCCTAGCTTCTTTTCAAACACCTTCTGTGGCTTAGGCTTAGATGATTGGTTCGAGAAGGGCAACTGTTTGACTTTCTCTTATAGGCTAGCCACCTTGTTGATTAATTTCTTAAAGGTTTTGATGGTAAAACCCTTAAGCATGAAGAAGACTGGGCCATGGATATTCTTGAGCAGAATCTCAATGGCATGCTATTCGGACAGCTATGGCTCATATTTTATGCTTAGGTTGCACCACCTAAGAATATAATCAACAAAAAACTCATTGGATTTCTGCTTTTTTACAATAAGGCCACATACAATCACTCTTTATTGAGCTCCAGTAAATCTCTTGATGAAGAGATGCTCTAACTCATCAAAAGTCTTAACCAAACCATTGGGCAGTTCAGCGTACCAATCAAATGAAACCCCTACCAAGTTATTGATAAAAAGTTTGAACAGAAGTGTGTCACTGCCATCGGTGTTGCAATAACTGGCTCTAAAGTGTGCAATATGTTGCCGGGGTTCCCACTGCCATCAAAGATCTTAAAGAAAGGTGGCACAAAAGCCTTAGGGTATTGATCTACATTAAATTCCTCCTAGTATGATCTACCCTTTGGAATGGATGAGCTCCTCGGCTTGCACTAACACCTCCCTCACATGCTGTTCCATCATATGCTTGATATCTTTCTCATGCATGAGGTGCTATCTATGACCTTCCTATGCAAACACTGTAATCATCATCTGGAGTGCACCGGGATGATGTAAATTATGTACATCAACTCGTCGGCCACTACCATAGGAGAAGACCGAGACTTGAGCAGTTCAATGCTACCACTACCATCAACTCCTCCACCCTCTTCTCTATCCTGTATATCTAATCATTCTTTTGATTGAGCTGGTGGAGGAGGTGCTGAGTCAAGAGAGAAATGTCACCTTCCTCGACCATAGCACCTTTCTAACTATGTTGATCTCCCTACAAGGATCCTCGGGTGTCGACCATATGGACCTCGGCTATATCATCCAACATGTCATCTTCATCAGGATCAAAGCTAACTCTACCCTCCTCCTAATCTGAGTGATCATTGCCAATAATCTGCTTGACTGAAGTGCGGTCCTCTATGATGTCATCTAATGAACAATCATCTACCCTACCTAGCTCTACTAGAATGTAGATTGGCTGTCAATTGACCACAAGATTGTGTTCTATAGACTGTATATACAAAATGCTTTGCGCTGGCAGGGTGCACTCCCTAACTGGCTCAACTACCATTGGGACTATGTCAATGTCCCCTCCCATCTCTCCTTATGACTGCTGTGGAGGTGGTACGACCATGGCACTCTTGGGTTGCCACTCCCTCCTGACCATGGCTGAGGTGGAAAGTCGAGTAGGGGAGCTCGATCTCACCTCAATGGGTGGAATGGATGGAGCGGGATCCTTGGTAGCCAGATCACCAATGGAGATGGTCTTTCCCTAGATGGGGGCTTATGAAATTTGGTGAGGATGGTAGATGCTGTAAGCTAGATGGGTGATGGTGGACGACGAGTGGAGTAATGTGATGGTAAAAACATCACCTGCCTATTAGCCAGAGATATCCTAATACGTAGAATGGTGCTAGTGAGAATGATGTTGTCTGAATGATTAGTCTTGACAGGGCGCCTATCAGGGAAGTCTGTCAAAGTGGAGGCCACCAACTATCTGGTGTACCTCCTCCTCTCTCACTTGGTAGCTTAGGCAACAACTCTAGCCTCCATGGCTCTCTCTCGATGAATTTGACCTCTAATGCTCCTAGGGATCAAACTCCTCAAATTATGTAAAAAGCCAGGCTCTGAGCATCCATGAGCTCTGCCAGCCTTATGTAGAATAGTTCATAGACTGGCATAGGGCTTCCTCCTATCCCTAGCCAGTGTCTCAATCTCTGTTTATGGTGGCAATGTAATAATCCTCCTATAGTCCTCCTCTCCTTTTAAAGCTGAGAGGGGGTAGAACCTACTACCACTCAAGAGTGGAGAGGTCTCACGAGGGAAACCCTCCTCAACTACATGAGAGGCATCATTAATCTGCCTCGCCTCATGCTCACAGTATTGCTTAACCTTTCAATTCTTGTTACGACATTATATCTTAGTAAGTGGGGTGGAGCGGAAGCTAGAACTTACCTCAAAGGTAGGGGAGACTATCTCGGAGGCCAAGATAGCCTTCCCCTTAAAAATGGGGGAAACTAATGAGGAGTTTCTAGCCCTTGCTAGGACTGCAACAAGGGTAGTTGACTGAGTAGGTATTGAAAAAATTGACCCTAGCACTGATACATATCAGGGTGTGGGAACCACAATGACTTTCCTCTTCAATGAGGGGAACTCAAGGTCAGATGGGAAGTCGAAGCAGAGAAGTGGCTTCTGTCTTGCCACCTCCTCCCTGCTAACGGTCACGAGGGCTGGCCCCCTCGCAAGTGTCTCTAACAGCCTCGAAGCCACACCCAACTAAATCACATGCGTGGTGGTAGTGGTGAGTATGGCCTAATCCAAGGCCAGGTCCACACTAGACGGGAAAGAGAAGATCATCTTGCTGGCAGACATGGTGGAAGATTATCCACATAAGGGACTAATAATTGAACTGGTATCTATGCATTTGAAATAGAGCTGAATCAGACCCTTGCTTTGATAAATGCCTCTAATTATTGGTTTCTAGATTTGACTTTGGAATTTGAACCCACACTTAACAAATTTAGGTAGGCTAAGTGGGGTTCATTTAAATTGGAGAGATTTAAGAATTTGAGGAGAGACTTTGCCATAAGATTTTGATTTGGAATCCATATTCAACAAACTTAAGTATGTTGAGTGGGACTTATTTGTTTGGAAAGACTTTGGAGATATATGTATTATATATTTTATTTGAAAAATGATTTGGAAAACCTTTATTTAGAAAATTTAGGTATGCTAAAAAGGTTTCAATTATATGTTTTGAAAATTTTTGAAAGCATTTTGTCTTAATGATTTAATTTGTTGTTTGTTAGTATATGTTGATTTGATATGATTTGGAGAACTCTCATTTAAGTATATTAAATGGAGTTCAAATTGTGTTTGATATTTGTTGATTTGATTCCACTTTGAAAAAAGAGGAGAACTTATATTTGACAAATTATGTATGTCATGTAGAGTTCAAATATATGCATTTATGTTTTGATGTTTGGAAGTCAGACCCACACCTAACAAATTTTTTTGATATGTTAAATGGAGCTCATTATATGTTTGTTTGTTTGTTTGTTAATATATGGGGTTATTTTGGTTTTGAAGATTGGATTCTCATTTAACAAATGTGGGTATGTTAAATGGAATTCAAAAATGTGTTTTAATTTTGTGGTTTGATTTTATCATTGAAAAGGGAACTCTTATTTAACAAATGTAGATATGTTAAATAGGGTTCAATTATATGTTTGATGTTTGAATTTGATTTTGAAAAAAGAACTCTCATTTGATAAATTTGGGTATGTCAAATCAGGTTCAAATGATTTTTGATTTTGTGTGTGATGTTGAATTTGAAAAATAGAACTTTCCCTTAACAAATTTGGGTAAGTTAGGTAGAATTCAATTATATGTTGATGTTGATTGTGTTTTGATTTTGAAAATGGAACTCCACTTAACAAATTTATGTATGTTAAATGGGGTTGGTTAATTTTGAAAAATGTGTTTGAAATATTTTGAAGAAGCTCTCATTTAATAAATTTAGGTATGTTAAATGGAGTTGGTTGATTGATTAATTTTATTTAGAAAAATTATGAAAAGGGTTTTGATGATGCATATTTGTTGAAAAGGATCCTCATTTAACAAATTTAAGTATGTTAAATGAGGTTTGATTGTCTTTATTATTTTAAAAGAGATATGAAAGTTTTATATTTTGCAAATTTTATGTTATGTGAAGTGCATTTCAAAATAATTATATTTAGAAAAATGCTTTTGGAAAATTTTGCAATAGACTTCACTTATTTAGTTTGAATTTTATTAAAACTTTCTTCAATATGGGATGAACCTTGCCTCACCAAGCTAGTGGTAAAGAGGTTTTAAATTTAGTCATCTCCTTTCATTAGTTAATTTACTTATTTGGGGACCTAATTAGAGGTTTTAAGACCTTCATGGAGTGAGGTTTTAGAACTTAAAGGATGTTGGCTAGCTTCGCTTAATGATGAAATAAGCTAAGTGTAAATGAAAAGAAAGATAGTCTTAAGCTTATATGAAATATAAGTCCACTATCGAAGCTTGGAGATAATAATTGTTTATTAAAGATGGAGAGATGAACTCTCCCCAGTGGAGTCACCAAAAAAATCTATGGTGTTTATTTCTAGAGTGTGGGGGACACCACGTAGATCGTAGGAGGTATTTATTGAAGTGATCAGGTATGACATTGAGGTATGATGTACTATCTCGAAAGATAGAGACATCACCATTGAATGAACCTAATCACCTAATAAGGACTCTTAAGGCATGATGATTTTTCGAATATACCATAGATTTTTCTTGCTTTACATGGATGGATAAAGTAAGGTTTATATTAAACTAGGTTCTAAAGTTTTCTATGGAGGCAAGCCTCCATAGTTAATTACATCTTAGTGAATGAAATTCTCTAAGAATATTCTCAATTAAAGTCGACAATTATCATCTGCAAAGATTTCAAGGCTAGACTATCAAAGGATTGGTTGTGTTTAGAAAATCAAGTGGGAAAATTCAAGGAGAAGACTTATTTTAGAATCCAAAGGAAGGAAGTAGGAAATTCTCATGATACTAGAAAGCCTAGTGAGCATTCTAATCTATCCTATAATTGGGCTTTATATATTTAAAAGTGAAGAGATTTATTTATTTGAGTTAAATTTTATTAGATTGCTAGGGCTAATAATTAGCCAACACAAAGTTATGAGAATGCTTAAGAGGTGAGGATTTATGCTTGTAGCCTAAAGGAAATAGCTACCTCAAATCTTAAATCTAGAGAACTTTAATAAGGACATATGGACATAAGGGTTTACCTCCACAAGAGAGAGTAAACCCATCTGACTTCTAGAGTTACAACTGCCTAAAGTGGCCCCCAGCTAACTCCTCCTATGACTTCAAACCCATGTAATCTGGCCTTATGAATTGCAAAATAGTTAAGGCAATTATTTAATTTTAAAGAGACTAAAGTCCTAACCCCACTCTCTAAGAGACTAAAGCATGAGTGGTATGAACATATGACTTAATCTACAAATGCAAAATCCTTTCAAATTTTATATAATTTTGACTCATAGTTTTGACAAAGGCCATAGGATTTCTTATGCCTAAATGCGTGATGAAAATAGATTGTTGGCTAAATCGAGGGAATGGGTATTTTCCAACATAAGGGATGCCCTTAAAGGTCAAACATTCTTTATCATGCAAGGATGGAAATCCCTTATTTTAAGAAAGAAATTATATGCATGCATGATGTGAGACATGCAACATACAACTAAGGGGTTGCTAAATCTTTTAATTATCTTGATTACAGCCTAGGCTTCATGGTGAGGTTATGAGTTATTAAAATTTTAATTTTGAGTGATTAGTTGGGGTTGAAAAATTAATTTTACCCTAAGAGTCTAACGGATCTAGGCCACACATTAAAGCATCAATCATAAGAATCTATGAAAAGCATGCCATCATAATAACACCAATCAATTTTATAAACTAACATAAAAGAATAACAGGCCAGTGAGGTCGGGTACCACTGTACAATCCAAAAAGAGAAAAGATGGGTATTCGAGCTCTACCCTTATACAACCCGAAACATGAAAAAATAATTACAATTCGAGATGAATACATACTATGGGGGAGGTTCTCATTCTTCATATCTTCATTTCTGATTTGATTCCTTCTTTGATTTGGATGGTGCTTGCTTCAAAGGCATCACATGGCATACCATAACAAAGCCTACTGGCCACTACTCATCCTAATCCTCATAATACTAATCTTAATTCTTAATTAGAAAATTACATTTATGTAAAGTAAATCTAACTACACCTGCAAAATAGAGGTTAGCTAAACATACATATAATCTCAAGTAGTTTTATATATATATATATATATATATATATATATATATATATATATAGACTTAGCACCCTACACATGGGTAACCAAGCATGCTAGTCCTAATATAGATTGTGCTTAGGGGGTTTAAACAACCTGTAAAGAGAGCATTTATATTTATTTTTAAGCTTTCCCTTAAGCATAATCTTCTACAGAAAATATGATTAGGCTAAGAGCGGCCTAACATCCAATCTATAAAGCATACACCTTAACATCTAGTCTAAAACATTGCATCATAAAATAAAATATACATAAGATCATGCACCGTCCTAACATAAAGCTGGAAGTGGTGACTTAATTCTAATATGTGTGTTAAGGCTTTGTGTAGTATGTCTTAACTAAGCATTGGAGTTGTATTTCTCTAAGTTTGAAAATTGTTCAAGTTAACATGATGGTGGGTTTCATTTGAAGTTGTTTAATTGATCTATGAATTTTAACATGTATTTTTTTTCATGTGATTTACACTTAACAACTAAGCGATATAAAGAGACGAGAGAGGATTACCCTATTTCATCCCTACCTTAAGCCACTTTCTAAAGCATATTAATTTGATTTAGTTCTCTTTAGTGAATGACTTATTATAAATTTTAACTTAATCCTAAGTTTAGGTTTACTTTAAATAATTTTATTTAATATGAAAGACTTAAGATTAATCAAATTGAATTACTAACACATGAAACATATTAAATCATTCCTTTCAATCACAAATATCATGCATATGATTTAATCCTAAGTGTATCTATACATGCAACATGCTTTAGCACACTTGAATGATTAATGTATGTATATTTTATGTTCATATTTTCATTTGATTGAATTATTTTAGCATATTATTGACCTCACTTTTGGAGTGAGCTCTCAACTTCTTTATCATAGATCTAGGACTCTCATAGATACTAAGAGTTCCTTAGTCTTAAGACACTTCTAGTGATTAGATGAATACTTAACCTAACCCTAGAGACTTAGAAGAGTTAGCAATAGGGATAGGCTGTGCCTAAAGGATTTAGGAAGACTTGACATTCCTATAGCCCAAACCAAATTCTTGCTTCCTTCTTCCAAATCAAATCTCAAATTCAAATCCAAATTCCAAAATCAAATCCAACTATCAAATGATTGAAACCCATGATTAAATTGAAACTCCAAATCCCTTCCTAAGCACTTTGATTTTATCTTATGGACTTAGCCTTAACCAAATTCAAATCAACCCCAATCCAATTGATTTTATCAATTATCAAATTCAATCTTCAATCAAATTCCAAATAATAAATCAAATCCAAATGATTGAAACTCAAATCAAATCAATTCCCAAGTCAAGCCCATTTAACCTACATCCTTAGATTTGGTCAAATTTTCTTCCAAACCACTCCAAACTCAAGTGATTTTCTCATAACCCATTTATATCTTCATTTATATTCATAAATAAAAATAAAATATAAATTCAAAAGGCCAAAACCAAACCCAAATCAAATCAAATTCTCAATTTTAACACTTTTAGCTAAATTCTTGAACTTGGCTAAATGATCCCAAATCAACTCAAAACTCATGGATTTCTTCATGATTCAATCATTGATCCAAATATAAACAAAAACTATTATTATCAAACCAAACCCAAGTCAACTCAAGTCAAACCCAACCTAGCCCATTTGACTTTAAATATTCAAATGAGCCAAATCTCATTTGAACTTAAAGTAATTGCAATTAATTTTATATGTCAATCTCAAATTCATATATAAACTTAACTAAATTAAACTCAACTCAAAAATTAAGCCAACTAAGCCCAATTGGCTCACTTGACCCAAAGTGGCCAATTTGACCTACATGAACCAAAATCCAATTCAATTCAAATAAAAGTGAATTAAGCCAATCCAAACTCCATGTCATGATTGTTGATCATCCTAGGTTAATCAATTATCATGAATTGGGTCAAACCAAGTCAACCTAGCCCATTGACCAAGTCAACCTTTTAACCCAAATGAAACCCAAACTAGCCAAATTGCAATCTAAACTAAATTAATTATAACTGATGGCTTAAGTTCATTCCAAATTGATTATTAAACTTGACTAAAGCCTCAATTGAGCCTAATTTGATCAATTGGTCAACCTAACCCAACTTAGCCCAAATTGACCTTATGGGTCAAATCAACCTAAAACCCAATCAAATCCAAATTGAACTTAAACAAAGCCTATATTAAATTCCAAATGATCAACCAAACCCAAATCATGCCATGATTCAAGCCAATTTGATCAATTGGGTCAAATTGGTCAACTTAGTCCAAATTGACCTAAAGGATCAAATTGGCCAAAATCTAAATTAAATCTAAATTAAACCAAATTGATTGAAACCAATTGAAAAAATATACTCCAAATGATCATTTAAACTTGACCCAACCCTTAGTTTGACCTAATTTGACCAATTGGTCAACCTAACCTATTTTGACCCATTTTGACTAATTTGACCCAAATGGGTGAATTGACCCAAATTAAACCAAATGAACTCCAAATGACATAAAATTTGGTCAAACTCACTTTTGACTCATTTTAAATTTGCTCAAATCAAATTCAATATCAAATGACCACTTTGCCCTTGGGTCAAGGACTTCCTATAAGAAAAGACACTTGCCCAAGTAATCATTTCTCTTTCTTGGCTACTTGGCACTCATCCATTAGTCCACATAGGCACTATGGACACTAATTATCTGACCCCAATAGGTGGTTAGGGCAGCCATTACTCATGGGGAGGTGAATTTACCTCACATCTCCCATTGGAACACTTGGCATGAAGGACTCCCATCTCCCCTTGCTAGGATACCTATTCATCCTTCATGGTAGCCACTTTCCATGCCTTAGCCAACCAAAATGAGCCACCTAGGATTCTCTTCCATTCCAACCACCTCAAGACAAATGACAATATTTTGGTGCCAAAAATCAAACAGAAAGAAGGATTTTCGGCCAAAATCAAACACAAGGCATTAGAGGCTGAAGAACTCCTCCTCCCACACTTATTTCCATCCCTTAGAGCTCCCAAATCAACCATCAATCATTTCCACTTGATTTTGGGGTGAAAACACCAAAAAAATAAGTGGATTTCGATAAGAAAGTAGTAGCCATTAGAGAAGGCGTCGTTCCGAAGAAAGGCAAGAGTCTAGGCTCATTCAATGCTTCTTTCCCCACTTAAAAACATGCTCGGATCATCACCGCCACTAGAAATCATCCTCAGTGAGGTAATCTTCAAAAACTCATAGCTGGCCTTATGATTTTCTACTTTTTATGATGATTTTCTTATGATTTTAGGAATTTTTAGATAAGCCTTGCATTTTTTTTTTTCATTTTATTTGATCCCAATACAAAATAGATTTTTACGAAGATTGATGGGAAAATGAGCTTAATCGGATCTCATTTCACATTTTTTTTGCATTTTTCTCGCCGGGCCATCGGAGAGCACTGTTCCAATATGTTCAAGGGATCGACGCTCGATCGATCAAACCCTCATCTTTTGATCCCTGATCATGTGATCCGGATCGATCCAGATATCATCTAGACCCACCCATGATTGACTAGATTAGATCCATGCGGCGTGGTCACTGTTCCTAGCATTTTCCAGCTTAACACAAAGATGTGGCCATCGCGGCGGCACCGCTCACACAAAATTGCATGATCCATCACACCATTTGTCGCGCCACATGCATTGTCGAGGGTTAAGTGGAAAAATTCATATTTTCTGATTTTAAAAAATATTTAAATCACCTAAAATTTCAAAAATTTATAGAAAATAAAATACTTAATCAAAAAAATTGCAAACAAGGGCTTGTTGGATTCGTCTTTTTGAGAGGAGTCCAACAAACCCAAAATCTATAAATTGTAATAAATATTTTGAGCTTAATTTGAGTTTTAATAAAAGTTAAATTTCATTAATTAAACCAAAAATACACATGACATTAAGTTGAAACTTTCAGGGGTTGAAATTGAAGTTAAAATCTACCTAACATAAAATTTCAAATTAAAAGGATTTTTAGATTGAAAGATATTGAATTTTGAAGTTCAAATGATTTATTTTAATAAAATAAATTAGCAGACTTCATGAAAATCATCTTAATCAACTAAAACTTTGAAAAATCATAATTAATTATAAAAAGCTCCACAAAATACAAATAAATACTCATTTTAAAGGTATTTCATATGAGATTAACTTAAAATTAATTTGAATTAATTTTGAATAGTAGTTGAAGCTTAATTTGGGTTTAACTAAAAACTTAATTAGCTTAATTACTCTCTAATTACCCAAATAATTAATCTCAAACTTTTTGATGTCGATTAATGGGATGACATCTGCCTTCCATAATTTTCTTAGGATTTATTACTTGGTTAATTAGGGAAATTGATTGCCTTAGCCTTAATTATTTTCTTAATTAATTAGGTGATTAATTAACATGCTAAACAGTAAGGAAATCATTAATTAAGTTTGTTAATCATTGTGGAATGGTGAATGGACATGGGGAATGTGATTGGGACCTTTTTCCCACTCTTTTCCCTAAGTTCATTTCACTTGACTTGAAATCAATTAATTTGGATTAATTAATGGTTTAATTTATTAATTAAATGGATTAATTATTTAAATTGAAATCTTCATCATTATAGAACTTATCTAATTAAATTTCTTGGGTAGGTCTTTGGGTGTTCAATAACCTAAAGAGTGAGCTAATGAAATTATTGTTAGCTCACATGTGTGAGAAAACCATAAGAGTAATTAAGTGAGCTCCTTTAGTTTAATTAATTAAGAATTATGAGCTAATTACATTAGGCCCCTTTCACTTCATAGAAGTATTGCTATTTACTTTTATATATGGTTGCATATCATATTAGCTCATACTTCTTAATTAATTACCTTAAGGTGACATAGGTAAGGTTAATTAATTGATTTAAGCCATGCTTATTTTAATTAAACCATAAAATCAACTTAATTACTTCTTCATTAAACCAAATTAACTTGCACATAGGGAATGAGATTAGGATCAACAAACCTCTTTCATTTCCTAAATCAAATCAAACTCAAACTTGAAAATGTCATTTAAGAACTTTGGTTTATTTTTAAGTAGCCTTATTTAGTACGATTGTCGTAAGAAATTAATTGGAATGAATGAGATCATGTGATTATGTTTCTTTATTTCTTTCCAATCATGTTAAATGTTGCTTTCCATGTGTAATCATGCATTCATTCCTTTTAAAATTAACTAAATGAAATGATTTCTTTTATGTCAAATTGCATGTGGTGATTTAAATTAAAAATAGGTGTGGCTATTATTACTATTAATTCAAAAGTTATTTTTAAAAGACCATAAATCAATTATAATAGATGGAATGATGTTAATTACAAATATCTGTAAGTTTGCATATTTTGATAATATAAGATATGCAATATGAAGATTTCTTTCCATACCTTATATGGATTTGCATGGGATTTATAAATGTATAGTTCATTTGAAAAGAATACAACATTTGTCTAAATCTACTCCTATATATCTCCATGCTAAGACGTACGAAGAAATTCATATCACATATGTAAATCATATAATCAAATCAAATATGACTTCTTGCATGACTTCTCGTTCTTTTGATTCTTTTTGTACATTCACATGTATCTGAGAAAAGTGGTATTAGTTTGGACACCCCGAGGTTGCGAGGCTTTAAGTAGCCCTGAGTAAGTCTTGTACATGGCATCGTACTCACTTAAAACTCTTATACATATGTATCTATGGTGTGACCAATGAATAAGAATCATAATCAAATAAATCAAATATAACTTTTGCATGGGTTTTCTTATCCTTGTAGTTGTTTATACATCTATATATATCTAAGAAAAGTGTATATTAGTCTTATACATATGTATCTATATATATCTACGAGGCTTTAAGTAGCCCTGAGTAGGTCTTGTACTTTACACCCCTGGTGCAGAAAAATGGCGCCGTACTCACTTAAAACTTTTATACATGTGAATGTGTACTTAGCTAATGGATAAAAAAATCTCTATTTTCTATTAAAAATACATGCATTCATAATTTCATCAAATAAAGTATTTAAATTACAAACACACTTCTTTGCATTCATCATTTAAGTGTGCTAAGACATACATTGTATGTATAAGTATGCTTAGGATTTAATCATATGCATGATATACATGATGGAGAGAAATGAATAAACATGTGTTATGTGATAGTAATTCATTCTATTTAATCTTAAGATGTCTTTCTTAATTGAATGAGGTCATTTAGAGTGAACCTAAACTTAGGATTGATTCAAACATATAATAACCTATTCACTAAAGGAAATTGATTAATTAACTTGCTTTAGAAGTGACTTAAGGTAGGAATGAAAGAGAGGTTCCCTCTCTTTCTTCTCTTTATAACACTTAGTTGTTAAGTGTAGACCATATGAAACAAAAGAAAACACTAAGTAAAATCTTCAAATCAATTAAATCACTTAAAGAGAAATCATCCCTTTATAAATTAAATCCTTCACACTTAGCAAAATTGTAACTTTAAAGCCTAGTTAGAACATATCACATAAGCTTTAATGCACCCACATTAGACGAAGTCACCACTTCTAGCTTTATGTTAGGTCGGTGTATGGTTTGATGTATGCTTATTTTTGTGATGTATTATTGTAGACTGGATGTTAGGGTGTATGTGCGTAGTAAAACACTAAGTAAAATCTTTAAATCAATTAAATCACATAAAGAGAAATCAACTCTTTATAAATTAAATCCTTCACACTTAGCAAAATTATAACTATAAAGTCTAGTTAGGACATACCACACAAGCTTTAATGCACCCACATTAGACTAAGTCACCACTTCTAGCTTTATGTTAAGCCGGTGTATGGTTTGATGTTTTTTTGTGATGTATTATTGCCGGATGTTAGGGTGTATGTCGTGATGTTATCGATATTAGCTAATCATAGGGGTTGTGCTTAAGGGACCATTGTAATAAAAATATAAATACTTTTTTACTGTGCAGGTTGCTTATGCCCCTAAGAAAATTTGAGTTAGGACAGGTGGGCTTGGTTACTCATGTGTGAGGTGCTAAGTCCAAATTATTCATATAATTGCTTGGGTTGTATAGTGTGTTTAGCTAATATTTATTTTGCAGGTGTTGCTAGATTTACTTTCTTTCTTTGAATGTAATTTTGCATTAGGATTAGGATGAGATTATGGGAGATTAGGATGAGCATTGGTTATAATACCAAGTCTTATGTACCATGTGATGCCTTTGGAGTATGCATATCCAAATCAAGCCAAAAAAGAGAAAGAAATGGAGCAAATCAAATGAAGAAATGGAAGATGAAGAAATGAAGAAGGAAGAATTAAGAATGATGACCCCATAACATTCATCATTTGTAATTATAATTATTTTCTTATAATTCAGGTTGTATAAGGGTAGAGCTTGGCTACCCATGTTTCCTTTTTGGGTTGTACGACAGTACGTGACAGTATCAGCCTGTTATTCTTTTGTGATAGCTTTATAAAATTATTTAATATTTTGTTTAGCTTGTGCATTAGAAAAAGTATGCCTTTCATAATTTGTTTATGATTGGTGATTGTTGTATGGCCTGGATGTGATTAGGCTTTTAGGATAATAATTAATTTTTTTCTACCCAAACTAACAACTCATAATTAAACCTCTAAAATAACTAATAACATTATACAAAATTCTAGGCATTAAATCAATATAATAAAATATTTAGCAACCCTTTAGTTAGATGTTGTATGTATAATATCATGCAAAATCATCTTATTTCACTCTTTTTAAGAGAGGTCTACCATCTTTGCCAGATAGTAAGGGCTTAACCTTTGAGAGCCTATGATGGAAGAACATCTCTTTCCTTTTTGATTTGGCCCATAATCAACTTCTCATACATTTAGGCATATAAAATCTCATAGGCTATGTCAAAATAAAGAGTCCCAAACTAAATGAAATTTGATAAAAATTTGCATTGATTTAAGTCATTATTCATATCCCTCATGCTTTAGTCTCTTAGAGAGTGAGTTTAAGGACTTAATTTCCTTTTCTAAATAATAATAACCTAGCCATCTTGCAAAACATAAGACATGCCTTCATAATTTTAAATAGTAGGAGGAGTTAGCTGGCAACCACTCCAGGCGGTTATAAGTCCAGTAGTCGGGTGGTTTACTCTCCCTTGTGGAGGTAAACCATATACCCACTTTCACCTTAGATTTAGGTCATGCTTTGGTCCTCACCAAAGCTCCCTAGATTTAGGATCTGAGGTTACTTTCCTGTGGGCTACAAGCATAAATCATCACCTCTTAGGCATTTTCATAATCTTATATAGTTGAATTGTAAGCCCTAGATTTCTAATAAAATTCCAACTCAAACATATAATTCTCCTCAATTTCAAACATATAAAGCCCAACCATAAGATAGTTTGAGATGCTCACTAGGTTTCATAGTATCATGAGCATCCCCTATTCATCTCCCTTTGGCTACGATAAGAGTCTTTCCTTTCGGTCTATCCCATTTGATCTTCAAAATATAACCAATTTATTGATAGTCCTATCTTTGAATTCTTTGGAGACAATAATTGAATACTTTAATCGAGAGTATTCTTAAAGAAAAATCTTTGGTATATTCGAAGACTCATCATGCCTTAGGAGTCCTTATTAGGTGATTAGGTCTATTGTAGGGTAGTGACTTCTATATTTTGAGATAGCACACTATTCCTCAATGTCATACCCAATCACCTCAATAAGTACACCTCAGATCTGCGTGGTGTCCCCCCACCCCCCACCCCCCCTCCATACCAATGAATCAAAAATAAAAACCACACATATGTAAATTTAAATCTCTATCTAAATTCTTATACAAAAGTACATAAGGGTGAAATTAAATTGGTACATGCTATTGTTAACTAGAGAAGTGAGGTAATCAAATGACCTCCTTGGGGCTACTTAAAGTCTCTTGTTCCTGGGATGTCCAGACTATATACCCATCATCATTCAAACTTATGTAAATTTGCATCTATGAATATAAGAAAGAGAGCTCTAAATCACATAATTAAATAATTTAATCATTTAAATATTTATGAATGCATGTATTTTAAGTAGAAAAGAGAATTATCATTCCCTAATCAAATATGCACATGCATGTATAAAAGACATAAACAAGTACGTGCCTTTGTTAACCATAGAAGTGAGGTAATCAAATGACCTCCTCAAAGCTGCTTAAAGCCTCGTATTCCCAGATGTCCAGGCTATATACCTATTTCCTTAAATACCTACACATGTATTCATGATTAAGAAGATGAAAATCATGCAAAGATTGTATTTTTTAGATTGAATTATCTATGTATATGATTGAAAGCTTTATCTAAGTTCTAATGTTAAAATAAATAAAGATGAAATCAAATGGATATGTGCCTTTGTTAACTAGGGAAGTGAGGTAATCAAATGATCTCCTTGGGGTTACTTAAAGCTTCGTATTCTCTGGATGTCCAGACTATATATCCACTACCATTCAAGCTTATATAAACTAACATATGAATAAAGAGAGAGAGACTTCGCTTCATACACTTAAATTATAAACGCATACATCTCCTATGTATTTATAACTATCATCACTACACATATTATTATCCATTTTGTAAACTTTTAGAAAATATATTTGGATTTAATAGTGATAATAACCACACATATATTAAGTTAAGTCAACACATGCAAGCTTACATAAAGAAAATCTTATTTAATTCAATTGATTTTTGAAAATAAATGGATGCATGAAATCAAATGACATACAATATTTAGCATGCTTGGAGAGGAATAATCAAATACAAGCATGTGATTCATTCAATCCAATTAATTCCTAAAGACAAACATACTAAATAAAATCCTTTAATGTAAACCAAAGTTTCTTTATTAATTTAGTTTTGCATTTTGATTTGATGTTAAAGAGGGGAGAACACTCATATATTATTTAGATTCATTCCCACTTTGGTAACATGATTTGGTTTATGAAGAGGTAATTAGATGAATTTTATAAATTAATTAAGTTAGACCCTTAGTCAAATCCATTACTTACCCTAACCTATGTCACCTTAATATAATTAACCAACCAATTATGAGCCAACATGGTATGCATATTAATAGAAAATAAATTTATAATGATCCTATGAAATGAGTGGCCTAATGCAATTGGCTCACAATTGATGGCTAGTTAGACTAAGGAACTTACTTAAGTACTCTTATGGTTTCCTCACACATGTGAATTAGCCATAATTTCCTTAAACCCCTTTATGTTATTAAACACATAAAGGTCTACCCATGATTTAACTAGTCATTTTTTGATATGATCATGATTTTAATTTTAATTAATTAAGAAATTTAATAAACTAATTAAACCTTAATTAATTTCCTTTTGAAAAGTGATGTGGACTTAGGGAAAGAGGCAAGGAAAGAGATTCCAACCCTATCCCATTAGTCCATTTAATGTTGGGCAATGATTAGTGAACTTGATTAACAAATTTATTACTATTCATGAAATTAATTAACCCTTAATTAGATTAAGAGAGTAGTTAGAGAAATAATTAGTCAATTCCCCTAATTAAGCAAGCAATAAATCCTAAGAGAATTATGGGAGGCAAAGATCAACCCATTAAGCAATCTCAAAAAGTTTAGAATTAATTACTTGTGTAATTAAGGAGTAATTAAGCTAATTAAGTTTTCAATTAAACCTAAATTAAGCCTCTATTACTGTTCAAATTCACTTGGAATTAATTTTAAATGATTCTCATCAAAAATACCTTTAAACTGAGTATTTATATGTATTTTTATGATTTTCTATATTTTTTAATGATTTTTAATAGTTTCAGCTTTTAAAAGTAATTAATCAAACCTAATTAAAGCTTAATCCCATCGAGGCCACATGTCCTACTGACATGGCACACTTTTTAGCTGGCACCGTCGGATTTATTATTTAAACCATCTAACGTGGCACCTACATGGTCGCAGTGAATGAGTTTTTAATTCCTATAGTTTGATCTAAGATCAGACGACCATGATTAAACCTACAGCTCTTAAGGGAGTAAATTAGATAATCTAATGAGATCTAATCATGATCGTCCATTCCAATCACGCAGAATGGATGTTGCGTGATCTATCATCCTATGAACAATGAGAGGGAGTCCGTTAGCCATTGTTCGCTCAATCTGAGCTTACCTGAGCTCGGATCAACTACAAAGGAATCTCACACCTTCACGACATCGATCGAAAAGGATCTAACCATCAAGATCCCATGAGATGCAAATTTCTTTCATAAAGCTCCAACCAAAAATAACCAAAAACTTAATTTTGAGGAATTACCTCACAGGAGCTTAAGACTAGTGGCACAATCAATTGAGGAAGCTTCGTCTAGTTGATTCGAGGCCCTGTTGAGCAACACACAAGCCAATTTCCCTTTGTTCTCTCTGTGGACCAAGTTTTGTCAATTTGGAGCTCAGTGGTGATCGAACTCCTAGCTTTGGTGATCGTTGGACTTGGGGGATGATTTGTTCTTGCTTGATGAGGTGTGGGAAAGGTGTGTGCAAGAGGAATTAGGATTTGGTTAAGGTTTGAGGGGGTTTCGATCGAAGGAGGAGGTGTCCTATTTTGATTTCAAGGAATCTGAGCTTAGGGAAGCGTGAAGTGCTATGGGAGGCTTATGGAGTTTCATATAGGCTCTAGGATGATTCTGAGGGTGTGAGTTATGAATTCTAATTGAAATGAAGGGGGTATATCCCCCCACACTCTGATCGGATGGACGGATTTATCTCCTCGATTTTGGCTAGCCAGCTGCCTCCAGGGCACCGGAGTGGTCAATGTCACCTCCACATGCCTTGATTGGGTTGGTGGAAGGCTTGGGAGGTGGCTCAAGGTGGCAGCACTCAAGTTGGGATCCATTGGTTTTGTGATGGTGGAGAGGCGAGTTAACTGACCTCCCTTTGGTCCAACATTGACGTAGTCCACATGAGTTATGCTAAGTGAGTAAGTTAGGTCCATTCTTGGGTGTTTCATGGTTACCACATGGAAAGGGAGAGTGGAATTTGCTATTTTTGGCTAAAACCCAAGTGGGGAGGAGAATCCAAGGGGGATTTACCTTGGGTTGAACTCAATTTGGGTTTGGGTTAGTTTTGGGCTGACCCAAGATGGGTTTGGGTTGGATCAGATTCCAAGTGATCATGGCTTAGTTCAAAGGGGTTTGGCTCAATTTAATCCTTATAGATCAAATTGGGGTAGGTTGAGTTAGGTTGACTAATTGGTCAAATTGGGTCAAACCATAGCTTGGGTCAAGTTCAAATGATGATTTGAAGTATTTTGGTTCAATTGGTTTCAATCAATTTGGCTTAGATTTGATTTTGGCTTATTTGGATTCAAATGGGTCAAATGGTTCAAGTTGACCAATTTGACCAAATCGATCAAATTGGCTTGGGTTAGTGTAGATTCATGTTCAATTGGTTAATTGAAGATGATTGTAGGACTTGGTTTGAATTAACTTAGATTTGATTTGATGAAATTTTTAGGTCAATTTGGGCTAAATGGGTAAGTTGGGTTTAATTGGTCAAATAGGGTTTAATTATGGCTTTGGTCAAGTTCAATAATCAATTTGGAATTAACTTGAGCCATTGGTTGCAATCAATTTGGGTAAGATCATGATTTGTCCTATTTTGGTCTTTTAGGTCAAATTGGGTCAACTTGGGTCAAAGGGCCAATTAGGTTGGGTTTGGCTCAATTGGTGGTCAAGTCATGTTCAATTGTTGTTCATAGGTTATTGGGATTCAATGGTTTCAATTGATTTATTGTTGGATGAATTTTGGCTAGTTTGGGTTCATATGGGTTAAGGGGTTGACTTGGTCAAATGACCAAGTTGACTTAGTTTGACCCAAGTTAGGATAATTGATCATCCTAAGGTGATCATCAATCATGATGGGAGGTTTTTATGGGATTGGCTCAATCCAATTTAGGTAGGATTAGAACTTAGCTCAAATAGGTCAAATTTTTCACTTTGGGTCAAGTGGACCAATTAGGCTTAGTTGGATTGATTTTGGGTTGGTTTGGGTTTAGTCTAGTTTATATGTGGATTTATGATGGATTTATAAATTTGATTGCAATTGGTGTGGGCTTAAATGGCTTATGGTTCATTTGAGAATTTCAAGTCAAATGGGCTAAGTTAGGCTTGATTGAACTAGTTTGATTTGGTTGGGTTGATTATTGGTTTCATTTATATTTGTGAACATGATTGAAGGTATGATTGATCCATGAAAAAAATCACTTGGATTTGGGGTTTGGATTAAAGGAATTTGGCTAAGTCCATGTAGTTGGACTATGTGGCTTAGGAGGGGTTTCAGTGAGATTTTGGATTTGGTTTTGGGCATTTGAATGTATATTTGATTTATATTTAGGAAGATGATTGAAGCAGTAATTGATTCATGAGAAAATCAAATAATTTTAGATTGAATTAGAGAGTAATTTAGCTAAGTCTATGTGATGGGCTCATAGGGCTTAGAGAAGGGTTTGCTTTAGTTTTGATGATTTAAATGTATATCAGATTTATATTTGTGAAAATGATTTAAGATATGATTGATTTATGAGAAAATCAATTGAGTTTGAATTGATTTGCAGGAAAATTTGGTTAAGCTCATGTGATGGGTTCATAGGGCTTAGAGAAGAGTTTGGTTTAGTTTAATTTAGTTTTTCTCCTTTGATTTGATTGGTTTAGAATTTGGTTTGTTAATTGAAGAGTTGAATTGATTTATGAGAAGATCAATTATGCTTGATTCGATTAGAATTTGGTTAAGGCTAAGTCCATAGGACAAGGATCACAGGACTTAACCTATGTTGATTAGAGTTTGGGTTTGGAATTTTGATCATGGATTTCAATCATTTGATTTGGATTTGGGTTTGATATGAATTAAATTTGGTTGTGGTTTAAGAAGGTGACCATAGGTTGGGTTTAAGTCATGGGATAGGTAGATCAACTTAATTCCTAAGGCATAACCTAATCCTATGGTTAACCCTTATAAGTTTCTAGGCTTAGGTTAAGTGTTCACTTAATTTCTAGAAGTGTCATACAACTAAATAAATCTTAATATCTAGAAGACCTCTAAGTCTAAGAAGGGAAGACTGAATTCTCACTCCAAAAGTGAAGTCAATAATGTATGAGAGGATTAGGGAGTATAGTGGGTTGCCATGGAGTGTTCACTTCCCCTTAGGTGGACCAATGGTTTCCCATGGGTGAGCTCACCCTTTCTTGGCCAATGGCTAAACCCATCAGCCTTGGGTTAGGTTGGGTCAGTGGTTCTTTGTCCATGAAATGCCAAAGGTGGCTGCTAAGGGGTATAGAGTTGGAGAAACCATTCAATTGTGGATATTATCCCATTTGGAGGGCTTGGTTCAATGGGTTTGACCCAACCTGGGTTCACCATGGGTTGGGTCCACTTGGGCTGACTCATGGTGCCTAAGGATGAGTCATGCCAATTTTGGTTAGGTTTGGCTTAATTTGACTCATGTAAGTCAAATGCACTCAATTGGACTAAGTTGACTATTTTGACCAAATTAGGTCAAAGTGGGGGTTTGATTAAGTTCAATTGGTCATCTGGAATGAATTATTACTATTGATTTGATTCAATTTAGATTAGATTTGGTTCATATGATTCAATTTGGGTCAAATGGGTCATATTGACCAATTTAACCAAATTGGCCAAATTGGTTTGAGCATGGGTTATGCTTATATTCAACTAAACATTTGTAATTGATTGGAAGAGTTGATTTGAATTGATTTGGATTATGGAGTGATTTAATTCAATTTGACCATTTAGGTCAAATTGGGCTAAGTAGGTCAATTAGGTTGGGTTGACCAAATTGTGTCCAATTAAAGGCTGAACCATATACAATCTCCAATTGGTAATTTATTAGAAGCATTAGTTTCAATCAATTTGGTCTAGGAATTGATTTGACCCAATTTGACTCTTTAAGTCAAATTGGGTCAACTGGGTCAAGAAGCCAAATTGGTGTGGTGTTTAGTTTGGGGTTATAGGGACACCATGCAAATATGTGGTGATACTTATTGAAGTGATCGGGTATGACATTAAGGTATGATGTACCATCTCAGGAGATGAAAACTTCATGGTACAATGGACCTAAACACCTAATAAAGACTCTTAAGGCAGATGGGTCTATGTATATACCAGAGATCTTTTTCTCTACTTTACATGGAGAAGTAAAATAGGGTTTATTTTATGCTGGGTTCTTTAGTTCCTATGGAAGTGAGATTCCATAGTTAATTACATCTTAGGAAATGAGAATTTCCTAAGAACACTCTCGATTAAAGTAGTTATTAAGTATCTCTAAAGATTTCAAAGATAAACTATCAAAGGACTGAGTACTTTTGGAAATCAAGTAGGAAGGTTCAAATAGGAAGGCTTACTTATCGATTCTAAAGAAGAATGAGTAAGAAGCACTTGTGATACCAAGAGCCTATCAAGTGCTTCAATCTACCCTATAATGAGGCTTTACATTTTTGAAAGAGAACAGTTACTTTTGTTTAAACTGGAATTTCATTAGAATGTTAGGGCTTATAGTCAAATAACATAATATTATGAAAATGCCTAAGAGGTGAGGGCTTATGCTCATAGCACGAAGGAAATAAGTAGCCTCATAACCTAAATCTAAAATGCCTTATCACAAGCTAGAAGCACAACCTAAATTTAATCAGGAAAATGGGACATAATGGCTTACCTCCATAAGAGAGAATAGACACATGCCGACTATTTTAGACTTACAGCCGGTTGGAGTGGCCACCAGCTAATATCTCATATGATTTAAAACCATATAGCCTAGTCTTATGTAGATGCAAGATAGCTAGGCTATTGTTTAATCAGGAAAGAAGCTAGAA
The DNA here is from genome assembly GCA_021442155.1 of Cymbidium sinense. NCBI lineage: Eukaryota > Viridiplantae > Streptophyta > Magnoliopsida > Asparagales > Orchidaceae > Cymbidium > Cymbidium sinense. Next base: position 78,168,336 of record CM038229.1, on the reverse strand, counting down.
TCCTAAACTCACTCTCTAAGAGACTATATCATGATTGGTATGAAGACATGACTTAAATGAATGCAAAACTTACATTTTAAATAATTTTGAAACATTCATTTTTAGGCCAAAGTTTGAGACAATTAAGCCTACATGCATGATGAAGTAGAGTTATGGGCTAAATTAGCAAGAAGAGGTGTTCTCAACTACAAAGGATCGCCCTCAAAGGTCAAGCATATCCCTTATTGTGCAAGAGTGGAGACCCTCCCTTTTCAAGGGCGAAATAATATGGCATGCATGGTGTGATAACATACAACATTCAGTTTAGGGGTTCTTAAATATTTTATTTATCTTAATTATGAACCTAGGCCTTTAGATGAGGTTATGAGTTATATTGAATTTTAGTTAGGAGTTTTTAGTGAGGATAGAAATTTTAATTTTACTCTAAAGAGCCTACTGCATCCAGGCCACACATCAATTCATCACATTTTAGGAAACCTATGAAAAGCAGCCATCTCAAATGCACAAACTAAATACAACAGTCAACATATAAATTTCATAAAAGAATAAGAGGCTGATGTGGCCAAGTACCACTATACACCCCAGAAAAAGAGAAAAGTTGGGTAGCCAAGCTTTACTCTTATACAACCTGAATTATAATTACAAATGTAATAAATACTATGGTGGTCTTTAATCTTGGACTCTTCTTTTCTTCTTTGGATAAGTTTACTCTAAGCTTTGTAGGGCCTCCTAAGTCTTTGCTTTCTAGCCATCGCTCATCCTAAACCCCATAACACTACTCCTAATCCTATTGCAAAAATTACATATTTAAAGAAAATGAAACGTAACTACACTGCAAAATAGATGTTAGCTAAACAAACATATAGGACAAACAATTGTATTTCACATATTTGGACTTAGCACCCAACATTTGAGAAGCCAAACCCCACTGTCCTAATTGGATTATGCTTAGGGGATAAGAAGCACCTGCAAGAAAGAACATTTATATTGACTTATTATTATGGCGGCACCTTTAGCACAATCCCCTACAGCAAATATCATTAGGCTATTAGTGACTTAGCATCTAGTCCATGCACAAACAATCCTAACATCTAGTCTAAAACATTATATCATAAAATAAAACATGACACCATAACATACATCGGCCTAAGCTAAGACTAGAATTAGTGACTTACCATTCTAATGTGTGTATTAGGATTTAGTGTGGTGTGTTTTGACTATGCTTTAGAAGTATGATTATTTAAAGTTTAGAATTATTTAAGTCAAACATTAGAGGAGGTTTTATTTCAAATCTTTAAATGAATGAATTAATTTTAATTTACACTTTCTTATTTCATTTAATGCTTACTCAACATCTAATCATTATAAAGAGAAGAAAGGGGTTTGACCCCTTCATCCCTACCCTAAGTTATTTTCTAAAGGCATATTATTATGATTTTGGTTTCTTTAGTGAACCATTTATTAAACATTTTTATTATTTAGCCTAAGTTTGGGTTAGTTTTAAGGAGTCTTATTCAAACATAAAAGGCATCTTACGATTAATAAAATTGAATCACTATTAAATGAATAACATTCCACTACTTCTTTCCAACATCAATAACATACACACTTCTTCATTTTTTTCATGATAATTGATTTAATATACATATTTGTACATGCAATATATATTTATGTTTTGCACACTTGATGATAATTAATGCATAAATTTTGGTAGAAAAGAAAGATTCCATTTATTTGTTAAGAATATGTAGACATGTATTAGAGATTTAAGAAAGTATGTGCCATTATTGAACTAGAAAAGTGAGATTATCTAAGACCTCCTTGGGGCTACTTAAAGCCTTGTATTCCCAAGATGTCCAAACCATATACTTGCCAACTTAAATACATGTAAATATATGCACAAGCATAGAAATAAAAATCATGTAATTATTATATAAAAGTAAATCTTTTGTTCATGTAAAGCAAAGTTTTATCCCAAATTCTAGCACATGCATACACATGATTGAAATTAAGCAAGTACATGTTGATGTTAAACCAGGGAAGTGAGATTATCTAAGACCTCATTAGGGCTACTTAAAGCCTCATGTTCTTGGGATGTCCAGACTATATACTTGCCAACTCCAAACATATGTAAATATACACATGAACCATAAAAATAAAAAAATCGTTTACCATCTTTAAATTATAACTAAATATAATTTTATTGAAGATTTATAGCCAACATCAACTTAAATTTTAAATCATTAGCTTATAGTTTTCAAGGTAATTTGAGATTTATTAGTGATAATAACCACACCATATAATAATATTTATCCAACATATGCAACTTAACTGCAATCATATTCTTTTGAACTTTTTTTTTTTGAAAAATATGAACATGTAAAACAAAAGACATGCACATTCATAATGATTAAAAAGAAGTAATTAAAGATTACCACATAACATATTAAATTACATTAAGTCTTAATGATAATCGAGCCAAATACATATTCCTTAAGCATAACAAAAATTCTTATAAGGAGTGATTTTGATATTTAAGTTGTTAAAACCTAAAGAGGAGAGAAGATACTTAGTATTTACCCCATCCCATGTTGGTGGCTTGATATATTTCAAGAAAACAATTAAATGGGTTTTATGGATTGATTAGGTTCAAGTCATTAAGCACATCAACTTAATTTCTCTTCCTTAAACTTATTTAACCTAATTAACTACTTAATCATGAGCCTTCAATGATATGCTTTTAGGAAAGTAAAATTTGCAATACACCTAAAGGAATATAATGCAATTAGGCTCATGCTTAAGAGTTAATTAAATTAAAGAAGGAAAGAATTTAAGTTCTCTTATGATTTTCCCTTACCAATGGATTAATCATAATTTTTTTAATAACTTTATATTATTAAACACATAAAAGAAAATTAATAGATTATGTTTGAATTATTTGAACCAATCTTTAACTTTGTTTGATTTCTATTTTATCATTAATTTTCCTAATTATTCCTTAATTATTACATATGTTAATTAACCCTCTTAAAGAAAATACATTTGAAAAAATAACTTAGAAAGAGGACTTAATTACTTTTCTTTACTATTCCAACTATTCATAATGATTAATTATTTAATTTTCATATTAATCAATTTTAATAATTATTTAATCTATTAAAGATAGTAATGAGGATTGAAATTCCAAAAATTTTAAATTACATGACAAATAATTACAAGAAAATTATGAGAGGAACAAGGCAACCCATGGAATCATCCTACTAAATTTGGAATTAATTAGCCAAGTAATTTGGCCTTAATTAAGGTAATTAGCCTAAGATTCAAATCTCAATTAAGCACTGGTCACTGGACATAAATTATAGATTTTATTTTTCTTAAATTCTCCTCTATCTAACCTTTCCAAAATGGGTTTATTTGCATATTTGGATTTTTTTTACAATTAATTATAATTTTTTGAAGTTCTGGCCATTTAATTATATTTTAAAATCCTAATTAACCTTTTCAACCATCGCCTCCATGCAAAGACTTATGCAGAAGCACTTTCCATGTGGCACCGCGGTATTGGTTATTTAAATCATCTGATGTTACAACTAACTCAATAGTAGCAAACATGGTCTCGTCTCGATTGTCCGATCTCGGACTGGATGAACGAGATTAATCCCATGATCTCAAAGAGATTAAATAAAAAAATTTATCGTGATTAATCATGACTGTCCATTCTAATCATGCGGAATGGACAGCCAGTGATCCGTCATCCTACGAGCCCTAAAAGATGGATGTGGTCCTCCTTCCGTCACTCGATCCGAATTCACCGGAGCTCGTTCGATGGCTATTGACCTCACTTTTAGAGTGAGCTCTCAACTTCTCCATCTTAGAAATAGGACTCCTTTAGACACTAAGAGTTCTTTAGTCTTAAGACACTTTTAGTGATTAGGTGAACACTTAACCAAACCCTAGAGACTTAGAAGAGTTAGCCATAGGAATATGTTGTGCCTTAGGGATTTAGGAGGACTTTCCTGCCCTATATCCCAAAACCAATCCTTGCTTCCTTATTTCAAACTAACCTTAAATTCAAATTAAAATTCCAAAATCAAATCCAACTATCTAATGATTGAAATTCATTACTAAATTCAAACTCAAAATCCCTTCCTAAGCCTTTTTGATTTTATCTTATGGATTTAGCCTAATCCAAATCAACGCTAATCCAATTAAGCTTTCTGAAATTATCAAATTCGATCTCAAATCAAATTCCAAATCATGAATCAATTCCAAACTCCAAGTGATTGAAACCCATAATTAACTCCAAAATTCCAAAATCTCTTCCTAAGCCATATGAATTACCTTCATGTGCTTAGCCAAAGCTACTTCAAACCAACTTAAGCTTGGTTGATTTCTTTATAAATCAATCATTCCTTCATCTATATTCATAAATATAAATGAAATCCACCCTCCAATAGCCAAAATAAATCAAACCAATTCAAAATCCAAGTTAACCTTTTTGACCTATATCCCTTAATTTGGCCAAACTTGCTTCCAAGTCACTCCAAACTCAAGTGATTTTCTCATACCCTATTTATATCTTCATTTATATTCACAAATATAAATGAAATATAAATTCAAATGGCCAAAATCAAATCAATATAAATTCAAAACTCAAATTCAAACCCAATTTATACCCTTTCAAGCCAAATCCTTGAACCTAGCCAAATCATTATCAAATTAATCCAAACCTTTGGATTTTCTCTTCAAACAATCACTCTTTCAATTATATGCCCAAATATAAACATAAACTACAATCACCAAGCCAAAATCAAACTAACCCAAGTTAAACATATATTCATCCTTTTGACTTGAAATTATCAAATGAACCAAAACCCATTTGGCTCCAAACCACTTGCAATTGGATTTATATTTCCATCATAAGTCCATATGAGAGTTCAACCAAACTTGATCAAGCCTTGATCAAGTTAATTTACCCATTTAGGCTCACTTGACCCAAAGTGACCTAAAGGAACTTTTTGAGCCAAATTTTAATCCAACCCAAATTAGATTGAACTAAGCCCATCTAAGCCTCACATTGTGATCAATAATCATCTCAAATGATCAATCACTCAAATTGGGTCAAACCAAGTCAAACCTAGCCTTTGAACAAGTCAACATTTATCCTAAATGAAATCTAAACTAGCCAAAATCCATCATATGCCAAATTGATTGAAACCATTGACCCAAACCCATTCATGATCAATGATTGAACATGACCAAGCAATCAATTGAACCAAACCAAACCTAATTGGCCACCTAACCTAAGTTGACCCAAATTGACCTAAAAGCCAAAATGGGTCAAATATTGATCTAAGCCAAATTGAATGCAACCAATGGGTCAAATTCATTATAAATTGATTGTTGAACTTGACCAAAGCTTTAATTGACCAATTTGACCCAACCTAGCCCAATCGATCATGAACCCAACTTGACCTAAAAGGTTAAATCAACTTGAAATCAAACTAAATGATCAACCAGGCCTAAACCAACCCATGACCTAACCCAATTTGTTCAAATGGGTCAAATTTGTCAACTTGACCCATTTGACCCAAATGAACCTAAATGAACCAAAACCAAATCTACACCAAATTGAACCAAACCAATGATACCCATAGGCTCATAATGATCATTTGAAATTGACTTAACCCATGGTTTGACCTAATTTGACCAATTGGTCAACCTAACCTAATTTGACCCAACTTAACCTAAATGGGTCAAATTGAACCAAATCAAATCAAATGAACTCCAAATCACTTGAAATTTGGCCCAACCCATTTTCAAATTATTTCAAATCTGTCAAAATCAAACTCATAGCAAAATGATCACTTTATCCTTAGGTAAAAGGGTATCCTATGATCAAATTCACTTAGAATTTGGCCATTTCTTTCTCAAGGCCACTTGACATCCTTTATAGGTGCACATGGGCACCAAGGAAGGTGGTGAACATAGCCCAATGAGCTTGGGTCCATGACCCAAGGCAAGGCCAAACTGACCTCCCCAATCACATTTCAACACCTGGATAACTAAATCCACTCACCAAGCACATGGGCATCCACTCTCCCTCACTCCACTACCCAAAATGACCATGTAGGATGTTTTGCAGCTCAATCGTGCCTCCAATCCTACCCATTGAGCCAAAATGACAAATTTTCCTCTCACCATTCGATCCAAGGAGGGGGACATATACCCCCTCTCATTATCTCTCAAATGAGAAGCAATCCATTCCTTAGATCTATAGAGGTTGAATCGAAGCCTACCCAAGCTTTTCCAAGCCATTCTCGAGCTCCCTCATTTCCCATTTTTAATTTTACTCAAAGCTAAAATAGGGGAGGTGAACTCGTGATCCAACACATTCAATTCTCAACCAAAATCAAATTAACCTTGCATACATCATCTTTGGACCAAGGTGAGCTCAATCAAATCATTTCTAAAGCCTCCAAGCCATAGGAAGTACCACTTCAATCAAGGCTGATCACCATTAAAGGGGAGGTTGGTCAACTGAGCAATCTACTTCAAATCAAGACCTAATTCATTCAACGGGGCTTCATCTCTACTAGATGAAGCAACCTCTTCTGTTGAAAGCACCAATGATAGCCTCCGGTGAGGTAATTGCTTGAAATCATAGCCATGGGAAATTTTAGTTGGTCCTTTTCAAAGGAAATTGTCACCCCATGTGATCTTGACCATTGGATGCGCATCCCCCTCCTTCCAAAGGTGTGATCATTTTGATCCCAATCTGAGCTTGGGTAAGCTCAAATTGAATGAAGAAAGATGGACGGTGTTCATCTCTCATCCCTCACAAAGGAGAAAGATCATACGTTGTTCATGCATGATTGGAATGGATGATTGTGATTAGATCACGCTAGTTCCCCTCTGATTTCTTCCTAAACCATGGGATTGATCTTGGTCATCGATCTAGATCGCCTCACGAGAGACCGCCCCGCCACCAACCGACTGAATGATGACAAATTAAATAATCAATCCCATCATGCCATGTAGAAAGTGTGTCGCGTCAACTGCCACGTGGATCGACCGGATTAGGGGTTTAATTAGGCTTAATTAATCCAATTTTAATGCTAAAACTTTCAAAATTCATAACTAATTATAGAAAAATCCAAAAAATACAAATAAACACTCATTTTAAAGATAATTTAGAGTAGAATAATATAAAATTAAAATCAATTAATTTTTGAATAGTGATTTTAACCCAATTTAGATTTTATTGGAAATGTAATTAATCTAATTGCTTTAATTACTTCAACAATTATGTTCAAACTTCTTAAGATTGATTAGTGAGATGACCTTTGCCTCCCATAATTTTCTTGGAATTTTTTGCTTGATTTATTAGGAGAATTGCTTATTTCATTCTTAATTACTCTCTTAATTAATTAAATGATTAATTAACATGTTAAATAATGGTGAATTTATTAATTAAACTTGCTAATCATTATGAAACAATGAATGGACATAGGGGGTGAGACTAGGACTTCTTTTCCAATCTTTTCCCTATGATTATTTCATTTGGGTAACACTTAACCAATTTAAAATTAATAATGACTTAATCATTTCATTAAATAATTTAATTAATCAAATTCAAAACCAAACCATTCCAAAACTTAATCTTTCAATTCTTGGGTAGATTCTTAGGTGTTCAATAACCTAAAAGAATTCCAAAGGAAATTATAATCAAACTACATGTGTAGGAGGGTTTTAAAAGTACTTAATCAAACCCATTAGCTTAATTAATCAATAATTATAAGCCAATTGCATTAGGCCCCTTCATTTCTTAGGTGCATTGCTGATTTAATTTACATGTAGTTGCATATCATATGTTGGCTCATAATGACTTGGATAATTATATTAAAATGGTATAGGTAAGGGATAATTAATGGATTTAATTCATACCTTAACCTAATCAAAAATATAAAATCAACCTAATTATTCTAAATTAAACCAAACAAATTCATACATGAGAAAAATGGGTTAGAACCAGCAAACACTTTTCATATTTCCTAAGTCAAATCAAATTCAAAGATAAAAATCTCTTTAAAGAATTTTGATTTATTTTAAATAATCTTATTTTATATGATTGTCCTTAGGAGTTAATTAGAGTGGATGAAGTCATGTGGTTACATTCATTTATTTCTTTCCAATCATGCTAACTATTGTTTGCCATATGAAATCTTGCATTTATTTCTTTTAAAAAATTAATTAAAATATTTCCTTTTAAGTCAAACTGCATGTGTTGGGTAAAATTAAGAATATGAGTGGATATTATCACTATTAAACCAAAAATTATCTTTTAAAACATATAAATCAAAAATTATAAATGAAGTGATGCTAATTATAAATATTATATAAGCTTGCATGTGATAATAGTATAAGATGTGTATTATGAAGTTCTCTTTCCTTCTCTTAACATGGATTCACATAGGATTTTCAAGTGTATAGTTCATTTGAAAAGAACACAAAACTTGCCTAAATCTATTCCTATGCATCTCTATATTAAGACTTAGGAAGGATCTTCACATCACACATGTAAATCATACAACCAAATCAAACATAATCTCTTGCACGATTCTTCATCCATTTTGTTCTTTTTGTACATCTACATGTATCTAAGAAAAGTGGTATATCAATTTGGATATCTCAGGGCTATGAGGCTTTAAGTAGCCCTAAGTAAGTCTTGTACCTTACGCCCTTGGTGTAAAAAATAATGGCGCCATACTCACTTATAACTTTTATACATGTGGATGTGCATTTAGCTAATGGATGAGAAATCCCTCTTTTCTACATAACAAAGACATGCATTAATGATCCAATTAACAAATGGAATATCCAAACTTTCAAACCACATCTCTTTGCATTCATCATCAAAGTGTGCTAAGATTTGCATTGCATGTATAAATATGCTTAGGATTATTCATATGCATGGTATACATGGTGGAAAGAAATGAATGGGTGTGTGTTATGTAATGGTAATCCACCCTAACTACTCCAAAGATGCCTTTCTTGTTGAATAGGGCTATTTAGAACAAATCTAAACTTAAGGTTAATTAAAACACATAATAAACCATTCACTAAAGAAAATTCATTAAATAATCTACCTTAGAAATGCTTTAAGGTAGGGATGAAAGAGAGCTCTCTTCTTTTTTTCTTCTCTTTATAACACTTAATTGCTAAGTGTAGGTTCTTTCAAACCAAATCAAATCACCAACTAAAATTGACAAGTCAACTAAATCACTTGGAATGAAACAATCATCTAAATTGAATCTCACACTTAGAAAATTTCAATCTTAAACTTAAGAGAGGTGGACTTGGTTACCCATGTGCTGGGGTGCTAAGTCCAAATTATTCATATAATTGCTTGGGTTGTGTGGTATGTTTAGCTAACCTTAATTTTATAGGTTTAGTTAGATTTACCTTTCCTATTTTTTTATATTAATTTTATAATTAAGATTTGGAATGAATGTTATGAGGAATTAGAATGAACATTGGTTATAAGATCAAGTCTTATGTGCCATGTAATGCCTTTGGAGAAACTACATTCCAATCAAACCAAAAGGAAGAAAGAAAAGAAGCAAATCAAAATCAAGAAATGAAGAATGAAGAATCCCATAACATGAATTCCTTTTAATTGTAATTATTCATTTATAATCTGAGTTATATAAGGGTAGAGCTCGGCTACTCATATTTCTTTTCGGGTTGTGCGGTGGGACCCGACCACATCGACCTCTTATTCTTTTGCGTTAATTTTATAAATTTATTGATGTTATGTTTATGATTGTGCAACAAGGATGGCATGATTTTGCTAGTTTCTTAATTATTTGATGATTGATTGATAATTCTTAGGAAAAATAAATTTTCTATCTAATTAATCAATTCAAAATTAAACTAAATAATTCATAATCTCACCTAAAGCCTAGGACATAAATCAAGATAATAAAAGATTTAACATCCCCTTAGTTGGATGTTGTATGTCTCTATCATGCATAAATCATATTGTCACACTCTTGCCAATGGAGGGCTTCCACCTTTGCCAGAGAAAATGGCTTGAGCTTTGAGAGCCATGGTGGAAACACACCTCCTTCTTTCAGATTTATAACTAATTTTCTCATGAATTAGGCATATAAAATCACATAGCTTGTGTCAAATAAAAATGTCCAAAAATCAAAATAAAATTTGACAAAATTTTCATTAGATCTAGGTCATTATTCATGCTCTTCATGATCTAGTCTCTTAGGGTGTAAGTTTAAGGACTTAGTCTCTTTCTAAAAATACAATAGCCTAGCTATCTTGCAAAGTGTGGGTGAAAAATATATATATTCATTTTGTGAAGGCAGTCATCATCATCAATCAATATGCTCCTTTCTTCCTCCTTTTTTTATTCTCTTTTTTTTATCTTCATCACTCTTGGAAAGAAAGATGAAGACAAAAGGAAAAAAAGGTAAGAAGAGAGAGAAAATTCAATATGATGATGATTGCTTCTTTCTTTAGATGGACACCACATTGAATCGCAAGTGTACTTATTAGGGTGATGAGTACAAAATTGAGGGAAAGGTGTACTATTTCAAAAGATAGAAGTTACCACCCTGCAACGGACCTAATCACCTAAATAAGGACTCCTAAGGACTTATGGGTCTGTGAGATGATGCACTAGAGATTCTTCCCCTACTTTACATAGAATAGTAAAATAAGTATATTTTAAACCGGGTTTGTTAAGTTCCCTACAAGGGAAATATCCTATAGTTAATTACATCCTAAAAGATGGGATCCCTTAGGAATACTCTTAATTAAGGTAAATGATCATTATCTCCAAAGATTTCAATGGGTAAGACTATCAATCGATTGGCTTATTTTGGAAGGTCAAATGGGATTGATCAAAGAGAGGGAGTTATTAGCGAAGCTAAAGAAAGATAACTAGGAGATGCCCATGATGCTAGGAAACCTATCGAGCATCTCAAACTATCTATGGTTAAGGCTTTACATTTTTGAAATAGATTTAATTTATTTGAGTTGAATTTTTCATTAGAAATTAAGGGCTTATGATTCCATAATACAAGATTATGGAAATGCCTAAGAGGCGAAGATTTATGCTTATGTCCCATGGAAGGGAGAAGCAACCTCAGAACCTAAATTTAGGGAGCTTTGACAAGGGCAAAATCATGAGCTAAATCTAAGGCGAAAATGGGTATTTGGTTTACCTCCACAAGAGAGGACAAATCACCCAACTATTTGGACTTACAACTGCCTAGGGGTGGGGGTCAACAACTCATCCTATGATTTTAAATTCATGTAGGCAAGTCATATTCTTTATGCAAGATAGCAAGGCTGTTGTTTATTTAAAAAGATTAAGTCCTTAAACTCACTCCCTAAAGAGACTAGATCATGTAAGGGCATGCTTCAAATGACCTAAATCTAATGCAATTCAAATTTTATTTTATTTTCATTTTTGGACAATTATTTTGACTCAGGCTAATAGGATTCATATGTCTAATGCATGAGAAAGGAGATTATTGGCCAAAATCAGTGAGAAGGGTGGAGGTGTGTTTCCACCATTGCTCTCAAAGGTCAAGCCAAGTTTCTCTGGCAAAGGTGGAAGCCCTCCAATCAAGAGTGAAAAATAATATGCATTTGTGCATGATGTTACAAAAGAAATGCTCATCCAGCTTAGGGGTTGCAAATTCTTTTATCTTGATTTTAAACCTAAGTTTTAGGTGAGGTTATGAGTTCTTTATTTTTAATTTTGAATTGTTAAATTTGGTAGAAGATTTATTTTTCTAAGAGCCTAATCCACATCCAGACCATACATAAAGCAAGGAAGAAACTAGGAAAAGGATGTCACTTAATGCAAAACCTAAACAAAACATCAATTAATATATAAAGCTAATCGCAAAAGAATAAGAGGCCATTATGGTGAGGACCACACACAAAAAATAATAAATTAGGTAGCTCTACCCTTATACACAATTACAAATGAATTAAATACAATTAAGCAAGGAATTCATTGTTATGGGGGCCTTCTTCATTTCATCATTCTTCTTTTCTTCTTTCTTCTTATTTTCTTCTTTCTTCTTGGTTCCTTCTTTTGGATGGTTGGAAGGTGGATGCTCCAAAGGCTTCACATGGTGCATAAGATGAGATCTCATGACCAATGCTCATCCTAATCCCCATAATAATCATTCCAAAATCCTAATTGCAAAAATTACATGAAAAAGGAAAAATGGAAATCTAACTAACACCTACAAAATAGAGATTAGCTAAAACAAACCACCAAATCCCAAGCATGTATATTAGACTTATCACCCCACAAACGGATGACTAAGTCCACCTAGCCTATCGAATTATGTTTAGGGGTATAAGCACCTGCATAACAAAAGCATGTATATTTTTATTACAGTGCCCCTTAAGCACAATCCTCTACAGAAGATAATGGTTAGACTAAGATCGCCCTACCATTCATTCTATGAGTATACATCCTAACATATAGACTAAAACATATATAAAAAAATAAAAGTAAGCATCAAACCATGCACCGCCCTAACCTAAAGCTAGAAGTGGTGACTTAGTCTAATGTGTGTGCTTTGGAGGTTTGTGCGGTATGCGTAGTTATGGCTTTAAGTTAGAATTTTCTAAGTGTGAAGCATGTTCATCTTAGAGGAGGGTTTCATTTAAATGATTTTATTATTTTGGGTTGATTTTATTTTATGTTTTGATTAGGTTCAAGTGAATCCTACAATTAATTGCTAAGTTATAAAGAGAGGGAATGAGAAGAGAAATTCTCTTTCTTTCCCTAACCTAAGTAATTTCTAAAGTGGATTCATGTTTTGGTTTTATTTAGTGAATGATTTAATTAAGTGTTTTAATTAATCCTAAGTTTAGATGAACTCTGAACAAACATATTCAAAAAGAAAGGTATTTTAAGATTAAATAAAATGAACAAAATTCACAAAACACACATCACTTCATTTCTTTCCCAACATGTATAACATGCATATGAATGTGTCTTAACAATATATATACATACAAATGAGAATGTTTAACACACTTTATGATGCATGCTAAGTGATTTGTTTAAGGAAATTTGAAAGTTTATGATGCTTTCATTTAATATAAAAGAGATTTCTTATCCAATTTTCACATGCACATGAAAGTAGGAAAGGCATAAGTGAGTACAATGCCATTGTTAACCAGAGGTGTAAGGTATAATAGATACTTAGGGCTACTTAAAGCCTCACAATCTCAGGGTTATCTAGACTAATATACCACTTTCTTAAATACAAACATGTGTACAAAAGAAATGAATGGAAAAGAAAGAATGCAAAAATTTGTATTGGTTGATTTATTTTATTTATGCAATTTTATATGTGCAAGCATAGGTATCCTTCTTAGGTGATAGTATAGGAATGAATAGGATATGTAATTAGGAAAGTGTTAGGTTCTTTTCAAATGAACCATACACCTTGCCAAATCCTATTCAAAAACTATACTAAAAGAGAAGAGAAAGGAGACCTACACTAAGCACATCTTTATATTTAATCCACATACAAACTTATAAATAAAACAGAAGTAGCACACTTTCTGTTATGATAATTGATTCAAATATTTTGAAAATAATTTGAATTTAATAGTGATAATAGCCACTCATATTCTTACTTTAGCCAACACATGCAATTTGACATAAAGGAAACATTTTCATTTGAAATTAGATTTTTGAAAAGCATGGATGCATGAAAACACATGACATACATATCTAACATATTGGGAAAAGAATTAAAGCAATGAAATCATGTAAACACATTCACTTTAATTAAATCCTAAAGACAATCTTATGAAATAAGAAAGCTTAAAGTAAATCAAAGTTTATTTATTATGATTTTTGTTTGATTTTGAATTTGATTTAATTTTGAAAATGTGAGTTGAGTATGTTGTTCCTAACCCATTCCCATGTTTCACATTTTTTTTAATTTTTTTGATTAGATTATTTTGATTAGGTTAGGTTGTTAATTAAAACATAAATTAACCAACAAATAAATGACATGAGACCACAAAATTTGAAATTTAAATGCACCTAGGAAGAAAATGTCCTAATGTAATTTGGCTCATAATTAATGGTTAATTAAACAAAGGGTTTAACTTAAGTAATTTCAAAACACCCCTCACACATATGAGTTGAGACTTGATTTCCTTAATTGAACTTAGACTCTTGAACACCTAAACATCTACCCAAAGTAGATTAATTAAGTTATGGAAAGTTTTTGAATTTTTAGAAATTAATTAAGAGGATAATTAGTGAATTAACCCATAATTAAGAGAAGATTAGGAAAGGAAAAGGGGGTTTAGGGAATAGCTTAGGGTAAATGCCCCAAAATTATTCCCTAAACCTCCTATTCATTGGATCAAATCTTAATCAACTTCAATAAGGAATTAAAACACTAATCAAACCCTTAATTATCATTTATTACATGAAAGGGGAACTTAGGAAATGAATTAGTAATTCCCCTAATGAGGCCACCAATAAATCCCAAGAAAATTAAGGGAGGTAGAAGTCATCCCCCAAAATATACCAAAGAATTTTGAGATTAATCAGTAGATTAATTAGGGAATAATTAGCAAATTAAGATTTCTAATAAAATTCAAAATAAGAAAGATACAATTCAAAATCCATTAAAACTAATTTTAGAATATTCTAGATTGAATTAGCTTTCAGTGACAATTTATCTCATATTTTTTTATTTTTCTTGAGGAAAATATAAATTTTTGAAGTTTAGAGGGTTAATTAAAAATTAAATAAATCCTATTTAAATCCCAATCTCCACACCATGACATGCGGTAAGTCAGATGCACTTTCCATGCATCACGTAATGAGTGTTAAGTTAAATGTCACATCATAGTGCCATGTGGCAGCGTGCTACGTGCTTTAGCCCCAACCATCTGATCAAGCAATGTAGATCCATAACGTGTTTATTCAAGGATTGGACGACTGAGATTAAAGCCACAATTTCAAAGGGATTAAATCAGATCTAAGCATGTGTTTGATCTTTTCCGTCTATCCAAAATGTGCGGATGGATGACTAGAGATTCACCCCTACCAAGCTCTATGAACCATGGAGGTCGTCCATATTTTAGAGCAAGATCTAAGCTCGATTGAGCTCAGATTAGGCTAAAATGTTGCACACACACCATCATCAAGCAATGTAGATAACATCCAATGGTTGAAATCTCATGCCATTAAACTTTCTTTCACAAAGGACCAACACCCAGAGAGTTTAGTGATCGAAAAATGCTTAACCTCATAAGAGGTGATCACCGGTGCTTGATTCCCTTGGAGGAGCTTTCTCTGGTTGAGATGAAGATGTGGTGAAAGTATAAGCTCTTGAGATTGAGTAGATTGCTCTATGGACCAACCCCTCCTTAGCTCCCTTGAGGCTTTGATGTAATTAGACCTCCCCTTGCCTTTGGAACTTGAGAGGGAGCTTAGGCAAGCTCGACTTGGCCCTCTAGTGGAGTTTGAAAAGAGAATTTGAATAAATTGGGGTATGGAGAAAAATTTTAATCTATGGACCTCCCCTATTTTCAAAGGATCAAATCAAGAATGGTAAATTTCAAATCCTTCTAGGAAGCTTAGGATCACTCTAGGATGGCTCCTCCTGACACTCTCCCTTACTTAATCAAATTTTCCTCTATTGAATTCAAGTGGAATTAGGGGGAGTATATCTCCCCCTATGGCAATCGGATGACCAAAGCAGTGTTTGCCATTTTGATCCAATTGCCAAGATTGAAAGGGTTGTTTGAGCTATTGGAAGTATGCTCATGGCTAGTTTGGGCTAAGGAGTGGAGTGGTAACCTCTCATGTGCTTCAAAATAAGTGGAGGGATGTTTTTCATATGACCAATTTGAACCATATGCTAGGTTTTGGCCTTGGGTCAATTTGGGCTAACCCAAACCCATTCGGTTGGGTGCTCCACCCTTTGTCGAGTCTACTTGACCTATTAGGAAGGTATCAAGTTGATCTGAAGAGGACTTGACCAAATTCCCCATGGATTTGACCAAAATTTGTTCTATATCCTAGGGGTAAAATGGTTATTTGGCTAATTTTTGAATTTTAATACATTGGGTATGTTGATAAAATTGCTTTGGCCAAGTTTCATTGGATTTAGAGTTCATTTGATATGGTTTGGCTCTTGTTGACCCATTAGGTCAAAATGGGTCAACTTGGGTCAAGTTGACCAATTGGTCAAATTGGGTTAAACCAAGGGTTGCGTCAAGTTCATATGACCATTTGAAATATTTTGGTGGCTTTGGTTTGATTCAATTTGGTTTAGTTTTGAGTTTGGCTCATATGACTTCATTTAGGTCAAATGGGTCAAGTTGACCAATTTGACCCATTTGACCTATTTGAGCTAGTTCATAGGTAGGTTTAGGTTTGGTTAGTCATATGAAGTGGGTTTGTATCTTTTTTTCCAATTAATTTTGTTTAAGTTTGAATTTGGCTCAACATGACCCTTTAGGTCAAGTTGGGTTCAAGGTCAATTGGGCTAGGTTAGGTCTAGTTGGCCAATTGAGGCTTCGATCAAGTTCAACAAGTGATTTGGAATGAGCTTGTCCCATTGGTTTCAATCAATTTGGCTTTGATCAAGTTTCGACACATTTTGACTTTTTACATCAAGTTGGGTCAACTTGGGTATAGTGGCCATTTGGGCTAGGTTAGGCTCAAATGTTGACTTGGTCAAGTTCAAACATAGTTCATGAATGAACTTAGATCAATGGTTTCAATCAATTTTGCCTATGGTGGATTTTGGCTATGTCAAGTTTCATTTTGGCTAAGTGTTGACTTAGTCAACCCTTAGGTTTGACTTGGTTTGACCCAATTTGATTGATTGATCATCCCATGATGATTATTGATCATGATGAGAGACATAGGTGAGTTTGATTCAATCTAATTTGGTTATGATTAGAATTTGGCTCATTAGGGGACTTTAGGCAACTTTGGGTGAAGTGGGCCTAAATGGGTCAAATGGCTTGGTCAAAGCTTGATTTGAGTTTGATTGATCTTGTATTTGGAGTTATGATTGAAATATAAATCCATTTGGAAGTGGTTTGTAGTCAAATGGGTTTTGATTCATTTGACAATTTCATATTCAAAGGATGAACATGAATGGATTTGGGGTTTGATTTTTAAATTGGGTTCGATTTAGTGACTGAAGTTTGTATTTATATTTGGATTCATGATTGTAGAGTTGAATGAATCACGAAGAAAAATCAAGAGTTTGGCTTGATTTGAAGTTGATTTGTCTAAGTTCAAGATTTTGACTTGAGAGGCTTAGGTTGGATTTTGAGTGGATTTGAGTTTGATTTGGAATTAGTTTTGATTGTTTGAATTTATATTTCATTTATATATGTGAATATAAAAGAAATTTTAATGAGTCAGGAGAAAATTTCATGAATTTGGAATGATTTGCTCATGATTTAGGCTAAGTCTTTAAGAAAGAATCTAAAGGACATAGGAAATTTTGGAGTAGGGATTTGAATTTTGAATTTAGTTTGATTGATTTATATTTATATTTAATTTATTTATGTGAATATAAATGAGAATATAAATGAGTTATGAGAAAATCTCATGATTTTGAATTGATTTGATCATGATTTTGGATAAGTCATTAAGAGGAAATTTAAAAGACTTACAATAGATTTGGAATTTTTGAATTTAAATTTTGGATTTAGATTTGATTAATTTGATTTTATATTTCATTCATATACATGTATATAAATGAGAATAGAAATTAGTTATGAGAAAATATCATGAGTTTGAATTGGTTTGATCATGATTTTGGATAAGTCCTTAAGAGAGGGTTAAGGAACTTAGAAAAGATTTGGAATTTTTGAATTTGAAATTTAGATTTAGATTTGATTGATTTGATTTTATATTTCATTTATATATGTGAATATAAATATAAAAATCTATAAATGAGAATTTGATCATGATTTTAGATAAATCCTTAATTAAAAGCTTAGAAAAGAAAAAATTTGAATTTTGGATTTAGATTTGATTGATTTGATTTTATATTTCAATTATATATGTGAATATAAATGAGAATATAAATGAGTTATCAAAAAATCTCATGAGTTTGAGTTGGTTTGATCATGATTTTGGATAAGTCCTTAAGAGAGGATTAAGGAACTTAGGAAAGATTTGGAATTTTTTAATTTGAATTTTGGATTTTAATCATGGATTTCAATCATGTGGCATTGATTTTAGTTTGGAGAAAATAAAATAAGATTGATTTGGAGTTCTACTTGAAGGAAGGAAGGTGAGGAGTGGTTCAAGCTAAGGGTTGGCAAATTTTCCTAACACCCCTAAGGCATGACCTATTCCTATGGCTAACTCTTCTATGTCTCTAGGGCTATGTTGAGTTTCCACCTAATCACTAGATGTGTCTTAAGACTACGGATCTCTTAAAGTCTAAGAGGAGTCCTATGTCTAAGATAGAGGGGTTGAGAGCTCATTCTAAAAATAAGATCAACAAAGGGCTCCCAATAGGTGTGGTGTGACTGACAAGGAACACAACATGTATTGGTGTTGACCGTAACGATCAACAACACCGAACGATCACAAGCACACTAACAGACAGATCTACCCCTAACCCAAAGTGTAGAAGGAATCCAAAGCTTAATGTAATGTGGCTCTACTCATGTCAAGGGCATAAGAGGGAAGAATCCACTAAGGGATAGAGTGTAAACCTTCCACTAGGGAAGCAGGTTCAAGTCATACACACGAGGATGAGAGGTTTGATTTGATTTAAGTATCATTGAGGAGAAATTTTAATAGGGAAGAGGGTTTAATTTATTTCAATTTTAGATTTAGATTTTGAGATGGATCTTGTGGGTTTGCGATGGAACACACTGAATAAGAGCCACGAAGGCCTAGACCTAACTCAGATTTACCAATCCAAAGGGGTAGTGTACTAAACACATATTAAGACTAGCCAACCAAAGGGATGCCTTTGGGTATGCAGCAACTGTACTAGGAAGAAAGCATAGTAGACTTTCATCCTCCAAAGCTGAGCCCAGTTGCTGGGGTAATCTATTGGACAATAAATTGAACCCAACCTAGGGATGACTATTGAGTGAATGTCACTGGGGGACTTAGATCAACTCAAAGATAGTTAAGATTAATTTAATTTTTAGATTTATTTTAATGGATTCCATTGGTTTACGATGGATCAAACTAAGAAAGAGCTCATATCAGCCTATACCTATCTTAGATTTACTAAACCAAAGGGAGTAGCTTTCTAATCGATGGGAGAACTATCTGACCAAAGGAGTGCCTTCTGGTATGTAGCAGTTGTATTAGGAAGAAAGCGTAGTAGACTTACATCCTCCAAAGTAGGGATCAGTTGCTGGGGTAATCTATTGGCAAGGCAACAGATTGAACTCATCCTAATTCTGACTATTGAGTGAATGCCGTCGGGGGACTTAGATCAACTCAAAGATAGTCAAGATTAATTTCATTTCTAGATTTTTTTAATGGATTATTTATGAATCAAAGAGAAGATCATATCATCTACCCACTCTTTTCTTGAACCAAAGGGAACTTTCGGTGATGGGAGAACTATCCAACTAGAGGGTGCCTATGCTAGGAAGAAAGCATAGTAGACTTACATCCTCCAAAGTTGGGATCAGTTGCTGGGGTAATCTATTGGCAAGGCAATAGATTGAACCCAACCTAGGGCTGACTATTGAATGAATGGGGACTTAGATCAACTCACAGATAGTCAAGATTAATTTCAATTTTTAATTTGTTTTAATGGATTCCATTGGTTTGCAATGGATCAAACTGAGAAGGAGCTCATATTAGCCTAGACCTATCTCAGGTTTACAGAACCAAAAGGAGTAGCTTCTCAGCCGATGGGAGAACTATCCAACCAAAAGAGTGCCTTTTGGTTTGCAATGGTCAATTCAAGAGAAGAAAGCTTGGGGACACACATCTTCCACTACAAAATACCACTGGGTGATCATTTGCTTTGGGCAATAAATCAAACCTGACCTAGGGCTGCCCGTCAGTTTGCAATAGTCATGCTAGAAAGAATGCGTCATAGTCTTATATCTTTCAAAGTGGAATGACTATCGGGGTAACCTACTTGTGAAAAAATAGATTGAACCCGACCTAAAGGCGACTACAGAGTGAGTACCGACCTGAGGAATTATCTTAACTCAGGTAGTCAGACAATTCCTATAGGGAGTTCTGCTGATACTGTCCTAAAGATAGGATGCCTACTTGGGATAAGGGGCACTTTGGGGGCTTGAATTCCTAATCCAAAAGTGAATTAATTTATTTGTTTTGTTTTGTTTGTTTTATCATGGACCCTGTTAATTTGCGAGGGATTAAACTAAGAAGGAGCTTATATCAGCCTAGACCTATCTTTGGTTAACTGAACCAAGGGAGAATCTATGCATCCACTGAAGAAATTCTCCAACCACAGGGGTGGTTACTAGAAAAGGGGGATTGTCCAATCCGAAAGTAACCTAGTGTCTAAATGGGGTCACAATGGACGTGATCCAAATAGAGTGCCCATAGATGGGATCGCTAAAGGCTTAATCCAAAACCTTGGAGAAAATGACATGGCTAGTCATATATCAAATAGGTATTTAGTGTCCAATTCAAGGAGAAAGCGAGGACTCACATCTGCCAAGAGTGGTGTATCCACCAGGTGAGTCGTTGTCAGCATAATGAACATCAACCAACCTAAGGTTCCCATCGATTTGCAACAATTATCTAGGAAGAAAGCTTGGACTCACATCCTTCTATAATAGAATTGATTGCTAGGATAGTCTATCTTCAGCTCGATAGGTGCCATCTGACCTAGGGCAACTATTGAGTGAATGCCACTGGGGACTTATATTAGCTCAAAAGTAGTCAATAGGAAAGGAGCCTCTTTGGGACTTATCTTAAACCATAAATATACTTGATTTAGTTAGATAATGATGATTAGTTTGAGAAGAAAGCAGGACTTACATCTTCTTAAAAAAAATCAACACGAGGTAGCTTACTGGTTGGGTAGTGAAGTATACTATACTAACAAGGTGCTTGTTGGTATGCAATGGTTAAGTTTGGAAGAAACCTCAGGTCTTCCAAATAAATGGCCACTGGGGTAACATACTATCAAGGCAGCATGTAGACCCGACCTAGAGCGCTAATGAGTGAGTGCCACACGGGGCTTGCTCCCACATCAAAGTAGCTCGAGACAAAAGATTGGTGTTTTTTTTTTTGCATCGTTAATGGAATAGGATGCCTCTGGGGGACTCTTACACCTATCTTAATCACGCTTGGGGATTTGATGAAATGGTGCCACGGATGAAAATAGGATTCCCACTA
Source organism: Cymbidium sinense (assembly GCA_021442155.1). Taxonomy (NCBI): domain Eukaryota; kingdom Viridiplantae; phylum Streptophyta; class Magnoliopsida; order Asparagales; family Orchidaceae; genus Cymbidium; species Cymbidium sinense. Next base: position 78,146,918 of record CM038229.1, on the reverse strand, counting down.
AGAAAGGATGTCGCTTGGGTTCTCTCACACCTATCTTAATTGTGCTAATAGAAATAGGATGCCTCTCGAGTTTTCTTACACCTATTCTAATAGTATTGATAGATTGTGTTTGTATTATGAAAGTTGGATAGGATGCCACTGGGGGACTCTTACTCCTACCCTAGAGATGTCATGGTGAATTTGCAAGACAAGCAAACAACGCTTCGAAAGAAGAAAAGATTTGATGAATGGAATCAAATTTTTTTCTTTTATTAATAATTATTTTCAAACATGATTTATTTTATGAGTAATATTTCTTTAGATAGAGTCCATTAATTAGAAGCATCGGTGTTCCCCTTTACAATCAATAAGTTGATAAGATCCTCCTTGACAGACCTTCTCTATGACATAGGGGCCTTCCCAAGTGGGTTTAAACATGCCTCCCATCTTTCGAAGGGCAACAATTGGTCTTTTTAAGACTAACACAAGTTCTCCTACTCAAAAAGACCTAGGGCAGACCAGCTTGTTGTGAGCTTGAATCATTTTGGCCTTATACAACTCGAGGTTCTGGCACGCTCGTAGGCGAATTTTCTCCAAACCTTTGAGCTCATCTAGCTGTAACTTTGCATTTTGCTCTGAAGTGATCCTACTACCCAATGCTATCCTTAGTGAATAGAGTTGGACTTCTAAAGGTATAATGACTTCAAACCCATACACTAAAGAAAATGGGAGTTGGAGTTAGATGTGTGGTGCAAGAGCAAGGCTTCAACCAACTACTGCCAATTATTGCTTGTTGTCATAGAGTCTTCTTCAATATCTGGATGAGAGTTTTGTTGAATGCTTCTGCTAAGCCATTTGCTCTAGGGTAGTAGATGGTGGAGTATCTCCAATCTATGCTATGTTTTCTAGCAAAGCTGTTGATCTTCATGCTTTTGAATGCAGTACCATTATCGGATAAAATTCATCGAGGCACCTTGAACCTATATGCGATATGGTTCCTGAAAAACTGAAGTACATGTTGAGTTGTCAGCTCTTTTAGTGGATGGCTTTGCCCACTTGGAAAAGTAGCGGTGGTAGGTAAAATGAATTGATGCCCCTTGGAAGAAGGAGGATTGGTCTGATCCACAATGTCGGTACCCTAACACTCAAATGGTCATGAGCCCAATGTAGGGTGTAGAATGTTGGGTGATTGGTGGAGGACCACACAGTGTACCTGACACTAATGGCATCTCCTAGCTACATCCATACAGTCTGTAATCATCAAAGGCTAATAGTATCCTAGTCTTTTGATCTTCATCTTCATCTTCGGACCAGATTGATGTGCTCCATATAAACCTGAGTGTATCTTGGTTATAATGCCACGGGCTTCATGTTTGTCTAAACAGTATAACCACATTTAGTCAAAGGACCAGTGGTATAGGGTGCCATCAATGAGAGCATAGAAGAGGGCTCTCTATTTCACTTGATGGGCTTGTGACTTTTCTTGAGGTAGTTTACCGATGTTCAAATAATCTATGAATGGTTTCCTCCAATCCAGCTCCTTGTCCATTTTGGTAATGACAACCTCTCCTTCAAGAGAAAGTCTCTCGATGAGTTCAGCATCGATAAGGGATAAACTTATCTATTTTGGATGCTTATTGGAATGGACTTATCTTCTGGACATGCCAATTCTTTGGCAAGTTTGGCCAAAGCATCTGCTATTGCATTCTCTACTTGGGGAACCTTGTAGATGGAGACTTTAGGAATTTGGGCCAACAGCTTCATAGTATACTTTTGGTAATGACGAAGCTTGGGTTTGAGAACCTTGTAAGACCCGATAATCTGATTGATGATCAACTGAGAATCCCCAAAGATATTGATGCTTTTGACATTGATAGTGATGGCTAACTCTAGATTGATAATCAAATCCCCATACTCAGCTTCATTATTGATGCAGGGGTTGGAAAGATAGAATGAGAATATTATCACTTCGCGGTCTTGAGTTAGGAGAACTATTCCTACCCCTACTTTTCCTGGAAGAGTAGATCCTAGTGCTTCCCTTTTATGAAAAGAAGCTGCACCATCAAAATACATCTCCCATCAACAATTGCCAGCCTTCCCTAAGTTCATGATTTGTTCGTCAGGGAGATCATCACTAAGTGAAGAATCAACAGAAAGTGGGTGTGCTGCTAAGAAATCCGCTAGTGCTTGGCCTTTTATCGCATGGAGGGGTACAAATGTGATATCAAACTACTAGAGAATCATGGACCATCGTGCCAAATGTCTGAATAGTGTTGGTCATATCATTAGATACTATAGTGGATTTATTCTAGAGATCAAGTTCACCTTATGACAAACCATGTAATGTTGTAGCTTTTGAGAGGTAAAGATCAAAATTAGGCAATGTTTCTCAATAGGTGGATAGTTTGCAATGAATCAACTGAGATAGTAGAGAGTTCTCCTTCTCATTGGCCAATAGAGCATCAAGAGAGTCATCAAATGCAGTAGTGTAGAGGATGAGTGGCCCAGGATAAGGGCTGCTAGAACTAGCAGCTTCACCAAATACAGCTTGATGTCTTCGAAGGCATGCTGACACTTATCATCCCACTTGAACTTGTCCTTTTTGATAAGTGCTAAAAATGGCTTTCATCTCCCTGATAGGTTGGAGATAAGGCATCTTAGATATGCCAGCCATCCTTGGAAGAATCTGAGTTGAGTTAAACGCTTAGGAGGTGGCATTTCTAATATAGCTTTAATCTTTTCAAGATCTATTTCTATTCCCCAATGTCAGACAATAAACCCAAGGAATTTCCTTGAAGCTACTCCGAATGCACACTTCAAGGGATTCATTTTGAGGTTATATTATCTTAACTATTCAAAAACTACTCTCAAGTCAAAGAGATGGTCTTCCTTCTCAATGCTCTTAACTACTAGATCATCAACAAATCACTCAACCAGATGATGGATGAGTTCATTGAAGATCTGAGTCATGGCCCATTGGTATGTAACATTAGCATTTTTAAGGCCGAAAGGCATGACCCTATAATAAAAGATTCTGATCGGGGTTCAGAAAGCAATGTTTCTTTCATCTTAAGGAGACATCTTGATTTGGTTGTATCTAGATGATCCATCCATGAAAGAGAAGACTGTATAAGATGAAGCAATGTCCACCATAATTCTAGTATAAGAAGAGAAAATTAATCCTTAGGACATGCCTTATTTAAGTCCCTAAAATTTACGCATATGCTAATTTGGTCATTCTTCTTCTTAACTAGTATGACACTGGCTAACCATGTAGGATATATTTTTTTTTAGATGAAATCAGCATCGATCAGTTTATTAACTTTAGATATGACATGTTGTTCAATTTCTAATCGCATACATCTAGGAGCTTGCTTGATTGGGGTAGCATTAGGATCTATTGCTAGCTTGTGGACTATTACATCAATAGATAATTCGGGCATCTCTTCATAACTCCATGCAAAATAGTCTTTAAACACAGTCAATAGCCTAACCAAGTCATTAGTTTCTTCTTCATTCAGTAACGAACTGATGTACGTTGGGTGTGGATTTTCTTCTGTCCTGAGGTTGATTTCTTTAAGCTTATCAATTGTTGAATGAATCTCCTCTTCAAATTTTGGTGGTGCCTCTTTGATTTGGAGATCATATGGATCATCTGAGGTTTCTAAACACACATTCTCATAAGAGTGGTGTTGTGTAAAAAGAACCTATCATACTCCAAATGATTGATAACAACCAAACATTAATCATCGTCATCGACTGGGCCCACTATAAGAAATCCTAGTCTTACTCTTGATTGTGCTTCCCTGCCTATATTGCTCTACAACTTTTCAAAATACTTTGACTTGTGCTTGGACCATGTATGAGGAACCAAACTCTTCTGTATAAGATTATGAACATAAGGCGAGTAAAAGTTAAATGGTAATTCTATTAATTCTTTAAATGTATCCTCCTCAAGTTCTACATCTACTTCAGGGCTTGAGGATGATGATCCCAAAAAGAATCTCTTCAACTTCATGTCATTGGAATACTTAGGGACTTCCTTAACTACTAAACCTTCAACTTTTGAGATCTAAGTGAGGTTAGAGCTAATTTTCCCAGCTGCTTCCTAATAGTCTCACATAAACCTGATTCAAATACTTTACTTTTACTGGAGGCCTGGACTTCGTCTCTATGGATCGAAAGTCACCTCTAATGGAACCCTTTGAGAGGGGTTGGCTGGTATACTAATCACATTAGACTCATCCTCCGAGCTAGATTCCAAGTCTATGTGAATAGTAGGAGAACTCCTATGAACCGAAACACGACCTCTATTGGATGATGGCCAATAAGGGGATCTACCACCTCTGGAACTACCTCTGTTAGGTGGAGGTTGAGCCATCCTACCCACATGTCCATATGATGGAATGAACTATGGGTAGAATGTAATATGCGGATCTATTTCCTCTTCAATTCCCCTTTCTTAATCACTTGGATTTTCATTTTTTATTTTCTTTTTTTTTATCTTTTCTTTCTCTTCATTTTCTTTTTCTTTTGCTTTTAATTCTAAATTTTGTCCAAGTTCACAAGAAAGGGTGTTTAGAGGAAGGTAGTAGGTTGCATCCTCATAAATCTCAATCTCTCTTACTGAAAATGGCTTTTCATCCCCATTGACATGATATTTAATTCCATCTTTTCTAAACTTGATGCACTGATGGAGAGAGGATGGAATGATCTTATTCTGATGTATCCAAGGCCTACCAAGCAAAGCAGTGAACAAAATATTCTAATCAATGATGTAAAATTAGCTTCAGTCTTCTAGTCACCTACCTCCAAAGGTAGCACTATAGAACCTAAAGCCCGCTCACCTTGTTCATTGAATCCTCTCAACATCATTTGATCTCCTCAGAGTGTGGAGATGTCAATCCTCAAATAGGCAAGGGTCTTTGACTCATAATGTTCATCGATGCACCTGGATCCACGAGAACCCTGGCAAGTATGAACTGTCCATGTCAACTATGATGTAGCGGGGATGATTGTGCTCCAAGTCCCCCAAAAGAAGGTCTTCATCTGTGAAAGTGACCCCTTGAGCTTCTTTTGCATAATATGCCTCCTCACCTATAGTGGTCAGCTGAGTTAAGCATATCTCAAGATCAAAGAGAGCCTTGATTAATGATTCCCTCATCTCTTTGGATAAGACAAGGGCATCATATATTCTTAGCTTAGATGGCAACTTTTTTAGATGAGAGGATATTGCAGTCCACCTTGGGCTGGTACTCCACAAGCATATCCAAGGGTGGAGCATCCTATGGAGGGGCTTCTTTATCCTCTGTACCAATGACTTGTTTTCCTCTATCTTGAGCTGCTGTCTTAGGAGGTAGAACCTTGCCACTATGGAGGTTGACTTTGGTGATCTCTTGTGGTAGGGTAATGGAAGGTTCTACCTGCACATCAGGCTCACCTACAACTTCTCCTATGGGACCCTTAGAATTGGATGATTCCAAGTCTATCCCAAGAGGCGAACCTGTAGTGTTCAGAGAAGAAAAATCTGACTCTGAATCAGAAAGAGGAAGATCAAAATTATTATAGTTATTTTGACTTGAAGAGTTATCATTAGGAATAGAAGAAGACAACCCATCAGAGGTGACACAGATGTAATTCAAGCTAGCTTTATTCTTCAATTTCTTGGAGGTACAAAGTAGGAATCAAGTAAAGTGAGTGGGTTAAGGGATTTGATGCCCTTATCCGCCGATACAAGAGTTCTACTAGTAGTAGAAGAAGAAGAACTAGTTGAAGTGGAAGAAGTTACCGATGTGGAAGCTATAATTATAAGTTAGAGATTAGACTCAGTTAGTGGTTGCACTACTGGGTTATCTCGAATCGACACAAGATGCTGCTGCTGCTGTTGTGCTCCCCATTTCCTAGAGTTGGCACTGGCAACTTGCAAACCTTCCTTGATGTTGTAGGTTTGAGCTGACTCAGGCACCTGCAAGGAAAGTTTCTTGATCTTATGAATGATCTTTTTAGAGGTTTTAGATAAAGAAATATCATAACCTTCCTTGATTTTAGTAGGTCACAAGTATCCCCAAGGATTACCCTAATGGAATTGAAAGGTTGTTCCATAAGGTATCTCTTTGGGATAACTACAAGATTGATCTTGAAGCTATGTTCAAGTCAGTCCTTAAATGTGAAACAATCCTCCAAAATATGGCTAAGATATGGTGGTAGTGGTAAAAGTTAGGATCATGAATTTTTCTTACTTCCTTCGGTCTCCTTGGCTCGGGTAGCTAAAAATTAGGCTTCTTTAAGAGATTCTTGAATATCTTCCTGGTTACCTCTCTCTTAAATGAATACGGCTTGTTAAGCTTATCTAAAAAAGTAGGTGGACCATAGCTACCTGGTGGTGGGTATACGTGCCACTGTTGTTAATGGTATGGCTGAGGAGGCGGCGGTGCTAATCGTGGAGGCTGCTGTGGCTGTCTCGGTGGTGGCAAAGGAGGTAGAGGCTTGTGGAGAAAAAATTTCTATATTAGGGGGAATCACCTTTCAAATCTGTTGGTGAGAAATGAAAGATGAGACACTATAGAAATTCATCTTTTTAGGATGCCATGCAAATCCACAGATGCACTTATTCAGATGATCGGGTACATCATCAAGGAATAGTATACTATCTCGAAAGATAAAAATCACTACCCTTTAATAGACCTAATCACTTAAATAAGAACTATTAAGGATGATGGGTTTGCATCTGTACCAGAGATTCTTCCCATATGGAAAAGTAAGACATGGTTTATTTTAAACCGGGTTCATTAACTTCCCTGTGGGGGCAAGCCTCCATAGTTAATTACATCTTAAGGAATAGAGATTCCTTAGGAAAACTCTCGATTAAGGTAAATGATCATTATCTTCAAGGATTTTAATAGGAAAGGACTATCAATCGATTAATTTGTTTTGAGGATTAAATGGGATTGATCAAAGAGAGGGAGTTATTAGTGAAGCCAAAGGAAGATAAGTAGAAGATGCCCATGATGCTAGGAAACCTGAGCATCTCTAACTATCCTATGGTTGGGCTTTACATTCTTGAAATTGATTTAGTTTGTTTGAGTTGCATTTTCATTAAAAATTTAAGACTTATGATTACTTAACACAAGATCAAGGAAATGCCTAAGAGGTGAGGAATTATGCTTATGACCCACAAAGGGGAGAAGCTACCTCAAAACCTAAATCTACGGAGCTTTGGCTATGGTCGAAAGTACAACCTAGATCTAAGGCAAAAAGTGGGTAATTAATTTGCCCCCACAAGAGAGGACAAACCACCCGACAGCTTGGACTTACAACTGTGTGGGGGTGGCTGCCAACTAACTCCTCCTACAATTTTAAATACATGTAGACAAGTCATTATGCTTATGCAAGATAGCTAGGCTGTTATTTATTTAGAAAGAGACTAAGTCCTTAAACTGATTCCCTAAAGAGACTAGATCATATAAAGGGGCATATTTCAAATGACCTAAATCTGATGCAATTCAAATTTCATTTTATTTCTATTTTGGATAATTATTTTGAATCAGGCTAATAGGATTCATATGCCTAATGCATGAGAAATAAAGTTAGCCAAAATCAGTGAGAACGGAGGAGGTGAGTTTCCACCATGGGTCTCAAAGGTCAAGTCAAGTTTCTCTGGCAAAGGTGGTGCTCTAATCAAGAATAAAATAAGATGCATTTATGCATGATATCACAAAAGAAGTGCTCATCCATCTAAGGGGTTGTTAATTCTTTTATCTTGATTTTAAACTTAAGCTTTAAGTGAGGTTATGAGTTGTTTAATTTTTATTTTGAGCTGTTAAGTTGGGTAAAAGATTTATTTTTTCTCAAAGAGCTTAATCCACATCCAGGCCATACATAAATCAAGGAAGAAACTTGGAAAAGCATGCCACTTAATGCAAAAGCTAAACAAATCATCAATCAATTTATAAAGCTAATTGTAAAAGAATAAATGATCATTGTGGTAGGGCACCACCGCACAAACCAAAAATATCAAATGTAGGTAGCTGAGGTCTGCCCTTATACAACTCGGATTACAAATGAATTAAATTATAATTAAGCAAGGAATTCATTGTTATGGGGTCTTCAAGCTTCATTCTTCTTTCTTCTTCTTTTCTTTCTTCTTCTTTTCTTCTTTCTTTCTTCTTTGGTTCCTCCTTTTGGATGGTTGGAAGGTGGATGCTTCAAGGCTTCACATGTTGCATAAGGTAGGATCTTATGACCAATGTTCATCCTAATCCCCATAATAATCATTCCAAAATCCTAATTGCACAAATTTACATGAAAAAGAAAAGTTGAAATCTAACCAATACCTGTAAAACAAAAGTTAGCTAAAACAAAGAATAAATCCCAAGCATGTATATTAGACTTATCACCCCACACATGGGTGACTAAGTCCACCTAGCCTATGGATTATGCTTAGGGATATAAAGCACCTGCAAGCAAATGCATTTATATTTTTATTTATGATAGTGCCCCTTTAGCACAATCCCCTACAGAAAAGAATAGTTAGATTAAAAGCATCCTATCATTCATTTTATGAGTATACACCCTATCACCCAGCCTAAACATATATCAAAAAATAAAATAAACATCAAAACATGCATCGCCCGAACCTAAAGGTAGAAATAGTGAATTAGGCTAATGTGTGAGCTTTGAAGGTTTGTGTGGTATGCTTAGCTATGGCATTAGGTTCAAATTTTCTAAGTGTGAAAACATGTTCAACTTAGAGGAGGGCTTAATTTAAGTTGTTTAATTTTTTTGGGTTGATTTTATTTCATGTTTTGATTTGGTCTAAGTGAATCCTACAATTAATTACTAAGTTATGAAGAGAGAGAATGAAAAGAGAACTTCTCTTTCCTTCCTTAACCTAAGTAATTTCTAAAGTAGGTTCACATTTTAGTTTTGTTTAGTGAATATTTTTATTAAGTCTTTTAATTAATCTAAGTTTAGATAAACTCTAAACAAACCTATTCAAAGAGAAAGGCATTTTAAGATTAAAGAAAATGAACCAAATCCACAAAATACACATTACTTCATTTCTTTCCCAACATGTATAACATGCATATGAATGAATCCTAAACATATCTATACATACAAATGAGAATATTTAATGTACTTTATGATGCATGCTAAGTAATCCATTTAAAAAAATTTAGAAGTTGAATATGAATGATTTTCCTTAAGTAGAAAAGGGTTTCTTTATCCAAATTTTCACACATGAAAAAGAAAAAAGGCGACATCATTGTTAAAGGTGTAACAAGACCTACTTAGGTCTACTCCTCAATTGTCGGACTAATATGCACTTTCCTTAAATACAAATATGTGTTTAAAAGAAATGAAATGGAAAGGGAGAATGCAAAAGTTGTATTAATTGATTCATTTTATGTTTATGCAATTTATGTGTGAAAGCATAGGTAACCCTTCTTAAGTGGTAGTATAGGAATGAACAGGATGTGGAATTAGGTAAGTGTTAGTTTCTTTTCAAATGAACCATACAACTTACCAACTTCTATTCAAAACTATGCTAACATAAAAGAGAAGAGAAACCTATGCTAAGCACATCCATAATTCCTTCACATGTAAGCTTATAATTATAATATAAGTAGTATACTTTCAGATTTGATATTTGATTTATATGTTTTGAAAATAATTTGATTTTAGTAGTGATAATAGTCACTCATATTTCTACTTTATCCAACACATGCAAATTTGACATGAAGTAAACAATTTCATTTTTAAAATTGAATTTGAAAAATATGAATGCATGAAACCACATGACATACAAATTTAACATATTGAGGAAAGAATCAAAACATTGAAAGCATGTAAACACATTCACTTCAATTAAATCCTAAAGATAATCTTTTGGAATAAGAAAGTTTAAAATAATCCAGAGTGAATTCAATGTGATTTTTGTTTGAGTTTGAGTTTGATTTAATTTTGGAAAGGTGAGTTGAGTTAGTTGTTCCTAATCCATTCCCACATGTGTTTGATATTTTTGTTTAATTTTTAGATGATTAGATCCATTTTTATGCATTAGTTAGGTTAAGGAATGAATTAAGTAACATAATTAACCCTTACCTACACCACCTTAGAATAATTAACCAAATAATTATGAGCCAATGAGATGACTAAAAAACTCACAAGGAATTTAAATTTTCAATGTACCTAATAAGAAAAAGGTCTAATGCAAGTTGGCTCACAATTAATAGTTAATTAAGCTAAGGGGTTTAGCATAGTAATTTCGAAACACCCTTTTATACATATGAATTGGGTTTTGATTTCCTTAATTGAACATAGGCTATTAAACACCTAAGCATCAATCTAAAGTAGATTAATTAAGTTCTAGAAGTTTTCAAAAAATTTATAAAATTAATTAAAGGGATAATTAGTGAATTAACCCTTAATTAAGAGAAGATTAAAGAGAGAAAAGGGGGTTTAGGGAATAGCTTAGGGGAATTGCCCTAAAATTATCCTCTAAACCTCTTATCTATTGGATCTAACCTTAATCAACTATAATCATGGATTTAAACCACTAATCACACTTTAATTATCCTTAATTACATAAAGAGGGTTATTATGAAACCCACATGCAATTTCCCAAATTAAGAATTCAAAAAATCCCAAGAAAATTAGGGGAGGAAGAAGTCATCCCCTAAAATATACCCTAGAAGTTTGGGATTAATCATAGACTTAATTAAAAGGTAATTAGCAAAATAAAGTTTCAAATTAAACCCAAAATCAGAGAAAAGCATAATTTAAAACCCATTGAAATTAATTTTAAAATATTCTAGGTTGAATTATCTTTCCAAAGGATTTTATTTCATATTTTTTAAAATTTTATACAGAGAGTTATGAATTTTAGAAGATCCATAGATTAATTAGAATTAATTAAAGCATTTTAATTAATCCTATAGCTCACGGCATGACACGTGGTGGTGACAGTCAGCGTGCTTTACATGCATCATGCCATGAGGGATTTGCTTAAATGTCAAATCCATAAAGGCAGCTAGCGACAGACGCGGTTTGATCTTTATCGTCCGATCAAAGATCGGACTACCGAAGATCTCCTCACAATTTTAAAAAGGGTAAAAGAAATTCTAAATGTGGGAATTATCTTGACCGTCCATCTTAAATGCACGGATGAATGGTTGAGATCTCCCAAGTTCTTCCCCCTTGATCAATAGAGACCGTCCATGATCTAGGGGAAGATCTGAGCTCGATTGAGCTCATATTCAATTCAAACTTAGCCCACACCATCTAAAGGCAATGAGTGGCACATCCAATGATGGATCTTGCATGACTCAAAGATTTCTTTCACAAAGGACCAACACCTCCTATGCTAGGTGGTCAAAAAAGTTCATACCATGCCGGAGGTGATCAGTCGAGATCGATGCAGTAACTTCGTCTGGTGGAGACAAAGCCCTGTTGAAATTCCTAGGCCTTGAAATTAAGTGGCTTGCTCTATGGACCAACACCACTTGAAGATCCTTGCAGCCTTGATCCAATTAGTCCTCTCCTTACTATGGGAACACCAATAGAAGCTTGAGTGTGCTCAGATTGGTCTTTAGAAGAAGTGTGTAGGAGGAATTGGGATGGTTTCAGTGTGGAGGAAATTCAAGAATGGATAGGGCTCCCCTATTTTCACTATTCAAAAATTGAGAAATGGTGAAATGGTAAGATCTCTAGGAAGCTAGGGATCACTCTCTGATGGCTCCTAACACTCTCCCTTACTAAATCAACAATGAGGATGTGAATTGAATTAAATTAAGGGGAGTATATCTCCCCCTTGAGGGATCGGATGGCTACAAGCTTATGTGCCATTTTTATCCAATTGCTCATAATGGGAAGGTTGTTTGATCAATTAGGAGTGTGCACGTGGTTGGTTTGAGCCAAAGAGTGGATTGCCAACCTCCCATGTGCTTGAATTTAAGTGGGATATGGATTTTGAATTTGCCATTTTGACCCATGGGGTCGGGTTTGGTCTTGGGACCAATTGGGCTGACCCATACTCATTGGGTTGGGTGCACCACTCTTTATTATGTCCCCTTGAGCTATTAATAAAGCCTCAAGTTGATATGAAGAGGGCATGACCAAATTACCCATGGATTAAGCCAAAATTTATTCTATGACCTAGGGGTAGATGGTCATTTTGCTGATTTTTTTACTTTGGATATATTGGGTATGTGGAGAAACAAGGTTTGGCCAAGTTTCATGAGATTTGGAATTCATTTGATAAGGTTTGGCTCATGTTGACCCATTTAGGTTAAAATGGGTCAACTTGGGTCAAGTTGACTAATTGGTCAAATTGGGTCAAACCAAGTGTTGGGTCAAGTTCATATGACCATTTTAATGTTTTGGCAGCTTTGGTTTGATTCAATTTGGTATATTTTTGAATTTTTCTTATATGAATTCATTTAGGTCAAATGGGTCAAGTTGACCTATTTGACCCATTTGACCTTTTTTGGGGTAGGTCAAGTGTAGGTTTAAGTTAGGTTTGTCATATGGAGTGATTGGTATCTTTATTTTCAATCAATTTTGGCTATATTCAATTTTGGCTCAACATGACCCCTTTAAGTAAAGTTGGGTCTAAGGTCAATTGGACTAGGTTAGGTCTAGTTGGCCAATTGAGGCTTTGGTCAAGTTCTGCAAGTGATTTGGAATGAACTTGACCCATTGGTTTGGATCAATTTGGCTTAGATCAAGTTTTGACATATTTTGACTTTTTAGGTCAAGTTGGGTCAACTTGGGTCAAGTGGCCACTTGGGCTAGGTTAGGCTCAAATGTTGGCTTGGTCAAGTTCAAACATAAGTCATGAATGAACTTAGATCAATGGTTCTAATCAATTTGTCCTATGGTGGAATTTGGTTATGTTATGTTTCATTTTGGGCAAAGTGTTGACTTGGTCAACCCTTAGGTTTGACTTGATTTGACCTAATTTGATTAATTGATCATCCCGTGATGATTGTTGATAATGATGAGAAGCATAGATGAGTTTGGTTCAATCCAATTTGGTTAGGATTAGAATTTAGCTCATAAGGGTACTTTAGGTCACTTCGGGTCAAGTGAGCCTAAGTGCGTCAAATGGCTTGGTCAAAGCTTGATTTGAGTTTGATTGATCTTGTATATGGACTTGTGATTGAAATATGGATCCATTTACAAGTGGTTCGAAGTCAAATGGTTTTGATTCACTTGACAATTTCATATTCAAAGAGTGAACATGAAAGGATTTTGCTTTGATTTTTGACTTAGGTTTTGATTGTTTGATTGGAGTTTGTATTTATATATGAGTTCATGATTATAGGGTTGATTGAATCATGAGAGAAGATCAAGAGTTTGGCTTAATTTGAATTTAATTTGGCTAAGTTCAAGATTTTGACTTGAAAAACTTAGATTGGATTTTGAGTGGATTTGAGTTTGATTTTTTGGAATTGGTTTTGATTGTTTGAATTTATAATTTATTTATATATGTGAATATAAATGAGAATATAAATGGGTCATGAGAAAACCTCAAAGATTTGATTTGGTTTAATCTTGATTTGGGTTAAGTCCATTGAGAAAGATTTAAAGGACTTAGGAAAATTTCATAGTTTGGAGTTTAAATTTTTGAATTTGGTTTAATTGGTTTATATTTATATTTCATTTATATATGTGAATATAAATGAGGATATAAATAAATTATGAGAAAATCCCATGACTTTGAGATGGTTGGTCAATATTTTGGATAAGTCCTTTAATAAAAAATTAAAGGACTTAGGAAATTTATAGATTGGGAATTTATTTTGAGGACTTGATTTGGTTGATTTATATTTATATTTCATTTATATATGTGAATATAAATGAGAATATAAATGAGCTTTGCACACATGAAAGTAAGAAAGGCATAAGTGAGTACAACGTCATTGTTAACCAGAGGTGTAAGGTACAAGACCTACTTAGGGCTACTTAAAGCCTCGCAACCTCGAGGTTGTCCAGACTAATATATCACTTTTCTTAAATACAAACATGTGTACAAAAGAAATGAATGGAAAAGAAAGAATCCAAAAATTTGTATTAGTTGATTTATTTTGTTTATGCAATTTTATATGTACAAGCATAGGTATCCTTCTTAGGTGATAGTATAGGAATGAATAGGATATGGAATTAGGCAAGTGTTAGGTTATTTTCAAATAAACCATACACTTTGCCAAATCCTATTTAAAAACTATACTAAAAGAGAAGAGAAGGGAGACCTACACTAAGCACATCTTTATATTTTATCCACATGCAAACTTATAAATAAAACATAAGTAGGACACTTTTAGTTTTGATAATTGGTTCATATATTTTGAAAATAATTTGAATTTAATAGTGATAATAACCACTCATATTCTAACTTTAGTCAACACATGCAATTTGACATAAAGTAAACATTCTCATTTGAAATTTAATTTTTAAAAAGCATGGATCCATGAAAACACATGGCATGCATATCTAACATGTTGGGGAAAGAACTAAAGCAATGAAAACATGTAAACACATTCACTTTAATTAAATCCTAAAGATAATCTTAAGAAATAAGAAAGCTTAAAGTAAATCAAAGTTTATTTAGTATGATTTTTGTTTGATTTTTAATTTCATTTAATTTTGAAAATGTGAGTTTAGTTTGCTATTCCTAACCCATTTCCACATGCATTTCTCATTTTGGTTTAATTTTTAGATGATTAGATTTATTTTAGATTTTGATTAGGTTAAGGTCTAAATTAAATATATTAATTTACCCTTACCTACACCAACTTAGTATAGTTAACCAAATAATTATAAGATAATGAGATGACATAAAAACCCACAAGAACTTAAATTTTCAATGCACCTAGGAAGAAAAGGGTCTAACACAATTTGGCTCATGATTAATGGTTAATTAAGCAAAGGGGTTTAACTTAAGTAATTTCAAAACACCCCTCACACATATGAGTTGAGTCTTGATTTCCTTAATTGAACTTAGGCTCTTAAACACCTAAGCATCTACCCAAAGTAGATTAATTAAGTTATGGAAAGTTTTAGAATTTTTAGAAATTAATTAAGAGGATAATTAGTGAATTAACCATTAATTAAGAGAAGATTAAGAAAGGAAAAGGGGGTTTAGGGAATAGCTTAGGAGAAATGCCCCAAAATTATTCTCTAAACCTCCTATTAACTAGATCAAACCTTAATCAACTTCAATAAGGGATTAAAATACTAATCAAATCCTTAATTATCCTTAATTACATGAAAGGGGTAATTAGGAAATGAATTAGCAATTCCCCCAATTACCACAATAAATCCTAAGAAAATTAAGGGAGGCAGAAGTCATCCCCCAAAGTATACCCAAGAAGTTTGAGATTAATCAATGGATTTATTAGGGAGTAATTAGCAAATTAATATTTTTAATAAAACCCAAAATCAGAGAAAGATACAATTCAAAATCCATTAAAACCAATTTTAGAATATTCTAGATTGAATTATGATTCAATGAAAATTTACTCATATTTTTTCTGATTTTTCTTTAGGAAGATATGAATTTTTAAAGTTTAGAGGGTTAACTAAAAAATTAAATAAATCCTAATGAAATCCCTAATCTCCATGGCATGACATGTAGGTGATGAGTCAGATGCACTTTCCACACATCACGTAATGAGTGGTAACTTAAACGTCACATCATAGTGCCACATGGTGGCGGCACTAGCCTCTTTAGCCTCAACCATCCGATCAAGTGTGTGAGATTAAAGTTTTCAATCCAAAGGGATTAAATCAGATCTAAGCTTGTGTTTGATCTCGGCCGTCCATCCAAAATGCATAGATGGATGGCTAAAGATTCACCCCTACTAAGCTTTGTGAACCATGGAGGTCGTCCATGTTCTAGAGCAAGATTCTAGCTTGATTGAGCTAGGATTAGGCTAAAATTTTGCACACACCATCATCAAGCAATGTAGATCACATCCAATGGTTGAAATCTCATGCCATTAAACTTTCTTTCACAAAGGACCAACACCTAAAGAGTTTAGTGATTGAAAAATGCCTAACCTTGTCAGAGGTGATCACTGGCACTCGATTCCCTTGGAGGAGCATCGTCTGGTTGAGACGAAGCTATGTTGAAAGTATTAGCTCCTCAGGTTGAGTAGATTGCTCTATGGACTAACCCCTCCTTAGCTCCCTTGTGACTTTGATGGAATTATACCACACCTTACCTTTGGAACTTGAGAGAGAGCTTAGGAAAGCTCGACTTGGCCCTCTGGTGGAGTGTACAAAGAGAATTTGATTGAATTGGAGGGTGGAGAATCTTTTCCAATATATGGAGCTCCCCTATTTTCAAAGGATCAAAATCAAGAATGGAAAATTTGAAATCCTTCTACGAAGCTTAGGACCACTCTAGGATGGCTCCTAACACTCTCCCTTACTCAATCGAATTTGCCTCTGTTGAATTCAAGTGGAATTCGGGGGAGTATATCTCCCCCTATGGAAATCAGATGGTCGTAGCATGATTTGCCATTTTGATCCAGTTGCCAAGATTGAAAGGGCTGTTTGAGCTGTTAGAAGTTTGAACATGGTCGATTTGGGCTAAGGAGTGGAGTGGTAACCTCCCATGTGCTTCAAAACAAGTGGAGGAAAGTTTTTCATATGGCCAATTTGAGCCATGTGCTCGGTTTTGGCCTTGAGTCAATTTGGGCTGACCCAAACCTATTGTGTTGGGTGCACCACCCTCCATAGGGTCTACTTGACCTATTAGGAAGGTATCAAGTTGATATGAAGAGGACTTGACCAAATTCCCCATGGATTTGACCAAAATTTGTTCTATGGCCTAGGGGTAGAATGGTCATTTGGCTGATTTTTGAATTTGAATATGTTGGGTATGTTGCGAAAATAGGTTTGGCCAAGTTCCATTGGATTTTGAGTTCATTTGATATGGTTTGACCCATGTTGACCCATTTAGGTCAAAATGGGTCAACTTGAGTCAAGTTGACCAATTGGTCAAATTCGGTCAAACCAAAGTTTGGGTCAATTTCATATGACCATTTGAAATGTTTTGGTGACTTTGTGGTTTGATTCAATATAGTTTAGTTTTGAGTTTGGCTCATACGACTTCATTTAGGTCAAATGGGTCAAGTTGAGAAATTTGACCCATTTGACCTATTTGAACTAGGTCATAGGTAGGTTTAGGTTTGGTTAGTCATATGAAGTGGATTGATATATTTATTTCCAATCAATTTTGGTTAAGTTTGAATTTTTCTCAACATGACCCTTCAGGTCAAGTTGGGTTCAAGGTCAATTGGGCTAGGTTAGGTCTAGTTGGCTAATTGAGGCTTTGGTCAAGTTCAACAAGTGATTTGGAATGAACTTGACCCATTGGTTTCAATCAATTTGGCTTAGATCAAGTCTTGACACATTTTGACTTTTTAGGTTAAGTTGGCTCAACTTGGGTCAAGTGGCTAATGGGCTAGGATAGGCTCAAATGTTGACTTGGTAAAGTTCAAACATTGTTCATGAATGAACTTAGATCAAAGATTTCAATTAATTTGGCCTATGGTGGATTTTAGCTATGTTAGGTTTCATTTTAGCCAAGTGTTGACTTGGTCAACACTTAGGTTTGACTTGATTTGACCCAATTTGATTGATTGATCATCCCATGATGATTTTTGATCATGATGAGAGGCATAGGTGAGTTTGATTCAATCTAATTTGGTTAGGATTAAAATTTAGCTCATAAGGTGACTTTAGGTCACTTTGGGTCAAGTGAGCCTAAGTGGTTCAAATGGCTTGGTCAAAGCTTGATTTGAGTTTGATTGAACTTGTATATGGACTTATGATTGAAATATAAATCCATTTGCAAATGGTTTGAAGTCAAATGGGTTTTAATTCATTTGACAATTTCATATTCAAAGGAAGAACATGAATGGATTTGGGATTTGATTTTTGAATTGGGTTTTGATTTAGTGATTGATGTTTGTATTTATATTTGGATTCATGATTGTAGGGTTGATTTTTGAATCATCAATGCTAAAGATGAAGTCCCACTTAGTTTTGTGAAATAGAAATTTCACTTAACAAATTTAAGTATGTTAAATGAAATTTGAAAAGATGTGTTCAAAATTTTGTGTTTTGGTATTGTTTTGAAAATGGAAACTTTTCTTTAGCAAATTTTTTATGCTAAAGAATGAAGTTCCAAAAGTACTTTCAAAATTTTTGGTTTTGAATTTGGAGACTTCACTTAACAATTTTGAGTATGCTAAATGAAGTTCCAAAATGTGTTTGAAAATTTTTGATTTTGAATTTGGAGACTTCACTTAGCAAATTTATGTGTGCTAAATAAGGTTCCAAATGTATGTTTGAAGATTTTTTAGTTTGGAATTTGGAGACTTCACTTAGCAAATTTGAGTATGCTAAATGAAGTTCCAAAAATGTTTGAAAATTTTTTATTGTGAATTTGGAGACTTCACTTAGCAAATTTGAGTATGCTAAATGAAGTTCCAAAATATGTTTGAAAATTTTTGATTTTGAATTTGGAGACCTCACTTAGCAAATTTGAATATGCTAAATGAAGTTCCAAATGTGTTTAAAAATTTTTGGTTTTGAATTTGGAAACTTCACTTAACAAATTTGAGTATGTTAAATGAAGTTCCAAAATGTGTTTTAAAATTTTTTGATTTTGGATATGGAGACTTCACTTAGCAAATTTGAATATGCTAAATGAAGGTCTAATTGTGTTCTGAATTTTGAAAATATGATTGTTAAGTTTCAATTTTTGAAAAGAAGACTTCTATTCAACAAATTTGGGTATGTAAGAATGGAAATCAACCTTATTTTTGAAATGTGAAAATTTTATTTTGTGTGTGATTATTGCTTTTGAAAGAGGGAATTCCAACTCAATCATATATGGGAAATGTTTAAGTGGAATTTCCAAATGATGTTATTTTTAGTTGGGAATGAAATCTCCATTCAATAAATTTGAGTATATTAAATGAAGATGTTCATATGTGCTTTTTGAAAATTTTATTTTTAATTTTCATTTTGATTTTTGGAAAGATGATTGTTCATTTCATTTTAAAAATGAAATCTTCATCAAAGTGGTTGAAGAATGATGTTCATTTGTGCTTTTAGAAAAGATTGTTAGTTTTACTTTTGAAAATTCCTACATGTAACAATTATGAGAATTGTTAAATGAGGATGATAAAATTTTGTGGAAAATATATTATTATGTGCATTTTTGAAAGAGTGCTTTTAAAAGCAAGATTTTTTATGAAAAAATTATTTTGTTTTTTTTTATTTTAGAATGAACCTTTCGTTATCATAAAAATGATAAGGGGGAAGTCTTTAAATGTTTTCTTTCTATTTAGATCTTTTTATTTTTTTTTTACCCATTGGAGAACCCAACAGGGGGTTTAGGACACCTAAAACTTAAAGATATTAGCTAACTCAACTTATGAATGAAATAAGCTAAGTGCCAACGGAAAGAAAGATAGTCTCGAATTCATACCAAAGTACAAACCCACTATAAATACTTGAATATAACGATCATTTACCAAAGATGGAAAGAGGAACCATCCTCAGTGGAATCGCAGAAAAAATTTTGGAGATTAAATTTCTATATGGTCACCTTCTATCTTGGGTGAAAAGGCAAGACTATAAAAATTCATCTTTTTGGGATGTCACACAGATCCACAGATATGCTTATTCAGTGAACGGGTACGTAATCAAGGAATAGTATACTATCTCTAAAGATAGAAGTCACTACCCTTTCATGGACCTAATCACCTCAATAAGGACTCCTAAGGACAATGGGTCTACATATGTACTAGAGATTCATCCCTTACTTTACATGAAAAAGTAAAGCAGGGTTTATTTTAAATCGGGTTCCTTAAGTTCCTTATAGGACCAAGCCCCCATAGTTAATTACATCCTAAGGGATGAGATCCCTTAGGAATACTCTCGATTAAGGTAAATGATCATTGTCTTTAAAGATTTCAATAGGAAAGGACTATCAATCGATTGGTTTATTTTTTTGAAAGATCAAATGGGATTGATCAAAGAGAGGGAGTTATTATCAAAACCAAAAGAAATATAAGTAGGAGATGCCCATGATGTTAGGAAATCTAGTGAGCATCTCGAATTATCCTATGGTTGGGATTTACATTTTTGAAATTGATTTAATTTATTTGAGTTGAATTTTTCATTAGAAATTTAGGACTTATGATTCCATAACACAAGATTAAGGAAATGTCTAAGGGGTGAGGATTTAAGCTTATGGCCCACAAAAGGGAGAAGCAACCTCATAACCAAATCTAGGGAGCTTTGGCGAGGGTCAAAAGTATAATCTAAATCTAAGGCAAAAATAGGTAATTGGTTTGCCTCCACAAGAGAGGACAAACCACCCAACTGCTTGGACTTACAACCACCTGGGGATGGCCACCAACTAACTCCTCCTATGATTTTAAATACATGTAGGCAAGTCATATGTTTTATGCAAGATAGCTAGGTTGTTATCTATTTAGAAAGAGACTAAGTCCTTAAACTCACTCCCTAAAGAGACTAGTTCATGTAAGGGCATGCTTCAAATGACCTAAATCTAATGCATTTAAAATTTCATTTTTATTTTCATTTTTGGACAATCATTTTGACTCAAGCTTATATGATTCATATGCCTAATGCATGAGAAATAAAGTTATTGGTCAAAATCAGCAAGAAGGGAGGAGGTGTGTTTCCACCATGGCTCTCAAAGGTCAAGCCAATTTTCTCTGGTAAAGGTGGAAGTCCTCCAATCAAGAGTGAAATAAGATGCATTTGTGCATGATGTTATAAAAAAAATACTCATCCAGCTAAAGGGTTGCTAATTCTTTTATCTTGATTTTAAATGTAAGCTTTAGGTGAGGTTATGAGTTCTTTATTTTGAGTTTTGAGTTGTTAAGTTTGGTAAAAGATTTATTTTTTCCCTAAGAGCCTAATCCACATCTAGGCCATACATAAAGCAAGGAAGAAACTAGGAAAAAGATGTCACTTAATGCAAAAGCAAAATAAATCATCAATCAAATTATAAAGCTAATCACAAAATAATAAGAGGCTATTGTGGTCGGGCACCACCGCACAAACCTAAAAATAAATTGGGTAGCCGAGCTTTAACCTTATACAACCCGGATTATAAATGAATTAAATATAATTAAGCAAGGAATTCATTATTATGGGGGTCTTCATGCTTCATTTCTTCATTCTTCTTTTCTTCTTTCTTCTTCTTTTCTTCTTTCTTCTTTGGTTTCTTCTCTTGGATGGTTGGAAGGTAGATGCTCCAAAGGCTTCACATGATTCATAAGATAAGATTTTATGACCAATGCTTATCCTAATCCCCATAACAATCATTCTAAAATCCAAATTGTAAAATTACATGAAATAGAAAAGAATGGAAATCTAACTAACACCTACAAAATAGAGATTAGCTGAAACAAACCACACAAATCCCAAGCATGTATATTGGACTTATCACCCCACACATGGGTGACTAAGTCCACTTGTCCTATTCGATTATTCTTAGGGTATAAGCACCTGCACAACAAAAGCATTTATATTTTTATTTATGATAGCGCCCCTTAAGCATAATCCCCTGTAGAAAATAATGGTTAGACTAAGATCACCCTACCCTTCATTCTAGGCACATACATTCCAACATCCAATCTAAAATATATATCAAAAAACAAAAGCAAGCATCAAACTATGCACCACCCTAACCTAAAGCTAGAAGTGGTGACTTAGCCTAATGTGTGTGCTTTGGAGGTTCGTGTGGTATGCTTAGCTGTGGCTTTAAGTTAGAATTTTCTAAGTGTGAAGTATGCTCAACTTAGAGGATGGTTTCATTTAAGCGATTTAATTATTTTGGGTTGATTTTATTTCATATTTTTATTAGGTTCAAGTGAATCCTACAATTAATTACTAAGTTATAAAGAGAGGAAATAGAAGAGAATTTCTCTTCCTTCCTAAGTCATTTCTAAAGTGGATTCATGTTTTGATCAATTTTTGTTTAGTTAAATTTTTGATTAAATTAATTATGTTTAGATAAGCTCTAAACAAACCCATTCAAAAAAAAGACATTTTAAAATTAAATAAAATAAACTAAATTCACAAAACACACATCACTTCATTTCTTTCCCAACATGTATAACATGCACATGAATGGATCCTAAGCATATCTATACACACAAATGAGAATGTTTAACATACTTTATGATGCATGCTAAGTAATTCAGTTAAGGAAATTTGAAAGTTTATGATTCATGACTTTCATTAAGTAGGAAAGGGATTTCCTATCCAATTTTCATATGTACATGAAAGTAAGAAAGACATAAGTGAGTATAACACCATTGTTAACCAGAGGTGTAAGGTACAAGACCTACTTAGAGCCTTGCAACCTGGGATTGTCCAAACTAATATATCATTTTCCTTAAATATAAACATGTGTACAAAAGAAATGAATGGAAAAGAAAGAATGCAAAAAATTGTATTTGTTGATTTATTTGGTTTATGCAATTTATATGTGCAAGCATAAGTACCCTTCTTAAGTAATAGTATAGGAATGAATAGGATATGAAATAAGTCAAGTGTTAGGTTCTTTTCAAATGAACCATACATCTTACCAAATCCTATTCAAAATTACACTAAAAGAGAAAGGGAGGAAAGCCTACACTAAGCACATCTTTATACCTTACTCACATACAAACTTATAATTAAAATATAAGTAACACACTTTTAGTTTTGATAATTGATTCATATATTTTTTGAAAATAATTTCAATTTAATAGTGAAAATAACCACTCATATTTATACTTTAGCCAACACATGCAAATTTGACATAAAGTAAACATTTTCATTTTAAAATTTGAATTTTGAAAAGTATGGATGCATGAAGCCACATGACACACATATTTAACATGTTGGGGAAAGAATTAAAGCAATGAAAGCATGTAAACACATTCACTTTAATTAAATCCTAAAGATAATCTTATGAAATAAGAAAGCTTAAAGTAAATCAAAGTTCATTTAGTATGATTTTTGTTTGAGTTTGAGTTTGATTTAATTTTAAAAATGTGAGTTAAGATTGTTGTTCCTAACCCATTCCCATATGTGTTTGACCTTTTTGTTTAATTTTTAAATGATTAGGTTCATTTTATATTTGATTAGGTTAAGGAATGAATTAAATATGTTAATTAACCCTTACCTACACCACCTTAGCATAGCTAACCAAGCAATTATGAGCCAATGAGATGACAAAAAACCTCACAAGAATTTAAACTTGCAATGTACCTAGGAAGAAAAGGGCCTAATGCAATTTGGCTCATTATTAATGGTTAATTAAGCTAAGGGGTTTAACTTAAGTAATTTCAAAATACCCCTCACACATATGAGTTGAGTTTTGAATTCCTTAATTGAACTTAGGCTCTTGAACACCTAAGCATCTACTCAAAGTAGATTAATTAAGTTCTAAAATTTTTTAGAATTTTTAGAAATTAATTAAGAGGGTAATTAATGAATTAACCCTTAGTTAAGAGAGGATTAAGGAAAGAAAAGGGGTTTAGGAAATAGCATGAGAAAAATACCCCAAAATTATTCCCTAAATCTCCTATTCACTATATCTAACCTTAATCAACTTTAATAAGAGATTAAAACACTAATCACACCTTTAATTACCCAAAATTAGATTAAGGGAGTAATTATGAAATGTATATACCATCCACCAATTAAGCCTTTAATAAATCCCAAGAAAATTAGGGGAGGCAGAAGTCATCCCCCAAAACATAGCCAAGAAATTTGGGATTAATCAGAGGATTAATTAAGAGGTAATTAGCAAAATAAAATTTCCATTAAAATCCAAGATCAGAGAAAAGTATAATTTAAAATCCTTTAAAATCAATTTTAGAATATTCTAGATTAAATTATCTTTTAATAAAATTCACCTCATATTTATTTGATTTTTATTTAAGGATATATGAATTTTTAAAGCATAGAGAATTAATTAACATTAATTAAAAACTTAATTAATCCCCTTAGCCCACAGCTCTACATGCGGCGGAGGAGGTCAGTGCACTTTACAAGCGTCGCTTTGTGAGCCATCACTTAAACATCACATCAAGGTGGCAGCATGATGGCAGGATGTGATTTGATACCTGCCATTCGATCAAGGATAGAACAGCTAGGGATCACCCCGTGGTTTTAAAAGGATAAAAGGATTTATAAAACATGTTGTTAATCTCGGTCGTCCATCCAAAATGCATGGATGGATGGCCAAGATCACCCCTGTTCTTCCTTGAGGATCAATGGTGACCGTCCATGATCTAAAGGAAGATCTTGATCTGGATTAGGACAAAACTTGCACCATCACTCACTAATGACAAGCCTATCCAACGATGGAATTATCATGCCATGACACTTTCTTTCACAAAGGATCAAAACCTCCTAAGCTTAGTGGTTAGAAAATGTCAAAGCTCGCTGGAGGTGATCACTAGCACTCGATTCCCTTGGAGGAGCTTCATCTAGTTTAGACAAAGCTGTGTTGAGAGGACCATCTCTTGAGGTTATGTGGATGTCTCTATGGACCAACACCTCCTCCTCTCTTTGTGACTTTGATTGAATTGAACTCCTCCTTGCCTTGGGAACTAGTGTGAAGGCTTGGGTGCACTCGACTTGATCCCCTGAGAGAGTGTGCAAAGAGAATTGAAGTGGATTGTAGTGTGGAAGAAGTTTGGAAATGAGTAGAGCTCTCCTATTTTCCAAGGAAGAAAATCAAGAAATGCTTTTTTCAAATCCCACTTAGAAAGCTTAGGATTGCTCTCTGCTGACTCCTAACACTCTTTAGCACTCAATGACAATGAGGATGTTGAATTCAAGTGGAATTAGGGGAAGTATATCTCCCCCAATGGCAATCAGACAATCAAAGCTATGGGTGCTATTTTGATCCAATTGACCATATGAAAAGGGTTGTTTGGGTTGTTTGACATTGGCACATGGTCGGTTTGAGCCAAGGAGTGGATTAGTAACCTCCCATGTGCTTCAAATTGAGTGGAGGGAGGTTTTCAAATTAACCAATTTGAGGTAGGGGTCAGTTTTGGCCTTGGGTCCATTTGCGCTGACCCAAACCCATTGCGTTGGGTGCACCACTCTCCATAGGGTCCACTTGATCTATTAAGAAGGTATCAAGTTGATATGAGAGGGCTTGACCAAATTCCCCATGGATTTGACAAAATGTCATTCTATGGCCTAGGGGTAGAATGGTCATTTGGCTAATTATTGAACTTGAATATGTTGGGTATGTGGAGAAAATAGGTTTGGCCAAGTTTCATTGGATTTGGAGTTTATTTGGTATGGTTTGGCTCATGTTGACCCATTTAGGTCAAAATGGGTCACCAATTGGTCAAATTTGGTCAAACCAAGGGTTGGGTCAAGTTCATATGACTATTTGAAATATTTTTGGCTTTGGTTTGATTCAATTTGGTTTAGTTTTGAATCGCTCATATGACTTCATTTAGGTCAAATGGGTCAAGTTGACCATTTGACCCTATTTGATATGTGAAGTAGGTTTAGGTTTGGTTAGTCATATGGAGTGGATTGATATCTTTGTTTCTAATCAATTTTGGTTAAGTTTGAATTTGGCTCAACATGACCCCTTTAGGTCAAGTTAACTCAAGGTAAATTGGGCTAGGTTAAGTCTAGTTGGCTGACTGAGGCCTTGGTCAAGTTCAACAAGTGATTTGGAATGAATTTGACCCATTAGTTTGAGTCAATTTGGCTTAGATCAAGTTTTGACACATTTTGACCCATTAGATCAAGTTGGGTCAACTTGGGTCAAATGAGGCTAGGTTAGGCTCAAATGTTGACTTTGTCAAGTTCAAACATAGGTCATGAATGAACTTAGATCAATGGTTTCAATTAATTTGGCTTATGGTGAATTTTGGCTATGTTAGGTATCATTTTGGCTAAGTGTTGACTTGGTAAACGCTTAGGTTTAACTTGGTTTGACCCAATTTGATTGATTAATCATCCCATAGTGATTTTTGATCATGATAAGAGGCATAGGTGAGTTTCATTCAATCCAATTTAGTTAGGATTAGAATTTGGCTCATAAGGGTACTTTAGGTCACTTTGGGTCAAGTGAGCCTAAGTGGGTCAAATGACTTGGTCAAAGCTTGATTTGAGTTTGATTGAACTTGTATATGGACTTATGATTGAAATATAAATCCATTTACAAGTGGTTTGAAGTCAAATGGGTTTTGATTCATTTGATAATTTCATATTCAATGGAAGAATATGAATGGATTTGGGGTTTGATTTTTGAATTTGGTTTTGATTTAGTGATTGAAGATTATGTTTATATTTGGATTCATGATTATAGGGTTGATTAAATCATGAAGAAAAATTAAGAGTTTGGCTTGATTTGAAGTTGATTTGGCTAAGTTAAAGATTTGACTTGAAAGGCTTAAGTTGAATTTTGAGTGGATTTGAGTTTGATTTTTGGAATTTTTTTTGATTGTTTGAATTTATATTTTATTTATATATGTGAATATAACTGAGAATATAAATGGGTCATGAGAAAATTGCAAATATTTGAAGTGATTTGATCTTGATTTAGGCTAAGTCCATTAAAAGGGAATTTAAAGGGCTTAGGAAATTTTTGGAGTTTTGGATTTGAATTTTTGAATTTGGTTTGATTGACTTATATTTATATTTCATTTATATATGTGAATAGAAATGAGATATAAATGAGTTATGAGAAAATCCCATGAATTTGAATTGATTTGGAACATGATTTAGGTTAAGTCCATTAAAAATAATTTAAAGGACTTAAGAAAGATTTTAAAATTGGAATTTAATTTTTTGATTTGATTTGATTGATTTATATTTATATTTCATTTATATATGTGAATATAAATGAGAATATAAATAAGTTATGAGAAAATCCCATAAATTTGAGTTGATTTGATCATGATTTTGGCTAAGTCCATTAAAAGGAATTTAAAGGACTTAAGAAATTTTAAATTTGGAATTTAATTTTTGGATTTGATTTGATTTATTTATATTCATATTTCATTTATATATGAGAATATAAATGAGAATACAAATGAGTTATGAGAAAATCTCATGAGTTTGAATTGATTTGATGATGATTTTGGATAAGTCCTTAAGAAGGAAATTAAGGGACTTGAGAATTTTCATGAGTTGATTTTGAATTTTGAGTTTAGTTTGATTGGTTTGAATTTATATTTCATTTATATATGTGAATATAAATGAGAATATAAATGAATTATGAGAAAATCTCAAGGATTTGATTTGGTTTTGAACTTAGGAATTTCGTTCATGGGTTTCAATCATGGATTTCATTTATGAATTTCAATCACATGGAGTTGATTTAAGTTTGGAGAAAATCAAATAAGATTGATTTGGAGTTTGACTTGAAGGAAGGAAGGTAAGGAATGGTTCAAACTAAAGGTAGGTAGATTTTCCTAACACCCTTTAGGCATGACCTATTCTTATGGCTAACTCTTCTAAGTCTCTAGGGCTAGATTGAGTGTCCACTTAATTACTAGAGGTGCCTTAAGACTAAGGAACTCTTAAAGTCTAAGAGAAGTCCTATGTCTATGATGGAGGGCTTGAAGCTCATTCTAAAATGAGGTCAACATGGAGTAACTCTTTGTTAAGAGGTTTGATGGAGCTCAGCTAAGGGTAACTGTGGGCGATCTCATTGTAGATCAATAACACCGTGAGTCCCTCATTGCTTATATTCTTAGATTGTGCAATTTAAGCATGAAATGCGAACCACAGCTATCGAACATCATGCAATTGAAATTCTATTAAAGAATATTCATGGCTCGTTCGCCTTCATGCATAAAGGTTTTACCATTAAGACATTTAAGAAGTTAATCAACAAGATGGCTAGTTTACAAGGAGAGGTCGAACAATTGCCTTTTCAAGATCAATCATTAAAGCCAAAGTCATAGAAAGCTTATGAAAAGAAGTCAGGGGTAGTAGTAACATTGAATAAGGGGAAGCAACTGACCAGAGATCAGTATGAGAGACCTTGAGCTCAACAGCCTTAGCTTCCACCTCCCGCATCTCCACCTCGGCCATCTTATTGGCCACCTCAACAACCTCCATGGCCTTTGCCGCCTCCTCCTCAGCCATACTCCCAACAATGGTATATATACCCCCTCAGGTAGCTATCATCCACCTACTCTTTTGGATAAATTAAATAAATATTCTTCATTTAAGAGGGAGATAGTCAGGCAAATCTTTAAAAACCTCTTAAAGAAACTTGATTTTCAGCTACATGCCTAAGAAGCCAGATGAAGTGGGCAGGAGTAATGATCTAACTTTTTTCCATACCACTGCATGCTAGGCCATGTTTTGGATGATTGCTTTACATTTAAGGAATGGCTTGAGCATAGCTACAAGGCAGATGTCGTAGTTATCCCCAAAGAATATCTAGTAGAATAACCATCCAGTTTTGTTAGGGTAATCCTTGGGGATATATGTGATCCTCTCAAAATAAAAGAAGGTTGGGATATCTCTTTATCTTGAACCTCTAACAAAATTATTTCTAAAATCAAGAAACTTTCCTTACAGGTGCCTGAGGCAGCTCGAACCTCCAACATCAAGGAAGGTTTGCAAGTTGCCAAAGACAACCTGGGGAAAGTGGGAGCTCAGCAGTAGCAGCCGCAGCCCATACTTGCCTGGGATAGCCAAGTAGCGCAACCACCGACTAAGTCCAAGCTCCATTCCACTATTGTAGCTACTACTTCAGCCAGCATTCCTACTTCAACTAGTTCTTCTTCCAGTAGACATCTGGTATCAGCTGATGAGGGCATCAAATCCATCACCCTACTTACTTTACTAGATTTCTACTATGTACCTCTTTTTTAAACTTAAGAAATCATAGAATAAAGCTAGTTTGAATTACATCTATGTCACTTCTGATGGGTTATCTGATTATACTCCTTTAAAAAACTCTTCAAGTCTTAATAACAAATCCGTTCATCCTCTTTCTGATTCAGAGATGGACTTTCCTTCTCTAAATAATACGGGTTCACCTCTTGAGATAGACTTGGAATCATCTGATTCTGAAGGTCCTATAGCAGAAGCTGTAGGTGAACCTAATGAGCAGGTAAAAATTTCCTTTAAACCATCTCACGAAATCACCAAAGTCAACTTTCATAGTGGCAAAGTTCTACCTAATAGGGTAACACCTCAAGATAAGGGAAAGCAAGTCATTGGTACCAACGAGTAAGAAGCCCCTCCACAGGATGCTCCACCTATGGATATACTTATGGAGGAAGTTGATTATAATGTCCTCGCTCACTTGAGAAAGTTATCACCTAAACTAAGCATATATGATGCCTTTGTCTTATCCAAAGAAAATGAGGGAATCATTAATCAAGGCCCTTGATCGAGAGGAACATTATTCAAGAGAAGCCCAAGGAGTCACATTAACTGATGAAGACCTTCTTATGGGGGATATGGAGCACAACTGTCCCCTCTACATTACAGTGGATATGGGCAGATTCAGACTTTCTAGGGTGTTGGTTGATCCAGGTGCACCAGTGAATATTATGAGCCTGAAAACCCTTACATATTTGAGGATTGACATCTCTAAACTCGAAGGAGATCAAATGATGTTGAGAGGATTCAATGAACAGTGCAGAGGGCTTTAGGCTCCATAGTGTTTCCTTTGGAAATAGGTGACTGGAATACTGAAGCCAAGATTTATATAATTGATTCAAATACATTGTTCACTGCTTTGCTCGGTAGGCCCTGGATACACTAGAATAAGATGGTTTCATCCTCTCTTCATCAGTGCATCAAGTTTTGAAGAGATGGAATCAAATATTGTGTTAAAGGAGATGAAAAGTCATTCTCAGTTAGAGAGGTTGAGATATATGAGGATGTAACCTACTACCTTCCTCAAAATTAAAATATCTATTCTCACAAACTCGGCCAAAATTTGAATATAAAAGAAAAAGAAAAAAAAGAAAAAGAAAAGAAAAGAGAAAGTACAAGTGAGCGAGAAAGGGACATCGAGGAAGAGGTAGAGCTGCATGTTACCTTCCACCCACAATTCATTCCACCATACAAACATATGGGTAGGATGACTCGACCTACACTAGGCAGAGGTAGAAGTAAATACAGAGGCAATACCAGAGGTGGAAGACCCCCTGGTTTGTGACCAGCCAACAGGGGCTATGTTTTGGTTTCTAGGAGTACTCCTACTATTCAAATAGAATTAGAATCCAGCTCGGAGGATGAGTCTCATGTAATTAGCATACCAACCAACCCCTCTCAATAGGTCTCATTAGAGGTGACACTCGAGCCAAACAATGATGAAGACCAGGCCTCCAAGCAAAGCACAAATGTATTCGAATCAGGATTATGTAAAATCATTAGGAAGCAGTTGGGAACCTTATCTCTAACCCCACTTTCTTCTCAAAAAGCTGAGGGTTTGGTAGTTAAGGAAGCCCCTAGATCTTCCATGGATGTCAAGACTAAGAGATTCCTGTTGGGATCATCATCCTCAAGTCTAGAAGCAGATGTAAAACTTGAGGATTATGTATATAAAGATTTAATGGAATTACCTTTTGATTGGTACTCGCCTTATGCTCATAATTTACAAAGAAAGATTTGATTCCTTACACATGGTTCAGGCACAGGTTGGAGTATTTCAAGAAGCCGTGGCAAAAAAAAGGCAGGGATGCACAATCAAGACCATGGCTAGGATTCAATATAGTGGGTCCAGTCAATGATGATGATTATTGGTTAGTTGTCACCAATCATCTGAAATCTGATAGGATCTTCTCAAACTACACTAACTCTTATGAGGAGGTGTGTTTAAAAACTTTAGATAATCCTGATGATCTTCAAATCGAAGATGCACCTCCAGAATTTGAAGAAGAAATCAAGTCAACCATCGACAAGCTCAAAGAAATCAACCTTGGGATAACAAAAGATCCATGCCCCACATATATCAGTTCTCTGTTGAATGAAGAAGAAACCAATGACTTAGTTAAGCTATTGACTGAGAAGACTGCTTCGCATGGAGCTATGAAGAGATGCCCAGATTATCTCCTGATGTAGCAGTCCATAAACTGGTAATAGATCATAACGCTAGCCCTATCAAGCAAGCTCCTAGACGTATGCGATTAGAAATGAATAATAAATTATTTCTAAAGTCAAGAAACTTGTCGATGCTGGCTTTATCAAGGAAGAAAAATACCCTACTTGGTTAGCCAGTGTCATCTTAATTAAGAAGAAGAATGGTCAAATTCACATATGCGTCGATTTTAGTGACTTAAATAAAGCATGTCCTAAAGATGAATTTTCACTTCCTATATCAGAGTTAATGGTGGACATTGCTTCATCTCATACAATATTCTCCTTCATTGGTGGATTTGATTGCAATTGATTTAGGCCTAATTAGGTTTTGGCCCATTTGAACCTTTTAGATCAAATGGGATAAATTGGGTTGGTCACGTTCCTTTGGTTCAATTGGCTTGATTGTAAGAATTGAAGTGGCTTGAAATGAACTGATTAATAATTGGAGTGATTGAGAAAATCATTTGGATTTAGTTTGGTTGAATGGGTTTGGATTGTGTTATAGGATCATGGTGGAGTTAACTTGGATTAAGGTCCAAGTTAGTTGGGCTTGGAGCTTGGATTAGAAAACTAAATTCAATTAAGATTAATTGAATATGTTTGAAGTTAGTTTAGCTCCATCTACATGAGCTTAAGTTTGGATAAGTGGATATGTATAAGTCTTAGTTAGGATATAGGATAGGTGGAACCTATTTGTCCTTAGTGTATTCTAAACTTAGGGTTATGCCTTCTAAGTCTATAAGCTAAGTTTAGTGTCCCCTTAACCACTAGAAGTGTCCTAGCACTAAGGAAATCCAAGTGTCTAGAAGGTTCCTAGATCTAAGATGGTAATGATTAATCCTCACCCCAAAAGTGAGGTCAACAATTAGTGTGGTTAGGTTCAATTTGCTTAAATTACTAGTTGAGTCATGTTCAATATTCAATTTATGATTGATGATAGTCATTGGTTGTAATTTGACTTTAATTTGGTCTAAGGTCACCTGTCAATTTGGAACAATTGATGTTACAGATGGTTGAAATGTATTCAATGATGAACTTAAAATTAATTGATGGCTTTGACTGCAATTGATATGGTTTTGATTGGGTTTTGCAATTTGGCTCTGTAGGTCAAATGGGTTAACTTGAGGTACTTGGATCTAAACTATTTAGTTGGCTTGATTACAAGTGTTGGAATAGTTTGAAATGATCCATTTTATAGTTAGAATGATTGAGAGAATTAAATTAAGTTTGGTTTAGTGGAGTTGGTTTGAAAGGAGTTATAAGATTTAAAGTGGGTTAGCTTGGTTTAAGGTTCAAAATAATTTGTCTTGGAGTTTGGATTGAAAATAAAACTCAACCTTGGTGGATTGATGAGTTGAGATTGAGGTTTTGATCATTTGGTTTAGGTTCAAATAAATTGATGAGTATGAGTGTCAGTTTAGGCTTTAAGGTTGGTGGAGCCTACTCCTCCTAAGATAAGTTATAGGCCTAAGGTTATGCCTGCAAGTCTCTAAGCATGGGTTTAATGTTCTCTTAATCACTAGAAGTATCCTAACACTATAAAAACTAAGTGTCTAGAAGAATCCTAGTCTAATGTCGGAATGAACAATCCTCTCTCCAAAAGTGAGGTCAACAGCATTTAATCCTCATCCCACTTGATCTCTTATATAGCCACCAAAGTTGAAGTCCAATTCATGTTTTAGGTAAATCAACTACTTTTGGGGTTACTAAAGTCCAATTTGGACTTTGTGATCTTGATTTTGAATTTAGGTCAACATATGTTGACTCAATCAATTTGGGTTTATCTAAGTGACCCAAGGTGGCTTATTGGCTATGAATTTAAGATTCAATTTTGCCAAATTGGTCATTCAATTATTTGTGTTTAATCAATTAAGATTAATTTGGGTTTAAGTTGTTTCAAGCACATGTTGACCCTTTTTGACCCAAGTGAATCTAATTGAGTTCACATGGCCCAATGACTTCAATTATGTTTTAATAATCATTTATGATGATTTTTATTGATTATCTTTATTTAGTTTAGATTGATTTTAAATTTGACCCAAGTTTGACCAAGGTTTGACAAACTTTGACAAAATTGGTTAAATTGATTTATGTGATTCAATTTATTATTTTATATTTATATTATGCTTCAATCATGTTTTATAAATTATTTGGAATGATTTTGGTCAAATATTTCATTTAAGTTGGATAAATTTTGGGTTTGACCCAATTTTGCTTAAGTGGGTCAAATTGGGTTAAATGTCTTAATTGAGTAATTTAGGCAGTGTTTAGCTTCAAACATATTTAATGAATTATTTAGATCATTTAAGATTGATTTATTACAATTAATGCATATTATATTTTGAATTTGACTAATTTTGATAGGTTGACTTTCTAACTTAGTGGTACCCACATTAGTTAACTTTAGGTCAAATGGCTTGATTGACCACTTTGAATTTCTTTTAAATTTTTTTTGTGTTTATTTATGTTTATGCATTGATTTTATGATTTTATCTTTATTTAATTTTATTTAATTTTATTTGGACTTAAGTGACTTTGAGCTTAAATGAGTTAATTGAATTAATCAACCCAATTACCTCAATCCGAGCTCAGCTTAATTTTGATATCAATTCAAATATATTTATTTTAGATTTTTATTAGGTTTTATTAAGTTTGAATTTGATTTAAAATCACACAATCCAATTGGGTTAGGTTAGGTACTAGAAAGGTTCACTAGGATAATTTATGGCTTTTATTTTAGGGTGTTTGAGTTCAATTTAGTTTTCAAATTTAATGTTTGATTCAATTTAATATTTTTTTTAGTTTGTTTATCTTGCCACTAAGTGTAGTGCTTAAGTATATAATTAAAGAGCTCATAATCTAAGATTAAAGATCCTAAATTACAATATTATGAATGATACTAACCTCATCCAAAATGAGGACAACAAAACTCACCATGTGATGTCTAAAATCAATAATTTAGTTGGAAACCCTTGTGATATAAGTCTACTCTAACTTTATCTAGCATTAAGAAAGCCTAATTCTTGTGCCTCGCATATGGACATCAAAACTTTCCTTCTAAAATGTTAGAAGGAAGTTGAGATGATATGTGTATGAAGTGCTTAACCCCACTCAAGAATTCATCAGTTAATCCATTTCTACCCAGATGTAATTTATTGTACATCCATGATCGATCACTATGGATATCCATAATCTAGGTAGATGAAAAAATGTGATAATTTAATTAACAATCTATCTTAGTTACATAAGTAGTATTGATTGCATAATAGATAGCTAATTTTATGTGACACCCTAAGCGTCCAGGTTATTTGCAACAAAATTTTTTACAGTTGAAATCGTAGTAACCCATAATCACAAAATACAATTTTTTTTTTGCAAAATTAAAATCGACACATATTATAAAATTTAAAAAAATGCATCAAATATTTGAAAATCATATATTTAGTAATTTTACACATTAAATTACTTAGAAGAATAATTAAACTTAAATTCAAAAATCCTAAATTTAAAAAAAAATACAAAAACTAACTTGTGCAACTAAAGATCTACACAAAAATAAATATTTTAATGTAATATTTAATAAATTCAAATAAAGTTGGAAAATATTTAATCTAAAATCTTTTACAACACATCAAAACTTTAAATCCCTATTTCTTACAAATCAATGAATGAAATCATAAAAAAATTAAAATAGAAGGAAGAGATCGAGATATACCTTTGATTCTACAGAGAAAATGGAGAAAATAGACATGTTTCAGATGTGAATCAGCATGATAGATCCGGGTTCCATCGTTGGCCAAGAGAGAGAGAAAAATCTAGGGAAATGGCTCGACTGGGGGGGGGGGTGGTTGTCGCCCATATAATAACAATTTTATTGGATTTTTTGTTAGAAAATCCATCGAACAGAGTTATGATGGAATAATCCATCAGAAATTTAGTCAAGTTTAAGTGATTTGAGCCTGATGTTCACCTCAGTCGATAATTCCATAAATATTTCTGACTGACTATTCTGTCAATGATTAAGCAAGTAGTTCTTGATGAAAAATGTTGTCAGAAAGCTGCAATATATTTATAGTGAAAGTGCAACTTGGTTCAAGGATGTTTTGCGGAGATTATTTGTTCATGAGATTTGTTCTCTTTATTTTTCTGCTAAATGTAGCTAAATAAATAAGTAATTGATGTTTAACTTTGGTAGATAGTTCGATCAACATAACTATCCCTACTATGATTGTGTTGACCATACTTTTGGAGTAAGGATTAATCTCTCTCATCCTAGACTTAGGAATCTTCCTAGACACTTGGGTCTCTTTAGTAATAAGACACTTCAAGTGATTAGGAAAATACTTAACCCAAGCTTAGAGACTTAGAGAACATGACCCTAAGCATAGGAGGCATCTTAGAATAAATAGGTTCTACCTATCGTATGGCATAAGCCAAGACCCATAACTATCCACTCATCCAAAACCTAAACCCATATGAATGAGATATGATCAATCTCAAGCTTACTCATTTAACCTCATTTGAATTTGTTTTCTAATCCAAGCTCCAAGCCAAATTAACTTAATCCTTAACCTAAGTTAACGCATTATGATCCTATGATCCAACCCAAAACCCATTCAAGGAAACTAGGTCCAATTTGATTTTTCTTAATCACTCATATCATTTAATAGATCATTTCAAACTCATCCAATACTTACAATTAAACTAATCAAACTAATCAAATCAAATGAATTTAGTCAAACCAAGTCAGCCCATTTGATCCAAGAAGTTCAAATGAGCCAAAACACAATCAAGCCCAAATCAATTACAATCAAAGCCACTAATCAACTCTAAATCTTCATTGAACCCCTCTCGACACCAACTCAACCCAATCAACTCAATCGATTCACTTGACCCATTGTGAACAAAATGACTAATTTGATTCAAAAGTCAATTCAACACAAATTGGATTGAACCAACTCACCCAATCTCTTCCATAATGATCGTTGATCATTTTTTATCACCCAATTGCAATCAATTGGGCCAAACCATAATAATTTGATCATTTAACCTAAGTTGCCCACTTTGACTTAAAGGGCCAAATTGGACCAAATCATGTTCTAAGATAAATCAATTACAATCAATGACTCTCATCAATCATAAATTGAGTATTGAACACGACAACCACAAATTGAACCTAACCAAGCCAATTTGACCTCTTGACCCTAAGTTAACCCAATTTGACCTAAAAGGCCAATTTGGGACAAATCAAATCCTAAGCCAAATTGGTTGAAACCAATGCTTCTAATCAATCAACAATTGGATATTGTATATGATTCAGCTTCAATTGGACCCAATTTGGTCAACCCAACCCAATTGACCCACTTAGCCTAATTTGACTTAAAGGGTCAAATTAAACTAAATCATTTCATAATCTAAATCAATTCAGACTAATACCTACAATCATTCCTAAATAATCAATTAAATACAAACCTAACCCATGCCTAAGCCAATTTGGCTAATTTGACCAAATTGGTCAACTTAGCCTATTTGAACTAAATGAACACAAATGAACCAAATCCAAATCTACTTCAAATTGAATCAAACCAATTGCACCAATGCTTTCCAACTTACCAATTGAACTCACCTAAACCCTTGGTTTGACCCACCCAATTTGAGCAATTAGTCAACTTAACCCAATTGAATCAGAAGATAATGTCAAATTGAGCCAACCCAATCAAACCAAGTCCAAACCCAATCAAACTTAGTATGATCCTTGGGTCATCATGGAACCCCATGGTGAACTGGGGTTGATTTCTCCATCTCATGAGCTTTTGCAAACTTAGATCGGCGAGAAAAGGAAGACGGTCTGCTTCCAACACTCAGGATGGATGATGTCGTCCATTCTGCATGATTAGAATGAACGACCATGATTTAATCCATTAAATTTTTTGATTTATTCCTTTCAAAATCACATGATTCGACCATCGATTGAGATCAACACTCGATGAAACTCGCATCCATCGTCACGAAGCCTACATTTTAAATAACTTATTAAGTGGCATCACATGGAATGCATTATCGCGTCAGCATCAGCATGTCACCGACAGTTTAAGTGGTTAATTAGGATTTAAAAATGTAATTAAATAGTCAAACTTTAAATATTCATAACTAATTATAGAAAAATCCAAAAATATAAATAAACCTATTTTGGAAAGGTTTAACATAGGAGAATTTAATAAAATAAAAATCCTTAAGTGTTTCTTAATGAATAGTGCTAAATTAGGGTTTGAAGCTTAGGCTAATTACTTTAATTAAGGTCTAATTATTTGGCCAATGGATTTCAAATTTGGTGGGTTGATTCAATGGATGTCATCTACCTCCCATAATTTTATTAGAATTTATTGGCCAGGTAATTTAAAGAATATGAAATTCTAATCATGATTACCCTCCTTAAACATTTAATATTTTTTAAAATTGCCAAATAATAAAAATTGAATGACTATGAAAAGTGGAAATGGTGAGGGGAAATAATTAGGTTCTCTTTTCCTAAATACATTTCTTTAGGAGGATTAATTAAGACATATGATAAATAAGGGTTAATTAGGGAAATTAATGGTAAGATATGAATCAAATTAAATTAATCTTTATTTTAGAAGATTCAAATTTAATTCATGGGTTTCCCCTTTATGTGTTTAATAACATAAAGTCTTTAAGGAAGTTATGGTTAACCCATTGGTGTGGAAAACCATAAGATTATTTAACATAGTTTCTCCCTTTAATCTAATTAACTTTTAAGCATGAGCCTAATTTCATTAGGTCTTTTTAGGTGAATTGAAAATTTTAATTTCTCATAAGCATATCATTGGATTCATGATTAGTTAATTAAATTAAAGAAGCTTAAGAAAGAGTAATTAAATTAGTTGCTTAATGACTTGAACTTAATATATTCATAAAACTTAATCACTTTTCTTTAAATACATTAAGTCACCAATGTGGGATGGGGCAAACATTAGATGTCATCTCTTCTCTTTAGGTTTTAATAATTCAAACACAAAATTAAATTTTATGAAAACTATGATTAGTCTTAAAGAAATTTAGTTGACTTGATGGTCTTTATGAGTTAATGTGATTGAATGTATTATGTGGCAATGTTTGGTTATTCCTTTTCAAATCATTATAAATTTTCTTATCATTTGTATCATACATTCATATTTAAAAAAAAGAATTAAAAGAATATAATCATATCTAAATTGCATGTGTTGAATAATAAATATTATATGGTATTCACTAATAAATCCTAAATTATTTTCAAAGTTATGAACTAATGATGAAGATTTAAATTAATGTTGGCTATGAATATTTAATGAAATTTATATTTACTTATAACTTAAACATGTTAAAGGATTGTTCTATTTTCATGATTCATGCATATGTTTACATGTGTTTGAATCTAGAAAGTATATAGTCTGGACACCCTAGGAACACGAGACTTTAAGTGGCCCCATGGAGGTCCTAGATTACCTCACTTCCCTAGTTTAACAGTGGCACATACTTGCTTAATTTCATTTCATGTGTACGGATGTAGTAGAATTCGGGACATAACTTTGCTTTACAAGAATAAATGATTTGTTATTATGCAACCTTTGCATGATTTTTATTCTTATGTTTATGTATATATTTATATGTATTTAAGATAGTAAGTATATAGTCTAGATATCTTGGGAATACAAGGCTTTAAGTAGCCCCAAGGAGGTCTTAGATTAACTCACTTCTGTAAATTAACAATGGCATGTACTTGCTTAAATCTTTAATACATGTGTATGTATACCTAACTAAAGAATGAACATTTTTTTCTATCAAAATACATGCAGTAAGAATCATCAAGTGTGAAAAAATATAGAAGTATGTTGTATATATAAATAAGTTATTAAATTAAATATCATGGGTAACAAAAATAAAGGGATGTGTGTGCTATTGATGATGAAAAGAAATGATGAAATGTTATCAATGTGATAGTGATTCAATCTTATTAATCCCGAGATGCCCTTCATGTTTGAATGAGATTCTTTAAGATTAGCCCAAACTTATGTTTAATAAAATATTTGCTAAGCCATTCATTAAAGAAACTAAAGTCATAATAATATACCTTTAGAAAATAACTTATGATAGGGATGAAAGATGTTAAACTTCTTTTCTCTCTTTATAATAATTAGATATTAAGTAAGCATCAAGTGAAACCAAGAAAATACAAATTAAAATCTACTAATTCCCTTAATGATTTGAAGTGAAACCTCCCCTAATATTTAACTTAAATAAATCCATATTTTAGACAACTATACTTCTAAAGCCTAAATTGAGACATACTAAACCTAGCACAAATTAGAATGTCATCAATTCTATCCTTAGGTTAGGATGGTGTATGTTAGGTCGTTAATAGCCTAATGATATTTTATGCAAGGAATTATGCTAAAGGGGCTATTGAAATAATAAATAAATATAAATACTTTTGCTTGTAGGTTGCTTATTGCCCCTGAGCATAATCTAATTAGGATAGGTGGACTTGGTTACTCATTTGCAAAGTGCTAAGTCTAAATATATAAAATATAACTACTTGGTTTGTATGCTTTTTTAGCTAACATATACTTTTCAAGTGTAGTTAGATTTTATTTTCTATAAATATGCAATTTTTGTAATATGAATTAGGATTAGTGCTATAGGATTTAAGATGAGTAGTTACTAGTAAGCAAAGACCTGAGAGGCCTTGTGAAACCTGGAGCAAGATTAATATAAAAGAAGAGAAAGAAGAAAAGAAAGACAAGAAGTTGAAGACCCCCATAATATCTATTTCCTTGTAATTGTAATATTTTTATAACTGGGTAGAGCTGAACCCATTTTTTTTTTCTTTTCTGTTTACAATAGTGCCCCACCAATCGGCCTTTTATTCTTCTACAAAATATATGCATTTGATTATTATGTTTAAATTATGTAATAGAAATGAAATACTTTCATAGGTTTCTTAAAGTATGATGATTTAATGTGTAGCTTAGACTCTTTAAGATAAAATTAAATTTTCTACTCCCATTAACAACTCATAACTAAATTTTAATACAACTCACAATCTCATCTTAAAGCTTAGGTTTATAATAAAGATAAATAAAAGATTTAGCAAACCCTTAACTGAATATTGAATGTTATAACATCATGCATAACTTTTTCACTCTTGAATAGGGAGGGTCTCCATTCTTACATGATGGGATATGCTTTTTTCAAGGCGATCTCTTCTAGTGGAGAACACCTCCTCCTGATTTAGCCCATAATATTATTTTCTTATGCATATAGGCATAACTGTCCCAAGCCTTAACCCAAAATGAACATGTCAAAATGGTGTAAAATATTGTAAAATCTTGCATTAGTTTAAGCCATATTTTCATGATATAAACTTTTAGTGAGTGAGTTTAGGACTCGAGTTTCTTTCTTAATTAAGTAACAGCTTAACTATCTTGCATTTACATAAGACCTTCCTTCATGGGTTTAATGTGTAGGAGGTGTTAGTTACCACCAGCTTTGTAAGTCCAGAAGAGTCGGAATGTGTTTATCCTCTCTTATGGAGGTAAACCATTATGTCCCACTTTTCGATTAGACTTAGATCGTGCTTTTAGCTTGTGCTAAAGTACCCTAGAATTAGGTTTTGAGGCTACTTATTTTCTTCGGGCTACAAGTATAAGTCCTCATCTCATAGGCATTTCAATGATCTTGTGTTGATGAATTACAAGCCCTAGTATTCTAATAAAGATTCTCACATAAACAAAAAAAATCAATTCTCTCTTTCAAATATGTAAGGCCTCATTATAGGGGAGACTAGTGCACTCATGAGGCTTCCTAGTATCATGACTGCTCTCTATTTATCCTCCTTTGAAATCCTCAAATAAGTCTTTCTACTTGAACTCTCCCATTTGACTTTTCCTAAATACCCAATCCTTTGATAACCTAGCTTTGAAATCTATGGAGATATTTATTGACTACTTTAATCTAGAGTCTTAGAAAATTCTAATTTTCTAAGATGTAATTAACTTTGGAAGCTTGCTTCCATAGGGACCTAAAGAACCTGACATAAAATAAACCCTACTTTACTCTTCCATGTAAAGTAGGGGAAAGATCTCTGGTATATACAAAGACCCATCTATCTTAGAAGTTCTTGTTAGGTGATTAGGTCCATTGTAGGGTGATATTTCTATCTTTCAAGATGGTACATCATACCTTAATGTCAAACATGGTAAAAATTGTTAGAGATTTATGCAATAGGTAACTAATCAAATGTATATTGTAGGCCATCCATAAATAAACAGAATTCAGATAGATATTTTTTATAAGAAAATTTGCATATTTAACAATGGTTTTTACAACTGCTATTTTGTAGTTATAGAAATTGTTTTTCATGTTGTAATTTTGTAGCTATTTTAATAATTGTAGAATGGTAAAAATTTTAACTGCTACTAGGTCTACATAATATCATCAGTAAAAATCACTGCTATTATTTAACCCTACCTGAACTATTCTAAAACATTGCCTTTGTAATGAAATGCAAATACATTGGTGTACTAGTGGTTTTCAAACCATTGCAAAGAAATTTGTAAGGGTGAAAACTGCTGCTATAGATGTTATTTCCTATAGTAAAAGTTATGAATAATTACTATAAATAAAAAATTTCTAACTTTACATTCATAAAATACCACACCCATTTCATATTTATAACAAATCAAATTGAGAAAATAGGAAATTAAGTCACATCTTTTATCATAGTAAGATTGGTCAAACTCAATAGAATACTTAATATGGAATTAGTCATGTGTTGAAGTAAACCAACTAACATGGCTCTTTATACCAAAAGATGAGAAGTTGGTCACCATACTTCTTTGAATTGCAAACCAAAATTCTTACTTGAAATCCCCAAATTAACTTTTACTTTAAAATTTCCAACAAGAGTAGCTTTTCTTAGTAATCTAACTTTTATGCTTTTACAATGAGTCTATAGATACTAGAAGTAA
This sequence comes from Cymbidium sinense, assembly GCA_021442155.1. Lineage (NCBI taxonomy): Eukaryota > Viridiplantae > Streptophyta > Magnoliopsida > Asparagales > Orchidaceae > Cymbidium > Cymbidium sinense. The sequence continues at coordinate 78,104,760 of CM038229.1, read as the reverse complement.
ATTTATATAATCTTAATGTTTAATTATGTTTAACCACTTCCATTTGCTATTTAAAATAATTAATACATTTAGCTTAGCTCGGAAATACTATGCAGTGGATTCATACTATAAAATATTATGTTTGCATCCTCAATTCAAAATTTTGACTGATTCATGTTGTTGATAATTCTTTTCACCTTAGAGTGGATCTTTATTGAATACTCTTTCTTCATATATACTCAAAATGGATAGGGGCAACATATACACAATAATTTTATATATTTATATATCAAATATCTAAAATTTTATTTTTACATGAATAGCATGTACATATTTAATATTAAATCAAAAAAACATCTTCTTTAATTTTATGATGTGAAAGCACACCTTTTGCTCATATAAAAATATTTTTTTGGTAAATAGCAAATTTTAGATGTTTGATATATAAATGCATAAGATATGTGTCATTTGACTGAGTTGAAGGATTGATATGGCAGCCACATAAAATCTATTTTTTCCTTTCTCTTCTCAATCTTAACAACTCTTTTCTCCCATTTTATAGCCATATTGCATAATAGTTCATTATTCATGCATAAAATCATTATTGTTGTTAGATATTTGGTTATTATTGTATGATAATTAAATAATCTTATTATTTTATAACTATTTTAAAATAACCTCATTATTTCCATTTTTCTAGCCATATAATATATAATCTTGCTATTTTATAACTTTTATTTCAATTATTCATCAACCTGATGGGATGGAAATCCTTGCTAGATTTTCTCTTAAAATATACAATTCACTAAATAACTTTCTTACATACAACTAACGTCCACTAAATAACTTTCTAACATATAGCCCAAATCAACAACAAATCACTTTAAACATCAATAATTTTATTTTAAATTGAAAAAAAAAACACATACATAAACATGATCATATGTCATCTACTAAAAATATCTCAAATTGAAATACAAATAAAATAAAAATATAATCAAATGACATCCACATCTTCACTATTTCACCAGTAAAAGAGGAAGAAGCACTCTCTACATCATCCCCTGGAGACAAATCTTCAAAAACTAGACTCAGTGAAAGACCTTCAATATCTGCACCTATCTTGCGATTAACTAGACGGTCCCTTTTAGAAAATCATGAATAAACCTTCTTCAAGAAGTTGACATTTAATCATCACCTCAATATCATACATATATGATCCTAAAAAATGCATTGTGGAATTTTGAAGCTCTATAATCTTCAAGTGTTAACTATATTATCCTATTCCAAGATCTGTAGTAATGCCTTGTTCTTTCCTCTAAACATCTTAGCATTGGCCACTTAAGGTCTTAGTAGTTGGTTTATTTCAACTCATGCATCCAAGAGCTCATCTGAGTCCTATCAGCCTCCTGACGCTAAAATGAAAGGAAAGCTGCCATAAGCGATAGTTCCATCCTACAATCGACCAACTGATTCTCTAAGGCTATAATTTCTTTAACCTTAAAGTTGTATCATCACTTATATTCACCATGGAGATATTTGGTCTTCACAAACTTAGTATTCCATTCCTTCAAGATATCATCTAATTCAAGATCGATACTCTCCTTTTTTAATATCTACAAAAAAAAAGAAAAAAAAAGAAAAAAAAAAGAAGAAGAAGAAGAAGTAGTAGAAGAAAGAGATGAGCAGAAAAGAAAGAGATAAAAGTTAAAAAAAAATGATAAAAATTTATTACCAACTCGTCACCACGTTGGTGCCCACTACATATGCAATTTAACACTTCTTCCAGAATAGAAATTTTTTATGGGATCATTTCACAGTTCTTATCAAAGGATCAGATATGTGGGTCGCCCAACTTTTTCCTCTTGGAAAGAATTGGTACACATTCTCCTGCTAGACATTTGGAGGCTACTGTGGGAACAAGATTAGATCTTTTCTTACCCATATCAGACTTCTTCAGCATTAGAGCATGGGATCTCCCAATTTGAATTGAAAGGTCAATTTTGAATAATAATTCCTTCTTCACATACTGATTAATATAGCGGTCTCATATTGAAGATCTTCAACTTTCACAATGTTAAGAACCTTCAATATATCCTCTTCAGTCACTTGAGAGAAGGATATCGCTTTCAATTTTCTCCACTTTTCAAGAAGCCCCCATTCATTTTTTATAAAAAAAAATCTGTTGACCCAATTTTTTAGAGGATCTTTTTGTACGAAAATCTAACTATTTACTCTTACAAGATATTCGACCATGTACACATCACAAGTGAATTTACATCTTCGCCAAAACCTCGAGTGCACTACATTCCAAAGAAAATAATCAACCCAATATTGACTTTCATAGCTCGAGAAAAATTGAGATAAACAAATCTCAAATGCTAATAAAATGACGATTTCGAGCTAAAGGAAACCAAGACCAAGTAAAGCTCATCTCATTAATAGTAAAGTACCCACGAAGGAGAATAAGCTTGTTGTGATCTTTTAGGAGGAATAGCCACCAAATTACTTGGAAAATGAAACTTTTCACGAAGATTATCAAAGTATCACTATTGATAGTTAAATTCATGATATCTCCATCCTGATGCTTGCAACCCATAATCTTGTGAAGATTGCTCGAGAATCTTTAGACATTGGGATATCTATGGAAGGATGCTAACCCAAAAATACTCTCTAATTTTCGTTTAGAATCACCGATTGAATTTAGGATGCACTGTCTAGCTAGGGTTGGAAACCTCGAGATCGGGAGAACCGGAGCTGAGGGGTCAATATACTCTGGAGGGAGAAACCAAGAATTGAAAAGAAACTTAGAAGCACACTGGAGTCTGAATTTGGGATGTGTGCCGTCTAACCTGGCTAGTTGGAAACCCTGAGATCGGATAACTGAGCTGGGAGGGGTCAAGATCTATAGGTCAATGGAGGCTATCGAGAAAAGAAAGAAAGAGTAAGGTGCAAGTTTTACCCTTTGGGGTATTTATATTTTAAAAAGAGACTTTTCAAATTTAAAAAAAATTAGAAGCGGGGTTGCCTCATCTTCTAATGATGGAGTGAACGCCACCATTTAATAATAATAAATTATAAAAAAAAATTTGTCTGTTCCTCTCTCTCTCTCTCCACATCAATCTCTCTCCATCTCTCTCTATCTTTTCATCTCTCTCTCTCTCTCTCTCTCTCTCTCTCTCTCTCTCTCTCTCTCTCTCTCACACACACACTCACTCAAGAAATGAATGAAAAGTCGAGGGACCCACGACCCCCTCTCTTTCAAATTAAATGTTGCCTAAAAATAATAATAATAACAATATATATAATCATAATTCCTAATAATTTTTAGTTAAAGTGATTTTATTTTTTTTAAAACTTAATGTATTTTAAATGAAATAAGTTTTATCATCCAAAAATAAGTGGAAAAAAGTTATATCTCTTTAAAATTTATTAATCTAGCACGAATCTCAAGTTAAAGAATGTATACAACAAAATTAATTGACTTAGTAAGATGAGTCTAACAATACTTGAATCAGGTCAAATCGAGCCCAAATGAGCTCAAATCAAGCTTAAATGCTACATATGAAACTTTAAAACACTGATTAGATAATTAAATGACATCCAAATTTAATGTACTTAAAGTCGAATTGGAGATGAATCCAACGAGCATAAGATCACTGAAATCGAAGATCATTTGAATGGTCAAATCGCAAAAAATCTATATATTATCAAATGAATCCATATAAACCATCTGATGGAGTGATTTGAGATTTTGGCTATAATAATTAAAATGCCCCTCTTAGAATCCTATAAATAGAACCTCATTCTTATCATGAAGAAGAGGAGGAGCTAGAAGCGAACTTGAGAGAAAGATGGGAGATGTCATCACCACCATTATCGTCGATCGCCACCTATTATCGTTGCTAACTGTCACCAACAACTATTATAGCCCAACTACGGATGTAGCTATTTTAATTCTAGAATTCTAATTCATGGCTTTCTCATACAAACTTGTAATCCCTTTATTAGGAGAACTTAAACTTTGTACTCCAAAGCAGATATATAGTGGAGCATTTTACTAGGCTAGGCCCATGATTTTTCCCTCTTTCTGGGGTTTTTTTATGTAAAAATTCTTGAGTGATTTCCAAAATTTCCATTGCTTTCCACACCCTGTGGGAAAGTCATTCCAATTACTTCATCATGTCGGATGACTATGTTTTCAACTATATCAAAATCATCAGCCAGGTAAAACAATTCGTACCTTTGAGGAGTGCATGAGAAGAATGAATGAACAATAGGCTCAAATCCTTCAGCATTTACTAGGAGCTGGACAGCTGAGAAGACCACCATAACTTACTGGAAATCAACGATATCAATAAGAGGATATAGTTGATTTTGTTAGAGAAACAAATGAACAACCCCCTCATGATCATGTAGAAATTCACCATGCATGTCTCTAATATAGATATTGATAATACTGCTAGTTTAACTCATCATTCTTATGTCGTTCGACCAATCTTCAATCCCCCTTCCGCTTTGGTGGGGTTGAATCAGTCTCATTTTATTGGAACAACTCATGAATCCATTAGAAATGAGTTACGATATTTAGTCCGAGAAGAATTTTCTCAAAGAGATAGACAATTCATTCCTCATCAAAGCATTCAAGAATCTTCTCCTTTGCATGATACAGTTCTTCAACAGCCCATCCCAGTGGGGTTTAAACTACCTAACATGGAGCCTGACAATGGGAAGTAGCTTCAATCAAAAATGTTGTCTATCATCAATGGATTGCACATCACTTCAATTGGAGAGTAAAGCCCAAACCGATAAATGTTGGAGATTTAGTTCTATGAAGTTTGGTATCTGCAGGAAAAGAATCGCATCATAACAAACTTTCACCTCTTTGGGAAGGACCTTATGTGGAGGTTGCTTTGGTTAAACCATAAACTTTCAAACTTAAAGATTCAGAAGCAAAAATTCTTCCACGCACTTGGAATGCCAAGAACTTATGAAGATATAATCAATGAATTTACGATGTAACATTTGAATTGAACTCTATATTTTGATGTTTCATATTTTTAAAATGATAAATCAAAATAATAATAATAATAATAATAATAAGAGAGAAAAATCAATCCCAAGTGGTTTTGATCGGACCTACTCCACACAAGTTAATGTCATCGAATAAAACTTTAACAAATAATCTCAGATAGGTCAAAACTTTGTACCTACTCCATATCATTATTGTAAAATAAAATAATCTCAAATAAGTCAAAACTTTGTACCTACTCCACACAGGTCATTGTCATTAAATGAACTCTGACAAACAACCTATGATGGGTTAGAAATTCTTGCTGAATTTTCTCTTAAAAAATATAGGCTAACATCACTAAATTAGTTTCTAACATACAACCTAAATTAGTTATAAATCACTTTAAACATCAACCATTTTATTTTAAAATGAAAATCAAAAGCACTATGAAACATACATAAACATGATCATATGTCATCTACTAAAAAGATATCAAATTGAAATACAAATTAAATAAAAATATAATACAAATTAAGAAGAAGAAGAAGAAGAAGAAGAAGAAGAAGAAGAAGAAGAAGAAGAAGAAGAAGAAGAAGAAGAAGAAGGAGATGAGGAGAAAAGAAATAAAGATAAAAGTTAAAAGAAAATTGATGAAAATTTCTTACCAACTCGTCAGCACATTGGCGCCCACTGCATATGTGATTTAACACTTCTTCCAGAATAGAAATTTTTTATGGGATCATTTCATAGTTCTTATCAAAGGATCTAATCCATGGGTCACCCGAATTTTTCCTCTTGGAAAGAATTATTACACGTTCTCCTAGTGGTCGTTTGGAGGATACTGTGGAAATAGGGTTAGATCTTTTCTTACACTTATCAGAATTCTTCAGCATCAGAGCATGGGATCTAACAATTTGATTTGAAAGACCAACTTTGAATAAGAATTATTTCTTCACGTATTGATTAATATAGCAGGTCTCATATTGAAGATCTTCAACTTTTATAATGTTAAGAGCCTTCAATATATCCTCTAAAAACACTTGAGAGAAGGATACCTCTTTCAATTTTCTCCACATTTCAAGCAGCCCCCATTCATTTTTTATAAAGAAAAATCTATTGACCCAATTTCTTGGAGGATCTTTTGTGAGAAAATCCAACCATTTACCCCTACAAGATATTCGACCATGCACATCACAAGTGAAATTACACATCTTCATCAAAACCTCTGGAGTAATCATCGTACCACGCATTCTAAAGAAAATAATCAACCCAATAATGATTGTCATAGCTCAAGAAAATAATTGAGATAAACAAATCTCAAATACTGATAAAAAGATGATCAGCTTAGGAGCCAAAGGAAACTGAAGACCCGCAAGTAATCTTATCTCATAAATAGTAAGACACCCCGACGGAAGAGAATAAGCTTTTTGCAATCTTTTAGGAGGAATAGCTACCAAATCATTTGAAAAATGAAATTTCTTTCTGAAGATTATCAAAGTATCATTATTGATAGTTGGCATTAAATCATCTGATCTCGTCATCCTCTGATGCTTCCGCAACCCATCATCTTGTGTAAGATTTTCTCGAGAATATTTAGACATTAGGATATCTGTGGAAGGATGCTCAAATACTCTCTATTTTTTAAGTTTGGAATGACACTGGAGACCGGATTTGGAATGCACGCAGCCTAACCAGGTCAGTTGAAAAGATCAAGGAGAACTGGAGCCTGCAAGGGGGGTCGGCACCGATATACGGATCAGTGGGAGAAACCAAGACTTGAAAAGAAACTTGAAATCACACTAGAGATTGAAGATGCGCATCGCCTAACCAGGTCAGTTGAAAATCTTGAGATTAGAGAGAACTGGAGCCTGTGAGATGGGTCAGCACCGTTATAAGGTTCAGTGGGAGAAACCAAGAATTAAAAAGAAACTTGGAAGCACACTGGAGCCTAAATTTGGGATGAGCATTGTCTAACTAGGTTAGTTGGAAACCTCAAGATCAGGGAGAACGAGAGCCTACGAGGGGGTTCGGCATCATTAAATAGGTCAGTGGAGGCTACTAAAGAAAAGAAAGTAAGGTGCAAGCTTTCATTACCTTTTAGGGGTATTTATACTTGAAAAAGAGACTTTTCAAATTCTAAAAAAAATAATAAAAAATATATATTAAAGGGGGTGGGGGGTGTCCCCCATCTTCTTATGATGGCTGGAAAAATGTCGGCCATTTAATAATAATAATAATTTTTTAATCTCTTTCTCTCTCTCTCTCCACGTCTCTCTCTCCCCCTCTTTCCATCTCTTTCTCTCCTCTCTCTCTCTCTCTCTCTCTCTCTCTCACGGCAAAATGAATGAAAAAAATTAAAAAAAACGAGGAGCCCGTGACTAGGGTTGTCAAAAATGCTTGTTTGTGGAATAGCACGTTTCCATTTTTTTTAAGCGGGACAAAATATTTGAAGCATAATTTATAAATGAGCCCAACATGAACAATCCTTTGTTCAATCATGTTCGGCTCGATTTAGCTCGAAATAAATAAATAATTATAATTAATTTTATAAATTTTATTTAAAATATAATTATATCATTAAATATTTTTATAATTTATATTTATTTTAATAATTAAATTAGTTAATAAAATTTTAAATCAAATAAATTAAAATATATTATAATAAATTTTTAGGGATTTTTTTATTATGATAATATCATAGTCATCAGATTTCTGATCTATGGCTAAGATTTAAATACTTCTAAACCCTATACCTACACCTATATAAGCCTTTACTCACAATGCATGATCCCTAACATGTCGTCTCAGACTCTCGATGGATTTAGCTTCATTTGCCCTAATCTTGTAAGTCCATCACTTTCCACTCTTCTAACGTTCTGGGATTTCTACTCTTCTGGCGTTCTGGGACTGGGAGTTGTGAGTCTTACAAGTTGCAACACTACTATCTATAGCAAGAGCATAACCTCCAAACATGATTTTTGGTTTTCTAGGGTTTGGTATCACTATTATTTTTCTTTTATCAAGCTTGTACTTGGGACTCAATTTGCATGTAGTATCATTCTCACTCTTCTCCCATAATCTATTCTATTTAATATGTAGTTTTCTTGTTGATATGTGAAGTAATTAATATATGGTAAATCTGGTGATTACTTCGATTTTCTAATAAAAGTAAAAATGCTCTTGAAGCTTCTAGGGTTTGTGGCTCTGGTTTTTAATTTGTAGTTAGGAGTGTGCATCCAGATGTAGATTTATTTATTGTGTTTGGGCTTTTCAAAATCTCTGATTTAGGGTTCTGATTTCTAAATCATCAAGACATCAAGGAAGCTTTTTGGAATTTTAGTTATATGAGTTATGGGTTTTGTTGTTTGATTTTTAAAATTTTAATAAGAAACATAGCTTGATGGATTTTCAAAATTTTAATTATGAGAAACATAGCTTGATGCCTGTAGGCTTCTCAAAAATTTCTTACTTTCTCGGCTTGAGGATTTTGCTGTTTGATTTGTAGATTCAACACCTTGGTAAGCATAGCTTGATGCCTTGATACCTGTACTATATATTGCTATCTCTGGTATTGAAAAACTTGAAGTGCTTATTCCCTATAGGATATTTGAAGGCTCTGTTTTATGTAAATGCTTGTGAATCTTCATAAAAGGTTTTTGAAATTCCTTTACTTCTAGAGCTTGAGGATTTTGGTGTTTAATATGTTGATGATGATGTTGAAAAAGAGCTTGATGTCTTTAGTTTAGTATCTTTCTCCACCATATGCTATCCAGAAACTTGATGCTTTATTTTCAGTGGGCTTTTTGAAATTGTTGTGAAAGCAAGTTCTGATTTAAGGTAACATACAGTGTTGCAAATTCTTAATTTATGTTCAATTTTATTTTTTTTATTCAATGACATGATGCCCTTGCATTATCTAACTATGTTATGATGGTATCATGGTGACTTAGTGATTGATTGACTATGTTATACTGCAAATCTATTATGGAATGCTTGTTGGTATTAATTTGAATAAAGCAGCATGGTTTGTTAATAGTTTGGAGGGTATTTTTTGTGCATATTCATCATCACATACCATTTGAATTTTCTATTTAGTGCTTAGTTTGATAGTTCTTGATGGAAAGAAAATTTAAAACTGAGTTTTACTTAGCTTTTTATCTTGAAATGTCCAATGTATTAATGATATTGTGAAGCTTGTGTTGAACACCTCTTGTAGTATTATTTTATCGTGAATTACATAAATGACTTGTTTATGCATTTTATCTATAGGAAATGTAATATCTATGGACTGCTGAAACTATATTATTTGAGTTGATTTTAATTCATATTTTTATCCTTTTATTTAGTTCATTTTCATGTCAACCTTGGACCTTTCTCAAAGTGCATCATCTGTTAATTATATAGCTATAGAAGTTGAAAATAATAGTGAAAATCTGAATTTTTCAATAGAACCAACTGGATTAGAGGCATATTTAGTTTTGAGTCCAAACACAGAATTCCCATAGAAGAAGGGTAGGAAGAAAACAGATATAGTTTGGGAATAATTCATTGAAACTACATCAATATTAAAAAGAGTTTTCACACCTTCTTTATAATTATTTGCCGTCGTACAAAATTTCATAAATCTAAAATAGACACTACTTGACAACTATTGAGGCATGTTAAAGAATGTGAGAAAATTAAAACAAGGAATAAATAAGTTATTGATTTTCCTAATAAAATATATAAATTATTATATTTCTTGCCTTTTGATGCCAATACAGAGATTGACTTACCTATGTTTTATGATCCAAAAAAATATGATCAGCTTCAATTCAAAGAAATTATTGCAAAAATGATCATAGTGTATGAGTACCCCTTTATGATTGTTGCGCATATGTGGTTCAACATTTTGTTGAAGGTCTTGAATCCAAATTATGAGAGGGTCTATAGAAACACTATCAAGAATGACTACATGAAAGTTTATAAAACTAAGAAAGATAAGTTGAGAACATATCTTAAGGGCATAAATAGAGTCTCACTAACTTCTGATTGTTGGACTTTCAATCAAACAATTGGATACCTGTGCTTGACAATTCATTACATCGAAGAATCATGGAAGTTTCATAAGCGAATCATTTGTTTTATTGAGAGCCACCACATACGGTACTTTTATTTGTGATGCTATATGATATTAGATTGGAATCTTGAGGATAAAGTATCTACTATTACAATGGCAATAATAATGTACAGCTAATGCTCTTAAAGTTAATTTTAGTCTAGAGCAAGTTACATTTTTTGGGCATTTTTTCATGTTAGAAGTTGTGCTCACATCTTGAATATCATGGTTCAAGATGGATTGAAGGAGGTTCATGATATAATTTATAAAATCAAGGAGTCGGTAAAGTATATCAAAAGGTCTCCAGCAAGATTACATAAATTTGTAAAAGTGGCCAAGCAATTAGGAATTTCCACTTAAGAAGGCCTATCTTGAAATGTCCACTTACTTAATGCTTGAATTCACTTTTCTTTATCGTAATATTTGTATGCATTACGCTGCTTGAGATAATAATTATAGGTGGTTGCCTCAAGATTTTGAATGGATTAAGTATGAACAACTAAGAGAATTTCTTGCTATTTTCCATAATGTAACTAAAATGATTTCTGGTTCTTCTTATACCACCACAAATATTTTTCTTCCAACAATCATACATGTGAAAAAGTTTCTATTGGATAAATGTAACTCATCTGATGCATACATAAAACAAATGGAAAATTTCATGAAAGCCAAATTTGATAAGTATTGGGGTGAATGCAATTTGTTTATGTCTATTACATGTAGATCCCTAGGTTTGAGATGAAGTTTATCAACTTCACTTTTCTTAAAATATACTCTCCTGCTGAATTAGAATTTAACATTAAGATTGTTGAGGATGTTACATGGGAAATATGTAATCAATATGCAGTTGATATTCCTAGTAGTTCAACAAGTGCTTCATGCTCTTCACATACACCAAATGATGCATCGAGTTTTGATTGCATGCTTGGGTTTGCTGATTTTGTTGTAGCTTCGGGTTCTGTTCAACCCTCAAAAATTTGACTTGCAAATATATTTAGAAGAAGGGTTGTACATATGCATGAATGATCAATTTGAAGTGCTTGATTGGTGGAAGATGAATACTCTGAAGTATCTATGCCTATCCAAGATGGCAAAGGACATCTTGACAATTCCTATAATAACAGTTGCGTTTGAATCAGCATTTAGTGTTGGTGTTAGAGTTCTTGATGATTATTGGAGCTATTTATCCTCAAAGATGATTAATTCACTTGTTTGTGTATCTAATTAGATTAGAGGTTATCAAAATAATATTAAGAACCTAATGGTAAGACATAATTTCAAGTTTTATATTTTGTGAACTCTGAACCTAAAAGTTTATTGTTCATATTAGTCACCTACTCACTTTATATGTTTTGCTAATTAATCATTTATTTATTTCAGCAAGAGTTAATGGAAAAAAAAAACTTATTAGTGCTTTTGTCAGATTTTCAAAGCTCAAAATGAAGGATTAGTTGGTAACATGTTTTGATCACATCTTCATACTCATATGAATAATTGAACATTAGATTGTTTTGGTTTAATCTTCTAATTTTTTATTTACCAAAACTTTTCAAATCTTGTGGTTTAATACTTCATAGTCATCTTAACCACCAAACACTACTATTTAAATCTTGTGATTTAATCTTATATATTTTTATATGTTGTTGAATTTTATGGTTTAATATTAGTATACTTGACATCCCATCCCAAATCACATCTTTTGTTATATTATATACTTATCTATTCAACAGTTTTTAAGATTATAGATATTGCACTTGGTGTTATGCTTGAATTGATGGGCTATGATGGTAATAACATTTTCTACAAGAGATGCAACTTAAGTTTGTTTTTAGTTGCTTATATAATAGATAATACACTTGGTTTAACTTTTTGATTAAGAACTTTTTGCTCTTATCCTTGGTTTAATTCTACCCTTACTTGCATTGTATCTCTATTGCTAATTTTTAGGGTATTGTTGTGATGGACAATAAATGATTGTTCTTTTAACAATTGGGTTAATCTTGAGATGATGAGCCTTTCATGTTTTTTGTTTTTCTTGGTATGTCTATTACACCGAGTCGCTCTTCTACACTATATCAGCTTGTTGGGTTATGTTATAATACTTATGTTATTTTTGGTTTAATCTTATAATTTTTTGTTGTTTATATCTTGTTGAATGTTGTGGTTTAATACTATTGAAGTTTATGATTTAATATTGTTATAATTATGTTGTTTATCTATTCAATAGTTTTTTTTAAGGTTATAGCACATGTTATGCTAAATGTTGTGAATTGATGGGATATTGTAATAACATTTTCTACAAGAGATGTAACTTATCTTTGTTATTCGGCTACTTATATAACATATAATACACTTGGTTTTTGTTATTCAACTGTGATTAGAGCTTTTCCTGCTTTTGTTCTTACGTTGTTTAATGTTCGCTTTCGCTTATATTTTTTCTAATTTGGTTTATGCTTGCTTATGCATTGTATTTTGGTTTTATTCTTCTATTCTTCTCTATTCTAAGCTTCAACACTATTTTTGTATTGCATAACCAATCACTTTTTTTTTTGCTCATTTAGTATTTGTTTAATTTTCTATTACTTGGTTTAATATTTTTTTTGCCAGACTCCCCATTGTTTTAATGTTTTGCAATATATCTTGTTTATTTTTTTTTTCTTTTTGGTCATTCTAAATCCTATAAAATCTATTCTTATTTTATTTTTTGCTTTATGTTTTAAAGTATTTAATATAAGCAGCCAATTGCTATGATGACATCAATGATTATTGATTTAATCTACTGAGATAGCTAAGCCCATTGGTTAATTTTAATATATCATTTTTTATTAGGTTTACTAATATATTATGCAAATTACAGGATGAAGTGCCATTATGGATTGAAGATTCTAAAGATTGAAGACAAAAATCATAATTATAAGCTTCAAACATATGAAATATCCATTTTTAATTATGTATATGTATAAAATGTAATGTAATTATCAATTTGTTTATAAATTATATGTTGTAATATTTGTAGAAGCATAAGTGTACAGAGTAAATATTTGTAAATTATTGTATTTAATTTTTTTTTTTATTTTTAATTATGTAAATATTTAAAATATTCAGAATTCAAATTTTATTATTTGATTTATAATTATGTGAAAATTATTATTTGATTGATGAAATTGATTAAAGCATTAAAAAAATTAATTTAAATTTATTATTATTATTATCAAGTGTGAATCTGTAATTTTATTTTTATTAGTTTAGACTTTAGAGCTTATGAAATATAATTTTCTATTCATATTTTTTTAAAAAAGATTTAATTTAAAATTATTAAAATATATTATTTTAAAATATATAAAGTAGCTATTTCGAACCCAACATGAGCTCTTAATGAACATGAATATATTTTCGAGCCAAATTCGAACACAAGCTAATACAAACGAAATAAAGAGTCTCAAATACACCCCTACTCACGACCCGCTCTCTTTCAAATGAAACGTCACCAAAAAAATAATAATAATAAATACATATATAAATAAAAAAAAAAAAAATTTATTATAAAAATTATCACTTTATATATATAAATAAATAAGTTGATATTATGTGTATCAACTTATTTATATATGTAAAGTGATAATTTTATAAAACTTTTCATTGATAATAATCAAATGACTTCAAAATTTGAGTTATAATCGAAAAAATGAGGTAAATCCAACAAGCATAAGTTCACTCAAATCGAAGATCATTTGTATCATCAAATCACCAAAAACTATCTATGAGTAAATGAATCAATATAAACTGTCTGAGTGTTTTGAGATTTTGGACACCAAAATGTCCTCTAATCAAAATAGGACATCATTCTTGTCATGAAAAGATGAGCTAAACAAACTTGGGAGAAAGCGGAGAGAGAGCTAAGAAGTTTGAATTGGTCATTATCACCATTAGGTCATGATGCCATCAAACCCAGATACCAATACCACTATTATCTATTTATCTTGGAATTTATTGTCATATTTTCACATACAAACTTGTAATCCCATTATTGGGAGAACTTAAATTTTGTACTCCAAAGCAGATATATAAGCATTTTATTTTATTGATTTTTTTTTTCCCCTTTTGGGTTTTTCACATCAAAAAATCTTCTCTTTCTCAAATATTTGTGTCTATGCTGGATTTCTCAATAAAGGTAAGGCGTGAAATTTTATTGTACCACCGATTTTCCGGCATATGCAATAATTTGATGTTTTCTATTTTTTATTCTTTTATTTTATTTATGATCGTTATAATTTAAAATATATTTAATATATTAATATTAAATATTTGTATTATTATTTTATATTTAATAAATCAATTTATAGAAGAATGGACAATAGTAATTGATGATAACTATTAGAGATATATACCTAGCATCATGATAATGAGGGTAATAATAATAGAATGATTGCTCATAGAAGAGCTTGATAATTATTAATACAAATGATGACTATGATGATCAGATATTGAAAACCAATGGTGCCTATATTATAACATGATAATAAATGATAGTAATTGCTAATGACAACAATTGCTAGTAACAATTATCAATAATGAGTAGTATTCTTAAAGTAACTTCTCATTTAAAATAAATTAAAAATGCATTTTTAAAATATAAAGATTGACTTCAAACAAGTCCTTAGTAACTAAAAAACAAAATTTAAGCTTCTAGCTAACTAATACTTCTCTTCGAAATAAATGCATCAGTGTCAGTTCCAACAAGGAATATGCCAAAACAAAATGAATGGAAAGGAAAATATACACACACACACACACACACACACACAATATATATATATATATATATATATATATATATATATATATATATATATATATATATATATATATATATATATATATATATATATAATCATATATACATAATGACTAGTTATGTGCAAATTCTTGAAAATTTGATAAAATGGAGAAGAGGATTGGTTAAACCTAATCATGAGAAAACTCTGGTTAGCATTTTTTTTTTAAACTACTTCCATTGATTTGATGAGAATCTTAAAACATTTGAGATGTTTGATTGTTAAAGATAGCACAATACTAGTTATGGAAGATCATTGAATGTCATAAAACCATCATGTAACCCTGCAAAGAATAAAATGATATGTAAAAAATGAGATCCTTTATTAGAAAGAAAAAACTGAATGGTGCTTTATATGGTTACTTTAAGTTGGGAAATATTATTTTTAAATAAAAATAATGATTTTATTTGATTTAATTAATTGATTGGACATAGTCTAAAATTAATACAATATTTAACAATTATTTGACACGTGACATATGCTTTAATTAAAACTTGAAAACTACTTTAAATTTTTTGGCATGATATAATTAATTTTAAATTGGAATATAAATCTAAAAGAAAGTTTGAATTTAATTATATTTAAATATTTTTCATCTATATCATCTCAAAACTAATCCTTCAATATATAAACCATTAATTTTAAACTTAAATTTAAATCTATCTCATGAAGTCTCCATTATTATTTTATCTTGTTCAACCTTTACAACACAAATCCCAATCTAATTTTATTTTTATTCTTTACTAAGAAAACTTGAATTATGGAGGTCAACCTTATAATTTAAAGATTTTCATTTGAGTAGATCTAAATTGAATATATGGAGTGTAATTTTAATTGTAAAAAATTATAGTGGAGTTGTGACATTGGGTGATCAAGTCATTAAAAAGAGTGAGCATTTTAGATACATTAGATCTATTGTTCAAAATGATGGTGAAATAGATAGGGATGTTATTAGTAGAATTCAAGTTGAATGGTTGAAGTGGAGGAATGCATCTAGCTTATTGTGTGATAGACAATTATCGCTTAGACTTAGGAAAAATTTTATAAGATGGTGGTAAGACCTGCAATGATCTATGTTGTAGAATGTTGGACAGTAAAAGAGAAGCATAAAACTAAGTTAAGTGTTGTAGAGATGAGGTTGCTCAAGTGGATGAGTGACTTTACTCTTAGAAATAAAATGTGAAATGACTATATTAGGGAAAGTAATGGAGTAGCTCCAGTGATAGATAAGATTAGAGAGAGTCACCTTAAATGGTTTGCCACATAAAGCATCCCCCTCAGACCGATTAGGAGAGTAGATGTATTAGATTTGTTATGTTAAAAAAAAAGGTAGACCTAAAAAAACTTGGTTGGGATGTATAAAAAAATCTTAATTTATTTAGAAAGTGAGAATTTGATACATAATAGAAACAAGAAGGATTCATGAAGTACTCCACATAGTGGGATAAAAGCTTGTTGTTGTTGTTATTATTCATCCTTCACGGTAAAGCATGAATATTGACAAGGGCATTGATAAATGAGACTTTAGGCAAGTCATTCAGCCCAACAAGTAAGCAAGCTTTTCTCAATTTAAAATGGGCTTTTAATAGTGTACTAATCTCTAAAAATAAACTTATTCATATGCCGACAAAATCTTTAAAATTATAAATATAGCACTCAAATGTCTCAACTCTCATCGAGAGAGGAACAATGTTAATCTTAACTCCATAGGTGAATCATAATTACAAGTTGTCAAATGGTAATGAATTCTCAATAATCTCACATGATTCTACATTAAAATTTAACTCTTAAGGTTAAATCAAAGCCTACTACTATCACTCAAATAAGATGTTGGACAAGAATACACATATGAATAGTTTCCCCAACTTTAGCATTCTATTGAGTATTTTATATATGCATGATGCAAATCATTCCTATTAAAAACCTCTTACAAAGCTTCATAGCATCTTAGGAAGCAATCCACCACTTAATAGCTCTATACCCAATCATCCTAAATCTACCTTTTCATGAAGCACTCACATCATATCATCTTAGATCTACATCCTCAAAATATACGTAGTGCTATGCACATAGCACTAATTGCTTCTATGTGGCAAACACTTTGAAACAACTAGCATTCTCCCTTGTACACATAGCATCTATGCACTTTTTTCTCAACAAGGAAACTTCAAAGCCTATGCAACTATAAATTTAATACTAGTTACAATGGATCATTTTTTTCTAGCACTAACAAATCACTAGTTGTCTGTAGTAATTTTTCGTATCTCTTCCCTCTTAAACATCACAAAATACTCCTTGCCCATCAATTTATCACCACTATTATTTTACTTTATAAGATCAAAGCACTCCAATCTAATCTTAAAATTAATAATGAAGATACCAAGAGGAACATGCATAGTGGACAAAATTTCACTAACAAAACCACTCTATAATTTATATTCCATCTCTCTTTCTTATCTATTTTCACTTGATTTACACTATTGTTAGCAAATTTATTTACAATCATTCTTGGGTGTTGAATTTAATGAGAAAATTTATAGATAAAGAAATAATTTGATATGTAGTTATAATATTTGTCACAACTTATTTGACTTTGCAAAAATTTAAAAAATTACAATAACCTTTATAAGTTATATTTTCTTCCGAAGAATGGGATAAAAGTTCTTGGGCCAAAATACAAGAAGTAAAATAAGTAAAAAAACTTATAATAAATGATAGCTCATTCTGGCATGGGGTTAATTATGCTTTGAAGACTACAAATCATTTAGTGAATGTTTTAAGGATGGTTGATAGTGAGAAGGCTCTAGCTATATGATTTATTTATGAGGCTATAAATAAGGTTAAAAAAATTGAAACAAATTTAGATGAGTAAGAAGCTACTTATAAAGAAATATGAGAAAATTATTGATGAAAAATGGGATCATCAATAACATCAACATTTACATGCTGGTACATATTATTTGAACCCCCTAATTTCATTATGATAAAGACTTCCATGTTGATAAGGAGGTCAAGATTGGTTTATATGCTAGACTTATCTTTAAAGAATATTATCTTAAAGCTAATGATCAACTTAAAGATTTTTATTTGAAGAAAGGAGTGTTTGAATTTAGAGTAGCTCAAGCATGCTACAAGACATTCTCTTGATAAATTTACATTCACTTATACTTTTAAATATTAAAATTTATATTCACTCATTATTTTATTTCACTTTTTGTAGAGCATTGGGCACAATTTGGAGATGATATGTTTAAACTTAAAGAATTTGCAATAAAATTTCTTAGTCTTATTCAGCTTCTACATGTCATTGTAATTGGAGGACAATCAACCATGTGCACACAAAGAGAAGAAACAAATTGACTATAGAACGAATGTACAAATTGATTTATAAAATCTAGAACATCACTTGGTACAAGACAATCATTGCATACTACGTGATTTTAGTGCCTCATATTAGGGAAAAAGAAGAATATTTTAAATATAATATATGAACCATAAAAATTCAAAAGAAAAGAAAGGAAAAAAAAATTGAGTATATCTTCAATAAAATGCTAAAAGATAGATATGTCAACTTACAAAAATGAAGAAATAATGAAGATGATGACAAAAATCCTTTATTTGTTGATGCTAATATTATCTAATGATGAATGGATAAGTCCTAAAGATGGTAAAGGATTTGAAGTTGTTGATAAAGGAATCTCTATTACTGTTGATTATAATGAAAATATTAATATTATTATTGAAACTGTCATTGAATTGATAGCATCTTCTAGTTTACTTTCACTTAAAAGAAAGAAGGTGGGGTTAAAGTTTCAAAAACATTTAAAGGTAAGTTAACAATAAAAGATTACTTGAATATGTTATTAATGTTATTTCATTTAAAATTATATTGAAATCAATCTTAATTATTATAGGGAGTAAAATGAAAGATCTAGTAATATAAGAAGATGTTGAAGGTGATGAGGTTTAATGGATAATGCAAGGATGTCGCCACTACAAATCGTAATCATTATTTTATTTTAAGTGACCGCTTATTTAAATTCTTATTTAATACTTTTATTTAGAGTTTAATGATTTATATCTTCAAGATGATGAACTAAGTAGATATATTAAAGATTTATCATATTTATAATTTTATGTCTTTTTATTTCTTATTTTAGGCTTATGCCTCACCATCTCAAGGCATACATCCCTCCTAAAGGCAAAAGCATCTCGCCCATTTTTTTGCTTTCTATACCTTGTTTTATACCAATAGTGTTATATTATTAATAGATGCTTATTTAGTTTAACATATTTATATTTGGTGTGCATTATGTCTCATGTATTCATTATGTGATATTAAATTAATAAGTTTGAATAAAACTTCTAAAATATAAAAAAGTGTATGCCCAATTCCCAATCCCTCCATTTTAGTGTATCTAAAATTATTAATTGGTATCAAAGCCATGACCATGCACTTAGTTCAACACCCTAAGGTTTAGATCCTCATTTCTCACTCCATTCTTGATTTCTAATATCATTTTGGACAATCTATTGAGCATATCTTGCTTTAATACTTGAAAAAAAAAATCATATGATTGCAATTTTTAAATCATTAATCAAAATGTGTAAAATATAGTTGCAAATGGTTATATAATTTCAATGCATTAAGCTAATATTATGTATGCTGAAAAATCAATAAGCACTACTCCCAAGATGAATGTAATCTTGAATAATCAAACATCAACTCTATAAATGCTTTTTTGTGATATTTTATCAAATGACTTTTTACCCATTGATAATTTGAAAATTAGAAAAACATTTGGGATGTACCATCATTTACTTACGAGATGCAGAAAACATATGTGAGAATAATCACACAATAATTTTGATGAAGAACGTCAAAAAATCTTTAAGTTTCATTTGCAAAAGTAAATCTCCTAAAAAAAAAGAGAACAGGCAAGTATTGAACAAAATAAAATCAAATGTTTTCTATGGTTCAATTGAAAGAAGAATAAGAAATGAATAAAGCTCAGATTCTGACTCCAAGGATAATAAAGTAAAAGAATTATTGGATGACCAATTCTCAAAAAAATTTGATGAATTAGCCATTTCTTTTGAAATTTTAAAATAAAAATAACTTTCTACTAAAAAATGAGTCAAAAATATTGACAAAAGAAAAATATTTCTCTCAAGCATAATATATTAGATTTCAAGGAAAAAATATCAAACCATTGTCCTATGATTGAATTTGAATATAAAAAAACTAAGAAAGAAAATTTAATGAGTTATCTTCTCATAATTTATTTTTGTATGATTACATTTGCTTTAGAAATTAAATTAGCTAGTTTATAATTTGAGATGAATGAATCATTAATTTCTAGCATAATATTTTATTTTCTAAAATTGAATTTTTAGAAAATGATACGTATAATTAATTTATTTTTTTTCTACTATTAACTCTTGTAGCACTATTACTCCATGAATGCATACCACACACTCTTATTAAAATCAAATGGGCATGCAACATCTAGTACTTTGGACCATTATAGAACTATTAAATCATTTATACATGCCTTTCCTAACATTCAATGCACATATTATGATATCTTTGGGCATTAGTATATATGCATTTAAGAGATCAAACAACTTTATTTATTGATTAACACAAGTTTAGATCCCTATATTAACAAACTACATTCTATTCACCACAAACACAAACACTATCTTCACATGTTAATAATGTGAGAAGACTCAAACATGTTTGGGCACCGATTATAAGTAAGCATCAATTACAAGCACATCTTCATGGAGGACCACTAAACATATAAAAGTGAAGTTTGGAATACACATATTGATGATTTGAAACATTATAAAGAGTATATCCAAACCCTTTGATATGGAAGCAACGGTATAATGTAAATGATTGGCCAACATTTTACTTCTTCCTTATATGCATGATTCTTAGATTAGTTTAGTTTCATTACATGCTAGCTACTCTATGCTTTAAGTGATTTAGTATCATGAATGTATGTTCTAGAATGTGATTATTATGTCAACTCATGTCTCAAATATGTTACATAGCTCTATGTAACTTACATTATGTGAATGTTGAAATTCAAATTTATATGCAAACTAATTTAGAATTAAATGAGAATATGGCATTTAATAAAACAAAATGGAGAAAAAGGATTTATAAAGCCGACCATGCATAGTGGGATAAAGACTTGTTGTTGTTGTTGTTGTTGTACTAAGTTTTCATTGTTATATGATTAGCTACCATATTAAAATTTTCAAATACTTACGAATTTATTTATCTTAGCATAACATGCAATATAGTGGTAATAAATAACTCTCATGCTAAAATGCTATGAAATTGATTTTATTTCTTTCATTTGCACAAGTTGAAACATGTTAACAAAGTAATTTGAATTCTAGCATACTAAACAAAGTAATTTATGCCATCACTACCCTCGTCATTGGCTGCATTCTCCCATCACTACCCACCATCATCATCTACTACCGATTTTACATTAATTTTATTTTACTCAATCCAAATTTCAAAAAAATAAAATTTTGAATTTAATTTACATTCATCCAAACAACCACAAAGTATTTCAAATACATTATATTTCTTTACATATAAATAAATATTATACTTACAACCATACTATTTTAAATAAGACATTATTAATCTACTTGATATTTAAAATAAAATACAATCCAAAGCACACAAATAAATGTGAATAATAAATTACAAAGTACACCTTATATTCATTATGTTAAGTCTCCTAATTTAATTTCAGTTTTGCTATAATCTTGCATAATAAAGAATAGTCAATATTTTATAGTTTCTAAATGGTGTTAAATATTATTGATATATCACTAAAGACTCTCATAGTTGAAGCTAATCTTGATCGAAAAAGCATTCTAAGCAAGCCTTGATTAACTTAAAATATAATAGAAAATTTTGGGATATCAGTCGGATCCTAAATAGCTTCTAAATATGGAATGCTTGTAATCAAACCGAATGTCTTGATGAACTGGATCTAACAAGCCTAAGATCTCTTAATTCGACTCAGATTCAAATACTTAAAATATATCGATGTTCAATGAATTTTTGAGCCGTCCGATGGAGTAGTTTGGATTTTATCATTAAATGTTACTCCATAATCTATAAATAGGCTCATTCTTCACATAAGGGACCTATGCTGAAGAGGAGAGAGAGCTCTCATACTTGAAGAATCTCAAGCCATAATCAGATCATCACCCAACCGTCGTTGGACCACCGCCACCCGCACGCCGATAGTGGATCGCCACCATATCGCGCCACCGCTCCATATTTCGCTTCATACATTTATACCGCACCACGGATACGCCGCCAATTATTCATCACCCCGCCGCTACCACTCCAACTCCACACCTGACATTGAATCACTACCGACCACCACTATTGGTCATCGCTAGCCACCGCTGCCAGTCACCATTGCTAGTTGCTACTACCCAACCATCGGATCAATCACCATCACTGTACCCGCCAGCTATCGCAGCCTCGAATCGCCGACCAATGTCAGATCGAATACCCCTTCAAGTGAAGCCTTCATTGTTGATCCAGTGAAGTTTCTTGTAAATTTTACCTTTATAAGCTATCCTACTCCAACTTTTGAAGATAGGATAATAACTGTAACAAATACTGATATAGTGAAATTACTTCTAAGTGAGCTAGGCCACATGAGTTTTCCACCTAAAAATCTTGATATCTCTCAAACTCTTTTGCTATGTGTGTGAAACTTTCATGCAATGCTAAGGTATTAAATTCTATTACTCTACCGACCTAAATCTTTTTGCATGCAACAGTTATATAGAATGTAATTAATATCATATGAAATCTTAATAATCATCATGCTTATTATATTTTCTTCTTATAATTATTAATTTTACATAAGTACTTTTTCCTTATCTTATAAATACTCATATTGAGCAACAATGATAAATATCATAAAATAAAACAAAAATCTAAATAGAAGAAAAATATAAAATATAATAAATAATGTAAAATAATATTTATAGTTCTCAAAATTTATTGATTCAATCTTAAGCAAGAGAAGATTAAATGTAATGGTATAGCTAAATTGATCTTGGACAACGCTTAGGATAAGGTTCAACATCTTTGGACTGAGTTTGGGACAATAATCACTATTCATAATGAATATTTCAAGAATAACATGTTTAAACCCAATATACTATAACAATCATTTCAAGATGGAATTGTTAACCAATAAATAATTTTCATATGGATGATCATGTATATGTGTTGAAATCCACAAAAGTCGAGTGCAACGTCATGCAAATTGGAGTTAAAATGCCTTGATCATTACTGAAACTAATTGAGATGTCCTTCAATCACAAAATTGATTACATTGATGTGTTCAAGATGTTGAAATTAACTAGAATTAGCCTCTCACGTCATTTAAAATGATCCTAATTTTCCTCTAACTCACTCCATTTTCTCTCTCTATTTTTATTTGGATTCCTCCTATTTTCACCCATTGAACAAACCTTTCATTTCATGTTAAATACTCGAAGGGCCTCAATCTAGTCCTCTACAGATCACACAAGCCAAATACTCCCTCTCTCTCTCTCTCTCTACTTCCATCTATCCTGAATTGAACTCCATCACCCATTTGACCTCCACCTCTCCCTGTAAATCTTGCATGGTCGAAACTATACCAAGCTTCCCTCTCATCTTTCACTTTAAGGCAATCTGCCCTAATCCCATCGCAGTCTGCCCAATCATGTAAAGCTCTCTCTCCTCTCGAAGCCCATCCAACTCTCACTCCCCTTACCGAGCTATAGCCACCTCTCCAACATAGAACTCCTAATTCATGCCTCCTCATTCTCTCAAACTTTTTAAAGTGTCGAACCCCTTTTTTTGATCTAGCATAGTGCAATGATTTCCTAGACAACCCTTCTCTTCATCTTGCATAGAATCGAGCTAAATCTCCCAACAACCAATCGATCTTCCATCCCACGACGATTAGGCCAACCTACTCTCTCTCTCTCATCAATTTTTCTCTAGAAATCAAATTGCCAAAGAGAGAGAGAGAGAGAAAGAGGAAAAGTTTCTCCTCTCTTCACCTCAAAATATGTGCTCTTTGCAATTTGCATCCCTCATCGTCACCTTAATTTGAGTGTAAATGGAAAAATGAGGTAAAATCACCTAAAATATAAGTACTTGTTTGTGTTGTTCTTACATAGTGGAGAAATTTGTGAATTTAAGTACTCACATACATTGTTCTAATATGGAAAAAATATTTGTGGATTTAAGTACTTGTTGTATTATAGCTCGACCTCATGAGGAAATTTATTATCACTTGTGCAGGTGATTGAAGACCTCATTATGCTTTATGATAGGATTAAGAACGTTATGCTCAGTAGAGCATATCAGGATTGAATACCTACACATGGTGTCACAAAATACTAGCTCACGCTCATTAGGGTGTACTAGATAAATCAAAGCAGTCTTGAAGCAGCCCTCGATATGTGGATGATGTCAAATGCAACCAAAATTTTGATTAAACTTCATAATGATAAGAGTCTAAACAATACTACTTAAAATGAATTTCAAATTTAAAATTGAAATTAAAAGTATAAAATTAAGATGTGCAAGTACATTTGAAGACTTGCATGTAGCTTCTTATAAGCGTGGTAGGTGAAAAATACCTCCCAGTTGTGATGTCCCAAGATATCAATAATTGCAATTCTTATAAGCATGGTAGGAAGGCCTAACACTCTTGAAGCAGCCCATATGTGAGGATGATGCTGGGTTGCTATCAAAATTTTATCAATAAGTTAAGCTTAGACATTATTTGAATTGAACTAAATAATAAGATTATTTAATGCAAGATAAACTTATATAGAACTTAAATTAAAACTAAATTGATATTAAATTTAATTTATGTATATTAAATCTTGAAATAAAGACAAGCTTATAATATTTGAACGTAATTGGAATCAAAATAGATTGGATACTTATAGTTGAACATGGACAAGAGCGTTTACTAAAACATTTAGGTTATTTTGCAATCTACATTGGAATAACTAAAGAAACTTCAATTAGCTATGTAATTAAGCAGAAGGAGAAGTTTGAGGGTCATATATAAATATAGTATTGCAATATCTCATTTCAAATGATTTGAAAGACAATCTAATTTAATACATAATTGAATCATCAAAGATTTATGGTAGTGTTGAACTCTAGTCTTCAAACATAAATACAACCCAAATTAAACCTGCAGAGGACTTGAATTAAGTCTAATGGTTTGTCATTACGTATAAATAGGCACTCTAATGAACTCTTGATCAAATTACAACTTATTCCAGATAGATTGAAGAAAATCAAAGAGCTTCATTGGAGATCTATAATGAATTTGAATGACCATAATTGAGTATAAGATGAGGCTTCATTAAATACTTTGAATTTAGCCATTCCAAAAAAAGGAATGCAAAAGACATGTAATGTTTCAAACTATAACTTGAAATCTAAAATATCAAACACCAGATCTACAACATACTTACACCAGTAGGTAGAATGCATTAATTTAAGTTTAAAATAAGTCTCACATACATCAATCTTGCACGAATTAAGAATCCAAAAATCATTCAATTAAAATGCTTTATAATTTGTGCAATTATATGAATGAAACAAGCTTTTGTAAGAATATTGAAATAATTTTCACCCAATCTAAGCATCCTAAAACTTATAAATAG
The DNA here is from genome assembly GCA_021442155.1 of Cymbidium sinense. NCBI lineage: Eukaryota > Viridiplantae > Streptophyta > Magnoliopsida > Asparagales > Orchidaceae > Cymbidium > Cymbidium sinense. Next base: position 78,079,085 of record CM038229.1, on the reverse strand, counting down.
AAAATGGGCTATTTATGATCCTCTTCATCTGTTCTTTGAGATATGAATCATATGGTATGCTTGATATGGCACAAAGTCCTTTGTCAGGTAAGGTGGACTTAAACTTATCCCATTTAGACAAACATAAACCTATGTCAACATGATTATCTTGGATGATGCAACTCATGATTGTTGATAAGGATCCTTCAATCAGGTTGGGTTTACTACCTCCTCTGACTAAATAAACTAGGGACCATGAAAACCTAGGATGATGAAACCATGGGATCTTGATCAGGCATGTCAACATCTCCATAACCATATTCTTTTAGTTGATAAATGATCAATTGCATAAATTATCAAAACTCTATCTACTATTATTATACGCTAAGCAGTTAGCGATCTAATGACTAGCCTTAATTGAAAGTTTTCTCTCATCCTTGGTATAAATAATTAACTATAGTTGCTTTTGCTTATAGGAAATCTAGAACCAATTCTAAAATCCTCGCAAAATGAGGGTGAATTCTTTGAGTAGTGCCTCATTCATAAATAAAATTAATTCAACTGTATTTCAAAATTTTTAACTCAACAAATAATCTAAACTCTTTTCATTGAGAGGCCGGGTGTGAATTTTCAAAGCCCACATGAATGATTCATGTAACAATTACTATAACTATGTAACTAACTATGTGACGTGGACATTTATATCTCATAGTTGTCACATTGTATTTTACTTTAATAAGTGACCAATGATGTATCACTCAAGAGATGATCCAAAACCACAAATAGGGAAGGACCCTCACAAGGCAAAGGAATTTTTTTCTTACCCTTAATTCAAGATATGGCTCTCTCATTTCCCTCCATTTTGGACTCTCTCTCCTTCTTTGCATTCTCTCTCTTCTCTTTTTGCTCTTAGCAGGTGTGAGATCATTGACATATAAGGATTTATCATTCAGCTACAATTATAATTACAAATAGAATTCAATGCTTTCTTTATATTATTCTTTAAAATATTTTGATATATCATATTTTTCATAAGCTCGATAGCCAAGGAATTTATCCGAGTTTTCATAATCGATCATTTTTCATTGGCTTTCTAAAGCTTTATTAACATAAAGCTCTTACTCTAAAGGCTTAGTTTTCTAGTGGAACTCTTGTCATGTTCGAGTTCATGATTATAGTTGCTTTCAATTGGATATTTCTTTATGGCATATCTCCAAGTCATCATCTCTACTTTTGGATAATTTCTTCATCAATAGTAGATTTTTTTTCATTGATGATCTGATTATAACAATCTTCAAGAGTATTTTTCTGCTAATTGAACATCTCATCCTAGCGAGTTTGTCTTGTTTCAATTCAATGATTTCTTTAGTGTTATTCTTGATGATTTTTCTCATTGTTGCAACATTTATTAATTCCCTATGGGAAGAGGCCATCAAATATGAGCTTTGACGAGACATGGCCTTAACTCAACATCAATGACATGTGATAGCTCTCTTTCTACTTTTGTCAATTCTCCAAATTGAGCTTGTGAACCGATAACTAGTTTGATCTTGAATGCTCGGGAGAAATGTTAGTATCATACCAGTCGAGGGGTAATTCAACTATATGGAGTTTTAATGGTAATAATATTTTAATTTCCATTTCTAACGGATACAATGTTGTGCTTAAATTTTAATATTTAAATGCAAAGGTTATGCCTCTTTGCTTGCCTCTTCTACCCTTAAAGTTTAGCAATTTTTATTTCTTTATTATTATTATGTAGATTTTTATTCAAATATTTCTTTGATTTATCAAATAAAATTTTACTTTTTAAAAATTTATTATTATTATTACTGTACAAATGTTTATATACAAATACCTCTCGACTGGGAGGAATAACTCTTTGCCTCCTCTAGAATGTAACTTGTTAAAAAAAAGATGTTCTTGAAAATTCAATTATTAGGGAAAATTTTTATCTCTTGTATGTCAATCAGTTCATGTGAGTTGATTCATTTCTTTTTCTCCAAGTTGGTTGATTTGATATATATATATATATATATATATATATATATATATATATATATATATATATATATATATATATATATTATATATATACATTTTATTAATTCATATGAGAAAATTTTTATTATTGTCATCTATTATTTGGTTCATCAATTTTCTATCAATTTATCATGTTGTAATAGTCTTTATATAGAAATTTTGATTGTTGTCTTCTTTTCATTATTCACAATTTTGATTGTTAGGTTGCATCAAATACTTTACAATTAGAAAAACATAAGAAAAATAAACTTATAAATCTTTTTTTACTATAGTAAATGCATGTATTAGAGCAATTTTTAATTCTTTTTTAAGAACTTAGTTATAAGTACTTTATTCATATTGAACTGACTTCATATATTAATAAAACTGAAATTGTCTATAGTTTTAAGAGATTAACAAAATTTCTTCCTTCTTTAAACAAGACATATAGATATTACAATATTATACATTATTTAATAAATACACTTAATTCTTAGCTTGTAAATACAATCAAATTCTTATTAGTAAAAAAATAATTTCTAAACAAGAGCTAGCTGAAGCCCCCTCTGTATTGTATTTCTCCATTGGTGGCTAGGCATTTTCCCCTTTCTTCTCCCCACTAGCCTTAGTATTTTCTAATGAAATCACCTTGGCTTCCTCTCCTTGATAGGCCTTTTAGCCACCTACACTCCTACCTTCTTCATTAATATCTTCTTATGGTGTTTTATTTTGAATGTCAGGTGGACATCATGCAGAACTTAGGGGGTACTTATTGAAATGATCAAGTATGACATCAAAGTATGATGTATCATCTCGAAAGATAGAAATATCATTCTATAATGGACCTAATCACCTAATAAGGACTCATAAAGCATATGGGTCTTCGTATGTACCAAAGATATTTCTCCTACTTTATATGGAAAAGTAAAGCAAGATTTATTTTATATCAAGTTCTATAGTTCCCTTTAGAGGCAAGCCACCATAGTTAATTACATCCTAGAAAATAAGGATTTTTTAAGAATACTCTCGATAAAAGTAGTCAATCAATTATCTCCAAAGATTTCAAGGCTAGACTATCAAAGGATTGGTTATTTTTAGAAATTCAAGTGGGAATGTTCAATTGGAAATACTTACTTTTAGAGTTCAAAGGAGGTTAAGTAGAGTACTCATGATATTAGGAAGCCTAGTGAGCACTCGAATCTATCCTATGGTGAGGCTTTATGTGTTTGAAAGAGAAGTTTTATTTAGTTTGAGTTGAAATTTTCTTATAATGTTAGGGCTTATATTCTATCAACTCAATATTGTGAAAATACTAAGAGGTGAGAATTTATGCTCGTATCCCAAAGGAAATAAATAACCTCGAATCCAAAATCTAGGGAGCTTTAGCACAAGCTAGAAGCACGTTCTAATTCTAATCAAAAAAGGGGACATTATAATTTACCTCCACAAAAGAGGATAAACTCGTCTAACTATTCTAGACTTATAACTACTTTGAGTGGCCTCCAGCTAACACCTTGTGGTGTTTATTTTTGGGATGTTGGGACACCACACAGATCTTAAGGGGTACTTATTGAAGTAATCGGGTATGATATTGAGGCATGATATTCTATCTCAAAAGATAGTGACATAACCCTTCAATGGACCTAATCACCTAATAAGGACTCCTAAGGCATGATGGGTCTTCGAATATACCATAGATTTTTCCCCTACTTTACATGGATGAATAAAGTAGGGTTTATTTAGATTAAGTTCTAAAGTTTCCTATGGGGGCAAGCCCCCATAGTTAATTACATCCTAAGGAAGGTGAGTTCCTTAGGAAACTCTCAATTAAAGTAGGCAATTCTTATCTCCAAAGATTTCAAGGATAAGACTATCAATAAATTGGTTATATTAGAAAATCAAATGGGATAGATAAAAAAAAGAAGAGACTTATTATTGAAGCCAAAAGGAGATGAGTAGGGAATGCTCATGATACAAGGAAACCTAGTGAGCATTCCAATCTATCTTATGTTTGGGCTTTTTATGTTTGAAATTAAGGAGGATTATTTATTTGAGTTAAATTTTATTAGATTGTTAGGGCTTATAATCCCATAATACAAGATTGTGAAAATACCTAAGAGGTGAGGATTTATGCTTATAGCCCAAAGGAAATAGCCACCTCAGATCTTAAATCTAGGGAGCTCTAGTAAGGGCCAAAGCATGTCCTAAATCTAAGAGAAGATGAGTATATGGTTTACCTCCATAAGAGAGAGTAAACCACCTAACTACTGGATTTATAATCGTTTAGAGTAGCAGCTAGCTAACTCCTCCTACACTTTAATACCATGTGGCCAAGGCATATGATTTTGCAAGATAGTTAGGTTATTATTATTTAGAAAGAGACTAAAGTCCTTAAACTCACTCACTAAAGAGACTAGAGCATGAGTGGTATGAGTAATGATTTAGTCTAATGCAAATCTTTTTAATTTTTATTTATTTTTTGACACTTCATTTTGACAAAGGCTTTGGGATTTTTTTGTATGCCTAAATACATGTTGAAATGAGTTATGGGCTAAATAAAGAGAGAGGAGGGTGAAGCTCCATCGGTAGGAGTTGCTCTCATAGGTCAAGTGGTTCCAATGCGTGCAAGAACGGAGGCCCTCATTTTTGCAAGCATGGTAGAAGATGCATAAATGATATTAGACATACAACCATATAGATAAGGGGTTGCTAAATCTTTTAATTATCTTGATTTAATGCCTAGGATTTATGTGAGATTATAAGTTGTAGAAAATTTTAGTTATGAGTTATAGTTGGGTAAAAGATTTATTTTTTTCTAAGAGCTTAATCGCATCCTGACCATAGAACAAACACCAATCATAAATAAACTATGAAAAGGCATGTCATTTTTAATGCATAAGCTAAACATAACATCAAACATTTTATAGCTACTGCAAAAGAATAAAAGGCCGGTGCAGTAGGATACCACCATACACCAAAAAGAAAGATGGGTATCCAAGCTTTACTCTTATTCAACCCGGATTACAAAAGAATAATTACAATTAAGGATGAATACATGCTATGGGGGTCTTCATCTTCTTCAAATTTTCAGGTCTTCTTTCCTCCTCTTTGCTTCTTTGATTTGGCCACTTCAAGGCATCACATGGCACATAAGACGTAGTCTTCTAGCCAATGCTCATCCTAATTCCCCCATAGCACTAATCCTAATTCATAATTGTAAAATTACATTTAAATGGAAAGAGTAAATCTAACTACACCTGCAAAATAGAGGTTAGCTAAACATACATTCCACCCAAGCAATTATATTTATAGTTTAGACTTAGCACCCTGCACATGTGTAACCAAACCCACATGTCCTAACTTGGATTATGCTTAGGGGCTTAAGCAACCTGCAAAGAGAACATTTATATTTATTTTTCAACGACCCCTTAAGCATAATCCCCTATAGAAATATGATTAGGCTAATAGCGGCCTAACATCTAGTCTGTGAAACATACACCCTAACATCAAGTCTAAAATAATACATCACAAAATAAAACATACATCACTCCATACACCACCTACATAAAGCTAAAAGTGGTGACTTAATTCTAAAGTGTGTGTATTAAGGCTTGTGTGGTATGCCTTAACTAGGCTTTGTTATAATTTTCTAAGTAAGAAAGGATTTAATTATAAAGGATGGTTTCACTTTAAGTAATTTAATTGATTCGTAAGTTTTACTTAATATTTCTTTTGTTTCACTTAGTTTACACTCAATAACTAAGTGTTATAAAGAGAAGAAAAGAGAGGATCACTCTCTTTTATCCCTACCTTAAGTCACATATAAAGCAAATTAATTAAATGAATTCTCTTTAGTGAATGACTTCTTACATATTTTTAATTAATCCTAGGTTTAGGTTCACTTTAAATAATCTCATTCAATAAGAAATGCATCCTAAGATTAATTAGAGTTAATTAGTATCATATAACACATGTTTGTTCATTTCTTTCCATCATACGTAGTATGCAACTGACTAAGTCCTAAACATATCTATACATGCAATATGTGTTGGCACACCTAAATGATGAATATCATTTAAAGTTTATATTTTTCCTTTTTGATTGAATTATTTTTATCATATTAATTTAAAGCTCTATCTAAATTCTTATGAAAAAATACATATGAAGGAAATTAAATAGGTATGTGTCACTATTAACTAGGGAAGTGAGATAATCAAATGACCTCCTTGGGGCTAACTAAATCCTCGTATTCCCGGGATGTTTGAACAATATACCTATTTGAATTCAAACACATGTAAGCTTGCATACATGAATGTAATAAAGAGAGCTCTTAATCACATGATTAATTAATTCTATCACTTAAATAATTGCAAATGCATGTGTTTTGGTAACAGAAAAAGAGGGGTTTTGACTCCATAATCAAGTACACACACATATGTATGAGAGACATGTGCTAGTATATGCCATTGTGAACTTGGGAAGTGAGATAATCAAATGACCTCCTTGGGGCTACTTAAATCCTCATAATCTTGGGGTGTCCAGACCAACTATTTGCTTTTCTCAAATATATAAGAATGTATACACAAATAAAGGAGAACAAACCATGCAAAGGTTGTATCTTATTTGAATGAAAAGGTTTATATACATGGAGAAAAGTCTTTTTGAAATTCTAATATTGAAAGCAAAGGACTTTAGTCCATATACTTAAGCTATAATCATTTGCATTTCCTATATATTTATAACTAGCATTTATAGCATATATAATCATTTATTTATAAGATTTGGAAAATATGTTTGGATTTAATAATGATAGTAGTCACACATATATTAATTTGAATCAACACATACAAGCTTAACATAAAGGAAATCATTTATTTTTAATTACTTTTTGAAGAAATAAATACATGAATCAAGTGGCATACAACATTTTAATATGATTGGAAAGAAATAAAGAGACACAAGCATGTAATTTCAGTCAATCCAACTAAGATAATCATATTAAATAAGCTTATTTAAAATAAACCAAAATTTCTTAATTTCACTTTTGATTTTATGTTTAACTTGATTTAAGAGATATGAGAAAGATTTCTTAATCCTAATCCCATCCCTCATATGTGTGAGTTAATTTGATTTAATAAAAGCAATTAGATTGATTAAGTTAAACATGGATTAAATCAATTAATTAAACCTTACTTTTGTTACCTTAAAGTAATTAATTAGATAATTATGAACCAACATGATATGCATGGAAAATAACTTACAATGATCCTAAGAAATGAAAGGGCCTAATGCAATTGGCTCATGTTAATAATTAATAGGTTAAGAAACTTAATTAAGTGCTTTTTCTCACACATATGTAGGTTAGCCATAATTTCCTTAAATAGCTTTAAGTTATTAAACACCTAAAGATCTACCCATGAAACTTAATTAGATAAGATCTTAAATGATAATGATTTTAATTTAATTAATTAAGTCATTTTAATTAATGAAATAAACTATTAATTAGTCCCAAATTAATTAGTTTCAAGTCAAGTGAAATGAACTTAGGGAACAAAATGGCAAAGAGGTCTCAATATCATTCCCCATGCTCATTCACTATTCCACAATGATTAGAAATATTAATTAATGGTTTCCTTGCTATTTAGAATATTAATTAATCACTTAATTAATTAAGAAAGTAATTAAATCTAAGATAAGCACTTTCATTAATTAACCAAGTAATAAATCTCAAAAAAATTATGGGAGGTAAGGGTCATCCCATTAATCAACCTCAGAGAGTTTGGGATTAATTACTTAGGTAATTAAGGAGTAATTAAACTAATTAATTTTTTAATTAAACTTAAGTTAAGCTTTAATTACTATTTAAAATCAATTGAGAATATTTTTATTAAATTCTACTCTGACATACCTTTAAAATGAGTATTTATTAATATTTTTATGATTTTTTATGACTTGTTATGATTTTTCAAAGTTTCAGTTGAATTAAGTAGTTTTTCATAATTTTTATATAGTCCATTAATTTATTTTCACTATTTGAACTTCAGAATGCAATATCTTCCAATATAGAAATACTTTTGACTTGAAATTTTATAGAGCAATTTAACTCAATTTTAATCCTTGAAAATTTCAACTTAATATGATGTGCATTTTAATGTAATTAATTTGATTTTATTTTAAAACTCAAATTAAGCTCATAATATTTAATGAAATATGGGGCTTTTAGATTTCTTGGATTCCTCTTGGAAAGATGAATCCAACGAGTCATTGTTGGAAATTTTTCATTAAGTATTTTAATTTCAATAAATTTTTAAAGTTTCAGGTGGTTTAAATAAATTTTTAAAATCAAAAAATCATCCTAATTTCTTACTTAACTCAATCCCGCTATGCATTCATCGTGGCGTCGTTATGCATTGATCGCTGTCACGGCAAGAAAGAAGAGAACAGTCCATGGCAGATCATTTTGAATAATCATTATAGATGGCGGTCAGATAGCATTCGAGGATCTAAGGGCAAAAATAGGCAGATCTATCGCATAATTTCATCCATCAATGGGCATGGATGGACATTTTTACTCACTGAAACCAATAAGATTACTATGCAACTGAGAGAGATTTTAGAATTTCTATAAAATCTAAATGAAATCTCACCCGAATGGGCTCGTTTTCACTTTAATTCACACCGAAAAACTCCTATTTTTATATTGGGATGAAATAAAATGAAATATGCAAGGGTTTTCTAAGGAAATTTCTAAAAATTGCATAAGAAAATGTCACAAATAAAAGCTCTAGGTTACTAGTTCTTGAAAATTACCTTGATGATTTTTTTGATGGCAATGATGATCGAGCATGCTCTTAAGTGGGCAAGAAGCCTTGGAATGAGCCTTGACCTTCCCCTTCACTTGAATGGTGTGCTCTCCATTATCCACTTCCTGGAATCCACTTGATTTTATTTGCTTTTTTGCTCAAAACTAAGTGGGAATGGTTGCTGGTTACTTTGGGAGCTCTAGGAGAATAGAATGAGAGTGGGAGGAAAAGTTTATGTGTTTCTAATTCTCTGGTTTTGCATGTGGCTAAAAATTCCCTTATTTTGTGATTTTTTGGCTCCAAATGGGTGTCCTTTGGCTTAGGGTGGTTGGGATTGGAAGGGAATCATCCTAGGTAGCTCATTTTGGTTGGCTAAGGCATGGGAAGTGGCTACCATGAAAGAAAAATGGGCGTCCTAGCAAGGGAAGCATGTGAGGTAATGTGGTAAAAGTGAGGTGAGGTGAATTCACCTCCCCATGAGTAAAAAGTGTTCGTGGTGAATTTGAAATGAGTAAAAAGTGTTCCAATAGGGGAGGTGAGGTGAATTCACCTCCCCATGAGTCATGGCTGCCCCAACCTCCTCTTGGGTTAGGTTGGTCAGTGTCCTTGGTTCCTAGGTAGACCAACGGATAGTGTCAAGTGGCCAAGGAAGAGAAATGACTATTTGGACAAGTGTCTTTTCTCATGGGATGCCCTTAACCCAAGGACAAAGTCTTTATTTGGTATTGGATTTGATATGAGGAAATTTGAAATGAGTAAAAAGTGAGTTGGAGTAAATTTGGTCATTTAGAGTTCATTTGGTTTAATTTAATTGGTCTAATTAGGTTAAGTTAACCAATTGGTCAAATTGGGTCAAACTAAGGGTTGGATCAAGTTCAAATGAGCATTTGGAGTGCATTGGTTTAATTTGGATTCAATTTGGATTTTGGCCAGTTTGATCCTTTAGGTCAATTTGGACTAAGTTGGGTTAAGTTGACAATTGGTCAAATTTGGCTCAATTATGGCTTTGGTCAATGTCAATAATCAATTTGGAATTAACTTGAGCCATTGGTTGTAATCAATTTGGATTAGATTGTAATTTGGCAAGTTTGAGTTCGTATGGGTTAAAGGGTTGACAATGGTCAAAGTAGTTGACTTGGTTTAATTCATGACAATTGAAACCTAGGATGATCACAATCTTGACATGAAGTTTGGATTGGCTTAATTCACTTTGATTTGGATTGAATTTTATTTTGGTTCATGTATGTTCAATTGGCCACTTTGTGTCAAGTGAACCAATTGGGTTTAGTTGGCTTGATTTTAAGTTGAATTTGATATACAGTTTATATATGGATTTAAGATTATATATAAATTCTACAATTGGTTTGGGTTCAAATGAGTTTTGGCTCATTTGAATATTTCAAGGCAAATAGGTTGATTTGGTTTGAGAGTTGATTTTGATTTGCTTGATGATTGTAGATTTCATTTATATTTGGATAGATGGTTGCAAGAATTATTGATTTAAGAGAAAATTCAATGGTTTTGTTTTATTTGGATAATTTGGGTTCAAGGAATTTAGCTTAAAGGTATAAATTGGATTTGGGTTTAATTTAGATTTGGTTTTTATTTATTTAAATTTATATTTCATTTATATTTGGGAATATAAGTGAAGATATAAATGATTCATAAGAAAATTACTTGAGTTTGGAGTGATTTGGAAGTAAATTTGACTAAGCTTATGGAGGAAGGTCAAAAGCGCTTAGAAGGAAATTTGGTTGAGTTTGGATTTAGTTTTGATCATTGGGATTGAATCATTTGAAGTTGAATTTGAATTGGAATTTGATAGTTAAATTGAAAGATTAAATTGATATTTAAGAAAATCAAATGAATTGGGATTGATTTGAATTTGGTTAAGGCTAAGTCCATAATATGAAATCAAAGGGCTTAGAAAGGGTTCTGAATTCAATCATGAGATTTTATGGAGAAATTTTGAGCTTGAATTTGATCATGAGATTGATTATGAGTCTTGGAAATTTGGTTTTGGTTTGGTATGAATTTGATAATTAGTTTGAGAATGAAAGTATGGATTGGGTTTAGGCTATAAGGTAGACAAGTCTTCCTAAATCCCTAGGGCACAACCTATTCCAGTAACTAACTCTTCTAAGTCTCTAGGCCTAGATTAAGTGTTCACTTAATCACTAGAAGTGTCTTAAGATTAAGGAGCTCTTAGTGTCTATAAGAGTCCTAGATCTATGATGAGGAAGTTAAGAACTCACTTCAAAAGTGAGGTCAACATACCTCCTATGTTTTAAATCCATGTAGGCTGATCTTATGTAATTACAAGATAGCTTAAGTTGTTATTTAATTTGAAAGAGACTAGAATCTGAAACTCACTCCTTAAGAGACTATATCATGTTTGGTATGAACATATAACTTAGTCTAAATGTAAAATCTTTTCAAATTTTATATCATTTTGACACAATATTTTGGACACAAGCTTTGGGATATTTTATGCCTGAATGCATGATGAAATTTGGTTATTATCCAAATCAAGAGAGAAAGAGGGTGAATCTTCACCATAAAGGGTGCTCTCATAGGTCAAGAGGTCTCTAAAGTGCAAGAATGGAGACCCTCATTTTGCAAGAGTGGTATAATATGATATGCATGATATTGGACATACAACATTCATATACTAAATCTTTTAATTATCTTGATTATATCCCAGGCTTTAAAGTGATGTTGAAAGTTATTTTAAAATTTAATTATGAGTTGTTAATTGGATAGAAAAATTAATTTTATCTTAAGAGCCTACTACATCCAGGCCACACATTTAAACATCAATCTTAACTATGAAGATCTCTATTCAGAATATAAACATAACATCAATCAAACATGTATGATTCCAAAGAATAAAGGTCTCATAAACCACCATATACCCCAAAAAAGAAAAGATGGGTAGTCTAGCTCTCCCTTATACAACCATTACAAAGAATATTACAATTAAAATTAGATATATGTTATGGGGGGTCTTCATTCTTCATTTCTTCTTTCTTCTTCTTTCTTTCTTTCTTTTTTTTCTTGATTTGAGTGTACTCTAAGGCATCAATCCAAACTAAGCCTTCTCAATTCATAAGCCCCATAGCACTAATCCCAATTCCTATTACAAGATTATATTTTTATGAAAAAAAACTAAATCTACTTCAAAATAGATATTAGCTAAAATACATACATTCCCAAGTTATATTTATTATTTGGACTTAGCACCCTACATGGGTAGCCAAGCCCACCTATCTTAATTATGGATTATGCTTCATAAACAACCCAATAAAGTATTTATATTTATTTTCGCCCTTTAACATAATCCTCTATAGAAGATAACATTACAACAACTTCAATCATATCATCTACATTCATAATATCCATTCTAAAATATTACATCCTTTGAATATGAAATTGTCAAATGAATCAAAACCCATTTGACTTCAAACTATTTGCAAATGTATTCATATTTTAATCATAAGTCTATATACAAGTTCAATTAAACTCAAATCAAGCTTTGACGAAGCCATTTGACCCACTTAGCCTCACTTGACCCAAAGTGACCTAAAGTACACTTATGAGACAAATTCTAATCCCAACCAATTGGATTGAATCAAACAAACCTATGCCTCTCATCATGGTCAACCATCATCATGGGATGATCAATCAATCAAATTGGGTCAAACTATGAAACCTAACATAGCCAAAATCCACCATAGGCCAAATTGATTGAAACCATTGATCTAAGTTCATTCATGACCTATGTTTGAACTTGACCAAGTCAACATTTGAGCCTAACCTAGCCCAATTGGCCACTTGACCCAAGTTGACCCAACTTGACCTAAAAAGTCAAAATGTGTCAAAACTTGATCTAAGCCAAATTGATTGAAACCAATGGGTCAAGTTCATTCCAAATCACTTGTTGAACTTGACCAAAGCCTCAATGGCCAACTAGACCTAACCTAATTGACCTTGAACCCAACTTGACCTAAAGGGTCATGTTGAGCCAAATTCAAACTTAACCAAAATTGATTGGAAACAAAGATACCAATCCACTCCATATGACTAACCAAACCTAAACCTACCCATGACCTAGCTCAAATAGGTCAAATGGGTCAACTTGACCCATTTGACCTAAATGAAGTCATATGAGCCAAATTCAAAACCATACAAAATTGAATCAAACCAAAGCCACCAAAATATTTCAAATGGTCATATGAACTTGACCCAACCCTTGGTTTGACCCAATTTGACCAATTGGTCAACTTGACCCAAGTTGACCCATTTTGACCTAAATGGGTCAACATGAGCCAAACCATATCAAATGAACTCCAAATCAAATGAAACTTGGCCAAACCTATTTTCTCCACATACCCAACATATTCAAATTCAAAAATTAGCAAATGACCATTCTACCCTAGGCCATAGAACAAATTTTGGTCAAATCCATGGGGAATTTGGTCAAGCTCTCTTCATATCAACTTGATACCTTCCTAATAGGTCAAGGGTGGTGCACCCAACCCAATGGACCCAAGGCCAAAACTAACCCCTAGCTCAAATTGGCCAATTTGAAAACCTCCCTCTACTCAATTTGAAGCAAATGGGAGGTTATCAATCCAAAGAAACCACATGTGCCAACTTCAAAACAGCCAAATAACCCTTTCCATATGGTCAATTGGATCAAAATGGCAAAGATGTCCGATTGCCATAGGGGAGATATACTCCCCTAATTCTTGAATTGAACTCATCATTGTGATTGAGTAAGGAGTGTTAGGAGCCATCGAGAGCATTCCTAAGCTTCTAAGAGGATTTGAATCTTCATTTTTCTTCTTGAAAATGGGGAGCTCTCTCATTTCAACTTCCTCCACAATCACTTATTCCTTTGCACACTCCTCGGGGATCAAGTCAAGTGCACCCAAGCTCTCCTCAAGTTCCCAAAGCAAGGAGGAGTTGATTGATCAAAGCGCAAGAGAGAAGGAGGTGTTGGTCCATAGAGATCTCAACCTCAAGGCTTAAACTTTAGCTTCATCTCCACTGAAGCTACCTCATCGAGCTTGAGCATGGTGATCACCTGCGAGGTATGGAATTTTTGACCACTAACTTAGGAGGTGTTGGTCCTTTATGAAAGAAATTTTATGGCATGAATTTCACTTGGATGCTTGCCATTAGCTTAGATGGTGTGGGTAAAGTTTTATTCAATCAAGCTCGAAGCTCAAATCTTTAGATCATGGACGATCCATTGATCTCGGGAAGAATGAGATCTCGCCATCCATGCATTTTGGATGGATGGCCAGATTAAATGCACATTTTATAAATTGATTTATCCTTTTAAAATCGGGTGATCACTTGATCTGATCAAATGGTAGATCAAACCATCCACCCACCGATGATGTGATGTTTAAGTGGATTTCATGGCATGATGCGTGGCCGCCGTGTATTGTGCATGAGCTAAGGATTAGTTAGATTTAAATTAATTTTTTAATTAATCCTAAGCTTCAAAAATTCATATCTCAAATAAAAATAAAAAATATGAGGTAAATTCACGAAAGATAATTCAATCTAGAATATTCTAAAATTTTTTTAATGGATTTTGAATATATTTTTCTATTTTGGGTTTTTTAATAAAAAATTTTATTTTCTAATTATCCTAATTAATTTTTGATTAATCCCAAACTTCTTGGGTATATTTTGGGGATGACTTCTCCCCTAATTTTCTTGGGATTTATTGAGGCTTAATTGGAGAATTGTGAATGTATTTCCTAATTACCCTCCTTATGTAATTAAGGATAATTAAGGGTTTGATTAGTGTTTTAATCCTCATTGAAGTTGATTAAGGTTAGATTTAATGAATAGGAGGTTTAGGGAATAATTTTGGGGCATTTCCCTAAGCTATTCCCTAAACCCCTTTTCTTTCCTTAATCTCTCTTATAAAGGGTTAATTCATTAATTACTCTTAATTAATTTCTAAAATTTTAAAACATCCAGAACTTAATTAATCTACTTTGGGTAGATGCTTAGGTGTTCAGAGCCTAAGTTCAATTAAGGAAATCAAAACCCAACTCATATGTGTGAGGGGTGTTTTGAAATTACTTAAGTTAAACCCTTAGCTTAATTAACCATTAATCATGAGCCAAATTGCATTAGGCCTTTCTTCCTAGGTGCATTGCAAATTTAAATTCCTTGTGAGTTTTATGTCATCTCATTGGCTCATAATTATGGTTAACTATGCTAAGGTGGTGTAGGTAGGTTAATTAACTTGTTTAATTCATACCTTAACCTAATCAAAATCTAAAATGAATCTAATCATCTAAAATTAAAAAATATCAAACACATGTGGAATGGGTTAGGAACAGCAAACTCAACTCACATTTTTAAAATTAAATCAAATTCAAATCAAACAAAAATCATATTAAATAAACTTTGATTTATTTTAAGCTTTCTTATTTCATAAGATTGTCTTTAGATTTAATTAAAGTGAATGTGTTTACATGCTTTTAGTTCTTTCCCAACATGTTAGATATGTATGTCATGTGCTTTCATGCATCCATGCTTTTCAAAAATCAAATTTAAAATGAAAATGTTTACTTTAAGTCAAAATTGCATGTGTTGGCTGAAAAAAAGAATATGAGTGGCTATTATCACTATTAAATTCAAATTATTTTCAAAATATATGAATCAATTATCAAAACTGAAAGTGTGTTACTTATATTTTAATTATAAGCTTGCATGTGAGTAAGATATAAGGATGTGCTTAGTGTAGGTTTCCTTCTCTTTTCTTTTAGTATAGTTTTGAATAGGATTTGGTAAGATGTATGGTTCATTTGAAAAGAACCTAACACTTGCCTAATTCCATATCCTATTCATTCCTATGCTATCACTTAAGAAGGATACTTACACATATTGCATAAACAAAATCAATCAATACAATTTTGCATTCTTTCTTTTCCATTCATTTCTTTTGTACACATGTTTGTATTTAAGGAAAGTGGTATATTAGTTGGACAACCCAGGTTGTGAGTTTAAGTAGCCCTAAGTATTGTACCTTACACCTCACGGTTAACAATGGCTTGTACTCACTTATGCCTTTCTTACTTTCATGTGTGCATGTGAAAATTGGATAAGAAATCCTTTTCTACTTAATGAAAATCATGCATCATAAACTTCAAATTTCTTAAATGAATTACTTAGCATGCATCATAAAGTGTGTTAAAATATTCTCATTTGTATGTATAGATATGCTTAGGATTCATTCATATGCATGTTATACATGTTGGGAAAGAAATGAAGTGATGTATATTTTGT
Organism: Cymbidium sinense; assembly: GCA_021442155.1. NCBI lineage: Eukaryota > Viridiplantae > Streptophyta > Magnoliopsida > Asparagales > Orchidaceae > Cymbidium > Cymbidium sinense. The sequence continues at coordinate 78,062,961 of CM038229.1, read as the reverse complement.
GAATTTGTTCATTTTACTTAATCTTAAAATACCTTTCTTTTTGAATAGGTTTGTTTAGAGTTCATCTAAACTTAGGATTAACTAAAATACTTAATACAAACATTCACTAAATAAAACTAAATTGTGAATCTACTTTGGAAATTACTTAGGTTAGGGAAGGAAAGAGAAGTTCTCCTTCTCTTTCCCTCTCATTATAACTTAGTAATTAATTGTAGGATCCACTTGAACCTATTCAAAACATGAAATAAAATCAACTCAAAATAATTAAATAATTCAAATGAAACCCTCCTCTAAGTTGAACATGCTTCACACTTAGAAAATTCTAACTTAAAGCCATAGCTAAGCATACCACACAAACCTCCAAAGCACACATTAGGCTAAGTCGTACTTCTAGCTTTAGGTTAGGGTGCATGGTTTGATGCTTACTTTGTTTATGATATATGTTTTAGACTGATGTTAGGATGTATGTCATAGAATGAATGGTAGATGATCTTAGTCTAACCATTATTTCTGAGATTTGTGCTTAAGGGCACTATAATAAATAAAAATATAAATGCTTTTGCTTGCGGTGCTTATACCCCTAAGCATAATAAATAGGTGGACTTAGTCACCCATGTGTGGTGATAAGTCCAATATACATGCTTGGGATTTGGTGGTTTGTTTAGCTAACCTTTATTTTTGCAGGTGTTAGCTAGATTTACTTTTCCTTTTCATGTAAATTTTGTAATTAGAATTTTAGAATGATTGTTATGGGGATTAGGATGAGCATTGGTCATAAGATCTATCTTATGCACCATGTGAAGCCTTTGAGCATCCACCTTCCAACCATCCAAAGAAGAACCAAAGAAGAAAGAAAAGAAAAAAAGAATGAAGAAATGAAGCTTGAAGACCCCATAACAATGAATTCCTTGCTTAATTGTAATTTAATTCATTTGTAATCCAGGTTGTATAAGGGTAGAGCTTTCATTTTATTTATTTTGGTTTGTGCGGTGGTACCACAATGGCTTATTCTTTTTTTTTATTAGCTTTATAAATTGATTGATGATTTGTTTAGCTTGTGCATTAAGTGGCATCTTTTCCTAGTTTCTTCCTTGCTTTATGTATGGCTAGATGTGGATTAGGCTCTTAGGAAAAATAAATCTTTTACCAAAACAACTCAAAATTAAAAATAAAGAACTTCTCACCTAAAGCTTAGGTTTAAAAAAGATAAAAGAATTAGCAACCCCCAGCTGGATGAGTATTTCTTTATAACATCATGCACAAATGCATCTTATTTCACTCTTGATTGGAGGGCTTCCACCTTTGCCGAGAAACTTGGCTTGACCTTTGAGAGCCATGGTGGAAACACACCTCCTCTTCTCATGATTTTGGCCAATAACTTTATTTCTCATGCATTAGGCATATGAATCCTATTAGCCTGAGTCAAAATAATTGTCCAAAATGAAAATAAAATGAAATTTGAATTGCATTAGATTTAGGTCATTTGAAGCATGTCCTTACATGATCTAGTCTCTTTAGGTGAGTTTAAGGACTTAGTCTCTTTCTAAATAAATAACAGCCTAGCTATCTTGCATAAAGCATATGACTTGCCTACATGAATTTAAAAATATAGGAGGAGTTAGTTGGCAGCCACCCCAGGTGATTGTAAGTCCAAGCGGTGGTGTCTCTCTTGTGGAGGCAAACCACCCATTTTTTTCACCTTAGATTTAGGTTGTGCTTTTGGCCCTCTCAAAGCTCCCTAGATTTAGGTTTGAGGTTGCTTCTCCCTTTCATGGGCATACATTCTCACCTCTTAGGCATTTCCATAATCTTGTGTTATGGAATCATAAGTCCTAAATTTCTAATGAAAAATTCAACTCAAACAAATTAAATCAATTTCAAAAATGTAAAGCCCAACCATAGGATAGTTTGAGATGCTCCTAGGTTTCTCATCATGGCATCTCCTACTTATCTTCTTTTTGGCTTGATAATAACTCCCTCTCTTTGATCAATCCCATTTGATCTTCAAAATGAACCAATCGATTGATAGTCCTTTTATTGAAATCTTTGAAATGATCATTTACCTTAATCGAGAGTATTCTAAGGATCCATTCCTTAGGATATTAACTATGGGGGGCTTGCTAAGGGAACTTAACAAACTTGGTTTAAAATAAACTCTGCTTTACTTTTTCATGTAAAGTAGGGAAAGAATCTTTGATACATATGCAGGCCCATTGTCCTTAGAAGTCCTTATTGAGGTGAATAGGTCCATTAAATGGTAGTGATTTCTATCTCCCGAGATAGTACACTATTCCTTGATGACGTACCCGATCACCTAAATAAGCACATTTTTTGATCTGTGTGGCATCCAAAAGAGATTAATTTTATATTCTTGCCTCTTTATCCATAGAGGGAAGGCGACCATATATAGAAATTTTTTACCACAGATTTTTCTAGCGACTCCGTTGGGAATGATTCCTCTCTCCATCTTTGGTAAATGGTCTTTGTCTTTGAGTATCAATAGTGGGTTTGTACTTTGGTATGAATTTGAGACTATTTTTATTTCCATTGGCACTTAGCTTATTTCATTCTTAAGTTGAGTTAGCCAACATCTTTAGGTTTTAGGACCTCACTCTGTGTTGGTCTTAAAACCCCCGTTAGGTTCTCCAATGGGTAAAAATAAAAAGATCTAAAAGAAAAAGAAAATATTTAAAGACTTCTTCTTTATCATTTTTATGATAAGGAAAGGTTCATTCTAAAATAATAAAGACAAAATAAATTTTCTGTAAGAACCTTGCTTTTCAAAAAGCACCCTTTCAAAAATGCACTTAATAAAATATTTTTCACAAAATTTTTATCACCCTCATTTAACAATTCTCATAATTGTTACATGTAGTAATTTTCAAATTTAAAATTAATAATCTTTTCCAAAAGCACAAATGAGCATCTTCAATTCATTTTGATGAAGATTTCATTTTCAAAATAAAGTGAACAATCATCTTTCCAAAAAAAATCAAAATAAAACTTTCAAAAGAACACATATGAACCTTCCATTCAATACACTCACACCTATTGAATGAGTTTCATTTTCAAATAAAATTAAATTTTCAAAAGCACATATGAACATCTTCATTTAATATAAATTTATTGAATGAAGATTTCATTCAAAATAAAAAATAACATCATTTGAAATCCCACTTAAACATATCCCATATATGATTAAGTTGAATTCCCTCTTTCAAAAGCAATAATCACACATAAAATAAAATTTTCACATTTCAAAAAGATTGACTTCATTCTACATACCCAAATTTGTTGAATGGAAGTCCTCTTTTCAAAATTAAAACTTAACAATCATATTTTCAAAATTCAAACACATTTGGAACTTCATTTAGCATACTCAAATTTGCTAAGTGAAGTCTCCAAATCCAAAATCAAAAAAATTTAAACACATTTGGAACTTCATTTAGCATACTCAAATTTGCTAAGTGAAGTCTAAAAATTCAAAATAAAAAAATTTTCAAACACATTTGGAACTTCATTTAGCATACTCAAAATTGCTAAGTAAAGTTTCCAAATCCAAAATCAAAATTTTCAAACACATTTGGAACTTCATTTAGCATACTCAAATTTGCTAAGTGAAGTCCCCAAATTCAAAACCAAAATTTTCAAGCATTTGAACTTCATTTTAGCATTTGCTAAAAAAAAATTTCCATTTTCAAAACCAAAACTAAATCAAAAATTCAAAATATTTTTTTTGAACTTCATTTAGCATACCCAAATTTGCTAAGTGAAGTCTCAAAGCCAAAATCAAAATTTCAAGCACCTTTGAACTTTATTCTTAGCATACCAAATTTGCTAAGAGAAGTTTCCATTTTCAAAACCAAAACACAAATTTTGAACACATCTTTTGGAATTTCATTTAGCATACTCAAATTTGCTAAGTGAAATTTCCATTTCACAAAACTAAGTGGACTTCATCTTAGCATACCATATTTGTTAAAGTAAAGTCTCCACTTTCAATCAAATCAAAATAAAATGAAACACATTAGGATTTTTTTAGCATACCTAAATTTGCTAAGGATCCTACTTTTCAAAAAAATCAAAACAAATAAATGAAACACTTAGATTTTCTTAGCATACTTAAATTTTCTAAGAATCCTATTTTCAAAAATCAAACAAAATACACTTGGGTTCTTCACTTAGCATACCTAAATTTGCTAAGTAGAATTCAATTTTCCAAAATCAAACAACAATTCACAAAGAAACAATCATTTTCAAACACTTCACTTAGCATACCCAAATTTGAAAAAAAAATTCCAAAATAATCAATCAAAACAAATCAATTGACCCTTACTTTAACATACCCAAATTTGTTAAAGGAAAGGGTCCTCAAATCAAAAGAAAATCTAAATTCAAACAAACATGAACCTATGGAAGCATCCTTTTCAAAATATTTGAATCCATATTTCAACATACCTAAATTTGTTGAAGTTGGATTCATATTCAAAATTCCTCTTTCAATCAAATTTCTAAATCTTCTCAAATCCATTTGAACCCCACTTAACACTTCCAAGTTGTTGGATGTGGGTTCAAATTTTCAATTCAAATTTAAAAAATCAATTAAAATCTAATCTAAGCTCATTTCCTATTGCAAAATCTCACAGTCAGTTACAGTACAAAGGTAGTTCAATCTTTTAGTCTTTACAGTTATTTTGAGATGGCAGGTTAACATAAATTTATTTTCATCTTCCCTCATGGTATGGATTTGGCTTTGGACCAAGCCAACTTCCCCCGATTGGATCATACACACCTTATCCACTTCGGTAGGGGATTCGAGGGAGTGAGGATTACATGTGAGGGCACTCCATGATCAGATCATGGGACCAGTAAGTCATCCGATTGATCTAATCCATTCATGAAGAGGAAAGCGGGAGGCCCCAGCTTCAACGATAGTACTAGTAATGCCTCCAATTTTAGTGTGCCCCATGGTCTCTCGTGCCCCAGGGGCTAGACCCTCTCATCTGTACCCTCTAAGGGTAAGGCTCCCCAATCTCATGGATTGCCTCCCCTACTTTTGAGTATGGTCTAGCTCTCACTCCTCTCATCCTGACATAAGTGTAGGAACAAAGCATGATCAAGCCACACCGATTATCGTGGAGATAGAGTCGCCATATTGAGGAGTTTCCTATTACTTCACCACTAGTTACAAAAACTAGTTTCATCCTCTCTCTCGGTGATAGAGAGGATGTTAGAGGATTCACACATCACCTCCACTTGATGCGTATTTTACTATGAGCGGGGAGGTCGTAGACCTCATCTTGCATAGTAGAGCTTATAGATAATTAGAGTCTGGAGTTCAATTTGATCTCAGATCCATCATCCCCCATAGTGTGGGAAAACATATCTGCCAAGAGAGGGCCAGAGAGGCCCATACTGCTCACATTACTAGTAGGGAGAGACGGAGGTTCTGTCTCCACTCGGCAGCTTCCCCACTTGTTGATTTTCCAGCTCGATGTGCTACCCGTGCCGACCATACTAAGAGCACCATACTTACTAGGACCAGTCATCATAGGAGGACATCTCTTGTGCATAGAGAGTCATGGTGTCTCCACCCCACCGCTCTATCGCTCGTCCGCCATCACCAATCCAGGTCATAGCATCTCCAATTCCATCAAAGGCCATGAAGGCCATATCCGGGGAGAAGCGCACCCCATTGGTGATCCGCTATGACTGAGGGATCCTACCCCATCTACACCACCTATTATGGAAAGGCCGAGCTCTCCTGCTTGACCTTCTGCCCCAGTGGTGGTGCAGAAGGAGTGGCGACCCTGAAGCATTGTGGTCATCTTTCACCAACTCGCCAAGATCAGGATGTGAGATGGTGACAGTTTTTGGAGGTGGAAGAGATGATAGTCCTACACCAAGGATAGTGGAAACTCCTAGGATGTCCCCTCTCATAGTGGCGTCAGGAGTGTTTTCATCTAGTGAGTACATACATAGGATTGACTCTCCAAAGGGCGTGAGGTCCGGTGCCTCTCGCACATAGTGATCACACCCACCTAGATTATTTGTACCTGCCCAAATTGATCATTCTTTAGATGAGATAGTGGCACATTATTTCATGAAAAAGAAGGAAATATTGGTGTATGATTGGTCAGATGAAGAGAAAGTCAACTTTGATCCCAACAAAGATGACTTGTTAGGAGACTCAGTTGGAGTCTACATGGTATACACTAGAGGATCTCTTCTCATGGAGCAGCAGGCCATGAAAGGTGATGAGGTTAATCAAGAAGAAACCACCCAATCAGCCCAACACCTCTGACATCAGTTGAGGCAGAAGGATGAGAAGATAGATAGGATGGCACGATAGTTAGATGACTAATTAGCGTAGCGATTTTAAATAAGCCCCTAGTTCATCCTACTACAATTAGTTAGCCTGAGTTGTGCATGTCTTGGACCCCCAAGACTTTACCTCTCATTGAGCAAGGCAACACTAGCATGTATAGGAAGGTAGTGGAAAGTACCTCCATATAATGAAAAGACATAAAATCCATGATTGAGTAAGTGAAGGAAGCATTGGCTCAAGCTCGGAGAGGATCATCGGTTCCAAAGGGTAGACCCTACCCAAAGGAATTTGATTCAATCCAATATCCCAAGGGTTTCGTGCCACCTTCCTTCAAAAGTTTTGATGGCAGTGGAAACCCAAGGCAGTACATAGCACACTTCACGGCCAATTGTTGCAATGCGTGGAAAGAAGCTTTTTTTTCCACCTCTTCAGTAGTATAGGTGGTTTACTTTCGATTGGTATGCTGAACTGTCTAACGATTCAGTAAAGACATTTGCTGGGTTGGAGCAACTCTTTATCAACAGGTTTGCTGGAGCTCAATTAAGGGTTACTGTAGGTGATCTCATTGTAGTACAACAATACCCAGGTGAGTCTCTTATTGATTATATTCTCCCAATGGCATAACTGAGTATGAAATGTAAGCCACAGCTGTCTGAGCAGTATGCCATTGAAATTCTTTTAAAGAATATCCATAGCTCGATCGCCTTCATGCTTAAGGGCTTCACTATCAAAACATTTAAGAAGCTAATCAACAAGGCAGCTAGTCTGCATGGAGAGGCTAAACAGTTACCTTTTCAAGACCAGTTGCCTAAAGGAAAGTCATAAAAGGTCTATGAGAAGAAACCAAGATCAGTGATAGTGGTAGATAAGAGGAAGCAGCTAACTAGAGATCAGTGTGAGAGACCACGACCTTAGTAGCCTCCACCTCCTTTGACACCACCGAGGCAGCCCTATCGGACTCTATAGTAGCCTCCACAGCCAGCACCACTACCTCCTCAACCATACCACCTCCAGCAACGGCACTCATACCCACCGCCAGGTAGCTATGGTCCACCTATTTTTCAGATAAGCTTAACAAACCTTATTCATTTAAGAGAGAGGTAATCAAGAAGATCTTTAAGAATCTCTTAAGTAAGCCTGATTTTCAGCTACTCGAGTCTAGGAAACTAGAGGAAGTAGGCAAAATTCATGATCCAAACTTTTGTCCCTACCACCGTATGCTAGGCCACATTTTGGAGGATTGTTTCATATTCAAAGACTGACTTGAACATAGCTTCAAGATCGGTGTTGTAGTTATCCCAAAGGAATACCTTGTGGAACAACCATCCGCCCATCAAGGGTAATCCTTGGGGATACATGTGATCCTTCCAAAACTAAAGAAGGTTGGGATATTTCTTTATCCAAAACCTCTAAGAAGATCATCCATAAGATCAAGAAGCTTTCCTTGCAGGTGTCTGAGTCAGCTCAAACCTCCAACATCAAGGAAGGTTTGCACGTTTCCAGTGCTAAGTCGAGGAAAGGGGAGCTCAAGAGCGAACAAAGATGTGTCACCAAGATAGCCTATTATAGCCTCCACCAATCGAGTCCAACCTCATTGCTACTTCCACACCTGACTTCTTCCACTTCAACTAGCTCTTCTTCTACTAGTAGAACTCTTATATCAGTGGATAAGGCATCAAATCTCTTACCCCACTCAGTGTACTTGATTTCTACTTTGTACCTCCAAATAATTCCAAGAAATTGAAGAATAAAGCTAGTTTGAATTACATCTATGTCCCTTCTGATGGGTTGTCTTCTTCTATTCGTAATTGTAACTCTTCAAGTCAAAATAACTATAATAATTCTGATCTTTCTTTTTTTTTTGATTCATAGTTGGACTTTCTTACTCTTAATACTATGAGTTCACCTCTTGAGATAGACTTGGAATCATCTGATTCTGAGGGTCCCATAGGAGAAGTTGTAGGTGATCCTGATATGCAGGTAGAACCTTCCATTACCCTACCACAAGAGATCACCAAAGTCAACCTCCGTAGTGGCAAGGTTCTACCTCCTAGCACCAAGATAAAGAAAAATAAGTCATTGGTATAAGATGAGAAGCCCTTCCACGAATGCTCCACCCTTGGATATGCTTATGGAGGATCAAGGTGGACTACAATGTCCTCTCATAAGAAAGTTTCCATCTAAGCTAAGCATATACGATGCCCTTGTCTTATCCAAAGAGATGAGGGAATCATTAATCAAGGCTCTCCTTGATCTTGAAATATGCTTAGCTCAGCTGACCACTATAGGTGAGGAGGCACATTATACAAAAAGAAGTTTAGGGGATCACCTCCATAGATGAATACCTTCTTCTGGTGTACTTGGAGCACAACCTCTACATCACAGTTGACATGGAGGTTCAGACTTTCCAGAGTTCTTGTGAATTTAAGTGCGTCAATGAACATTATGAGTCTAAAGACCCTTGCCTATTTGAGGATCGACATCTCCACACTCTGAGGAGATCAGATGATGTTGAGAGAATTCAATGAACAAGGTGAGCGAGCTTTAGGTTCTATAGTGTTACCTTGGAGATAGGTGATTGGAAGAAAGCCAAGTTCTACATCATTGATTAATACTTCATTCACCGCTTTGCTTGGTAGGCCTTGGATACATCGAATAAGATCATTCCATCCTCCCTCCATCGCATCAAGTTCAAAAGATGAATTGAATATCATGTCAATGGAGATGAAAAGTCCATTTTAGAGAGGTTGAGATTTATAAGAATGCGACCTACTATCTTTCTCAAAACACCCTTTCTCGTGAACTTGGATAAAATTCAAATTCAAAATAAAAAAAGAGAAAATGAAGCAAAAGAAAAGATAAAAAAATGAAATGAAAAATAAAAGTCCAAGTGAACAAGAAAGGGGAATTGAAGAAGAAATAGATCCATATATCACATTTCCCCACAGTTCATTCCATCATATGGACATGTGGGTAGGATGGCTCAACCTCCACTAGGCAAAGGTAGAGGCAGAAACATAGGCAGTTCCAAAGGTGGAAGACCCCCTAATTGGCCATCAGCCAACAAAGGTTGTGTTCCAGTTCATAGGAGTACCCTTACTATTCATATAGATTTGCAATCCAACTCGGAGGATGAGTCTAATATGATTAGTATACCAACCTTCCAGAGGTGACATCAGATGACACCAGCCTCCAAACAAAGCAAAGTATTCAAATCAGGCTTATGTGAAACTATTAGGCAACAACTAGGAACCTTAGCTCTAACCTCACTTACATCTCAGAAAGTTGAAGGTTTGTAGTTAGAAAAGTCCTAGAATCTTCTAATGACATGAAAGCGAGAAGTGGTTCTTTTGGGATCATCATCTCAGTCACAGTTGATGTAGAACTTGAGGAGGATACTTTAAAATTAATGGAATTACCACTTTGACTTTTACTCACCTTGTGTTCATATCTTATCTGAGAAAGATTTAGTTCCTCAGACATGGTCCAGGTACAGGTTAGAGTATTTTGAAAAGCTATGTAACAATACAGGCATGGAAGCACAATCAAGAGTAGGACTAGGATTCAGTACAACGGGTCCAATCAATGATGAAGATTATTGCTTAGTTGTTACCATCATTTGGAGTCTAATAGGTTCTTCTCACACAACACCAACTCTTATGAAAATGTATATTTAGAAATATTAGATGATCCAGATGATCTCCAAGTTAAAGAGGCACTGCCAGAGTTTGAAGAGGAGATTCGTTCAATAATTAACAAGCTCAAAAAAATCAACCCCAGGATAGAAGAAAATCCACTCCTGACATACTTCAGTTCGTTATTGAATGAGGAAGAAACCAATTACTTAGTTAGGTTATTGATTGAGTTTAAAGCTTGCATAGAGTTATGAAGAGATGCCCGGTATCTCGATGTATAAGCTAGCAATAGATCCTAATACTATCCCTATTAAGCAAGCTCCTAGACGCATGCGAGTAGAAATTAAACAACAGGTCATTTCTGAAGTCAAGAAATTGATCAATGCTGGTTTCATCAGGAAAGAAAAATATCATACCTAGTTAGCCAGTGTCGTCCTAGTTAAGAAGAAGAATAGCCAAATTTATATATGCATCAATTTTAGGAACTTAAAAAATGCATGTCCTAAAGATGAGTTTTCTTTTCTTATACCAGAATTAATGGTGGACATTGTCTCATCTCATGCAATTTTCTCTTTCATTGATGGGTCATCTGGCTATAACTAAATCAAGATGTCTTTTGAAGATGAAAGAAATGCTGCTTTTAAAACCCCAATCGAAATCTTCTAAGACGCTTTATCTCCAACCTATTAGAGAGATGCAAGCCATTTTCAGCACTTATCAAAAAAGATGCCAAGTTCAAGTGGGATGACAAGTGTTAGCATGCCTTTAAAGACAACAAGTAGTATTTGTTGAAGCTGCCAGTTCTAGCAGCCCTATCCTGGGTAGGCCACTCATCCTCTACATCACTGCATTGGATGACTCTCTTGGCACTCTATTGGCTTAAGCTAACAATGAAGAAAAGGAGAATGCTCTCTACTATCTTAGTCATCGTCCGATTCCTACCAAAGTAAACTATCCACCTATTGAGAAACATTGCCTAGCTTTGTTCTTTTCTTCCCAAAAGCTATGACATTACATGTTTTCTCATATGGTGAACTTGATCTCTAAAATAAATCTCTGCATCATGACGATGCTATTTGAATTTTGGCATGTTGGTCCATGATTCTCTGCTTTGATATCATTACCCCTATGCGGTAAAAGGACAAGCCTGATTTCTTAGCGACACCCACTTCTGATTCTCTTAGTGGCGATCTCACGATGAACAAATCATAAACTTAGAGAGGTTGAACGGAGATGTATTTTGATGGTCTTCTTTTCACAAAGGAGAAGCACCACAATATATTCTCCAGAAAGGGGGGAATAGTTCTTCTAACTCCAAACCGTGATGTGATGAGATTCTCATACTATCTTTCCAACCCCTACACCAACAACAAAGCTGAGTATGAGGCTTTGATTGTCATTCTGGAGTTATCCATCACTATCAGTGTCAAGAGCATCAGCATTTTTAGGAATTCTCAGTTGGTCATCAATTAGATTGTCAGGTCCTACAAGGTTCTCAAACCTAAGCTTCATTATTACCATGAGTATACCGTGAAGTTGTTGGCCCAGATTCTTGAAGTCGCCATCTATAAGGTTCCCCAAGCAGAGAACATAGTAGCAGATGCTTTGGACAAACTTGCCAAAGAATTGGCATGTCTGGAAGATGAGTCCATTTCAATAAGGGTCCAAAATAGATAAGTCTTATCCCATATTGATGTTGAACTCAACGAGAGCCTTTCTCTTGAAGGGGAGGTTATCATTGCCAAAATGGACAAGAAGCTAGATTAGAGGCAACCATTCATAAATTACTTGAACACCGATAAACTACCTCAAGAAAAGTCACAAGCCCATCAAGTGAAATAGAGAGCTCTCTCCTATGCTCTTGTTGATGGCACCTTATATTGTCGGTCCTTTGACCAAATGTGGTTAAGCTATTTAGACAAACATGAAGCCCGTGACATTATAACTGAGGTACATTCAGGTCTATGCGGAGCACATCAATCTAGTCTGAAGATGAAGATGAAGATCAACTTGGATACTACTAGCCTTCGATGATTACATATTGCATGTATGTAGCTAGGAGATGTCATCAGTATCAGGTACACAGTGTGGTCCTCCACCAACCACACAATATTCTACACCCTACATTCGCCTCATGGCCATTTGAGTGTTGGGGTACTGACATTGAGTCGATCCTTCCCCATCGATCAATCTTAAGTACTTTTGGAAGCCATCCCACTCGAGAGGTCATCGGCATGTGTTTTCAAAACCATATCAGTATATAGGTTGGGGTGCCTTGATGAATTATATCCAATAATGGTACTACATTCAAGCAGAAGATCAATAGCTTTAAGACAGTATAGATTAGAGATACTCCACCATCTACTACCCCGAGCAAATGGCTTAGCAAGCATTCATAAAACTCTCATTTAGATACTAAAGAAGACTCTTGATGACAACAAACGATAGTGGAATGAGCGGTTGGTTGAAGCCTTGCTTACGCACCAAATACCAAACTCAACTCGTCCCCCATTTTCCTTAGTGTATGGGTCTAAAGCCATTCTACCTTTAGAAGTTCAACTCCCATCACTAAGCATAGCATTGGGTAGCAAGATCACTACAGAGCATAATGCAAGGTTACAATTAGAAGAGGTCGAAGGTTTGGAAGAGAGTTACCTACGGGAGTGCCAGAACCTCGAGTTGTATAAAGCCAAAATGTTCAAGCTCACAATAAGCTGGTCCGCCCTAGGTCTTTCCAAGTAGGAGAACTTATGTTAGTCCTAAAGAGACCAATTATTGTCCGTCAAAAGATGGGTGGCAAGTTTGAACCCACTTGAGAAGGCCCCTACGTCATAAAAAAGGCCTACCAAAAAGGATTTTATTAGCTTATTGATTGTAAAGGGGAACACCCGATGCTTCCAATTAATGGGCTCTATCTAAAAAAATATTATCCATGAAACAAACCATGTTTGAAAATAATTATTAATAAAAAGAACAAAATGATACCATTCATCAAATCTTCTCTTCTTTTGAAGCATTATTTTCTTGTCTTGTGATCCAACGTGACGTGTTTAGGGTAGGTGTAAGAGTCCCCAGTGGCATCCTATCCCTCTTTCACAACATAAGCATAATCTCCTGATGCTTTTAAAATATGTGTAAGAGAACCTGAACAACATCTATTTTGATTAGTAACTAAGATAGGTGTGAGAGAACCCAAGAGGCATCCTTTCTTAGTGGAATCCTATTTTCCATCCATGGCACCATTTCATCAAAACCCTTAGTGTGTTTAAGGTAGGTGTAAGAGTCCCCAGAGGCATTATATTCCTTTTAACACATGCACAACAACAAACATAAATCTTTTATCTCGAGCTATTTTGATGTGGGAGCAAGCCCCTGTGGCACTCATTCATTAGCTGCTCTAGGTCGGGTCTACATGCTACCTCGCTAGTATGTCACCCCAGTGGTCACTTATTTTGAAGATGTGAGTCCCCACATTTTCTTCCTAACTTGATCATTACAAATCAATGAGCACCTTATTAGTATGGTAGACTTTGCTGCCCAGTCAGTAAGCTACCTTATGTTGACTTTGTTTAAGAAGATGTGAGTCCCCATGCTTTCTTATTAAACTAGCCATCATGCACAAACTAGTTCAATTATATTTGAGAGTTTAGTCCTGTGGGGTCCCCTGGCATTCATAAGTCACCCTAGGTGGCATCTTTTGTTGAGAAGATAGATTATCCGCTAGTTTCATTAGGAGGATGTGAGTCCCAGCTTTCTTCCTAGGCGATTGTTGCAAGCGAGCACCTTAGGTTGGTTCTGTTATGTTTGATAGCGACTTACCCGGTGGATACACCACTCTTGTAAATATGAGTCCCATGCTTTCTCCTCGTTGGCCAATTGGATGACTAGCCATGTCATCTTCTCCAGGCTTTTGGATTAATCCCTTAGCGACCCAATCCCCTTTGGGCACTTTACTTGGATCACGTCTTTTGTAAACCCATTTAGACACTACCCGGGTTACTCTTAGATTGGACATTCCCCTTTCCTAGTAACCACCCCTGTGGTTGGAAAATTTGTTCAGCAGATGCATAGATTCTCCTTGGTTTGAAATATGAGATGGTCTAGGCGATATAAGCTCCTTTAATCCCTCTCAAACTAAGGGTCCATGATAAAAAAAAACAAAATAAATAAACAATTAATTGCATGTGGATTAGAATTCAAGCCCCAAAGGGCCCCTTTTCCCAAGCAGCATCCTATCTTTAGGCGTGTCAACATAACTCCCTATAGGAATTGCGACTAAGTGGGGTACTCACTCCATAGTTCTTAGGTTGTTCAATATATTTTGTTACAAGCAGGTTACCCCAATCATTCTCTTTGGAAGATGTAAGACTATGATGCATTCTTTCTAGCATGATTGTCGCCTGGCAGCGACCTTTGGTCGTTGATTTATTATCAGCAAATTGATCACCCAGTGGTCTTTTAATGGAAGATGTGAGTCCGAGCTTTTCTTCCCTTTAATTGATCATTGCAAGAAAGGCACTCTTTTGGTTGATAGTTCTCTCATTGAAAACTACTCCCTTTGGTTGTTGATGAATCTAAGAGTTTAGGCTGATATAAGCTCCTTCTTAGTTTGATCCATCGTAAACCAACAAAATCCATCAAAACAAATCTAAAAAATGAAAACTAATCTTTGACTATCCTTGAGTTGATATAAGTCCCCCAATGGCATTCACTCAATAGTCAGCCCTAGGTTGGGTTTGATCTATTACCTTGCTTGATCACCCTAGTGGCTTTTTATTTTAGAAGATGTGAGTCCATGCACTTTCTTCATAACTTTACCATTGCAAATCAAAAGGCACCCCTTTGGTTGGATAGTCCTACCTTGTGGTTGGTAGACTCCCTTTGGATTGGTAAATCTGAGTTAGGTCTTGGCCTCCATGGCTCCTACTCAATGCAGTCCATCACAAACCAATGAATTTCATCAAAATAAATAAATCTAAAAAAATGAAATTAATCTTGACTATTTTTGAGTTGATCTAAGTCTCCCAGCAGCTTTCACTAAATAGTCAGCCGTAGGTTGGGTTCAATCTGTTATCTTGCCAATAGATTACCCCAATAATTGGTCTCTACTTTGGAAAATGCAAGTATACCACACTCTTTTCCTAGTGCATTTACTAAAGGCATCCCTTTGGTTGGCTAGTCCTACTACATGTGTTTAGTAAATACCCTTTGGATTGTAACTGAATTAGGTCTTGGCCTCCATGGCTCTTTCGTGTGATCCATCTGAACATTTATCTCAAATATAAAAAAAATTAAAACAAATTCAACCCCTTCCATGGAAATTTCTCTTGTGAGACTCAAATCAAATCAAACCTCTCATCCCTTGTGGATGACTTGTACTTCCCTAGTGGAAGGTTCTCACTCCATCCCTTAGTGGATTCTCCTCTCTCTTATGTCTTAAACATAAGTAGAGCCACATTACAGCTCGATTCTTTCTACACCTTGGGTTGGGATAGATTATTTTCTTGTGATCTTTCGGTTGTTGATAATTTCTATCACACCAATACATGCTTTGTGTGTCACACCTCACCTATTGGGCTCCCTTTGTTGACCTCATTTTAGAATGAGCTCTCAACCTCTATCTTAGACATGGGATTCTCTTAGACTTTAAGAGTTCTTTAGTCTTAAGACATCTAGTGATTAGGTGGACACTCAACCCACCTTTGAAACTTAGTTAGCCATAAGAATAGGTCATGCCTTAGGTGTTAGAAAAATTTATCTACCCTTAGCTGAACCATTCCTTAAATCAATCTTATTTAATTTTCTCCAAACTCAAATCAACTCCATGTGATTGAAATCCATGATTGAAACCCATGAATGAAATTCCTAAGTCCAAATCTTTCTTAAGTCCTTAATCTTCTCTTAAGTACTTAGCCAAAATCATGATCAAACCAAATCAAATCCTTGAGATTTTCTCATAATTCATTTATATTCTCATTTATATTCACATATATAAATGAAACATAAATTCAAACCAATCCAACTAAACTCAAAATTCAAAACCAATTCACAAATTTCCTAAGTCCTTTAAATACCTTTTAATGGACTTAGCATTAATCATGATCAAATCAATTCAAATTATGAGATTTTCTCATAACTCATTTATATTCACATATATAAATAAAATATAAATACAAATCAAATCAAATTAAATACAAAATTCAAATCCCTACTCCAAAATTTCCTAAGTCCGTTAAATTCCATTTAATGGACTTAGCATAAATCATGATCAAATCAATTCAAATTCATGGTATTTTCTCATAACTCATTTATATTCTCATTTATATTGACTTATATAAATGAAATATAAATATAAATCAATCAAACCAAATTCAAAAATTCAAGCTCCAAACTCCTAAAATTTCATAAGTCCTTTAAATTCCTTTTAATGGACTTAGCCTAGATCATGATCAAATCACTTCAAATCCTTGAAATTTTCTCATGATTCACTTATATTCTCATTTATATTCACATATATAAATGAAATGTAAATTCAAACAATCAAAACCAATTCCAAAAATCAAACTCAAATCCACTCAAAATCCAACCTAAGCCTTTCAAGCCAAAATCTTGAACTTAGCCAAATCAATTTCAAATCAAGTCAAACTCTTGATTTTCCTTCATGATTCAATCAACCCTACAATCATGAACCCAAATATAAATACAAACTCCAATCACTAAATCAAAATCCAAGTCAAAAATCAAACCTCAAATCCATTCATATTCTTCCTTTGAATATGAAATTGTCAAATGAATCAAAACTCATTTGACTTCAAACCACTTGCAAATGGATTTATATTTCAATCATAAGTCCATATACAAGTTCAATCAAACTCAAATCAAGTTTGACCAAGCCATTTGACCCACTTAGGATCACTTGATCCAAAGTGACCTAAAGTATCCTTGTGAGCCAAATTCTAATCCTAGCCAAATTGGATTAAATCAAGCTCACATATGCCTCTCATCATGATCAACAATCATCATGGGATGATCAATCACCCAAATTGGGTCAAACCAAGTCAAACCTAAGGGTTGATCAAGTCAACACTTAGCTAAAATAAAACCTAACATAGCCAAATTCTACCATATGCCAAATTGATTGAAACTAATGATCTAAGTTCATTCATGACCTATGTTTGAACTTGACCAAGTCAACATTTGAGCCTAATCTAGTCCAATTGGCCACTGGACCCAAGTTGACCCAACTTGACCTGAAGGGTCAAAATGTATCAAAACTTGATCTAAGACAGATTGATTGAAACCAATGGGTCAAGTTCATTCCAAATCACTTGTTGAACTTGACCAAAGGCTCGATTGGCCAACTAGACCTAACCTAGCCCAATTGACCTTGAACCTAACTTGACCTAAAGGAGTCATGTTGAGCCAAATTCAAACTTAACTAAAATTAATTGAAAACAAAGATATCAATCCACTCTATATGACTAACCAAACCTAAACCTACCCATGACCTAGCTCAAATAGGTCAAATGGGTCAAATTGGACAACTTGACCCATTTGACCTAAATGAATTCATATGAGCCAAATTCAAAACTAAACCAAAGCCACCAAAATATTTAAATGGTCATATGAACTTGATCCAACACTTGGTTTGAGCCAATTTGACCAATTGGTCAACTTGACCCAAGTTGACTCAAGTTGACCCATTTGACCTAAATGGGTCAACATGAGCCAAACCATATCAAATGAACTCCAAATCCAATGAAACTTAACCAAACACACTTTCTACACATACCCAACATATTCAAATTCAAAAATCAACCAAATGACCATTCTACCCCTAGGCTATAGAACAAATTTTGGTCTAATCCATGGGTAATTTGGTCAAGCCCTCTCAATATTAACTTGATACCTTCCTAATAGGTCAAGTGGACCCAATGGAGAGTGGTTCACCCAACCCAATGAGTTTGGGTCAGCCCATATGAACCCAAGGCCAAAATTGACCCCCTAACTCAAATTGGCTAATTCAAAAACCTCCCTCCACTCAATTTGAAGCACATGGGAGGTAACCAATCTACTCAAGAGCTCAAACCAACCATGTGCCAACTTTGAACTGCCCAAACAACCCTTTCCATATGGTCAATTGGATCAAAATGATAACCCAAGCTTCGGCCGTCTGATTTCCATAGGGGGAGATATACTCTCCCTAATTCCATTTGAATTGAACACCCTCATTGTTGATTGAGCACTAGTGAGTGTTAGGAGCCATCAGAGAATTCCTAAGCTTCCTAAGTGGGATTTGAATCTGCATTTTCTCTATTTTTTTCCTTAGAAAATAGGGGAGCTCCTTTCATTTCCCAACTTCTTTCACACTACAATCCACTTCAATTCCCTTTGCACACTCCTTCAGGGGATCAAGTCGAGTGCACCCAAGCTCTCCCTCAAGTTCCCAAAGTAAGGAGGAGTTGAATTTGATCAAAGCTATAAACAAGAGGAGGAGGTGTTGGTCCATAGAGAGATCTACTCATCCCCAAGGCTTGAAACCTTCAACAAGGCTTTGTATCCACTAAACGAAGCTACCTCATCGAGCTCGAGCGTCGGTGAGGTATGGAATTTTCCAACCACTAAGCTTAGGAGGTGTTGGTCCTTTATGAAAGAAATGTTAATGGCATGAGAATTCCACCGTTGGATAGGCTTTCCATTAGCTTAAGATGGTGTGGATAAAGTTTTATTCCAATCCAAGCTCAATGGAGCTCGGATCTTCCCTTAGATCATGGACAATCTCCATTGATCCTCAGGGAAGAACTAGGAGAATTCTAGCCGTCCATCCTGCATTTTGGATGGACTGTCAAGATTAAACACACATTTTATAAATTAATTTACCCTATTAAAATCATGGGGTGATCCCTGGCTGTTCAATCCTTGGTCAAACGGCAGGGATCAAACCACATCCCACAGCCACGCTGCCACCTTGATGCGACGTTTAAGTGGATGGCTCACCACGTGATGCATGTAAAGCGCACTGACCGCCATCGCCGCGTGTTGTGCTGTGAGCTAAGGGGATTAGTTAGGGTTTTAATTAATTTTAATTAATCCCCTAAGTTTCAAAAATTCATATCTCCCTAAATAAAAATCAAAAAATATGACGTAAAATTTTATGGAAAGACAATTCAATCTATAATATTCTAAAAATGATTTTAATAGATTTTGAATTATATTTTTCTCTGATTTTGGTTTTAATGAAAATATTATTTTGCTAATTATCCCTTAATTAATCCTTTGATTAATCCCAAAATTTTTGGGTATGTTTTGGGGGATGACTTCTACCTCTCCTAATTTGCTTGGGATTTATTGAAGGTTTAATTGGGGGGAATTGCAAATGTATTTCCTAATTACCCTCCTTATATAATTAAGGATAATTAAGGGTTGGATTGGTGTTTTAATCTCTCATTAGAGTTGATTAAGGTTAGATCTAGTGAATAAGAGGCTTAGGGAATAATTTTGGGGTATATCCCCTAAGCTATTCCCTAAACCCCCTTTACTTTCCTTAATCCTCTCTTAATTTAGGGTTAATTCATTAATCATTCTCTTAATTAATTTCTAAAAATTCTAAAACCATCCAAAACTTAATTAATCTACTTTGGATAGATACTTAGGTGTTCAAGAGCTTAAGTTCAATTAAGAAAATTAAAACCCAACTCATATGTATGAGGGGTGTTTTCAAATTACTTAAGTTAAACCCCTTAGCTTAATTAACCATTAATCATGAGCCAAATTATATTAGGCCCTTTTCTTCCTAGGTGCATTGCAAGTTTAAATTACTTGTGAGTTTTAATGTCATCTCATTGGCTCATAATTACTTGGTTAATTATGTTAAGGTGGTGTAGATAAGGGTTAATTAACTTGTTTAATTTATACCTTAACCTAACTAAAGATCTAAAATGAATCTAATCATCTAAAAATTAAAAAAAATATATCAAACACATGTGAGAATGGGTTAGGAACAGAAAACTCAACTCACATTTTTAAAATTAAATCAAACTCAAGATCAAACAAAAATCATATTGAATAAACTTTTATTTATTTTAAGCTTTCTTATTTTCTAAGATAGTATTTATGATTTAATTAAAGTGAATGTGTTTACATGCTTTCATTGCTTTAGTTCTTTCCCCAACATGTTAAATATGTATATCATATGGTTTCATGCATCCATATTTTTCAAAATCAAGTTCAAAATGAAATTGTTTACTTTATATCAAATATGCATGTGTTTGCTAAAGTAAGAATATGAGTGGCTATTATCACTATTAAATTCAATTTATTTTCAAAATATATGAATCAATTATAAAATTGAAAGTGTTCTACTTATATTTTAGTTATAAGCTTATATGTGAGTAAGATATAAGGATGTGCTTAGTGTAGGTTCTTCTCCTCTTTTCTTTTAGTATAATTTTGAATAGGATTTAGTAAGATGTGTGGTTCATTTGAAAAGAACCTAACACTTGCCTAATTTCATATCCTATTCATCCCTATGCTATCACTTAAGAGGGATACTTATGCTTGCACATATAAATTGCATAAACAAAAATGAATAAACTAATACAAGTTTTTGCATTCTTTCTTTTCCATTCATTTCTTTTGTACACATGTATGTATTTAAGAAAAGTGGTATATTATTTTGGGCAACCCTAAGGTTGCGAGGCTTTAAGTAGCCCTAAGTAGATTTTGTACCTTACACAATAGTGTTGTACTCACTTATGTCTTTCTTACTTTCATGTGTGCATGTGAAAATTGGATAAGAAATCCTTTTTCTACTTAATGAAAATCATGCATCAAAAACTTTCAAATTTTCTTAAATGAATTACTTAACATGCATCATATAGTGTGTTAAATATTCTCATTTATATGTATAGATATGCTTAGGATTTATTGCATGTTATACATGTTGAGAAAGAAATGAAGTGATGTACATTTTATGAATTTAGTTCATTTTATTTAATCTTAAAATGCCATTCTTTTTGAATTGGTTTGTTTAGAGTTCATCTAAACTTAGGGTTAATTAAAAGACTTAATCAAAACATTCACTAGACAAAACTAAAATGTCAATCGACTTTAGAGATTACTTAGGTTAGGGAAGGAAAGAGAAGCTATCTTCTCTTTTCCTCTCTTCATAACTTAGTATATAATTTTAGAATTCACTTGAACCTAATCAAAATATGAAATAAAATTAATCTAAAATAATTAAATCACTTAAATAAAACCCTCCTCTAAGTTTAACATGCTTCACACTTAGAAAATTCTATCTTAAATCTATAGCTAAGCATACCACACAAACCTCCAAAGCACACACATTAGGCTAAGTCACCACTTCTAGCTTTAGGTTACGGCGGTGCATGGTTTGATGCTTACTTTTATTTTATGATATATATTTTAAACTGAATGTTAGGATGTATGCTCGTAGAATGAATGGCAGGGCGATCTTAGTCTAACCATTATTTTCTACAGGGGATTGTGCTTATGGGATGCTGTAATAAATAAAACTATAAATGCTTTTGCTTACAGGTGCTTATACCCCTAAGCATAATCCAATAGGCCAGGTGGACTTAGTCACCCATGTGTGGGGTGATAAGTCTAATATGCATGCTTGAGATTTGGTGGTTTGTTTAACTAACTTTTATTTTGCAGGTGTTAGCTAGATTTACTCTTCCTTTTCATGTAAATTTTACAATTAAGATTTTGGAATGATAGTTATGGGGATTAGGATGAGAATTGGTTATAAGACCTTATCTTATAAACCATGTGAAGCTTTGGAGCTTCCACCTTCCAACCATCCAAAAAAAGGAACCAAAGAAGAAAGAAGAAAAGAAAAAGAAAAGAAGAATGAAGAATGAAGCTTGAAGACCACCATAATAATGAATTCCTTGCTTAATTATAATTTAATTCATTTGTAATCTGGGTTGTATAAGGGTAGAGCTTCATATTTATTTTGGTTTGTGTGGCAAACCACAATGGCCTTTTATTCTTTTTGTGATTAGCTTTATAAATTGATTGATGATTTGTTAGCTTGTGCATTAAGTGGCATCCTTTCCTAGTTTTTTCTTTACTTTATGTATGGCCTAGATGTGGATTAGGCTCTTAGGAAAAAATAAATCTTTTACCAAACTTAACAACTCAAAATTAAAAATAAGAATTCATAACCTCTTTAGGTTTATTAAAATCAAGATAAAAGAATTAGCAACCCTTTAGCTAAATGAGTATTTCTTTTATAATATCATGTACAAATGTATCTTATTTCACTCTTTATTGGAGGGCTTTCACCTTTTTCAGAGAAATTTGGCTTAACCTTTGAGAGCTATGGTGGAAACACACATCTTCGTTTCTCGTTGATTTTGGCCAATAACTTTATTTCTCATGCATTAGGCATATGAATCCTATTAGCTTGAGTCAAAAATAATTGTCCAAAAATGAAAATAAAATGAAATCTGAATTGCATTAGATTTAGGTCATTTGAAGCATGTCCTTACATGATCTAGTCTCTTTAGGGACTTAGATTAAGGACTTAGTCTCTTCTTAAATAAATAGCAGCCTAGCTATCTTACATAATAATATGACTTGGCTACATGAATTTAAAACCGTAGGCGGAGTTAGTTGGCAGACACCCCTAGGCGGTTGTAAGTCCAAGCAGTCGGGTGATTTGTCCTCTCTTGTGGAGGCAAACCAATTACATATTTTCACCTTAGATTTAGGTTGTGCTTTCAACCCTCGCCAAAGCTCCTTAGATTTAGGTTTTGAGGTTTCTTCTCCCTTTCATGCGCCATAAGCATAATTCCTCACATATTAGGCATTTCCTTAATCTTGTGTTATGGAGTCATAAGCCTTAAATTTCTAATAAAAAATGCAACTAAAATAAATTAAATCAATTTCAAAAATGTGAAGCCCAACTATAGGATAGTTTGAGATGCTTGCTAGGTGTCCTAGAATCATGGGCGTTTGGCTTTGATAATAACTCCCTCTCTTTGATCAACTCCATCTGATCTTCAAAAATGAACCAATCGATTGATAGTCATTTTATTGAAATCTTTGAAGACAATGATCATTTACCTTAATCGAGAGTATTTCTAAGGGATCTGTCCCAGAATGTAATTATAAGGGCTTGCCCGAGGGAACTTAACTAATTTAAAATAAATCATGCTTTACTTTTTCATGTAAAGTAGGGGAAGAATCTTTGGTACATATGTAGACCCATTGTCCTTAGGAGTCCTTATTGAGGTGATTAAGTCCATTAAAGGTGTGACTTGCCTCCAGAGATATTTTGATTCTTAATCACCTAAATAAGCACATCTAGATCACGGCATCCCAAAAAGATGAATTTTTATATTCTTGCCACTTTCTCCACAAAAGAAGGTGACCATATATAGAAATTTTCACCACAGGGATATAACCTCTTTCAGCAATATCATAGGTCTAATTTGTGAAAAATAAGGCCATTCCACCTTCAAGTGTTGGCATCGTACTCATTTATCATTTCAACCCACTTATCAAGCTTTGTATACAGTTCAACCAAGTAAAATTGACTAGGTGATCGTTTTTGGAGCTACCTCACACTTGACATCAAATGCATATCACCTTTTTCATCCTCAATCATATTCGCAGTTCTCAACAAATCTATCATGGCAATAGACAGCAATAACCCATTTCTAGCACATGACAAAGAATCTTGCGGACACCTACTCATAAGCTCCATCTTTCTTCATAACTATATGTTCTAATTTTCGCACAATCTTCTTTTTGTACATAAGATTACAAAAGATAATCAATGTTCTATTGCCTTTGATCACTCTAGATTTACAATCAAGGACTTGGAGAATAGTCATACTCTTCTCCAAGGTCATCATCATCCAGAATTGTATCCAATTAACTCTACTTCTCGGATTCGCCTTGATCACCCGTCCTATAGTCTTTACTTCATTGCTTTCTTTGCTAAACTACAAACATGTTAGCACTAAGATTAATTTTTCTTCATGTTTTGTAGTAAAAGTCATTGCCTTTATTTTTTTTCTTCTACTACCACCAGTACCAATATCTTACAAATCATTCATAATAATGTATAGGGACCTTCTCCAATTTTGTCTCGTCAAGGATATAAATATTATCTTTTATTTGTGGATAATTTTGTACGTTTTTGCTGGTTAATTCCTTTAAAATTTAAATCATACGTGCTCATCAAATTTAAACAATTCAAAATTCGTGTGGAAAAATAATTTCATAAATCTATTCAGATTTTTCGTTCTGATGGAGGAGTTGATTATACTAGCAATCTTTTTCAAAGATTTCTTGCTGATAATAGAATAATTCATTAGCTCACTTGTCCTTATATACCCCAACAACAAAATGGGGTCACTTAAAGAAAGCATTGATATTTACAGGAGACAACTTGAACATTAATGCTTGATGCTAATATTCCTAAATCACTATGGGTTGAAGCCATGTTAATATATGATTATCTTATCAATTGACTACCTCTTTCCCCCAATTTTCCTATATCTCCGTTTCAATTACTTTATAAACAACCACCAAGTCAAACTCACTTTAAATTTTTTGTTGTCTTTATTATCTAAGGTTAGCACCCTATTTGCTGCTAAATCTCTTCTCTATATTTTTGTTGGGTATCCTTCTAGCTCAATAGGACATACAAATATTATCATCAGAGTTCAAATAAAATGTTTATTTTCAGGCATATTCAATTTTATGAACGTATATTTCTCTATTAGGCCACACATGTATCTTCTCCTTCTCTACCTTCCTCTTACATCTCACCCCTTACTCTTATTCCATTTTTCCAATCATCTACTTCAACCTCTTCATGCCCTTTGGAACAGCCACATTCTACTTCCACTCACTTTTACCTCACCAAACATTGGCTCTTCTTCACCAACAAATTCTTCCTCTGAATTGCATTTATTTTATATTCCTTGCTTGAATTTAAAATGGGAAATTTATAAATTAAGATGTTACCGTTGATTACAATTTTAATGCACTTAGTTAGCACAGGTAGCTTGCTTGTTTGAACGGTAGATATGAAAATAGATTGTATTTCCTTTTGTATTCCCGCCTTAGATATGAGACGACAATTGTGCAAAAATAATTATTCTAACCCACCATTCAAAAATGGATTTCTTTACACTATCGAGTGAAGAATTGCAATTCCTTTTTGCTTTTATTTGCGATAAATTTTGTCCAACATCAATTAACATTCTTCAAAAAATTTAATCAGTCGTAATTTATATTATTTCATGCATGAATTTTTTTAATTGAAAATATTATGAACATCTCTTAGAGATAACTTTCTATTTATTTTACTTTTTCAAAAAATAATCAAAAGCAAAAAAAATTATTTGACTATCAACTTTTAAGCTATTTTTTATAAAAATTTATAATAAAAAAAAATTATTTTAAAAATCAAAACTGATTATTATCAGAAAATTATTTTTTAAATTTTTAAAAAATAATATATTTATAACACAACTTTTTTTAAAAAACTACTTTTTTTCACAATAACTTCAAAATTAACTTTTCAAAAAATTATAACTACCCGACATTTATTTGACATTGTTGTGATTCACGTTTCTTTTTTACTTTTTTTTCTTTGGATAACAATATTGCTCTGTAAATGAGGGAGGATGGCCATTTTTTCTTCATTGTTGCTAAAAAACCCTCTCCTTTTCCTCCTCTTTTCTTCTCAGAAACTTTTAACGACAAATTGAACAAAATTATGCTGAAATAAATTGACAATTTCAAAGAGAAGCTTATTGGTGCTTTGTTTGTCAAACGAAAAAGTGAAACAAAAAATGTTTTGAGCAGAAAGTGAAAGCGGAAAAAGAACAAAGAAGAACCCAAGAGACTTCCTCTTCAATTCCTGTCGCAGAGCTTCTCGCAGTTATGGATACTCAGAATGTCGGCGCCAAGGCTCAACCATCTTTGGAGACTCGGGGGAATTTGAACGTTGAAGATGTTGTAATAACTCCAACTTGTGCAGTGGTAATTGACGAATTCAAAGGATTAAGCACACTATTAATTCTTGAGCATATTGACTCTGGATTTGAAGGTAAATTTAGCATTCAATATTTTCAATTAAATAAGCTCCACAAGTTTTAATCAAGAAATAAAAGTGTTTATCTGAACTTTTTATAGCGCTATTTAATTTAAGCGAACTCGATAGTGAGCAAGGTTCCAAGTTGTCGTTGAAGTTAAAGATTCTGCTAAAGTTGCCCAAGTGATAGAGCTGCGTGAGGAAATAAGCTCCCTGTTGAGGCCGCAACTGTTGAAGCAGTTGGGAATCAAGCAACGAACTCGCCTCCTCATTCAATGGGCTAGCAAATACTTGCAGAGTATAATTCCGTATTGCTTGCAAAAGCTTCTCCTGAAAAAGAAAATGTTCAAATGATTACTAAAAGAAGTGCATTGATAGAAGTTATGACAACTTCCAAAACTTCTCAGATAGATGTAGATGTTGAGCTGAGGAAGATGAAAAATGAAATCATTAAAGAAATAGAGAAAATAAAGTCAACTGTGGAAGTGAAAAAAAAAACCAAGTTTTGAGCCAACTATTTGAGCTGAAGAACTTTGTTAGTTAGGTAAAGAATGAAGTCGGCAAACTAAAGAACCAATTTAAACAAATGAAGAACTTTTTTGAGGAAATAAGAAAACAACGACAACAACAAGTCTTTATCTCATTAAATGGGGTCAGCTACATGAATCCTTCGTCTCCATTGTGCCCTATTATGTGTCAAATTCTCAATTAAGAAAACGAGTCATCAAAATGACCTCTGGCTTGATGATGTTCTAAAAGCATTTGGAAGCAACTAGTTCAAACAAATTTATAGAGCGAGGGAAATTAATACTTCAACTTCTGAAATTTCTGTAATTTTTTAATTTCTCTATGTACTCATTTGAAATAACTTATATATGTAGCATCGTTTGAGATCCATATTCATTTTTGCTTTTACTACCTCCAAGCATTCTTGAATTTTCTGCGTTTCCAACTTTTTTCTCCTCTTCTTTCAATCAAACTTTATTAAGATACAATGGCTTCAGCATTCGGGCGATAGCTGCAAAGCATTCATGGAGGGCTCCTTTCCTAAAGTGACGAAGATTAATCAGCCCAGCTTGGAGTCCATTCAAGCGAGATATGCGTTCGAAGATAGCATCAAGATTTGCGGGTAAAGGTGAATGAAACACTAAACACTCATTATGAAGATGAGATTTGCTGCTACAGGGACCTATTCAGGCTAGGCCTTGTTTTCCATTGTGTGCGAAGTTGATAGATATATTCAATTTCTATCGAGTGATCACAGGTCAAGTTATGTTGAACTCGTTCGAAAGCATGATGTCAGTCATCCTTTACAAGCGCTGCAAAGAGATCTATTGGTCGCTGAATCTGTTCAGGTATTTATTTACTCTGAAGACTTCAAACAATGGATTGGTTCTGTTCTCTCCTACAAGAATCAGAACAATCGGGTTGGAGAACAAAATCTGAGAATGGAAAATTCAGTTCTATTTTGCGAGATGGCGAGGACAGTGATCGTGCCCACTAAGTTGCAGCCATTCCCAAAGGAAATGATAGCCCTTCGTAAGCTTAACTCGGAAGAGAATGAGAGATTGTCAATTCTCAAGAAGAGGGAATGCTAGTTCGTAAGTGAATTTACAACTTAGTTCTCACTGTTTTATTTATCATTTTTCATTACTCGTCTTCTTAATTAGCTTATTTAATATATTTTATATTATTTCTTCTATTTAGATTTTTAATTTTATTTTGTGATATTTAACCTTGTTGTTCAATATGGTAATCAATCTTCTCAGTCAAGGCTCAAGATTAGAAATATGGTAATCAATCTTCACACATGCTGACATACATCCCAAAATTATATAAAATAAATTATAAATAAAAATCAAAATTATTATCAAAATCTTAAAACTAAATTCCACCAACATCAAAATATGTGCTTTGGCACTCAACCATCTAAGAACTTAGATAAAATTAAGCTCCAGTGGTTGATAAAACCCAAGAATTGTGCAAACTTTCCCAGCCATTGTTTAAACTAAAAGCTAAATCTGTTGAAGAGGATCTTACCTGTCAACTTCTAATGCTTGATTCCAGGATTTATGATCGAGATAGGACTCCTTTAGAACTGTAGTAAATACAAGCAAAAGACAAGAGTAAATGGTGCATCCAAGCCATATCACCAATGTAAAACCAGACCTTCAGACTTAAAAAACTTAGAAAATAAGAAAAATTAAACTATTATATGCAGTTTTCAAAATTAATGTGAGCCTTTCAAACAGAAATTATCATTTTCAATCTCTCACCCATTCCCATAAATCTTCAATATTTAAGATTTTAGAGAAATGAACAGGAATGTAACAATTATAAGGAACCACATTCATTAGGCAAATAATTAAATTATGTTTCAAAAAAAGCCACATCAATTTTGAATAATTACAAAGAGAAGAAAGAATCTTTATATGTATTGTATCATGCTTGAAAAGACATGATCGAGCGCCACACAAATTGACTGGTGTATATTAAGAAAAAAATGCATGCCAAAAAAAGTTGACATTATTAAAGACAATGGAGCATTAAATAGCATTAAAAAAATAATTATGGAGGGATGAGAAGTTCCATAATGATAATTGATAAGCTATCATCTTACAAATTTGTTATGATAAGAATCTGCAGCTACTGATAACAGCAGACTCCAGCAATCTCAGCTCTCCACCTGGTTCAATCTCAGCCATCCACCTCTAACAAACCAGACCTTCGTTCATTATAAAAACCCATCAATACTCTGTAATTAGTTGAACTGTAAAATGTAGTAATTCACTGTTATTCTGGTTCTATTCCTCTGTTATTATGTTTTACATTTCCATGCCAACATTATGCCTTTCTACATGGTATCAGAGCACTAACCTCACAGTACTCCATTCCCCTCTGAAAACCTGAAGATGGCAGATTCTTAAAACTCTTCAGCCAACGCCACTCATCTCTCCTAACTCATCAAAATCGCTGATATCCAAATACCTTCTTCTCTAAAATTCCTCATTCAAACCTTAAAAACATTGTCAGTATTCAACTTGCAAGTGATAATTATCCGATGTGGAGGTTGCAAATTCTCAGAATATTTACAGCTAATGGGTTTGAAAGATTCTTAGATGGAACCACCCCCTGTACACCGAAAAAATCTGTCACTCCATCTGGTGAAATATCCACAAATCCTGAATTCCTTATATGGCAATTAATCGATCAAACCTAGCAGCAGCAATTCACCCCATCATCAGTCCACCTATACCGCCATACATTCTCAATCTCAATTCTTGCTTCGACATTTGGCATACATTTGAAAGACGACTACAACACACAAACAGATCTCGAGTAAATCAACTCAAAAATGAATTCCTAAACATCTCAATGAAAAACACCAAACCAAGGCTCAATATCTCTTTTCAATCAAAACACTAGTTCATAACATTACACCAATTGGATCTCACCATGACACCGAAGACATCATACTCTACATCTTACACAGTCTTGCCTCCCACCTATCAAGCCTTCAAAACAGCAATTCGAACAAAATCCCATCAGTCTCGAAGTTCCCTATTCTCTCTCATGCAGTGAAGAAATAAACATTAACAATGAGCACACCAAGGAACTTCAAGCACCAGATTCCACAATTGCATTATGCTCCACCGGAGGCATAAACACAAGAGAAAGAGGCCGATATACAAGGAGTAGAGGAGCATCACAGAATCAGCGAGGAAGTAAAACTGCTACACCTCAACTCACATGCCACTCTGCTATACACTGTTGGCATATATACAATATAACTTACTCAACCTCAAAGTCCTACAATCATCCAGCAGCGTTTATCAGTCAATCTCAAAACTCCAATTCAAGTGAATGGTATTCAGATAGTGGAGCAACTACCCACATGACATCAGATCTCAATCAATTGCACCAATCTGTTCACCAAGGAATTGATGAGGTCTTAGTAGGCAATGAAACTTACTTACCTATTACAAACTGTGGATGAGGCCTCTATCCACACCTACTTCAAATAGTAAGCTCTGATAAGCAATCTAATATACAGGAAACTTGATATGCTACTGATATAAGTGCTCAACCATTCCTATGACCTTATCATAACAGATTTCTGTTATTATCATAACAGATTTCCCCAATTTTATCTATTGATGGATATCAATATTATCTTCTTTTTGTTGATGACTTCTCTCGTTTTATTTGGATATACCCTATGAGACGAAAATCTGAAGTGTTTTCCCATTTTCTCAAATTTCAAACATATGCTGAACGATTTTTTGGTAAGCCCATAAAAATTCTGCGTTCTGATGCAGGAGGCGAATATATCTCCACTAATTTCAAACATCTACAAAAATCTGGCATTATTCATCAATTCAGTGCTCCATATACTCCCCAACAGAATGGAATTGCTGAACGAAAACATCGTCACCTTATCGAGACAATTCGCACTCTTTTATTCCAAGCTCAACTTCCATATCAATTTTGGATTCATGCACTTCATACATCGATACCTCATTAACCTTCCTTCCTCAACTACTCAACATAAATCTCCTTACCAACTTCTATTCAATAAAAACCCGCAATACAAACACCTTCGCGTTTTTGGATGCTTATGTTATCCTCTACTACCTAGCTTCTCACGCCATAAATTCCAACCCAAAGCTGCTTCATGCATTTTCTTAGGATACTCCAGCAATCATAAAGTATATAAATGTTATAATCTCCAAACCAAAACCATCCACATCTCTAGACATGTTCTTTTTCATGAACAAACTTTTCCATATACTACTTCATCCTCCTCCACCCTACCTACACAACCTTCTTCTGTTTCTCCTAATATTATTTTAAATCCTTCTCATCACTGTTCTCCTACTCCTCCCAAGACCTCTAACATAACCTCTCATGAACCTATGATTTCCAAACAAATTCACCGCACACATCCTATGGTCACTCGTCTCCAAACAGGAACTCTAAAGCCAAAACACATCACCCGACATGCTATGCTGTTCAATCAGATCCAGCCTCTTATAAAGAAGCAGCCAAATACTCTGAATGGAGGCAAGCTATGAAAACTGAATTTGATGCTCTTCTAGCCCAACATACTTGGACACTTTTTCCTAGACCAGCATCTCAAATAATTTTAGGCTGCAAATGGCTTTACAAAACAAAATACAATGCTTATGGTACTATTGCTCGACATAAGGCACGGCTTGTAGCTCAAGGTCATAAATAGGAATATGGCTTAAATTACTTTGACACCTTCAGTCCAGTGGCAAAACTTCCTACAATTCGCATGTTTATTACTGTTGCAACTTCTTTTCAATGGAACATACTACAACTTGATGTTTCTAATGCATTCTTACATGGAACATTGGATGATACGATCTACATGTCACAACCATCAGGTTTTCGAGAACCAACTTATCCTGATCATGTTTGTTTACTCAAAAAATCCATCTATGGGCTTAAACAATCATCAAGACAATGGTTTTCTACATTCACTTCTCATTTACAGCAATTGGGTTTTCTGTCTAGTTCAGCTGATCCTTCTCTATTTTTTTCTAAAAAATCTGGACAGCAAATCTTCATTTTAATATATGTTGACGACATACTTATCACTGGAAACAATGACACTGCAATACATCAACTCCTTAATGAATTACATAATCGTTTTCAACTCCGGAACCTGGGCAAACTTCACTATTTCCTTGGCATCGAAGCCTGTCATTCTACATCAAGCATATTTCTTCATCAAGCAAAATATGCCACAAGCATTTTACAGAAAGCTGGAATGCTTCAATCCAAACCAGTGGCAACTCCCTCTCCACCGAAATATCAGTTAACCACTACTACTGCATTATCTTCTGCAGATTCCCGCATGTTTCGTCAACTCATTGGATCCTTGCAATATCTCACTATCACGCGGCCTGACATAGCATTTTCTCTAAATAAATTATCTCAACATATGCACAGTCCTACTATTCATCATTATCAACTCCTCAAACGCCTTTTACGCTATATCAAAGGAACTCTCTCATATGGATTACCAATATTCCCTGGACCATTGATTTTAACAGCATTTTCTGATGCTGATTGGGCTAGCGATCTAATCGACAGGCGTTCTACAACTGGGTATTGTGTTTTCCTTGGTCATACCCTGGTTTCCTAGCAAGTTAAAATACAACTGACTGTTGCTCGTTCTTCCACAGAGGCGAAATTCCGCGCTTTGGCTTCTACTGCTACAGACCTTATTTGGTTACATCGTCTCGCTCAAGAATTTGGCTTACCGACATCTTCTCCATCCCGCTTATATTGTGACAACACTTCTCTCTTGGACTAATCCAGTTTTTCATGCTCGAACAAAGCACATTGAAATAGATTTTCATTTCATTCGAGAATATGTCAAAAACAAAATAATTTCAGTATCTCATATACCCTCCAGAGACCAACCAACAGATATATTTACAAAACCTCTTCCGATTTCCAGATTTATTGAACTTCGACACAAGCTTACTGTCACATCTAGTGTCATCAGCTTGAGGGGAGATGATAAGCAATCTGATATACAGGAAACTTGATATGCTACTGATATAAGTGCTCAACCATTCCTATGACCTTATCATAACAGATTTCTGTTATTATCATAACAGATTTTTGTTCTTATCATAACAGATTTCTGTTATGATAATAACAGATTTCTGTTCTTATCATAACAGCCTTTTATACATCCTTACTCCTCTATATAAACAGACCACTATGCTAGGCAAAGGGTATGATAGAATGTAATACTCTGAGAATGATAATAATATACTTCTGCATTCTGGAGAGTTTTCCTTTCAGCTCCTTTTTGGTATGTATCTCTTCAATATTTTCTTTAAGCTCCTCCTTCATAACTTACTTCATATCCCTAATCTTTCACACTATCTTCTCTCTATCCATAAACTAACATTGACAACAATTGTTCCATTTTGTTTGGCGTCATTGGATAAAGGATCATTTGACAAATCAAATACTAGTTCAAGGAGCCAGCCGTAATGATCTATATCCTCTTCCATCTCAACCGACAACTCCTACAGCAACTGCACTCTCCTCAACTGAAGCTAATCTATTCTTGTGGCACAACTGACTTGGACATCCTCATAGTGCTGTTCTCTCCACAATTGCAAAACAAAATAAACTCTCATGCACTTCTTCAAGCAGTCTTCTCTGTACTTCATGTAACATGGCTAAAATTCATAAACTACCCTTTCCAAAACAAAGCAATAGCAACTACCAACTTTTTGAGTTAAGTCACTCTGATGTTTGAGGGTCTTCTCCCATTTCATCTTTGGATGGTCATCGCTACTATGAACCTTTTATTGATCACCATTCTCATTTTGTGTGGACCCATGTATTCTAAAGCTGAAACCACAAGATAGTTTCTCATTTCATCTCCATGATCGCAACACAATTTGCCACTTCAAAAAAAATCCTCCGCACTGATGGAGGGATTGAATATACCAATGTCACATTACAAAACCTTCTTACTAATCATGGAATTCAACATCAATACAGCTCTCCCTATACTCCCAAGCAAAACAGCATAGCTAAAAAACATCATCATCTAATCGAAACTACTCGTACGCTACTTCAACATGCACATCTTCAACCTCAATTTTGGCTAGCTGCCCTATTAATCTCTACTTAACTCATCAACCGACTGCCTTCCCCCACTATATCCATGCAAACACTGTTTGAACATCTATATCATAAACCTCCTACATATGCTCACCTCAGAGTATTCAGTTGCCTATGTTTTCCTTGGTTAAAACCCAATCTCCTCACAAACTAGCACCAAGATCTCACCCATGTCTCTTCATTGGGTAGTCCTCCCTCCACAAAGGCTATCATTGCCTCAATCTTAAAACCAATAAAATTATCACCTCTCGACATGTTATCTTCCATGAAAACACCTTTCCCTTTCAATCCTCTTCTATTCCCATACATCCCTAACCTATTTCCCCAAATCCTTCACCACTTCTCTTTATTTCGACACTTCCCACTCTTATACCCTCTGCTCCTACTCAACAGACCACTCACCACAAAATCATTCTACTCCAACCTCCAATCACCCATTTTCATCAGTACCTCCATCTCCCAAATTGCTTCCCACCCTCTCCATCCCTCCTCCCTCCCACCCTCTCCACCAAAGCTCTCACCCAATGGTGACATGTTCCAAAACACACCATCTTACACATAACTTCTAAATCTTCTCACAATAATTAACCAAACTCCCACCACGTACACTCAAGCCAGTGTTACTCACTGGAGGCAAACTATGTCTGAAGAATTTCTAGCCTTACAACAACGAGGAACTTGGACCTTGGTTCCACCTCCCAAAAATAAAAAACATTCTTAGCTACAAATGGACTTATCGCATCAAGAACAACCCGAACAACTCTATAAATTGCTACAAAGCCGGTCTTGTAGCTCAAGGATACAACCTGGAATTTGGTATTGACTATTCAGATACTTTTAGTCCTGTTGCTACCACTATTTGTATTATGCTTACGGCTGCAGCTCATCACAACTAGACAGTTATCCAATTAGATGTGAAAAGTGTCTTCTTGCATGGCAAACTCAAAGAAAGAGTCTATATGCGCCAACCTCCTGGATTTCTTGGCTCCCAACATCCTTCTTATGTATGTCAACTCCACAAAGCACTTTACGGCCTCAATCAAGCTCCAAGGCAATGATATGTTACTTTCACCAATCACTTATGCAAACAAGGATTCAAATTTAGTGCTTTGGATCCCTCGTTACTTTCATACACCACTCAAGACACTCACATTTATCTTCTTATATATGTGGATGACATTCTTGTCACCGGAAACAACTCCACAGTTCTTCAATCAATCCTCAATGAACTTCAGCAAACTTTCCATATGAAGCCACCAGAGCCCATATCCTTTGCTCCAACTGGATACTTTCTAGCTCAAGAGAAATATGCGATAGAGATACCACAACAATTGGGAATGACAAAGTGCAACGCAGTCCTCTCTCCAATACCCACAAAATCCTCCTCTTCTACTACAACATCAGCCACATGTCCACCCACCAGTCAATTCAGTATACATTGGAGCTCTACAATATCTCACAATCGCCAGACCGACATTGCCTTCACAGTCAAACCTCCTATGCCAACATATGAATCAGCCAAATGCTCATCATTTTCATATTCTTAAACGCCTCCTACGACACCTCAAAAGCACTACAAACTATGGTCTTCCAATTCACAAACATGATCTTACATTAGATTCTTATTCTAACTCCAACTGGGCTACTAATCCATCATAGGGCATTGCTCCTTCCTCGGCTCAACCCTGGTGTCCTGGCATGTCAAAAAGCAACCTACGGTTGCAAAATTGTCCACTAAGGCCGAATATCAAGCACACGCAGCTGCAGCAACAGATATCATCTGGTTAAGAAGACTTCTTCAAGACTTCTACATTCCCTTAAACCAACCAACTCTCTTACACTGTGATAACACTTCTGCTATGGCACTGGATAACAACTCTGTGTTGCACGCTCGAACAAAATGCATCATTGACTACCATTTTATCAGGGAGAAAATCCAATCCAAGAAATCTCAGTTTTTCATATTAACTCTGCTGACCAGCTTGCTGACATACTCACTAAACCACTCTCTCTATAGAGATTTCAACTACAAGCCAAACTGACCATCCAATCACTGGATGATCACTTTGCGGGGAGGTGATAAGTTATCATCTTATAAATTTTTTATGATACAAATCTTCAGCTATTGATAATAGCAGAATCCTGTAATGTCAACTCTCTGGCTGGATCGATAACAACCATCCGAACTAACAAACCAAACCTTCCTTCATTATAAAAACCCATCAATACTCTGTAATTAGGTGAACTGTAGAATGTACTGTAATGTTAGATATACTATTCACTATTATTCCGGTTCTATTCCTCTGTTATTATGTTTTACATTTCCATGCTAGCATTATGTCTTTCTACAATAATGTTGCATCAAGGGTTAAGTTTATATCTTCTTTTTTTTTTTGTTGATTAGGATATGATTAAAAAAGAAATTTAGTGTGTGAGGTAATTTGTTGGATGCAATATATAGATAATAAGGTTTTGAATTGTTGGGGAGAGAGCATATGAGAAAACTTTTTTAAAAATAGAGATAATTTTTAAGACTCATGGTTAGTTAATCAAAGTTTGAAATGAAATCCTAATTTTATTGAGTGCGAAATTGATTTTGTTATTCACTATTAGTGTGCGAGGTTAGGAAGATCAGGTGATATTTTAGTGTAATAGTAAATTTCATCAATATGTTATACAAAAAACAATAATAGATTAGATGACGATAATTATGGGTTAAAATGGAGTAATTAAAACAAAATTAGATCAAGAATGCTATATGATTGTTAGTGTCAAAGGACAAAAAAATTGAGAGTAGAAAAGGTAAAAAATGCAAAGTATGACGACATGATAAAGCTGGAAGGAATGGACTCGTATATGAATATATTAGTAAGATAATAGTAGGGGCATATTAAAAATCACATAATAGAGAATATAAGCAAGTGGTTCAAGTTTCAACAATAAAAAGAAGAAGATTCATCAATTAGATGGGAAGATGGAATTAATTCAGAGAAAATTGAAAAAAAAAAAAAATGAAGATTTGCATAAAAAATGAAAAATATAGTTGACACTTAACAGAAATCCATAAAAATCTCAGAATTAGAATTTAGAACAAACCTAGGCACAATACCACTTCGACGGATGTCATGCTCTATTGATTGCCGAAGAGCTCTGGCAAAAGCCTTAAATGTTGCCTCAATGATATGATGTGAGTTCTTCCCAGCACGCTGTTCAAGTATCCAACAAACACTAAATATGTGAAGAGAAATA
Source organism: Cymbidium sinense (assembly GCA_021442155.1). Lineage (NCBI taxonomy): Eukaryota > Viridiplantae > Streptophyta > Magnoliopsida > Asparagales > Orchidaceae > Cymbidium > Cymbidium sinense. Next base: position 78,025,979 of record CM038229.1, on the reverse strand, counting down.
GCTCAGGAATCAACAGTAAACCATAAAAATTCCAGCATGAAAGAAATTCTTTAACCATATCCATATTTAACTATAAAGCATAAGAATTTATAATAAAGGATAAATAAATCTACAATATAGTCGTAGAAAAAAAAGTATTAACAGGATATTATCAATTTTATCAGGCCAAACAACTATGCTTTTTCCCAAAATAAAAGCTGATGAGTTATATTACTAGAAAATGTAAACCGAAGGCTAAAAAAATTTTGAATGTTAGGTCATAATCAAGTTTAGAAAGAATCTAACTGCAGTTACCTGCTGGATATGAAGGGTCATGCCAGACGTGTTCACCAGAGATTGAAAGAAATGTTCCACAAGCTAAAATGTACAAAAATGTAAAATATCCATTAGAGAGGCTCACGTTTACAAACTCATGAGAATATCTATTAGAGATGCTCACGTTTACAAACTCACTAAAAAGAAAACAAAGGAATGGATGCATCACAAACAAACAAAAAAAGAAAGAAAGAAAAATTTGCAATTTAACACAATGTTATAAATTAAACCAATGCAAATAAATATATTAATGCAAACTAACTTCACCAATGGAGCATGGTAGTGTCGAATACGTTCATCAACTACACAGAAAGAACGTATTAATATAGAACCCATTTTAGCTTTAGAGATTAACAATATGACAGTTTTTCAAGTGATAAGAACGGTGCACAATTTATGTCATAATGCATATTGGTAGTTAACTGTGCAACCAAATTCCTTTCGTACTGGCATCAGTTATGTACTCTTCCTAGCTCACATCAGCAACATCCGTTGTTAGTACAAACGTGCCAATTGTCAAAGAACATAAATTTTAAAACACATCTTATAAAAGCTAATCATTACATCATTTGAATCTTTCCACAAATAGTGGTGCTGTGACAAATTTGTAAGGGATAAATGTTGGGGAAAATATACACACCCTGCGGTCAGCCATGATGTAATGAAATTCTGGGAAATAAATAAAGCCTATAAGAAAGCACGACTGAGAAATAGGATATAATATACTAAGATGATTTGATGAGATCCACCTATGTCCAAAAGTGTTAAGAGAGATAATTCCACAAGTTCAAAGATGATTACATGATACAATGATTGCTTACTCAAAGATTTCGCTTTATCTCACTATATAATATAACTTTTTCTCTATCTTCTCTTCTAATCCCCTTCCATTATATTCCTTTTACTTTGTTTAGCCCAAGCAAAGAAATGATATCACCTTCCAACATCTTCAAATGAATAAAGAGTAAAGCATAAACATATAATATATATGGTTAATTATACTTATATCCAATCTAAGAATCTATTATTACACATAATATTCTGTGTTTCTAAAAATTACCCTTACATCCCATTTCTAAAGCTCTGATTTAATGTATAGGTGTTAACTTGCAATGTAATATCTAATAACAGGGATGAAAAGTAGAAATGTAGAAAATATAAAGGAGTATATGTAATACTAACTATCTATAAGAGATATAAGTGTAGTTATTACTAATATATAATATATATTATAAATAGTGTCTATAGTTTATTCCTTTCGTTTTATCTCTTTTGTTTTAATTTCAAATCATTTATTATAAAAAAATACTATTTATTTTAAAACAAAACTATATTTTTTTAACTTGTAAATGCATGTGGTCTTCTTAGTTTTCCACAGCACATATAAAATAATGCAATCAAATAGGTAAAATCAGCTTCTCAATCAAAAACAACAGCTGAACTGTCAATTTACAGAAATCAACAATTTCACAGTAATATATTTTTCAACATCAACTTTTCACCTGACTTTTTCAAAGAGCACCACTAGTTGTACAAAACAAAGACTTAATGAACTATACCAAACCTACATATCAAATTTTAATGGCATATCACCCTAATATTCTAGCCCTTCCAAATGCTCCACCAAGGCTACAACTAGTTGAAGTTTCTAGAAGTTTGATTGTTGTTAGAGGTGGAAATAAGGGCACGTGACCAACTAAAATAAGAAGCTGTAGTGGAAACAGGGCGGCAGTTCAGAAGCAGTAGCAAAAGGCATGAGATCATAATGGTGGCAACATAAGGAGTGATGTGGAAAAAAAAAATACAAGTGAGGATTATTTAGTCGAGAACATGATTAACAGATGGGTGTCAATAGTTATCACTTGGAGTCGCTCCAATAAGCTGAGATAATTTTCATGAAATACAAGTATTACTGGAAAAATCCGTTTATTGTACAAGTAAATATGCTAGTTTCAAGTGGTACATTAGTAAAACTCCTCAATAAATTACATGCATGTTCATGTGTTCACCAGAAATAACATCAAAATAATACAAATGCCAAATTGAACAAAAAATCACTTGACCATTTCAAAGTAAAAATAAAGAACTTAAATAACAGGAATGGTGCTTTACAACCTGTGTATCATATGTTCCAACTCTCTCCGTCGGAATTTGCAAATCACAACTCAAATGTGGACGACCTGATAAATCCTGAAGTAATAACAAGACTTTTTATACCAAAATCTGGGAGAATCAACAAAGAAGTAACGACATGTGAATAAATGCTAATAAAATAGGATCCAAGACTTTAGGCCTACACTATCCAGAAGAGATAGAAGTTCAGCAGCTATCTAATTTCAAGACAAGCAAGTTATTCAAGGTGTTTCACTAATACATTTCAAGTATTAGCAAACATTGTTTATATAAAAACATCATTTTTAAAACAGAGACCAGCAACAAGTGATGTGTTCAAAGTGGATAAAAAAGCTAGACTTCACAGCCAACCAAAAGAAAAGAGAACACCAGCTTGCTCTGAAAAGGTCTCATCATCTCTCCATATGATACCACTGAAGCATAGCATCCATGTGTTGCAAAAAAAAGTGATATAGATGCACATATAAAAAAACTGATTCAAACAGCACTTGGCTCCTCAAAGATATGAACAGCTGACCACAATTTAGAGAACTCTGATATTTATAGATGAAGATGGAAAGGAGAAGGAGCAGGTGAAAGAAACGCAAATGAAAAATGCTGATTAATGGCGTAAGACTTGTCACTTTGATGGTGGAATGTTTAAAAGGAAGGCATGCACCAATGAACAGAAAGAATATAACAAGCTTATTGACATCGTGAAATGCAGATTTGGCTAAGTTGAAGCCTAATTGACCCAAAGCCATCATAATTCTATAAACAAATTGGGACCAGCTTTATGAAAGGCATTTGAAACAGAAAATTACAAATATTTTGTAGATGTTACGAAGTCAATGAAAATAAAAAAAAAATACAAGTAAAATGTAGTTTGGATTAAATCATTGAAAATGCATGGGATAAAAGGAAAATAAGACCCCTCCTTCAGTATGTTACGAAGGTTAAAAGCCATAGTTATTGTTCTTTTGGATTTTCTGACAGAAACATATGTTTCATAACTGAAAGAAGCTAAATAAATTTACTTTTCTAATTGAATATGACCTTATGACAATCCACATACAAAAAAGAATTATATAAGTTACACTAAATGTTCATAATCATACCAATATAACCTCCACAGCAGCTTCATCAAGAGGGGCTGCAAAATGTCCAAATCGATTGATACCCTTTCTATCACCAAGTGCCTGAAGAAGGGCCTGTACGTACAAAAACAAGAAACATTACTAGAGAGAATAATCCATCCAAGCTTGATAAAAAGGTTAACTATGGTAATTAAGGTTAACCAATCATAGATAAGGAAAGAGATTTGAGTAAATAAAGAGGTCTTTGTCACCGTTCCAATTGCAAGAGCAATGTCTTCATTTGTATGATGATCATCAATATGGGTATCGCCAGACGCCCTCACAAAGATATCCAATACTCCATGTGATGCTAATTGCTAAAATATTTCATACATACATGAGAGCATGATCAAAAAGCTTTAATAAGAATATTTTATCAAACTTTGTAAATGTTAAATGAAACTAGGAAGAAAATAAGTTCATGTAGCATTGAAAACATAGTTAATAAAAAACAGATTCACCTCCAAAATTTAAACAACCATCCATGAGATAAGACCAATTTACCATCCTTTGACAAGCAAAATGCAAAATAAAAAAGCTTAATAATTCCTATCAATCACAAAAACAGAATTTTGATGTTTATACACTAAAGGATGATCAAAAGTAAGAATTCAGCACTGCTCTAAGAAAATCAATTATCAAATATGTTACAGTGAAACTTGTTACCCATTTATACAAGTATTAAGATATAAATCGACAAAATTATGTGCAGACATGTACCATACAGTATCAACCTAATAGCTCTATGGCAACAAAAGGTTTTGGCATTCGTATGGATGAAATCTGCAACCAGTGAAATGACACAAGAAATAAACTAACTAGTAAATAATCCACCATATACCCTATTATTAGAGACAACATATCATTAAAGAAGATAAAGACATCCACAGAAGGGAAGTCAACTGCAGCCTGCAGCACACATGAATTCAGACATACAAATCAAAACACAAAGGTGTACGGATAATTGCTCAAACTACATATCTTAATGGAAATCATTGTGTTTAAGTTCTACAAACCACATTTCACAGACAAAAGATTAGGAATATTTTAAAGGACTAACTCTGACATCAGGAAATATTCATTAATTTGAGACAATGCTGACAACAAAGCATTCCTTTACTACAGATTTTGTTGTTGGCATCAAAGACCAAACTAAACTAAAATAACTTTGCTTACATCCCACAAAAAACACACAAAAAAAGTAGGAGCATGAAGCAAACCTTAATCAAGTATACTATCTAAAGATCCTATTCACCTTTTTTCCATGAGAAAATATCAATACTACTCTAAACTTTGTATAAAGGAAATGTATTTAGATTTGATCACAAGTAAAATGTAAGTAGGGTGTATTTTGTAAACATTTTGAAATACTACAAAACCCTCATTTCTCCAGCAAAGAAAATGCAGACAAATTAGTCTCATTTCAATTCCCTCAACATGTTGCTTGCAGCTCCTTGTTTCATAGCTCCCTCTCTACACTCCCCTTCATCTCTTGGATAATTATCCTCTCCAGATCATGCATTAAAGATGCATGCTATGTCATTGACCCTCTGAGGGAATTTGTCATTAACGTTATCAATCTTGTGAAGTGATGCCATAAACTGAGTAGAAAGGTGGCATGTGAATAGTGATTGCCTTTATGGCCATGGGATTTGTGGCTTCATTGTGCAGCTAAATCCTTATCCCATTCAACAACATCATTGCCAGGATACCTAAGTAATAACAGCTCCATGCATAATGTAAAAGTGCTCGGAAAAGCAAATAGGTTGAAGCCCAAAAGGAGGAAGAGGCTGAATTGGTTGTCAAGGTGCTCATGAATGTATGACAAACCTGAATAACATTTACTCCTCAACAGACTCTGCAACATTTGTATCGCGATACTGTTTAAAAATAGTTGGAATAAGGTTATTGGTGATGATGTTTAAAAAAAAACACTGAACGAAAAAACAATAATGTTTCCTTTAAAGTTCTCATATTTCTTCAGGGATAATTCCGATAATAAACTTTACATTTAACATAGCAGGTTTCCTCGTCATTTATTACTTGGCACACGCTGACGAACATATTTTTAATATAAGAAAAACAATAAATCAGAATAATGCTTGAATTCGAAAAGAGCAGACCAATATGTCTGTGCCACGCGTTTCACGAATGAAATGAAGTGCGGTGGAACCCTCAAACTTTCCTCAAAATTGTTTCTTCACGTAAAAAAAATCCATCTAATAAATATATCAGAAGAAAGTAGCCACAGTTACTCACATCAAGCATATGGTCTAAGAATGGTATTCCAGTGCTGCAGTCGGCAATTCCAGAGCCATCCAAGTTCAGCACATGGACACTTGTTTCCTTAGTGACTCTCTTAACTTCTCCAATCCGACCTTCGTCCGAAACTGAATTCAGACAGAATCAAATCAAAGCAACGAACAGGGAAACAATCCCGAAGCTTACATACACAAAATAAGCTAGTTATTAATAGAAAGAAATATCTAAACAGCGCAAAAGACAACCATAACTAACAGAAAACAATATTCAGAGCACTCAACTATAAGTTAGTAAAAACCAATGAAATTTACAAACTTTAGTAAGTGGAAATGGGAATTACCTGCAGTGGAAATAGCAGGAAGAAGGCCGTTTCCTCCATCCTCTCGGTGAGACAAGCAAGCGGCCTGAACGGTGGAAAGAGGTAGGCGTCGCTGCCGAGACGCAGGAAGGATTAAGCTTGTGCTCGAGGAATTGAAGCGGAGAGCAGCGGAAATCCTAAACCTAGAATTTTGAGGAATTCTATCACGAAGAACAGAGAAGCGGGAGGACGACGAGGGCAAAAGGCTTGCACCCATTTAGGTGTGCTGAGCTCCACGGAGATGGTGAGAAAAATCGCGATCTCACTGTGGTTAGAGCTCGCAATAATGCTCCGGCCTGATCTGTGCATATAACGCCAGTCGATGTCTCAGAATTAGGACCCGTTTGGAACATCAGCAACTATTTCAGAAGCAGCCGTAAGACAACTCCTGAAAAAATTAATGAAAAAAAATTATTATTACCTGAAATTGTGATTCTATTTAAAAAATTGAGTTAAGAATCTACTATATAACAGCTATTTATACATAAAAAAAAAATTTACTTTTATGTGTTGAATAATATGAAGCAGAAGGAAGGAAAATAAACTATCTGATATTAGGATTTAGTTATGCATCCATTAATTTACATTAAGATATTACACATCATATAATTAAAAATACTAATATTAAAATTATAAGTATAACAACTAAACAATCAAAATAGTAATCTTATTATCATGTTTGTCAAATCATTTAATGATTTTTTTCTTAAATGCTACTCTCTAAATATGATCATTATCTGAAACATCATTCTTAAATTCATTTACCAATCTGAAATAGTTACAATCATCTCTTGATCAATTTCTAAGACAAATATAAACTCTTCTCTCATAATTCTCATCTTTACATGAATATGTAACATTATAAACTACAGTTGCAATAGACAATTTTGGAGATAGAGATCCTTGAACTTATATATCTTGAGATAAATTTATACTGATTATAAATATATTAATATGTGAATAGTAATATTATAAAAGAACATGACAATGATAAAAGATAAAAACAAAATTTCAAAAATATACTGAAACATAGACCTTAAAAAAAGTAAAAATATAGCTCAAGAAATTTATTCTTCATATTAAAAGTGTGGGACTCCATTCAAGGCTATCAAAATTTTGATATTCAAATGCAATATATTTGATGACTCAATGTATAAAAAAATATTAATTTAACTTGTTGTAGTGACACTATCAACACTCCAAAGTTCAACATAGCTAACACAATAATCTCAAACATCAAAGTTGTAACGAAGACCACAAGTAAAAAGAATAGCCAACAATCAAAAAAATCAAAAGTAGTTGTGAGGTATATTACCCGAAAGCACTATCAAGTTTAACCATACTTGCAACTGAAGTATAGAGAAGCTCACAAATCAAAGAACAATAGGTAAGAGCAAAACGAAAATGATAGCCAATTGAGTCCCATTTGAACAGGATTTCATCATCGTCCGAAAATAATAAAGTGAAAGAGAAACAATAAGAAGCACCAAACTTTTCACATAAGTAATACAATGAAGATAACTCGTTTTAATTATAAACTAAACATTGGCACAGAAAGCTTAAATTACCAATAAACAATAATATCATAACATATAAGTCAATTACTAGGTGCTAGTCACTCCAACCCTAAACATTAACTAAAGCATTTGTAATTTGCTCTCATAACTTTTCATCTCCTTAGCTCATTCTCCATCATGAGGCTCTGAGTCTATATTTTCTTGATTAAGTTCTAACATTGATTTTCCTATTTGAAACTCATATGCTTCTGGTGGGACATATGACTGATCTTTATTTATAATATTAAATTCAATATCATTTCGTGAATGATGTCATCTACTAAAATTATGTAAAGTCATCGTAGCTGTAATTATTTTAACCTATTTTTCGAAAGATTGTGAGCATATCACATAGTATAACCCACTTTTTCTTCTAAACAACAAATGTCCATTCAATGGCACCACGTAGTGATGAGTATCACTTATTAAACATCTATTTCTTTCACGAATCACATTATTGCTCTTTTCAAAATCTGGCATATGATATTTTGTATCAAGATATGGCTTAAGGAACTCTCATTGAATTGAGTATCTGACATCAATAAGGTAGTATTTACTTGTTTAAAAAATAATAATATTGTTTGTGACACTTAATATTAATAACGAAGTTCGATTACAACTAACTTGGGGAATAGAAAAGTTATATTGTGGACGTTGTATTACAAATTTAAATATACGACTGTCATGTGCACTTCTTTCCCATCTTATCATGATAAATGTGAAGCACATATTAAAGTCACATGCTGCTATTATATTTTGAGTGGGGAACCCATAACGACTAATGTATGTAATATTTTCATTATTCAGGACACGAGCATCAATGTGCATCCCATCTATAGCTCCAACACAATCTTATATCAAATTACAATCTCATATTCTCATTTACTTAAATATAATACTAGAAAACATAACTTAGAAAATTACCTTGAAGTATAGTATATACCGGCAATCATAACATATCTCTCTCATCGTACTTTGAAATGTTGAATCTACTGACTTCACATTTTTAGTTGATAATCTTACAAGTGCTTCAAGACCAACTAAAAAATATCTAATTATTATTTTAGAAGAGTGTTAGAGTCTCTCACTCGTAATTTTGATAAATTAATTATGTGATAAAACATTGAGTGTCAAGGCCAACACTTCTTTTGTTGTTGTCTTATAGGATTCGTGAAGCCTATTAAAGCTTTCTAATTCAAGTAAAAGATCCATGGACTGTGACATATGAAACATGTTATGGAACCTACCGGGATGGCCATTGAGTAGTTCAATAATCCACTTTCACCAATTAAAGTAGAAGTCAAGCAATGTGACTTGTTAATATAATTTTCATAATACGCATTAATTAAATATACAATTGTCATAATAGATCTCACATATTGCTCTCTTTTATTGCTATCCATAAATACAAATATTTAGAAAGTCATCACAGTTAAATACACAGAATCAAAAGTACAAGTAAAGAAGCTATTGAACAAGACAAAGTAACGGTACTTCAGAGAACATCAGGCTGGCAATACATCATAATTGTTTGTTAAAGCATAAATTCTAAAGAAAACATTTAGAACACATTTATCTAGCAATGTTACATAACACGATTCTCGAAAGTAATAACGTAAATATTGAATCCTTCGTTCAGGCACTATAGCCATGAAAATCTCTCTCTTGTTAGCATCCTCAAGTAATTTGGTAAAATACAAGTAAAGAGAAAGATCTTCAAATACTTCCTTTATTTGATCTAGCATAATAATAGCATCTGAAAGAGAGGGTAGTCTATGAGATATACTATACATGGATGTCATAGCGGTGCATGCAGTTAGTAATTGAGCAATCTGATTTCATATAAATCCTACGCCCATTTTCTTTTTTGATAAACTTTTATGCAACAACTATTAATACTTAGACTGGCTTGATTCAGCACGTGCATCAGAGCATTTTATAGACTCATTGGCATGATCATCTAAAGTATTCAGATGGTTAGAGTTGTTAGGTATTTCTTCACAAGCCTCTTTATTTGGAGTCCATAAATGAGCACCAGTTGCAACAACATCATCAAACATCTGATCTAGCTTTTCTTTCAACTCTGGATCAATGCCACAATATCGAAACTTTCTAGCATTGGGTACCACCTATAGTTGAACATATATGACTTTCAATATTTTTACACTTAAATATGACTTTAAAGTACACAATAAATGAGCCAAATTATAACAAATAGCTTAACTGTAGCTTCTCTCGCCACCACTCATTGGAGGCATGGATGGTTTTCTTTCTAGAATCTTAATCTAAACCTATTAATTATTTTAACTTTTCATAAATTTTAGTCATTCTTCAGCTAATCTCATTTATTTTTTAGTTGCGTTTTATCATACTCTCTTTCAATACTCTCTTTAAATTTATTTATTATGTTTGCCCAACCCTCCCTATTAAAGTGAGTTGTTGGTCGATTTCCTAACTTAACCTCCGTTAGGCAAAGGTCAAAAAACATCATTTGACATCTCACTCCCAAGTGGCACTCAATCCGCCATCTCTAGAGACTCCCATCTCGATTTACTAAACAAAATAAATAAAGATAGACAAATTACCCAATGAAATTCAAAACTCTCCTTATGTACTTCCAATAAGACTATGTATGTAGACATGCATTTTTTGTACAAACAATAACATGAGAATGGGTAAATCAAAGAACCAATATAATAAACTTAATAAAATAACTTGTAAGCATTCACATGCTATCAAATCCAAATCTAGTAGAATGCACTTCATATTAAAAGCTTGAATGCACAAACACATGTGCTTAATAATATACATATGCTAGAAAAAATGAATCGATTTCATAAGCATAAATAAGAAATAATAATCCCAAAGATGAAAAAGATAGAACACTTTCTTACAAAAAAAGTCCAAAAAGTGGAATAAAGATTAACATATTAGAATAACTTTAATTTATGAGCTATAGGCACATAAATCTCTCTGATTTTAAACAATAGAGAAATTCTGAAAAAAGAGTAGCATAATTCCATTAAATAATATGAGAGTCCACAAAATGCATATTGAAGCTCAATATAGCAATTGTATTCACAACTTCAAAGAGGATTGTGTTTTGAATCTTATATTTTGAGCTAAAAGAAGTAAAATAAAGCTTAAAATTTTCATCAATGGCTGCATTTTAAAATGAGTTTATCATCGCATAACTTTGATCTGTGAGAAGTATGCACATAAAAAGTTCAACATGTTCTCATCCAGGAAGAGAAAAAAAAAAATGTCATTAATAGCTTTATCATATGCCACTTCAATCTCTATGCCAACTAACCAAAGAATCAAAAAAGAATAGTTAAAAGAGGCCATGGAACACATTATCCGTGAAATAATAAATTTAGATGACTCTTAAGAGCACCAAAAATATTTGGATTACTTAAGCATAGATAACAAAAATTCAAGCATCCTAATGTAGTGAGATAAAAATGCAAACATCCCAACAACAAATTCATAAGGTTCATACCAAATTTCGCTTCTAGCTTGGTGTTCTTGTAACCAAACCCCATGCTTCTCTTCTTATTTCACCTTAAACTCTTTCATAGTCTTTCTTATCAACAAGTATTAACATAAGCTTCTACATTACTCTTTAAAAGCATAATTTCTCTCAACAACATAGATGCAACAAATTTATAGATTTGCAAACTTCAACTTCATATTTATTATGTTTTGCGGAAAAAATAAAGCTACAAGAAATCAATACTCCCAATAGATGGGCAACATTCCAAAGTTAGGAAATGAGAATGGGCCTGCCATAAAACCTGGAAGTATAACGCAGTGAGGATTGCATGCTATTAGGAAGTGATGTGAATTGTATTCTCAAGCAAATGGGAAATTAGGCTTTCACCAAAAATGAAAACCATGCTTACACAATGGTTTTATCAAACATAAAAAATATTCTCCAGATCCAAATGGAACAATTGTGAAGCATGCAGTAATCGGTGCATACCCACAAAGAAGAGCTCGAAATATACAAATCTCCAAAATCCGACATTTATAGTTAAGCCCAATACCAGAAAAACAAATTCATAAACGAATTAAGCAATGCTAACTTGCTAATTACTATAATATAAGGGAAAGAAGAAACGAACCATATTGTTCAGTAGGAATAAAAAATTCAGGATGAAATCGAGGAGATGACGACATAGAATACACCGTAAGAGTGAAACCTTGTAGAAAGAAAAAAGTTGTAGGTTAGGCTAAACCATAAAGTAGTGAAGATGATTAGGTAAAACACACCTGCTTGAGGGACTCCCATGGCGTAAGGGAAGGCAACGAGGAGATGAGTGAAGAATTCAGGATCACGAGTTTGAGGCGAGGGCAACTGGGGATAAAAACCTAATAAACAACGGAACACGGTGAGGTCCTCAAGAAACCTCATATTTGAACCGTCGCTTCAACTGAAAGTCGTTGTCCCACATAATCAAATGGCCCTCGTGTCACATTTAGCGACGCAATGCAGGCCTTAAACAACCCTAAACGAGCCCTTAAACAATGCTGGTATAAATGTACAAAGGAAGAGTTACATACATAACAAATAGTTCATAGGCATCTACATATTTAGTTTTTAAATTTTAGGGAGATTTATGTATAACAACTCTAAATCCTATCTATTTCATATCTAACATTTGAAACTTAATGAGTTGTTTGGCTGCACACAGGATTTAACTCAAATAGGATTTAGTAAATCCAATAAATCTGGATTTAGTAACTGTTGTAAAATTTAAATCTAAAAAATTATTTGGTATGCTATAGTTAAACTCAATTAAATACACTGCTACTTTTTGGTTATTTATATCAAGATTTAAGTTAGTTATTTCATTTAATATTTAAATAATAAATATTTGGAGGTTATTTTTATTATATTTTTTATCATAAAATAAAATTAAAAAAGACTAATTAAATAATTAAGTCAATAAGACGTAAGCTAAGTAAATAAAAATACAATAACAGTGAAGATGACTATATTAATTAAAAGTATAATAAAAATATCTAATAGATACTCAAATGAAATTTATTAAAATACAACGAAACATATAGCAAATGATAGCGATTAACATATTCTTCTCAAGTATCATCTAAATAACTAACAAAATACATAATTTGCTTGTATATTGAGACTATAATTGAGAATATCTAATAATTAAATTAAATAATAAGTTCTTTGTAGTTTATTTACATAAAAATAATAATCATAATTAAATTAATTAAAATATAATTATCATAGTATAATAATTCAATTAATTACAAATCTATTAATCAATCATAAAGTAATAAGTCTATATTAATTACATTTAAATCTATTAAATTATAATTAATCTAAGATGAAATATTAATTAATTATTATCTAAATAATTTAAAATTAATTAAAAATAAATCAAAATAAAAATAAATAAAGGGAAGGTATTGATGCAAAACTCCTTAGCCTAGTGATTGAGAGCTTTAGCTTTCAACCAAAAGGTTTTGGGTTTAAGTCATTTCACATTCAATGTGTGTGTATTTGCGATTAAATTAGCTCAAATGGCCCAAAGAAAAAGGGAAGGTATTGACAGCACTTCGGCATTCAAAACCCTAGTCTTTGTGCTCCTTCCTTCGCTTCGCTGGTAGGGAAGGGAGACGTCACGAAGGTAATTCTCGTCTTCCTTCCCACCCTCCTTTGCGCTCTTCTATTTTTCTAAATATGGTAAATCCAGCTACCAACAGGATTTAAGGGCTGTTTGGTTGCTTGAAAAAGAATACAATGAAAATGAATATAGTGTGAAAGGAATGCAATGTATTTGAATTACTTTAATTTGTTTAGTTGAAAATTCTATAAATGTATGATTTTTTTTTGTTAAAATAAATGTAATGTAAAGTATTTTTTAGATTATGGGTGGCAAAGAGCGGCGGCAAACAAAATGCTTTACATTATCTAATATATTTGAAATTCACTTAAATCAGGGCGAATTTTAAATATATAAAAAATGACCATTCTAATGCATTTCAAATACACTATAAATATATTAAAAATTTTATTTTGTACCATATTAAATACATAAAAAATTAAATTTTTTGTATTCAATTTATTTTTACACTCTAAATACAGTCAACTAATAAGCTGCTTAGTAAATCCTGATTTAACTTTCGAAAGCATCTTTAACGGGATTACAAAATCAGCGGATTTAGTTTCGTTTGACTAAGCTTTTTTTAGTGCGTTTTGATTTTAAAACCGTGAAAATCAATATTTATTTGTTGTTTGAATATGATGCTTTCTTAACCTACGTTTTAGTGAAAATTCTGTTTTACCCCAATTTCAGAAAGCGAAAGGAGAACTCCTTTTGCTGTGCTCTAATAAAATTTGAAATTTATTTGATTCATATTATTATTAAAATAATCCTCATAATTAATTTGTGTTTGGTAAATATATTTGTTTAATTTAATGGACAGCAAAAAAAATTTTCGACAGTATTTAATTAGATGGTGCAAATATTTTTGAATAGCTAAAATCTTTTAAATTCATAAATACTGCATATTTTGTGCTTTCTCTGAAAATGAGATGGAGGCTTTTGGTCATTTCATATTTTAAATTAAATTCAGATCAATTTAAATTGTAAAAAATAATTTTTATTCAAACAGTGAATCTAAACTTTTCAGCCAAGATATACAGAATGATAGTTTTTTTTTAAACACTTTTAAATTTTTAAGCATCCAAAAAACTTAGCCAAACGAAATCTTAACTTGTCCGAAAACACCATTTGGCTTCATTTGGGAGAGCTTTTTCTATACATTTTACGGTTGAATCCGTAAATTTTTATTTTTGATACTCGTTTGAATACTTGATTTCTCAACATGCGTTTTAGGAAAAGCTCTGTTTTCCCTCGATTAACGCTAACAAAATGTTTTCGCCTGGTTTCCAAAAAGAAATGTCGGTACCTCCTCCGCTCACAACGGTCCCTTATCACGAACTTTTACCCGAATCGCTTCCTCCCGTTTATCTTTCATGCCCGACGAGTGCCAAATCATTCATATCCCGAGCTCTCAAGATCTCCGAACATCTCCAGGCTCTTCTTCTTTTGGCGGTGCGTTTCATTTATCGTTCACATCTTAAACCACGCTGTTCACATCAAACCTTCTCTGAATTAAAACCACTCATTTTTCCTTTTCCCTCTTCCTCTTCGCCCCTCGTCCTCATATTCTCAATTTCTTTATTTCGTCTTACCGCTATGACCTCCTTCTTATTTCCCCAGGGATTGGAGAGGGTCAAATGAGCCTCAAATCCGTGAGGGAAGCACTCATCCGACAGGAAGATTCTATCGTTTTCAAAGCCTTCTGAAAGTTCACTGGTCGAGCTCTTTGTAAAGTATGCCGAGCATCTTCATGCCAAGTTGGATGTTATTCTTTTCATATTCGATCTACTGTTTCGGTTTAGATCTTGAGAAATAATCCGTGTAAAGAGGTTTTTTACAACGGCGGAACATAGCCTTCTCTTTTAGTATTGTTAATACTTTTTAAGTTTATGCCTCTCAGTTAAGTTTATGCGAGATATTTAATTCCTTGCATGACAAATTTGTGTTCATTTACATGTGTATCTCTCCTTCTTGCCTGTTTAACTTAGGCATATATTAAATTTGTGGGTGAATACATTATATTATAATTATTTTAATGGACCAAACCTTGGTTCAAGCAATTTGTGATCTCCCTTTGAATAAAATATGAAACTAAATCTGGTATACTCCGAGATCAGATGGATATATCATGTAGGTATCGATAGAGTTAGTTGAATAATATGGAGTCTTTTTTTAGAACAAGAAACCTACCAGGTTCATTCATATGAGAACTAGGAAAGTTATAGGAGGAAGACTAATTCCTTGAATCCCTAGCCTTTTTGATTCTCTAATTTAATAAAGTTTTTTTTAGCTAACTAAGCTAGTCACAACTCATCTCCAATTCATTTTATTTCATATAAAATCTGTTTATATAGATTGGAAATGACATTTATAATTAAGGCGAGCCTTTATGATTACATTACAGTAAATAAAATACCATAAATTGTACAATGAATCAATGATCTCTTTTGGCAAAGATATAACTAAATACTATTGCAACTTATGTCATAATCATTGACGAGTAGGCTATGTCATGATTATTCAATATAGTCAATTATATTGTTTGCTTCGTTCATCACTCAGGAAACTTCTAGAGAACCTCTTGGTTCTTAGCTCTTAGCTCTTAGCCCTCAGGTGTTGTTTCTCAACAATTGATTAATGGCTTGTAAATATTTATCCCATGGTCCTTCCTCAGTTCTTCGAGAACTTTATTCCGCTTTGCATGAACACACTAATCTTAGACCTTCTTGACAACATCTGAGTATTTAAAATATAGTCGATCTACAAAGCAATTTGCAGATTTCCTAATATTTTTTTATCATGTTGGGTTATCTTTTATTCTTTCTTTACAATGCAATCTTTTCTATGTGACCACAATTCCTTATCACTGTCATGGAAATATCATGATATGATTTGATGGCTATGCGAATTATTGTCTCCTCACCAACAGGGAAGTTTAGTCTTAATTTATTTCCTGTTTTTCTTATTAAGTAGATGGGAAAGCAGAAAGAAGGTGGTGCACCGACAAGTTGGGAGATAGGTACTACTTTACTCTATTGTGACTTCTGCATCAAAGAAATAGAGTTGGGCAACAGGCCAACTTCGCATTTCAGCAAAGATGGATGGAATAATATTATGAACAATTTTAATGAGCGAACAGGGAGAACATATGATCGTACACAACTTAAAAATAAATGGGATCATTTAAAAAAGGAGTGGAAGTTGTAGAAAGAGCTACTACGTGATGAAACTGGAATTGGATGGGATCCTATCAAAAAATAATAGATCGCCACCAATGGTGGAATGAAAAATACAGTTACACCTTAGTGCACAAGTTTAGCATTAAATTTCAAACACATACAATTACTTAACATTTGTTATCTGCATTACTGTAGGTAATACCAGGTGCCAAGAAGTTTAGATTTAATGGTTTAGTGCCTGAGCTAGAAGAAAAGCTGGATAGGATGTTTGGTCATGTAGTAGCAACTGGTGATAATGTCTGGGTCCTAAATTCGGGGGTATTACCTGTAGAATTAACAAATGCAAATTTAGAAACATCTAATGATGATGAGAATGAAGAAGATGAACCAAATTTGGAAAATTGTATTGCCGGTGAAGGTACAAGGTGCCTATATCTCAAAATCTCAAACATCCATTCCAATCACTAGAAAGGAAAAGCGAAAAGTTGTAAGTCTAGTGGAAGGCTTCTTATAAATCATATAAATGAACTTGTAAATGCAAATGAGATCTATCTTCTATCTATCAAGAAATGCAGATCGGAAACTTTTACAATCCCAGAGGCATTACATGAAGTTGCACAGATTTCAGATATATTTAATGACGAGGAGTTTTATGATTTCTCTACAGATTTTCTGCAAGATAAAAACCGTAGGGAGACTTTTATGAGTATACCTGATGATCGAAAAGTATGGTGGTTAAGGAGACGTTTCAGAGTTCTCTTTAAGTCGGGTAATGTAAAACCCGTTCTTCGTTAGTGTTTTATGGGTAGAAAAATATATTTGCCTTCACGCTTATGTAAAAGTATACACAATTTATGGTTAATCCAAATTTTTTCTTAGTTATGGTTAAAATAATCACAAACCTCAAGTTTTCACCATGATTATACCAATTTTTCACTGTAACATTTCTTGAAGGAAATCAATGATGAATACATGTCCTATTATATTCGTAAGGTATTTGTAAGTCATCGGCATGTAGGTTATTAGAATGTTTTATTTCATAGAATAAGCTTTTCTAAGAAAGGGCAGTTAATTTAATTTATGTCTTTGTGAGTATAGAGATGAAAAAGATGATGTTAGGTGCTTAGGGTTTGATTTTGCACTTAATAGATAAAATAGAAAGAAATATCGTTTTTCCGTCCAACGCATCTTTATTTCAATAACATATTTGATTTAGATGCTATTCAGTTAGTTGTGACATATATGAAATGTTGTGTGCGTGTGGTTTAGTGCTAGTTATTTAAAGAATGAAATATTATTCAGAACAAGTTGATGGTGATTATGGCTCTTTGATTTATTATTATTATTATTTTTTTTTTTGGCCATGAAGATTGTGTGTAATCCAGAGAGCCAACCGCCAACTTTAGTTTCGTTAGTTATATATCATCATTGTATTCATAACTGCTCGGTTTATATACACTCGATACCTATATATTGTCGACTTTGGATGATTTAAAAGTCGGAAAATGGAACTTAAATGACCCTTGCATGGGAAATTGAGAAATAAACATTCTTTAATTAATTTGGATACCATTGTCAGAGAACTAACTACACAATTTCTAGGCATAGTGAAGTTCTTTGTAATTGCATTGAATTTTCTGGTGGTTCATTTTAAAAATATGGAATGCTACAAGCATAAATACATTTGGAACAATTGCATAAATTTCAAAAATCAAATTAGGACAAAATGAGTTTAACAATTTGAAGCTTCAATGATGACTTTGGATGCTTATAGCCTATAGGGACAACAAATATTTAAATATATTTAGTTTTCTATAGAACTCATTATAGCTTGAACATGGTTTAAGCTTCTTACTAAATAGCATTGGAATGATTTATCATGTGAAATATAAAATTTTAGAACAATAGAAGAGCTTTTTGTTCAGATAAAGAAAGAAAGATGCCAATAAAAATTAGAAAAAAAAACAGGTGAAATGTTTGAACTTCATACCGACTCAACGCCAAGGATACTCGAAATTTGAGTGTCATAGATCTAATTATAGAATGTCGAATCCATAAGAGAGCATAAGTAGACAAACGAAGACACCGTTTTGGTTCAAAGCGATCAATGGCCATAGTAAGTCCTTTCATTCCAGCTTAACACAGGTCGTTGAACTTTTGAGCACTTCCAATGTCTTGATAATGCTTGTTGCTGACAAACAAAACCAGCCGGAGGTTGTGCTGCAGTTTTTGTAATAAGAAATAACCAGCAGTCAATTGAAACTGCATTGAATTCACTATACATTGGCATATTGCCTCTATTTAAAAGAAACAGAACAAAAGCAATCAACAAGGAGAACAATCGATGTAAGATCATAAAAGCAACAGAGATAAAAGAGGATCTTTTCCTTGAGATATAATAATAGTATACTTGCAAAAAATCTCAGTCCTAAACTAAAATAAGGTCAGAGAAACTTCATGTAAAAAACTTAAAATTATCTTTCACTTACCCTGCAAGTTAAACTAAACTTTGGATTACCACCTTTAAAACGGCAGATTCAGAGAAATGAAGTTTACACACCACAGGGAAATCAAACATGGCCTTTAAACCATCTTTGGATTTGTAACAAAGATTTGCATTTCCATAAATCACAGCTACAAAGCCAAACAATACTTTTTGTTGAGAAACGAAGCCTTTTTTTATTGCACAACTTAAAAAGAAAAAGTAGGTTATCAGATCTTAAACTTTGTTGCTAGGTTTTGAAATTTCTGTATATACACCGAACTCTGTAAAATTCAGTTTATCATTTGTACCATGAACAACTAATTTACCTAAATAACAAATGAAAGCTAATAGAAAAATGAACTTTGAGCATCTGGTATCATATTAAAAGTCTATTTGACAAAAAATCAAACAACATTGCAAATGCTGCAGCATTGGTATTAAGCAACACAATCCGAACTATTCAAACACAACATAAGTATGCAAAGACGATTTTATGAGTAGATGGAGTTGGTCAAAATCAAAATAAACACAATCATATATAACATTGTCCGATTGAGCAAAATGTAGAAACCTTGATAATCTTATTTCTTGTCAGATGACCAACTTGAACTCTCTTCTCATTTTTACAACGCTCATGTTAACCGCTTTTGCCAACTCTCCATCTGGGTTCCCTACCCAAGTCCTCTTGCAAATTCTCTTTCACCTTAAGCATCGCTATCCATGAAGAAAGTAGCAAATGGAGTTGATTAGGTAGCATTCATTTGATGCAAACACAAGCATTAGCACAAGCTTTCATTTACAAGCAACAAGTGAACTCTAATTGCTTTGAAAGTTACATCAAAAGTTTTTTTTTTTTGTTCTGTGGAGATATTGGAATCGCTTAAATATGCCAGTGGAAGTCATCTCAAAGTTAACACAACTGTGCTGAAGTTTGGAGGTAGTATCTTTGGTATCTAAGTATCCTATTTCAGAAAAGAAAGAACTTAAGCGTCGCCCACTACAGGAAATGTACTCGTTCTCTTCTGATTGATAATAATGAATTATTCCTATGTAAACATGCTAACAAAATGGCAGGCTCAACAAAAAAAATGATCATCTACTTGCTATTACAAGAGCTCTTTTTTTTTTCAAAAGAATGTTAAAAAATTATGTTAGGAGAAACCTATTTTAACATCTATTCACATCATAAATCAGTTTTTTACAAGTTTCCTTTGGTAATGCATTCTAGAAAAGAGATGTTATCATTATATGAATTATTATTCCATCATGAAATCTTTCATATCGCATCGCGCCACACGTAATGCTTTTCATAATTCTTATTGTAGTTATCAGTAATGTCCGATGATGGAAAAAATTCGCTTGAAGATGACAGTGATAATTCTGTTGAACAGTGTCTAGGACAGGCAGCTTTAACTCAATTTTGCAATATTTTGACAACATCCAGTTGTTTGATCCATGATTATCACAGACTATATCTAAACAAGAAACCATGCATGACATCAGGTCACACAGGTGATAAGTGGGTATTAGAATTATTACATGATCATCCTGTCCGATTCTATAATATGTTCAGAATGTCACAAGAAATTTTTCAGGACTTGTTAAGGTTACTTGAAACATCCTATGAGTTGATTGGTTCACGAAGAACAACAAGTAGAGAAGTTCTTGCTATAACTTTATATATTTTAGCACATAATGAGTCTATTAGAGAAACGTGTGAACGCTTTCAACACTCCACAGAGACAATTAATAGATATTTTTTGCGTGGTCTTCATCTGGTAGTTATGTTAGGAATGGATATAATTATGCCAACAGATAAATTGTTTCTCACATATTAGAAATGATGTTCATTATATGCCATATTTTAAGAATTGTATCAAGAACGATGGCACTCATGCGTTGATGTTTCGCATACCATTGAAATAACAAGTTGCATTTATATATTACATTCACCATATAGAATATCGTAGTGTATTTCCGAGCCCACCAGCAGGTTGTTTCTTGTTTGCATATTTATTACTTTTGTGTTTTTATTTTACACCATGCATAACTAATATGTTTGTTTGTTAACTAGGCAAATATTACTTAGTAGATCTTTGGTTTTACAAAGGGGTTTCTTAAAACCATATCCGAAATAAGATATCACTTATTTTACACGCGTACACGCCAAATTAGTCATCGTGAGATATTCAAGAGCACATTCATCACTTAGAAGTGTTATTGAGCGTACATTTGGTGTTTGAAAAAAATGAGAATTCTTGAGATATGCCAACTTATTCTTTCAAAAATAACGCCTTATAGTTTGTGGCAATACATAATTTTATAAGACGACATCATTCACATATTGATCTAGTTTGAGAAATGTGATCGATGAATTTTTTATTCATCCGTAGTGATGAGTACAGAGTGGGGTACATTTTAGTGAATGTTCTAGATAAAGTGATATTGAAGTAGTCGATGGTCTAAGAGATGGTCAACTGGATAATATTTCACTTCAATTATGTCATTCTAATCGGTATGGCGTGATTTCCAATATGTGTATTTGATAATATTTGTTTGTTACATGATGCGTAGGGCATTTTACATTTAGTAGTAATTACTAACGATTATTTGTAATTCAATTGCTATTTGATAAATTTCAAGTTTATCGATGACAATTAATGATAATCAGTAGATTTATTCAAATGACGTAAACTGTTGAAATTTTTTATTGTAATTTTTTTTCCAATTTCTAATATTATATTTATAATATTTGGATGGTTTTCCTCAAATGGCCAAATGTATCAATTTGATATTTAGTGGAAGGGAAGTATTCTCTATGTGGATTATGTAATATTCATTAACAATATAAAATTACTTTTTTTCATAAGCAATTAAAAAACATAGATGATTACAAGTTTAAAATTATTGTAGAGAGTTTGCAATATAGTTAAGCAAAAGTTTTTTTTTTTTGGGTCTTTTATTGAAAAGTATTTTTGAGGCTAAAATAAATATAATGATATTTATATATAATTACAACAATAAATATAATTAAATATTGACTCAGTATAATTTTAAAAATATGCTAATGGAAAGTACATCATGTCGATCCGGGTAAAATTTTTTAATTTTTTATTAGAATGAAGAGCATAATAAAGTTTAAATCAATATATTTTTTTATTTTGGTTCAATTTTGTTTAAACGATTACGATTTTGTTATATATACTAAACTTTATATATAGCATTAGATATTTATATATATAGTATAAGAACTAAAAATATGCTATTTGGTTTGGTGAATTAATTTAAAAATTTTTTTGGACAAAATATAATTTAGTTTGAGGTAAGTAAAATTTTTTTTTCAAAGAATATCGACATTTTTAATATATTGCAGATACTCTAAGAAACATCTAAAATTCTAAAATATCAATTTTGTTATCTCTCATTATGAGACGCGTTTTGGTTATTTCCTATTTTAATATTAATCCGCATTTAAAAAAGCTATTTTTATTCAAACAGTTCAATACTTTTAAATCAACTTTTCAGCCAACATATGTTGAACTACAGCTTTTCAGTAAACTCGTTTAAACCAACTTTTTAAGAAGCCGAAAAGCTTAGCCAAATGGAGCATTAAGTTAAATTCGGCTTGAATCCTACTTAAATCCTGCAACCAAACAGCCCCTGAATATTTCATTAATAGCACTCAAAATCTCTGAATCCCTTCCTCTCGCATCGCTTGAAGGTGCAGCTAAAAAACTTCATTTGATCTCTCTCTCTCTCTCTCTCTCTCTCTCTCTCTATTTGTGTCGATCTGTTTTGTAATATTTTAGGGCAAGAGAAGCGGCATATATATTGAATAAATTAGATCTGTGTGTGGCCTGTTCTGTGGTTATTTTTGTTCAGTGTTCTATCCGGTTTCTCTGTTCTTCATTCCATTTTTTTTCTTGAAATTAGTTTGTCATTGATTTTGTCAAAGTAAGAGATATTGAATCTGGGGGGAAATCAAGAAAATGGAATCGGAAAGAACTTATTGAAAATCTTGGAGAGGGAAATGGAGAGGGTTTAACCATCCTTTTTTTTATGAACGTGAAGGAATATTGGAGAAGTATTTAAGATAAAGTTTTGGAAATGTTTCAATGTGTTTTGTGTTCGAATGGATTCTTTTGCTATAGTGCAGTTTTATAGTAAATATTGACTTCTTTATATTCCCTAATGTTAGGCAAATTTGATTTCCTGATATTAGAATATAAGGTTTTTTTTTATAAATATTTTTGAAATTGATGCTACGTTTTGTGATTCACAAGCCCTCTTTTTTTTTTTTTTTGGGAATGGGGTATCCATCCGGGGCTCCGCCCACTTTGTGGACGCAGCATCCAGTATGACTAATCCCCGGAGACCTAGCGGCAACACACCTACAAGTTCCGGGCCCCCACTTATTTTCCCCATTACGGATGCACGCCTGAGAGATTAACGAAACCTGAGGCCCCGCCACGCCCACCCTTTCAGTATGTATCTCTTTAAAGTTATGACTTTATTTTTCAGATATAGAAATGAACCATCTTTTTGGTTGTCATATTTTATACACAGGCCACTAAACCAGTAGTCCTTAAAGGGCAAGTTGGTTGTTTGTAGATGTTGTGTTATAAGAAATAATAATATCATTTTCATTCATTTTTAATGTGAAAAATGAGAGTTTGAGATCAATATTGGAGTCCATAAGCCACAATCTTATTGAAACAACGAGAGAGTGATCTGATCATAACTTTTTAGAACAATACTGATATTTTTAGATATAAAAGAGTTAGACTAAATTCAAATAGAATTCTTCAAATTTCTTGGCATTACTCATGTTAAAAAGGCCTCATTTATTAGTATGCCGTACATACTAGTGATTAAATTCGTTTCTAACTAAATTTTTTTTTCTGCACCAATTTATTTTTCAAATAATTGATCGAAGACTAAACTCAACTTAACTGAGCTTAAAAAATGAAACTTTTTGTTCTAATGGAGTCCATTTTTTGCATCGATTAGTGGATTAATTTGTATGAGCTAATCTTAAGAATTTTTGAAGTATAAAATTAATATGTGAAGCACGGTTGGGTGACTAAATTTTGATTTGTGTAATTTTATTAGTTTTTTTTCGTAGACATTGTTATTGTTATTCAAAAATGAGGTATTTTTAATAGGATCCTATTAACAGGGCAACATTAAAAAAATGAGGCGAGTTTAAAAATCTAAAGCATTATCAAATTGCAGATACTCTACTCGAGAAAAAGCACTATAATAGCCAAATGTTAAGAAACAAAGTTCTGATTACACACTCGAAGAAAAGCATTGTCACATAAGTTTTTTATATGTATGTATAAGCCGAATTCAGAATGATTTTTAAGCAGAAGATGGATGTTGTAATAAGGCATATAACTGGAAATGATTTGTCAAAACTAATTGGAGATCTGTCAAGTTATGTTGTATAACCAAAAGTTCTAATTACAACATTTGTCAAAAACAAATTCAGTGTTAAGAAACAAAATCCTTTGGAACCACAAGTCAAATTTCAATGTTTGTATATAATGTTTCAATTGTTAAATGCATTGTCTTGATCCCAAAGCAAAAACTTGTTTAATGTCTTGAAGCAATCACATAGAAGTGGAGCAAAGCTCAAAATTTTCCTGGTTGAAGCTTGTGTATTGATCTTCACAAATTTCATTGTCATTTGCCTCTCATCTTAATGGTAGTTTTAGGCTGACTTGATTGAACTGTGTTTGTGCCTTCAAAAGCCATATTCGAATTCTTTCCCAAAGGATTCTTGCATGTGTTTCTATGATGGCCGAAAATTCCACAACCATGGTATCTGTGGGCCTTTTTATTTTGCTCCATAAAGCTTTTCAAGCTCCTTTTCTTTGAGCTTCCTCTTGTTGTAGATGTATTAGGTGCTCTAATTTGTAGTCCAACATTTAACTATTGTCACCCATCCATGTCAGGGAGTGTTGCAATTGCACCTTCATATGCTATTTTATATCTATAACAAAGAAATATAAGTCAAATTTGAATTAAATAAACTAAATTGATTAAGTAAAATAATTAAGAGTTATCAAACAAAGAAACCTAAACACATGATTATATTTATCAATATAAGTGTGCTATAATTGATGTTCCTTCATTCTAATGAAAGTAACAACATGAATGCAATGTGCCATATTGTACATGTACATTCTCCCACTTCAATACCAATTTCGTGCCTTGCATGTCATCCTTCTACCTCAGCCTTAAATATTGTGGATTGCCTCACAATAAATTACTCTTTTCTTGTGGTTTCCTCTCTTAAGTTTCTTCAACATGAAGCACTAATTCTCCTCTGGTTAGTGCAATTGATCTTCTTTATAGCCCTTTGCTTCATTAGCTTTCCTCTAATCATATCTACTAGATCCACAATTGGCTTACTTCGAGCATCGACAACCTAAGAATTGAATAATTCAGCTAGGTTTTTGGTGCAATCATGAATTAATTTCGTGCCCACTTGTAAAACAAAGATAACCAATATGAATGGACCATGGGGCTTACATAAACATTTACATAAGCTTATTTCTAAACTTAAGGCTTGTGTAGACATTAGCATATGACCACACCAAGTTCTCAAGTTTCTGGCCATCTTTGTAATGAAAATATCCATAAATGGCGGAGGCAAACTCTATGCTCCACACCCAGAAAAACTTCTTTATTTGCCTCACCAAGACCTTTCTCTATATCCAAAATAAATGCAGGTGGATGTACCTCCCAACCAATTGTTTCACCCAAATTGGTAAGAAAGCATAACCATGTTTATTTTGATTTAGTATCTACAACAACAAAAGTCAAAGTAAACAAACCATTGTTGTCGTCAAGAGAGTTGATAGAAATGAGAACCCCCAAATGCTTAGATTTCAAATGACAAGCATCTAAATCGATTAAGGTCTACATCTAGCCAAGAATCTATATATACACATCTTGAGACTAGCATCGAATCTTTGAAATGAATTGTCATGACTATCATATGTGTTTGTGATATGTGAATCATGATTTCTAATAAAAGTTTGGTTGTTAGTGTTGGAACCATTTATAGTTTTCATCTACTCAACCAAATATAATATCATGGGCTCTTGATCGTCATAACTTCATATAAGTTAATGATAACACAGTTCACCTCTAGACTATTGTTGATTTTTTTAAGAAATGTTTGGGTGCTTCTTCATGATATCCTAAATTTGATTAACAACCCAAGCAGATGTGGCTTGCTTATTTCCAACCCTATTGACACATGGGCATGTATGCACCCCATCTACTCTCCTCGCCTTAAATGTTTGCCCATATTCACATAAGGATGGTCATATTCTCCATTGACATCCTTGATAAGAACATATCACAATAACTTGTTTCTTGTCACTTGCTTTAATTTTAATTTCAAATATATTTATGATTGCTTTGGATCAAATGACATGTTTGAAACTTAATGTATCAGTGAAATATGACCCAATTACTAAGTGTTGACCTCACTTTTGGAGTAAGGATTGTTTATTCCAATCCTAGATCTAGGGTTCTTTTGGATATTTAGATTTTCTTAGTGCTAGTACATATCTAGTGATTAAGGAAATACTAAACCCATGCCTAGAGACTTATAAGGAAAAAAAATCTTAAGTCTAAAGATCACTTTAGGACAAGTGGGCTTCACCTACCCTAAGGCCTAAACCGACACTCATACTCATTAGTTACTTTAAATCTAAACCAACCGATTGAAACCCCAACCTCAAGCCATCAGTTGACAATGATTGGATTTGGTTTCCAATCTAAGCTCCAAGCCAATTTGGCTTCTTAACTCCAATTAATTCATTTCAATCCTATAACTTCATTTAAACTAACTCAAGCAAACCAAACTTAATTCTCTCAATTGTCCTAATCATCCAATAGATCTTTTTGAACTATTCCAACACTTGCGATCAAGCCAACTAAACCAGCTAGACTTAAGTGACCCAAGGTAGCCCATTTGACCTAAAAGGATTCAAATGAGCCAAAACTCAATCAAACTCAAATCAATTGTAGCCAAAGCTATCAATCAACTTTAAATTCATCATTGAATATACTCCAACCATCTATAATGTCAATTGGAAACCACTTAACCCAAAGTAACCTAAAAGGTCCAGTTAGGCCAAACTTCAATCAAACCCCAATTGGATCAAATCAAGCTATCCAATCTCTTCATTGATGAACACCCCACTACAATCAATTAGATTTAACCAAGCCAATTTGACCCCTTAATCGAAGTTGACCCAAAGTGGCCTAAATGGCTAAATTGGCCAAATTATGTCCTAACTCAAACTAATTGCAATCAATGACTCTCATCAACCACAAATTGAGTATTGAAAATGACCCAACCACCAATTGAGCCTAACCAAACCAATTTGGCATCTTGACTTAAGTTGACCCAATTTGACCTAAAGGGCTAAATTGGACCAAATCAAATCCTAAACTAAATTGGTTGAAATCAATGTTCCTAATTAATAACCAATTGGATATTGGACATGATCCAACTTTCAATTGAACCCAATTTGGTCAACCCAACCCAATTGACCTACTTTGCCCAATTTAACCTAAAGGTCAAATTGAGCTAAATCACCCATAATTCAAATCAATTTAAATCAACTATGTCAATCAATTAAAAATGATCAATTGAACATAGACCTAACCCATGCTTAAGTCAATTTGGCTAATTTGGTCAAATTGGTCAACGTGGACCATTTGACCAAAATTGAATCATATGAACCAAATCTAAATATAGTCCAAATTGAATTAAACCAATTGCACCAACTCATTCCAAATGACCAATTGAACTTAACCAAACCCCCACTTTGACAATTTGGTCAAAATGATCAACTTAGCCCAATTGAGCTCATTTGACCTACATGAGTCAAATTGAGCCAAACCTAACCAAACTTAGTATGACAGACTCTTGGGTCAGCATGGGCTTGCCCAAGTGGGCCCAACCCATGGTGAACTAGGGTTGGGTCAAACCCATTGAACTAAGTCCTCCAAATGGGACAAAATTCACATTTAGATGGGTTCTAACTCTCCACCCATTGGCAACCACCTGGCCTTTCTTGGATAAAGGACCACTGACCTAACCTAATTCAAGGCTATTGGGTTCAACCTTTGACCAAGAGAGGGTGAGCTCACCCATGGGCAACCATTAGTCCATTTAAGGAGTAGTACACTATGGTAGCCCACTATACTCCCTCAGCCTCTCACACACATCCATCTCGGTCCCACGCCACCTCAGGATGATTGCCAAAGGTGCAAATCTCACTTAGTGGGGAGGAAAGTATACTCCTCTCTATCCATTCAAACTCAAGAGACACCTTCCTCAAAGCATTGAGTAGTCACGGAGCATTCCCAGAGCTCCCCATGCAAACCGAGACCAAGCTCCCTTCAAGCCCGAGAGCTCCGTCTGTCCAACCTCACCAAACTTTCGAAAGTCAAATTAACTTTCTCCATACCTTTCCCACACTCTAGCGATCCAAAATGAATCGATCCCCGATCGATTCGACCACCGAAAGACGTCCTTAAACCAACTCCAGCGACTTTTGTTGTGATGTTTAGTCCACAGATTGATTGACGGGGAAGTTGCTTGAGATCTTCTCAATAAGACTTCATCTCTTCAAGACGAAGTTATCTTTATTGATGGACCGTTGATTTTTAGCTCTAGCGAGGTAAAAATCCAGCAACCTCAGATTTAGTCTCTAGGTGTTGGTCTTTTTCGAAATGAATTGTGTTTTTATGCAATTTTCATCGAAGGAACTCCTTAGATTTCTTGATTGTTCATTTTGGAGTCAATTTCGCTATCAAATGAGCTCCGACGAGCTCATAATGAGCAGCGGAAGGTAGATGGTGTTATCTTCTAGCGTTCACGGGATGAAGAATCACTGACTGTCCATTCCACGTGATTAGAATGGATAATCGTGATTAATTACCTAGAAATCTTGATTTAATTCTTTATTAATCACGAGATTAATCTCGACCATTTGATCCAGATCGCTCGGGACAAAACGCGTCCTATTGATTCGATGCTGCGTCAGACGTTTTAAATAACCAATACCGCAACACTATGTGGAAAGCGCTGTCGCGGCGCCGACGATTTAAAATGATTAATTAGGCTTAAAAATTCAATTGAAGTAGCTAGAATTGCAAAAAAGTATAACTAATTATAGAAAAGTAAAAAAAATACAAATAAACCTATTTTGGAAAGCATAGACAGAGGAGAATTTAATAAAAATAAAATCTCAATTAATGTCTAATAAACAGTGTTTAATTAAAGTTTGAAGTTTAGGTTAATTATTGTAATTAAAATCAAATTATTTGGTTAATTAATTTCAAATTTGATATGTTGATTCAATGGGATGTCCTCGCCTCCCATATTTTTTTTAGAATTATTTACCTTGTAATTTGAGAAATCCCAAAGTTTTAATCATAATTACCCCTTTTAAGTGATTTAATAATTATTAAGATTAATGAACAATAAAATTGAGTAATTAAGGATAATTAATCAATGAAAATAGTAAGGATAACATGGGAACTTATTATAACTCCATCTTCTAATTATTTCTAAATGTATTCCTTTAATGAATTAATTAACATGTTTTATAATGAAGGATAAATTAAGGAAATTAATAATTAAATTTAAATGAAATCAACTTAAATAATTTAAGTATCAACCCATTAATCCTTTTATGTATTTAATAACATAAAGTCATTAAAGAAATTATGATTTCCTCATTGGTGTGGAGAAACTATGAGAGAATTTAGTTTAAATATTTTTCTTCTTTCATTAATTAACTCTTATAAATATGAGCTTAATTGCATTAGATCGCTTTGGGTGCGTTGCTAATTTTATTTTTTCAAAGCATATCATTGAAGGCTCACGATTAAGTGGTTAATTAAATTGAAGAAGCTTGTGAATAGTAATCAAATTGATGTAATTAATAGATTGAACTTCATCAATTCACAAAGTATGTTTAATTTCTCCCCTTAAATATATCAAATAACCAACATGGGATGGAGTGAACCCTAAGTATCATGACTTCTCTTTAGGTTTTAATAACTTGAACATTAAAAATTAAATCTTAATGAAGCTTTGATTAGTTTTAAGGAATGCTTATTTAACTTGATTGTCCTTAGGATTTAATGAAATCAAGTATATTGTGTGGTGATATTTAATTACTTCATTTCAATTATCATAAATGTGTATGCCACTTATTTCATGTATACATATTTTGAAATAAAATTAAAAGAATATGATTGCATTCAAATTGTATGAGTTGAATAAATGATATGATATGGTGTGATTATTATCACTAATAAATCTCAAATTATTTTGAAATTATAAGTTCATAATGAATCAAATAGTTTGAAATTTAAATCAATGCTCATTATAAACACCCAATGAAATGTCAATTTGGTTATAACTTAAAAATGACAATGAATTATTTTACTTTTATATTCGATGCTTTTGTTTTTTTGTATTTAAATTAATAAGTATATAGCCTAGACATCTCGAGAACACGAGGCTTTAAGTAGCCCTAAGGAGGTCTTAAATAATCTCACTTTTTTAGTTTAATAAAGACACGTACTTGCTTGATTTCATTTATGTGTATACATATGCTAGAATATAAAGTAAAATCTCTTTCTTTATGCCATTAAATTTTACATAAATAAAGGATTTCATACATAATCTTTGCATTGTTTTGTTTTTATGCTTATGTGTATTTAAATTGGCAAGTATATAGTCTGAACATCTCAGAACATGAGGCTTTAAGTAGCCTCAAGAAAGTCTTAGATAATCTCACTTCCCTGGATTAACGACATGCACTTGGTTAAATTTCTAATACATATTTGCATATGCTTAGCTATGAGATGAAATCCCTCTTTTTCATTAAATTCATGTATCAACATTCATTAAGTGTGTAAAAATTTGAGTATATTACATGTATTTGTATGTATTAAATCAAATATTAAAGAAATAAATCAAAGAGTGAATATTATCGATAATGAAATGAAGTAGTAAAGTATTACTCATGTGATGGTAACTTAAGTTCAGTAATCCTAAGATGCCTTTCATATTTGAATAAGATTCATTAATGCTAATTTAAACTTAGGCTAACTAAAATTCATAAGTGATTCATTAAGAAAATTAAAGCTATAATAACCTCTCTTTAGAAAATAACTTAGGTTAGGGATGAAAGAGTTAAGCTTCTTTCTTCTCTTTATAATAATTAGATGTTGAACAAAATGAAAATATATAAGTTAAAATCCAATCAAACTAATGAAAAATTTAAAGTGAAACCATCTTAATGTGAGTAATTTAAGCAATCCTAAAATTTTAGAAAATCATAATTCCAAAGCTTAACCAAGACATACCACACTAAGCCTTAGTACACACATTAGAATACTAAGTCACGGATCCTAGTATTAAGTTAGGCCGGTGTATTTCATGGTGATATGTTTTGTTTTATGATGTAATATTTTTAGATTGGATGTTAGGATTGTTTGTGCACAGATTGGATGTTAAGTCATTATTAACATAATAATATCTTATGCAGGGGATTGTGCTTGAGGGGTTATTGTAATAATAAATGAATATAAATATTCTTATTTGCAAGTGTTGTTTATGCTAAGCATAATCTGATTAGACGGTGTGGCTGCAAGCGTAGGGTGTTAAGTCCAAATATGTGAAATATAATCTCTTATTTTGTATGTTTGTTTAGCTAATATTTATTTTGCAGGTTTTGTTAGATTTCATTTTTCATAAATATGTAATTTTTGTAATAGGATTAGGATGAGTAGTGGTTAGAATGCAAAGACTTGAGAGGCCTTGTGAAGTTGGAGAAAATTAATCCAAAGGAAGGAAAGAAGAATAAAGATTGAAGACCCTTTATAACATTTATTTTAATTGTGACATTCAATTGCTAGGTTATATAAGAGTAGAGCTCTATCCAACTTTTTCTCTTTTTTGTGTATGTGGTAGACCATATCGACCTTTTATTCTTTTACGAAATTCAACTGTTTGATATTTGTGTTTAGTTTGTGCAATAGAAATGACATGCTTTTTTCTAGGTATCTTAGAGTTTGATGATTTGATGTGTGTCCTGGATGCGGTAGGCTCTAGGATAAAATTAAATTGTGTATCTTCACTAAATAACTCATAACTAAATTATAATGTAATTCATAACTTCACTTTAAAGCCTAGGGTTTTAATCAAGGTAATAAAAGATTTAGCAACCTTTAGTTTAATGATTGTATGTTATAAAAGCATGTCATATTATTTTGCTCTTGACATAGTGAGGATCTCCACTCTTGCACGATATGAGACATGCTTGACCTGAAAGCTCTTATAGTGTAACACCTCTTCTGTTGATTTAGCCCATAACTCAATTTCATCATGCATTTTTAGGCATAATTAAGCCTTGGTCAAAATTAATGTGTCAAAGTGATTTAAAATTTATAAAATTTACATCGTCTAAGTCATATTTGTATGCCAAACATTATCTAGTCTCTTAGGGAGTGATTTTAGAATTCTAGCTTCTTTCTTAATTAAATAACAGCTTAACTATCTTGCATCTACATGAGACTCGCCTATATGATTTTAAAGCATATGAGGTATTAGCTAGCAGCCACTCCAGGTGGTTGTAAGTCCAGAAGAGTCAGGATGTGTTTACCCTCTCTTATGTAGGTGAGCCATTATATCCCATTCCCCTGAGTAGAATTAAGTTGAGCTCTTAGCTTGTGCTAGAACATCCTAGATTTAAGTTTCGAGGCAGCTTATTTCTCTTTTGCTATAAGTATAAGTCTTTACCTCTTAGGTATTTCTGCAATCTTGTGTTGTTGGGTTATAAGTCCTAGCATTCTAATAAGATTCCAACTTAAACAAAATAAATTCTCTCTTCCAAAAATATAAGGCCTCATTAGAGGGTAGATTGAAGCATCCACTAGGCTCTGTAGTATCTTGAATGCTTGTCACTTATTCTCCCTTGAAATCTATAAATAAGTCTTCCCTTTGAATTCCTCCCATTTGATTTCCAAAAATAACCAATCATTTGATAGTTAACTTTAAAATCTTTGGAGACATTAACTATTTTCGAGTGTATTTTTAGAAATTCTCATTTTTTAGATATATAATTAACTATGCTTTCCATAGAGAATTAAAGGATCAACATAAAATAAATCCTATTTACTTATACATGTAGTAGAGAAAGATCTTTAGTATATATAGACCCTATTTCTTAGAGTCTTTATTAGGTGATTGAGTCCATCATAGGATGATGTTTCTATCTTTTTGAGATAGTACATCATACCTTAATGTTGCGATCATGTCAATAAGTATCCCCTAAAATCTACATGGTACATATGACTCAAATTAAAATACCACTATGGTGTTTTATTTTCTTATTTATTTTCAAATTTTGGGATTTGAAAAAAAAAAATTATTGAGACACCACATAAATCAAGATGTATTTATTAGTGATGAGTATGTTGAGGAATGATGTACTATCTCGAGATAGAAGCCACCATCCTAATGGACTAATCACTAATAAGGACTCTAAGGACAATGAGTCTTGAATGTACTGAGATCTTTCCCTACTTTACATGAAAAAAGTAAAATAGAGTTTATTTTAAATGGGTTCGTTAAGTTCCTTATAGAGCAAGCCCCCATAGTTAATTACATCCTGAATGAGATCCTTGAATATACTCGATTAAGGTAAATGATCATTATCTCCAAAGATTTCAAAGATAGGACTATCAATAAATTAGTTATTTTTGGAAAATTAAGTGGGATTGATCAAAAGGAGGGAGTTATTGTTGAAATCAAGAGGAGATGAGTAGGGGATGCTCATGATACTAGGAGACCTAGTGAGCATCTCAAACTATCCTATGGTTGAGCTTTATATTTATGAAATTTGAAGAGGATTATATATTTGAGTTGAATTTTTAGAAATCTGACTTACAATTCCACAACAAGATTGTGGAAATGTCTGAGAGGTGAGAATTTATAGCATGAAAATAACCCAAATTAAATAGGGAGCTTTGGTGAGGGCCAACCATCTAAATCTAAGAGAAAATGAGTATATGGTTTATCTCATAAGAGAATAAATCACCATTTATTACAACCACAGGGGTGGTTGTCAACTAACTCATCCTACGATTTTAAATACATGTAGGAAAGCCTTATGCTTTGCAAGATAGATAGACTGTTGTTTATTTTGAAAGAAGACTAAATTCTTAAACACACTCTCTAAGAGACTAGATCATGAAGGGCATGAATAATGACTTAATCTAATGAAAATTTTGTTAAGTTTTATTTTAATTTTTGGACATTTTTATTTGACACAGGCTATAGGATTCATATGCTTAATGCATGAGAAATTGATTATGGGCCAAAAAATTAAGAGGAGGTATATTTTCACTATGGCTCTCAAAGGTCAAGCCATTTTCTCAAAGGTGGAAGCCCTCCATTAGAGTGAAGTAATATATTTTTATGCATGATGTGAGACATACTATCCAAATAGGGTTGCTAAATCTTTTATTATCTTGATTTATGTCCAGGATTTAAGTGAGGTTATGAGTTGATTAATTGTATAGAAAATTTATTTTTCCTAAGAGCTGTCGCCAGGCCATTCATCAATCAATGAAGAAACTAGAAAATCATGCCATCATAAATATAATATCAATCAATTTATAAAATTGGTGAAAGAATAAGAGGCCATGTGGTGACTCCATAAACCGAAATGTGGGTAGCTCAACCTTATACAACTCGTATTACAAAATGAATAATTACAATTTAGAAGGAATTTATGTTATGGGGGTCTTCATCCTTCATTCTTCATTCTTCATTTCTTCCTTTCTTCATTTCTTTCATTCATTCTTTCTTCATTTCTTTTGGTTTGACTTGGGATGTGGTTTGCTCCAAGGCTTCACATGGTGCATAAGACTTGATTTTATATTATCACGATCCCACATAACATTCATTCCAAATCTTAATTACAAAATTACATCAAAATTATATAAATCTAACTAAAAATGAGATTAGCTAAACATACCACACAAATAGTTATATGCATAAGTTGGACTTAGCACTCCACACATAGGTAACCAAGTCAATATCCTAATTTGGATTATGCTTAGGTATAAGCAAGATAAAAAAACATTTATATTTTTTATAATGCCTCTTAAGCATGATCTGCTTGGTGAAATTTAAGATGCACCATGATTCACATTATATCACAAATTTCAAACCATCATCTAATATAGAGATAGTAATGGTGACTTAGCTAATGTGTGCCATTTAAGGCTTGTGTGGCATGTCTTAGGCTTTAAGGTTGGAATTTTCTAAGTATGAGAGATTCAATTTAGAAGGGTGGTTTCATTTCAAGTGATCTTGATTTGTCAATTTTAGTTGATTATTTGATTTGGTTTGAATGAACTACATTTAGTTACTAAATGTTGTAAAGAGAAGAAAAGAGAAAGAACTTCTTTTTCATCCCTATTTTAAGTAATTTCTAAGGTAGATTCATTAATGATTTTTTTAGTGAATATTTTATTATGTGTTTTAATTAACCCAAGTTTGATTTTCTAAATAGCCATTCAATAAGAAAGATATCTTAGGATTAATTAAGTGAATTACTACCACATGACATTTATTTTCTTTCCACCATGTATGCATATGAATGATCCTAAGCTTACCTATACATATGCAAATCTTAGCACACCTTAATGATGAATGCAAGGGATGTTATTTAAGAAATTTGGATATTCCATGAATGCATATTTTTATTAAGTAGAAAAGAGAGACTCTTTTATCCATTGATTAGATGCACATCTACATGTATAAATGACATAAGTGAGCACGACACCATTATTTTCTACATTAGGGGCATAAAATACAAGACCTACTTAAAAATTTGATGTAACTAATATACCACTTTTCTTAAATACATGCGGATGTATAAATGAGTTTGTATTTTTTTGGATTTTTATATTTAGTTATGAATTTTGAAGTTTTGATTAAAATGAATTGATTAATTAATTCTATAATCCCATGACACATGGAGGTTGACACGATGGTCGATGGCGCTTTCCATGACACTGATAGGTTATTTAAGTTGTCACATCCACGACTGAGTCAGCCAGCGGTAGACACGCTTTCTCCACGGGTCTTCCGATCTAAGATCGGAAGGCCAGGATTAATCCCGTAGTTTAGGCTTAAATTAAAAGGAGCTAACGTGTGATTTAATCATAACCATCCATTCCAATCATGTGAGCGGGGTGTGATCGATCTCCTCTTGGCGATAAGATGAATGCCATTGTCGATCCTTGATCCGAGCTCACCCAAGCTCGAATGGAGTTTAAATTCACCCCACACCTTCGGGGAGGCATAAGCAAGGTATCCAATGGTTAAGATCTAATGAGATTACAATTCCCTTCACAAAGGACTAAGCTATTTTTATCTTAGGATCG
Organism: Cymbidium sinense; assembly: GCA_021442155.1. Taxonomy (NCBI): domain Eukaryota; kingdom Viridiplantae; phylum Streptophyta; class Magnoliopsida; order Asparagales; family Orchidaceae; genus Cymbidium; species Cymbidium sinense. The sequence continues at coordinate 77,989,420 of CM038229.1, read as the reverse complement.
GTTTTGAGCAATACCTCGCCGGAGGCTATCACCGGCGCTTCCAACGTAGGAGGTAGCTTCATCTAATAGAGACAAAAACCTGTTGAAGGTATCAAGCCTTGATTTAGGGTGGATGACTCGGTTGACCAAGCTCCCCTTCAATGATAATTAGGTTTGATTGAAGTGCTCCTTCTCGTGGCTTGGTGACTTGGGAAACAACTTGATTGAGATCAACTATGTCCCTTGATGGTGCTTGCAAGAGTAATTTGGATTTGATGGAGAATTGAGTGAGGCCTCCCATTTTCAGCAAAACCTGTAGAAGGAGAAATGGGGGGATCTCAGCCAAGGCTTGGAGATGCATGCTGCATTCCTAGAGCCTGTTCAAATGCCCCATTTGAGTGGGAATGAGGGGAGTATATCTCCTTGATCAAGAAGACTAGAAATGCCATTTTAATCAATGGAGATTGGTCGGCCGATTTGGCCAAGGACACTCCATGTGATTCATTTGTGCGTAAGAGTGAGAGGGAGTGCCCACAAGTGTGAGTGGGGGGTGATCCAAGTGCTCACATCGAGGGATCGGTTTGGCCTTGGTTGTCATAACTAAAACCCATTGGGTCATGTTCACCACCCCATTGGTGTCCATGTGGACCACGAGGATGCTGGTGGCATTGAGAATTGACCAAATTCCCAAGTGAATTTGGTCATAGATACCCTTTGACCAAAGGGAAAAATGGTCATTTTGCTTTGATTTTGATTTAGATTTTGAAATGATTCAAAAATGGGTTGGGCCAAATTTCAAGTGATTTGAGTTCATTTGGTTTGAATTGGTTCAATTTGACCCATTTAGATCAAGTTGGGTCAATTTGGATTAGTTGGTCAAATTGGGTCAAACCATGGGTTAGTCAAGTTCAAATGATCATTTGGAGCCTATGGGTATCATTGGTTTGGTTCAATTTGACTTTATATTTGGTTTTGATTCATTTGAGTTCATTTAGGTCAAATGGAGTCAAGTTGACCAATTTATTTGACCCAATTTGGTTAGGTCATGGGTTAGTTTAGGCTTGATCATTTGAAATGTATTGCAAGCTTTGGTTTCAATCAATTTTGGTGGTTTGATTTCAAATTGATTTGGCCTTTTAGTCAAGTTGTTCATGGTCAATTGGGCTAAGGTCTAGGTCCAATTGAAGTTTTGGTCAAGTTCAACAAGTGATTTAGAATGAATTTGACCCATTGGTTGCAATCAAGATCAAGATTTGACCCATTTTGACTTTAGGTCAATTTGGGTCAACTTAGGTCAACTTAGGTCAAGTGGCCAATTGGTTGGTCTCAATCATGATTGATCATGTTCAATTTTATGATTGATTTAGATCAATGGTTTCAATCAATTTGGATGGATTTTGGCTATGGGTTTCATTTGGGCTAAATGTTGACTTGTCAAAGGCTAGGTTTGACTTGGTTTGACCTAATTTGAGTGATTGATCATCCTAAGATGATTGTTGCTCACAATGTGAGGCTTAGATGAAGTTCAATCCAATTTGTGTTGGATTAAATTTGGCTCAAAAAGGTGCTTTAGGTCACTTTGGGTCAAGTGAACCTACATGTCAATTGATCAAGGCTTGATTCAAGTTTGGTTGAACTATATGAACTTATGATGGAAATATAAATCCAATTGCAAGTGATTTGGAGTCAAATGAGGTTTTTTCACAATTTGTCAAAAGGGTGAACATAGTTTAACTTGGGTTAGTTTGATTTTGGTTTGATGATTGTAGTTTGTATTTATATATTTGGGCTTGTGATTGAAGGAGTGATTGTTTGAAGAGAAAATTCAAGGGTTTGAATTGATTTGAGAATGATTTGGCTAAGTTCAAGGATTTTACTTGAAAGAGCATAAGTTGGATTTTGGTTAGATTTGGATTTGAGTTTTGAATTAACTTTGGTTATTTGAATTTATATCTCATTTATATTTGTGAATATAAATGAAGATATAAATGAGTTATGAGAAAATCTTTTGAGTTTGGAGTGATTTGGATTTGATTTAAGCTAAGTCCATAAGATGAAATCAAAGGGCTTAAGAAAGATTTTGTGATTTGAATTCAATCATGAGTTTCAATCATTTGATTTGGAATTGATTTGGATTTTGATTTTATGATTTGAGAAAATCAATTGAATTGGAATTGATTTAAGGTTTGATTTGAATCAAGTTTGACTTGAAAGAAGGAAGGATTTGGTTCTTATAAGGTGAACAAGTCTCCTAATACCCAAGGCATATCCTATTCCTATGGCTAACTCTTCTAAGTCTTAGGGTTTTAAGTGTTCACCTAATCACTAGAAGTGTCTTAAGACTAAGGAACTCTTAATGTCTAGAGGTGTCCTATGTCTAAGATGGAGAATTTGAAAGCTCACTCCAAAAGTGAGGTCAACAAAGGGCGTCCAATAGGTGTGGTGTGACTAACACAACATATCACACATATTGGTGTTGATCGAGATGATGAACAATGCTCGAATGATCGCAAGCACTAACATAAATGATCTATTCCTAAACTAGAGGTGTAGAAAGAATCAAGAGCTGTGACTACTTATGTAAGACATAAGAGAGTGAAGGAGGAATCCACTGATTGAGTATGAGCCTTCCACCAGGAGAAAAAGTTATCCACTGGGATAAGAGGTTTAATTTGATTTGCATCTTGAAATTGATTTGATTTATGATTTGGTGCTCCGGATAAAAGTGTGAACCTCTAGGGAGCAAGTTCAAGTTGGATTGAATTGGTTCCACTAGGAAGATTTGCATTTTTGAAGAGAAGTTGATCATTTGAAATTTTAATCTACCGGAGGAGGGTTGAATTGTGGGCTTGATGATTTGATTTACAATCTGGGTAGTCTACCAACCATAGGACTATCTAACCAAAGGGTGATTGCATTGGGAAGAAAGCGTAGTAGACTTATATCTTCAATGTAGGATTGGGTGATTCACACTCAAACCCAAGAGGTGACTGAAAATGTTATTGGGAGTTAAATCGCCCAAAGATAGTCAATTTTATTTTAAATTATATTTGATGGATCCCATCAATTTGGGATGGATAGACCAGTAGCCACGCCGCCTTGATCTACTCGATTTACCAATCCAAAGGGGTAGTCTACCAACCACATAGTAGGACTATCCAACCAAAGTGATGCCTTTCGATTTACAGTGACCAATTTGGGGAAGAAAGCATGGGGACTCACATCTTCCACTACAAAAGATCACTAGGGAGACACGTTAGCAAGGTTACATAACAACCTAAGGTAACTACCGAGTGAATGTCACTGGGACTTAAATCACTCAAAGATAGTCAAAATTAATTTTATTTTTAATTATTTGATGGATCCTATCTTTGTGATGGACCGATCAGTAAAGGGTTGGCCTTCATCTAGCTCAAAATTATTCAATCCAGTGGAGTAGCTTCAAAGAAGCATCCAACCAAAGGTGCCTTTCTTGTAATGGTTGATTAAGGGAAGAAAGCATGAGGATTCACATCTTTCCTGAATAAAGGATCACTGATGCAACACATTAGCAAGGTAATATGTCAACCCGACTTAGAGCTGTCCATCGATTTGTGATAGTCATGCTAGAAAGAATGCATAGTAGACTTATATCTTCCAAAGTGAAATGACTATCGGGGTAACCTGTTTGTGGCAAAATAGATTGAACCCGACCTAAGGGCAATTACTGAGAGAGTGCTGACCCGAGGACTTATCACAACTCAAGTGTAATGGCAATTCCTATAGGAGTTTGCGACACGCCTAAAGATAGGATGCTGGGAAAGGGGCCGGGGCTTGAATTCTAATCCACAAGTTAATAGATTTGTTTATTTTTGTTTATTTATCATGGACCTATTTGCGAGGGATCATACTAAGAAGGAGCTTATATTACTTAGACCTATCTCATTTATTGAACCAAGGGAGAATCTGCATCAACAAATTCTCCAACCATGGGTGGCTACTAGGAAAGGGGACGTCAATCCAATAGTAGTAGGTTCTAAATGGGGTCACAAAGGATGTGATCCAAGTAGAGTGCCCATAGGGGAGGGCCGCTAAGGGCTTTATCCAAAACCCGGAGAAGATAATATCTATAGGTATTCCATGGCCAACTCAAGGAGAAAGCACGGGACTCATATCTACCAAGAGTGGTGTATCCACCGTGAGTCATCGCATAGGAACATCAACCAACCTGCCCTCGATGCAATAATCAACCTAGAAGAAAGCATCGGGACTCACATCCTCCTACAAGAACATTGCGGATAGTCTGCCTCTGACAGTGCTATCCGACCTAGGGCGACTACTGACTAAATGCTACTAGGGGACTTGATCAACTCAAAAGTAGTCAAGAGGAAAGGAGCCCTTGGGGAACTTATCCTAAACCTCAAATATACTCAACCTAGTTATAGCATGATGGCTAGTTCAAGAAGAAATTATGGCTTACATCTTCTTAAACAAAGTCAACATGAGGTAGCTTATCGCGTAATGAGGTCTACCAAACTAACAAGGTGGTTTTGTAATGGTCAAGTCGGAAGAAAGCTCTGGGACTCACCACCCAAGTGACCATGTGACCAACAGGTAGCATGTCACCAACCTAGAGCAGCTAATGAGTGAGTGCCATGGGGGGCTTGCTCACATCAAAATAGCTTGAGACAAAAGATATGTGTTTATTTTGTGTTTGTTAAAGGAATAGATGCCTTGGTTTCTCTTACACCTACCCCAAAACATGGGAAATTTGATGAAATGGTGCCATGAATGGCATTGTGATCCCACCAAGAAAGGATGCCACTTGGGTTCTCTTACGCCTAACTTAGTTATGCTAGTCAAAAAATAGATGCCTCTGGTTCTCTCACACCTATTCTAGTAGCGGAATCATGTTTAATTTGTGTTCATGTTGTGAAAGAGGATAGATGCCTCTTGGTTCTCTTACACCTAACCTAAACATCATGGTGATCACAAACAATGCTTCAAATGAGAATATTTTGATGAATTGGAATGAATTTTGATGATAATTATTTTCAAACATGATTTTATGGGTAATATTTCTTCAAATAGAGCCCATTAATTGGAAGCATCGTGTTCCCTTTACAATCAATAAGTTGATAAGATCCTCCTTAGGCCTTCTCTATGACAAAAGGGCCTTCCCAAGTGGGTTCAAACTTGCCTCCCATCTTTTGAGAGGCAACAATTGGTCCCTTAGAACCAGAACAAGTTCTCCTACTTGAAAAGTTCTAGGGTGAACCAGCTTGTTGTGAGCTTGAATCATCTTGGCTTTGTATAACTCGAGGGTTTTGCACGCCTGTATGCGTCTCTCCTCCAAACCTTCGAGCTCTTCTAACCGTAACTTGGCATTATGCTCTATAGTGATTTTACTACCCATTGCTATCCTTAGTGATGGAGCTGAACTTCTAATGGGTAGAATGACCCATACACCAAGGAGAATGGGGTATTGAGTTGGAGTTCGTATGGTGGTATGCCCAGGCTTCAACTAGCTCATGCCATCATTATGTCATCAAGTGTCTTCTTTAGTATCTGGATGAGAGTTTTGTTGAATGCTTCGCTAGGCCATTCGGGATAGTAGATGGTGGAGTATCTCAATCTATAGTGTCTGCAAAGCTATCTTGGTGCTCAATGCGCACCATTATCGATATAATTCATCGAGGCACCTCAACCTATATATGATATGGTTCTAAAAAAAATTGAGCACATGCCGAGGTGACCTCTCGAGTGGGATTGCCTCGCCCCACTTGGAAAAGTATGGCGATAAGATGAATCGATGACCCTTAGAAGAAGGAGGATCGATGAGACCCACTATGTCATTACCCCAACACTCAAATGGCCATGAGACCAATGTAGGATGTAGAATGTTGGTTGATGTGGACCACATGTACCGACATTGATGGCATCTCCTAGCTACGTTCATGCGTCATCATCAAGGCCAAGAGTATCTAGTATCTTGATCTGCTTTCATCTTGACTGATTGATGCGCTCCATGATGAATGTACCTCAATCATGATCTTATGGGCTTCGTGTTTGTATAAACAACATAACCACATTTGATCAAAAAATCGTACATAAGGTGTCATCCACAAAGAGCATAGAGAGAGCTCGCTTATCTCGATGGGCTTGTGATTTCTCTTGAGGTAGTTTGTTCGTTCAAGTAATCTATGAATGGTTGCCTCAATCTAGCCTCATCTTTTTGGCAATGACAACCTCCCTTCAAGAGAAGTCTCGATGAGTTCAACATCAATAAGGGATAGACTTGTTTATTTTGGACCCTTATTGGAATGGACTCATCTTCTGACATTTCTCTTGAAAGTTTGGCCAAAGCATCATGCCGTTCTCCTCAGGGACCTTGTAGATGGTGACCTCTGGGATTTGGGCCAACAGCTTCATGGTATACTTGTGGTAGTGATGAAGCTTAGGTTTTAGAACCTTATAGGACCCGGCTATCTGGTTGATGACCAGCTGAGAATTCCCTTGATGTTGATGCTCTTGACACACACTAATGCTAACTCTAGATCGCAATCAAAGCCTCATACTTGGCTTCATTGTTGGTGCATGGATTGAGAGATAGTATGAGAATCTCATCATCACATGGAGTTAAGAGAACTATTCCTACCCCGCTTTCCTAAGAGTAGATCATGGTTCTTCTCTTTGAAAGGAAGTCACACCATCAAAATACATCTCCCAACAGTAATTGTCAACCTCCCCTAAGTTCATGATTTGTTCATCGTGGAGATCACTGCTGGGAATCAGGAAGTGGGTGTGCTAAGAAATCGCTAGTGCATCCTTTCATCCAGGGTACGAATGTAATATCAACTGAGAGAATCATGGACCAAAGTGCCAACCATCCGATAATGTCATCGTGTCATGAGATACTATAGTGGATTGATTCTTGAAATCAAGTTCACCTTATGAGAAAGCATATCGTGTTATAGCTTTTGGGATGCAAAGATTAAAACTGGAAATATTTCTCAACAAGTGGGTAGTTTGCTCAGAGGATCAGATGGTCGAGGTAGTAGAGTGTTCTCCTTCCTTCATCATTGGTTAGCCAACAAAGCCAAGGAGTCATCCAATGCAATAGGTGATAAGTGGGATAGGGCTAGAACCGAGCTTCACCAAATACTTGATGTCTTCAAAAGTATGCTAACTTGTCATCCCACTTGAACTTGCATCCTTTTGACAAGTGCTAAAAATGGCTTGCATCTCCCGATAGATTGGGATAAAGCATCTTAGACATGCCAACTGCCCTTGGAATGATCTGAGTTGAGTTAAACTTTTAGGGGGTGGCATTTCTAAGATAGCTTTGATCTTTTTTGAATCTATCTCTATTCCCTAGTGTCAGATAACAAACCCAAGGAACTTCCTTGAAGCTACTCCAAATGCACACTTCAGGGGGTTCATTTTGAGGTTAAATTATCTTAACCATTCAAAACTACTCTCAAGTCAAAGAGTGATCTTCCTTTTCGCTTTTGACTACTAGATCATCAACATAGCATTCAACTTGATGATGAATGAGTTCATTGAAGATCTAAGTCATGGCCGGTAGTATGTAGCACTAGCATTTTAAGGTAAAAGGCATGACCTTATAACAATAGATTCGATCGGGTTCAAAAAAAGTAGTGTTTCTTTCATCCTCGGGGCCATCTTGATTTGGTTGTAGCATGACCCATCCATGAAGGAGAATAGCATGAGATGAGGTGATGTCCACCATTAAGTATAGGAAGTGAAATTCATCCTTAGGACATGCCTTATTTAAGTCCCTAAATCGATGCATATGCAAATTTGGCCATTCTTTTCTTAACTATGACATAAGCAACTGTAGGGTATTTTTTTCTTCCCGATAAAATCATCATCGATTTTGGTTTCATAAATGACCTATTGTTCGATTTCTAATCGCATGCCCTAGAGCTTGCTTGATAGGGTTAGCAGGTATATTGCTAGTTTGTGGACTACTATGTCGAGATAATCACATCTCTTCATAGCTCCATGCAAAGAAGTCCTTAAACTCAATCAATCTAACTAAGTCATTGGTTTCTTCTTCATTCAATGAGAACCGATGTATGTAGGCATGATCTTCTTCATCCGAGGTTGATTTCTTTGAGCTTGATAGTTGAATGGATTTTTCTTCAAATTATGGAGGTGCATCTTTGATTTGAAGATCATGGATCATCTAAGTTTCTAAACACACCTCCTCATAAGAGTTAGTGTGGTTTGAGAAGAACCTATCACTAGATGATTGGTGACAACTAAGTAATCATCATCGACTGACCCACTATCAATCTAGTCGGTCTTGATTGTGCATCCCCGCCTTTTGTTCCAGCTTCTAAATACTAATGCTTAGACCATGTATAAGGAATCAAACCTTTTGCAAGATTATGAACACAAGAAAGTACCAATCAAAAGGTAATTCCATTAAATCTTTATATGAATTATCCTCAAGTTCTACATCCGGACTTGAGGATGATGATCCCAATAGAATCTCTTTGGCTTGACATTCATGGAAGACGGGGCTTCCTTAACTACTAAACCTTCAACTTTTGAGAAGAAAGTGAGGTTAGAGCAGTTCCAACACGCTCTAATAGTTTTACATAAACTGATTGAATACATTGCTTTGCTTGGAGGCCCGTCTTCATCATCTATCGAGTGTCACCTCCAATGAAACCCGCTGAGAGGGGTTGGTGTGCTAATCACATGAGACTCATCCTCCAGCTGGATTCCAAGTCTAGCAGGGTACTCTGTGAACTAACATCCCCCTGGTCGCCAACTGGGGTCTTCCTGAATTGCCTCTCAGACCGCCTCGCCTCTGGAGGTCGAGTCATCCTACCCATATGTCTGTATGGTGGAATGAACTATGGGTGGAATGTGACATGCGGCTCTACCTCTTCCTCAGTGTCCCTTTCTCGTTCACTTGTATTTTCCTTTTTCTTTTCTTTTTCTTTTTTTTATTTTTATTTTTCTATTGTATTTGAATTTTGACCAAGTTCACGAGAAAAAGTATTTTGAGGAAGATAGTAGGTCGCATCTTCATATATCTCGACCTTTGTAACTGAAAATGACTTTTCATCTCCTTTGACAAGATTCGATTCCATCTTTTGAAACTTGATGCAATCGATGAAGGGAGGATGGAATCATCTTAGTGTATCCAAGGCAAAGCAAAGGAACAAAGTATTTGAATCAATTATATAGAACTTGGCTTCAGTCTTTCAATCGCCTATTTCCAAAGGTAACACTATGGAGCCTAAAGCCCTCTCACCCTATTCATTGAATTCTCTCAACATTATCTAATCTCCTTGGAGTGCAGAGATGTAAATCTTCAAAAAGGCAAGAGTCTTTAGATTTATAATGTTCATCGATGCACCTTGATCAACTAAAACCCTAGAAAGTCTGAATCACCCATATCCACTATGATGTAGAGATTGTGCTCCATGTCCCCAGAAGAAGGTCTTCATCATGAATGTGACTCCCTGGGCTTCTCTTGAATAATGTGCCTCCTCTCCAATAGTGGTCAGTTGAGCTAAGCATATCTCTAGATCAAGAAGAGCCTTGATTAATGATTCTCTCATCTCTTTGGATAAGACAAGGGCATCATATATGCTTAACTTAGCTGGCAACTTTCTTAGGTGAGTGAGGACATTGTAATCAACTTTAGACTGATCCTCCACAAGCATATCCATAGGTGGAGCATCTTGTGGAGGGCTTCTTAGTACCAATGACTTATTTTCCCTTATCTTGAGGTGTCGCCCAGGAGGTAGAACCTGCCACTATGGAGGTTAACTTTGTGATCTCTTGTACAATTTAGTGGAAGATTCTACCGCCATCAAGCTACATAGCTCCTATAGACCCTAATCGATGATTCCAAGTCTATCTCAAGAGGTGAACCCATATTATTAGAAGGAAAGTCCATCTAATCAAAAGAGAGATGAGTTGTTATAATTATTTAGACTTGAAGAGTTTTATAAAAGAGTAGAATCGATAACCCATCAAAAGTGAATGATGTCAAACTAGCTTTATTCCTTGATTTCTAGATTTAGAAGGAGGTACATAGTAGAAATCTAGTAAAGTAAGTGGGGTGAGGGATTTGATGCCCTCATCCCGATACAAGATGTCTACTAAGAAGAGCTGAAATAGAAGGTGAAGTAGTAGTAATGGAATGAGGTCGCTCGAGGGTTGCACTACTTGGCTATCCCGCAAGTATGGCCGCCGCTATGAGCTCCACTTTCCCAAGTTATCTTTGACAACTTGCGAACCTTCCTTAATGTTGGAAGTTCGAGCTGCCTCAGGCATCTACAAGGAAAGTTTCTTGATTTTGGATAAAATAATTTTAGAGGTTTGAGATAAGGAGATATCCCAACTTTCTTTTGTTTTGAGAGGATCACATGTATCCCCAAGGATTACCCTAGAACTGGATGGTTGTTCCACTAGATATTCCTTTGGGATAACTATAGTGCATGACTTGTAACTATGCTCAAGCCCTTAAATGTAAAGCAATCCTCCAAACATGGCCTAGATGGTGGTAGCAAAAGTTAGGATCATTACCCCCACTCTTCCTTTCTAGGCTTGAGTAGCTGAAAATCGTTTCTTTAAGAGGTTCTTAAAGATTTTCTGACTACCTCCTCTTAAATGAATAAGGTTTGTTTAGTTTATCCAAAAGAGTAGTGGATGGTAGCTACCGAGGGGGTATGTGTATGTGAGTATGGCTGAGGAGAGGCGTGGCCATGGAGGCTAGGAGGTCGACAGGATGGCCTGTGTGGTAGAGGAGGTGATGAAGAGCTCGAGGTCTCATACCGCTTCTCCCGCTTTCCCTTGTCCAATCAGCTACGCCCGGCTTCTTTCATAGCTTTGGGCTTTGGCTTTGATGATTGATCTTGAAAAGGAAATTATTTGCCCTCTCATTGTAGACTAGCTGCCATGTTGATTAGCTTCTCAAATATCTTGATGGTGAAACCTTTGAGCATAAAGACGACCAGACCATGAATATTCTTTAGTTGAATTTCAATGGCATGCTGTTCAAACAGTTGTGGTTCGTATTTCATACTCAAATTGCACCATATGAGAATATAATCAATAAGAGACTCATCGGGTGTTGTTATGCTACAACGAGATTGCCCACAGTTACCCTTTTGAGCTCCAAAGAAACCTCTTAAAAATACTCAAAAAAGTCTTCACTGAACTATTGGGGAGTTCAGCATACCAATCAAAGGCTATGCTTGTTAAACTGTTGATAAAGAGATAGAATAGTAGTGCATCACTGCCACTAATATTATAATAGCTGGCCCTAAAGTGCGCTATATGCTGGCGAGGGTTCTCGTTGCCATCAAAGCTCTTGAAAGAAGGAGGCACAAAACCCTTAGGATATTGGATAATATCAAATTCCTCTTGGTACGGTCTACTCTTTTGAACCGATGATTCTCCTCAGGCTTGCACCAATGCTTCTCTCACTTGTTGCTCAGCCATGAGTTTAATATCTTTTTTTTGATGGAGGTACTCCCACTACCTTCCTATACAAGCTAGTGCTACCCTACTCTACCGAAGGTGAACTCTTGGCTTGATCCAAGACATGCAACAACTCAGTGAATCTCCATAATAGTAGGATGTGCTTGGGATTGATTCTAAACTACTAGCAAATCTTCAAGCCTCTTTCCCATCTTGTCAATTTGCTCATCCTTCTATTTGAGTTGTTGAAGGAGGTGTTAATAGGTATGTTCATGCTCGCCGCAACACCTTCCAAACCTAGTGATCCCAAGGAGAGAACCTGGTTTCAACCATATGCACCTACCGTTGAGTCTTCCAATAAATCATCTTTGTTGGGATCAACCTTTTCTTCCTCAAGGTCGCACTCCCCTAGATTTCCTTCTTCTCAATGAGATATCTTAATATCATCTAGGAGCGGTCCAAGCATATGTATAAATGATCGGGGTGGTGGGATCATGTTCATGAGAGATACATCGACCTCCCCACTAAGTGCTAACCTTATGAGGACTATGCTCACTGATACATGCTCATGGCTATCCATGTGGGTGGAGTGCTACCCAAGATCTATGCCATGGGGACAATAACACTATCTCCTTCTCCCTCCTCGCTTATGTCCATGATCTATTGGTGGTGGTGGTGGCACACATCTACATGCTATGAGGTTGCCACTCTTCATCATAAGTAGAGGTCAGAGAGCTCACCACCTCTGGCGATGTAGATGAAATGGGATCTCTGGCCATAGATCACAGGGCTTTCTTTTCCCATGTCGCCTTCATGGCTTTAGATGGAACTGGGAAGATGGAACTTGAGAGATGGCGACATGGGAAAGTGTGATGGAGGCAACACCAACTCTTTATGGGAGCTCCTCCCATGATGGGTAGTACCAGTCAATAGAATACTGTTAGTATGACCGACGTGGGTAGCACGCCGATTAGGGAAATCCATGAGGGCTGATGCTATTATGCAATACCTTCTCTAGTAACATGCAGATACAGGCCCCCGGCCCTCTCGATAATATGCTCGCCGCTGAGGATGACATCAGATCAAATTGGGTTTTGGACTCCATCGCCCGTAAGCCTGCCAACTTGGCTCAAAATGTAAGGCCGCATACCACTCCTCTATCTCGAGTGCTTCAAAATGAACTGAAGGTGGAGGTGACACTGTGATCCTCCTAATATCGAAATTAGAAAGAGGATGAAACTTGTTCTGTGTAATCAGAGGAGAAACTACCCTGGGTGACTCCTCTACTACAATGAGACTTCCATCTCCTTGGTGATGCACACATGATGCCTTGATCTCATGTCTGCTGAAGGAGCATGAACTAGACCCTATCTGGTAGTGGGGGAGACTATCCCTGGTAGCCTTCCCTTGGAAGAAGCCAACAAGTGGGTACTAGCAGTAAAACCAAAACAACTTAATGCGCACTAAAATTGCAGGAACTTCCACCCTTTCCTTCATGAGAAAGATCAAGGCATCTCAATATGGATGAGGCTTGCCAAGTCACAGATTTATTGACTTGTGAGGGCTACCCTCACAAGTGATCCGCCCCTCAAATCCTCACCAAAGTGTAATGAGCAAAATTAGTTATGGGAGGCCGGCCCATCAAGGCCAAATCCATCCCAAAGGAAAGTGAACATATTTTTTGAGTATCATTTGCACCAAATCAACTTGGGAAAAGCAAATCGAGTTGAAATTCTATAATTTTTTGAAAACAAACTCAAATCATTCTACTTTGTATTTCTAACTTTTAAATTTTGATTTAGAATTTAAACCCACACTCAACAATTTGAATATGTTAAGTGGGCTTATTTTAGAGAGAGATTTTGAATGTATTGAGAAGAGATTTTTGAGTTTAGAATCCATTTTCAACAAATTTGTGTATGTTAAAAATGGGTTCAAATATTTTGAAGAGATTTTGATGCTTCCATTGTTCATATTTGAATTTGGCTTTTTTTAATGTTTGGGACCCTTTATTTAACAAATTTGAGTAAGTTAAATGATCAATTGATTTTGTTTGGTTTGATTTTGGGATTTACTCATTTAGCAATTTGGGTATGCTAAATGAGTTGTTTGAAAACATATTTTCTTCTTGTTTGTTTATGATGTGAATCATGTGTGATTTAGAAATGAATCTTTACTTAGCAAATTTGTGTATGCTAAATAAAACTCAATCTAATCTTTTATTTTGATTTTGAAAATAGGATCTTTACTTAGCAAATTTGTATTAAATAAACCCAAATGTGTTTTATTTTGATTTTGAAAATGGATCTTTACTTAGCAAATTTGGGTATGCTAAATAAAGTCCCAAATGTATTTTGTTTTTGTTCTTTTGAAAAGGGGATCTTACTTAGCAAATTTGAGTATGCTAAATAAAGTCTAAATGTGTTTTGTTTTTGGTTTGATTTTTGAAAATTGAGATCTTTACTTAGCAAATTTGGGTATGCTAAATAGAAAATCCAAATGTGTTTAATTTTTGTGTTTTGATTTTGTGTTATTTTGAAAGAGGATCTATTTAATAAAATGGTATTAAATGAATCCAATTTATTTTTCAAATTTTCTTTTGAAAATTAAACTCTTGACAAATTTGATGCCAAATGGAATTCCAATGTATTTGTTTTTGAAAAGTAGATTTTCATTTAACAAATTTGGTATATAAAATGGAAGTCAATTATATTTATTTTCAAAGATGAAATTTTGATGTGATTATTGCTTTTTGAAAAGAAAGGAAATCTTAACTGTAATGTAAAGTAGAGTTTCATGGTGTGATTTTTTTTTTGAGATTCAACAAGTTTGATATTTTTGAATGAAGAGTCTTATCATCAAATTGTAATTTTTTGAAAAGGAAGAAACTTCCAACTTCAATATAAGATATATTAAAATGAGTTTCAACTTTATGATATGATTTTATTTGAAAATGAAATCTTCACTTCAATAAATTTGGGTATTGAATGAGGATGTTCAAATGCTTTTGAAAATGTTTTTTTTTTTTTTAATTTATTTGAAAAGAAATCTTCATTCAATAAATTTGGGTATATTGAATGAATGTTCATATGTGCTTTTTTTTGAAAAGATGATTTTGATTTTGTTTGAAATCTTCATTCAATAAATTTGGGTATATTGAATGAAGATGTTCATATGTGCTTTTGAAAGATGATTTGATTTTATTTGAAATGAAATCTCATTCAATAAAATTTATGAATGTTGTCAAATGTTTTTGAAAAATGATTTTATTTTATTTGAAAATAAAATCTCCATTCAATAAATTTGGGTTTATTGAATGAGGATGTTCATATGTGCTTTTTGAAAAGATGATTTTGATTTTGTTTGAAAATAAAATCATCTTTCAATAAATTTGGGTATATTGAATGAGGATGTTCATTTGCGCTTTATTTTTTGAAAATATGATTTATTATTTATTTTGTTTGAAAATGAAATCTTCATTCAATAAATTTGGGTATATTGAATGAGGATGTTCATATGTTCTTTTTTGAAAGATGATTTGTCTGATTTTATTTGGAAATGAAATCTTCATTCAATAAATTTGGGTATATTGAATGAGGATGTTCGTAAGTATTTTTTTTTTGAAAAGATGATTTTTGATTTTGTTTGAAAATGAAATATTTATTCAATAAATTTGGGTGTATTGAATAAGGATGTTCATAAGTACTTTTTGAAAAATGATTTTTGATTTTATTTGAAAATGAAATCTTCATTCAATAAATTTGGGCATATTGAATGAGAATATTCATATGTGCTTTTTGAAAAGATGATTTTTGATTTTGTTTGAAATGAAATCTTCATTCAATAAATTTGGGTATATTAAATGAGAATGTTCATTTGTGTTTTTTGAAATATGATTTTTGATTTTGTTTGGAAATGAAATCTTCATTCAATAAATTTGGGCATATTGAATGAGGATGTTCATTTGTGCTTTTTGAAAGATGATTTTGATTTTATTTGGAAATAAAATCTTCATTCAATAAATTTGGGTATATTGAATGAGGATGTTCGTTTGTGCTTTTTTAAAAAGATGATTTTTGATTTTATTTGAAAATGAATCTTCATTCAATAAATTTGGGTATATTGAATGAGGATGTTCATATGTGCTTTTGAAAAGATGATTTTGATTTTGTTTGAAAATGAAATCTTCATTCAATAAATTTGGGTATATTGAATGAGGATGTTCATATGTGCTTTTGAAGATAATTTTGATTTTGAAAATGAAATTCACATTCAATAAATTTGGGTATTTTGAATGAGATGTTCATATGTCTTTTGAAAGATGATTTTGATTTTGTTTAGATGAAATCTTCATTCAAAATTTGTGTATATTGAATGAGGATGTTCATTTTTTTTGAAAGTGATATTTTATAAAGGATTTATTCTTCTTTTTTTTTGAATGAACTTTTACCTTACCATAAAATGGTAAGAAAAAAGGTCTTTAGTCATCTCTTTATTAAATTTTATTTTCACCTATTGGGACCTAATGGGTTTTAAGACCTACATGAGTGAGGTCCTAACCTAAAGGATCTACTTAGCTTAAGAATGAAATAAGTGCCAACAAAAAAGAAGGATAGTCTCGTGCTCATATGAAATACAAATCCATTATCGATACTTGGAGACAACAATCATTTACCAAAGATGGAGAGAGAAACCATCCTCATCGGAGTCGCCAGAAAGATTCGTGGTGTTTTATTTTCTTATTTATTTTCAAATTTTGGGATTTGAAAAAAAAGTTTTGTTAGGACACCACGTAGATCCTCAGATGTATTTATTAGGGTGATCGGGTACGACATTGAGGAATGATGTACTATCTCGAGAGACAAAAGTCACCATCCTACAATAGACCTAATCACCTAATAAGGACTCTTAAGGATAATGGGTCTTTGAATGTACTAGAGATCTTTCCCTTACTTTACATGAAAAAGTAAAGTAGGGTTTATTTTAAACTGGGTTCATTAAGTTCCTGAGGCAAGCCCCATAGTTAATTACATCTAAGGAATGAGATCCCTAGAATACTCTGATTAAGGTAAATGATCATTGTCAAAGATTTCAAAGATAGACTATCAACAAATTGGTTATTTTTGGAAAATCAAGTGGGATTGATCAAAAGGAGGGAGTTATTATTGAAACCGGAGATGAGTGAGATGCTCATGATACTAGAGACCTAAGAAGCATCCTAAATTATATATGGTTGAAGAAATTTGATTTCAAGAAAGGGTGAGGAGATTTATGCTTATGCTCAAAGAGAAACAACAATGTGAGATCCTAAATCTAGGGAGCTTTGTGAGGGCAAAGCACGACTTAAATCTAAGGCAAAAGGTATATGGTTTATCCACAAGAGAGAATAAACCACACTTGGACTTACAACCACCTGGGGTGGCACCACCATTTATGATTTACATGTAGGTAAGTCTTATGCTTTGCAAGATTGCTAGGCTGTTGTTTATTTAAAAAGGAGACTAAATCCTTAAACACACTCCCTAAGAGACTAGATCATGATGGGTATGAATAATGATCTAATCTAATGTAAATTTTGTTAAGTTTTATTTGATTTTTTGGACATTTTATTTGACATGCTATGGGATTCATATGCCTACATGAGAAATTGGTTATGAGCCAAAATCAAAAAGAAGGATGTGTGTTTCCACCATGGCTTCAAGCCATTTTTTTGGCAAAGGTGGAAGCCTCCATTAGCAAGAGTGAAGCAATATATTTTATGCATGATGAGACATACAACATCCATGGGTGGCTAAATCTTTTATTATCTTGATTTATGTCCTAGCTTTAGGTGAGGTTATGAGTTGTTTAATTTAATTTTGAGTTGATTAATTGATAGAAATTTATTTTCCTAAGAGCCTAATCGCATCCAGCCATTCATCAATCAATAAAGAAACTAGAAAATCATTCATCTAATAATGCAATCATAAATAAAATATCAATCAATTTATAAAATTAGCTC
This sequence comes from Cymbidium sinense, assembly GCA_021442155.1. Taxonomy (NCBI): domain Eukaryota; kingdom Viridiplantae; phylum Streptophyta; class Magnoliopsida; order Asparagales; family Orchidaceae; genus Cymbidium; species Cymbidium sinense. The sequence continues at coordinate 77,971,986 of CM038229.1, read as the reverse complement.
AAAAGACTAAGAGGTCGATGTGGTCAAGCTCCACCCCACAAACTCAAAAAAAAAAAAATGTGGGTAGCTGAGCTCTACCTTTATACAACCCGAATTACAAAATGAATAATTACAATTTAGAAGAAATATATTTTGGGGGGCGGGGGTCGGGTCTTCATCCTTTATTCTTCATTCTTCATTTCTTCATTTTTTTCCATTTCTTTCTTTCTTTCTTTCTTCCTTTCTTTTGGTTTGACTTGGGATGGTTTTTTCAAGGTTTCACATGGTGCATAAGACTTGTCTTATGACCATGTTCATCCTAATCCCCATAATATTCATTCCAAATCTTAATTACAAAATTTACATCAAAATAGGAAAGATAAATCTAACTAAACATATAAAATAGAGATTAGCTAAACATACCACACAACCCAAGCAGTTATATGGATAAGTTGGACTTGGCACCTCACACATAGGTAATCAAGTTGACATATCTTAATTTGGATTATGCTTAGGGGTATAAGCAACCTGCATAGCAAAAATTATTTATATTTTTATTATAGCACCCCTTAAGCACAATCTACACAAGACATGATTAGCTAAGATCATACCATCTACACACATGTACACAACATCCAAATCTAAAAATATTACATCGTAAAAAAATAAAATCGTGCATCAAACCATGCTCAACATAAGCTAGAGACTTAGCCTAATGTGTGTGACATTTCTTTCTTGTGGCTGTGGTGAATTTTTATATCTTTAATATCTTCAATCTAAATGTGATGTTTAAATGAAGATGAAAAAAAATATAAAAATGACTTTATTTGTTGGACACTATGTAGATCCGTAGATGTTCTTATTAGGGTGACAGGTACGACATTGAGGGATGATGTGCTATCTCAAGAGAAAGAAGTCACCATCCTACAATGAACCTATTCACCTTAATAAAGACTCCTAAGGACGATGGGTCTTCGGATGTGCCAGAGATTCTTTCCCTACTTTATATGAAAAAATAAAACATGATTTATCTTAAGCTGGGTTCATTAAGTTTTTTATGAAGGCAAGCCCCCATAGTTAATTACATCTTAAGGAATGAGATTCTTTAGGAATACTCTCGATTAATGTAAATGATCGTTGTCTCCAAAGATTTCAAAGATAGGACTATCAATTGATTTGGTTATCTTTAGAAGATCAAATGGGATTGATCAAGAAGAGAGAGTTATTATTGAAATCGAAGAAAGATAACTATGGGATGCTTATGATAATGAAGCAAGCATCTCAAACTATCTTAAAGCTTTATATTTTGAAATTGAATTGATTTATTTATTTGAGTTGAATTTTATTAGAAATCAGACTTACAATTCCATGAAGATCATGAAATATCTAAGAGGTGAGGATTATGCTTGTAGCAAAGGAAAACAAAATTTTTAATGGAGCTTTAGGGCCAAGCATGACATAAATCTAAGTAAAATGGTATTTGGTTTACCTCCATAAGAGAGATAAACCACACATTGGACTTACAACACTTAGCCAACTAACTCCTCCTATGATTTTAAATACATGTAGGCAAGTCATATGCTTTTGCAAGATAGTTAAGCTGTTATTTATTTAGAAAAAAACTAAGTTCTTAAACACACTCACTAAGAGACTGGATCATATAGGGCATGATTAATGACTTAAATATAATGCAAATTTTTGTTATATTTTATTTTCATTTTGGACAATTAATTAGACACGAGTTTTAGGATTCATATGCCTAATGCATGTGAAATTGGATTATGTGCCAAAATCAGTAAGAAAGGAGGTGTGTTTCCAGCATGGATCTCAAAGGTGTAGCCAAGTTCTTTGAAAAAAGTGGAAGCCCTCCATAATAAGTGTGAAATAAGATATTTTTTATGCATGATGTGAAAATATACAATATCCAACTAAGGGGTTGCTAAATCTTTTATCTTATTTTATAACCTAGGCTTTTGGTGAGGTTAAGAGTTGTTTATTTTTAGTTTTGATTTGATTAGTTAGATAAAAATTTATTTTTTCCTAGGAGCCTAATCATCATCCAGGTCATTCATCAAAGCAAGGAAGAAATTAAGAAAACATGTCATCTTAATGCACAAACTAAACAAAATATCAAATAATTTATAAAGCTAGACAAAAGAATAAAAGACCTTTGTGATCAGGCTCCACTGCACAAACCCGAAAAGAAAAATATGGGTAGCCGAGCTCTACCCTTATACAACCCGGATTACAAATGAATTAATTACAATAAAAAAAGAAATTCATGTGATGGGGGTCTTCATTCATCTTTTTTCATTCTTCTTTTCTTCTTTCTTCTTTCCTTCCTTCTTTTGGTTGGTTGGAATGTGAATGCTCCAAAGGCTTCACATGATACATAAGACATAGTCTTATGATTAATATTCATCCTAACCCCCATAACATTCATTCCAAATTCTAATTGCAAATTTACATGAAAATGAGAAAAGTAAATCTAACTAAAATCTGCAAAATAGAGATTAGCTAAACAAACCACACAATCCCAAGCATGTATATGAATAAATTGGACTTAGCATCACACACATGGATAACTAAGTCCACTTGGACTATTTTGGATTATGCTTAGGGGTATAAGCAACCTGCACAGCAAAAATATTTATATTTTTATTACAGCATGCACCCCTCAAGCATAATCCCATTCAGAAGATAATGATTAGACTAAGATCATCCTACCATTCAGTCTACACACATATACTCTAACATCTAGATTAAAATATCACATCATAAAATAAAATCAAACATCAAACCATGCACTGCCCTAACATAGGACTAGAAATGGTAACTTAGCCTAATGTGTGTGTCATTTAAGGTTTGTGTGGTATGTCTTACCTAGGCTTTAGGATTGAAACTTTATAAATGTGAGAGATTCAATTTAGAGTGTGGTTTCACTTTAAGTAATTTAGTTGATTTGCCAATTTTATTTGATGATTTAATTTGGTTTGAATGAACTTACACTTAATTACTAAGTGTTGTAAATGGAAGAAAAGAGAAAAGAACTTCTCATTTCTTCCTACCTTAAGTAATTTCTAAGGTAGATTCATTAATGATTTTTATTTAGTGAATATTTTATTATGTGTTTTAATTAATCCTAAGTTTAGATTTACCCTAAACAAAGCTATCAAATTAGAAAGGCATTTTAAGATTAATTAAAATGAATTATTATCACAAAATACACAACACTTTATTTATATCCTACATATGTATCATGCATATGGAATGATCCTAAGCATATCTATACATGCAAATACAAATATTTAGCACACCTTAATGATGAATGCTAAGGGATGTTTCTTAAGAAATTTGGATGCTTTATGATGCATGATTTTGTTAAGTAGAAAAGAGAGGGATTCTTTTATCCATTATTCAAATGCACATTTACATGTATGAAAGATATAAGTGAGTACAATGCCATTATTTTCTACACCAAGGGTATACGGTACAAGTCCTTCTTAGGGCTACTTAAAGCCTTGCAACCCCAGGTGTCTAGACTAATATACCATTTTTCTTAAATACATGTGCATGTATACAAAAGAAATGAATGGAAAGAGAGTCATGCAAAAAAGTTTATGTTTGTTTGTTTGATTTTGGTTGTTTAATTTATATGTGTAAATGTGAAGTTCCTTCTTAAATGATAACATAGGAATGAATATGAATATATTTAAGCAAGTGTTGTGTTCTTTTCAAATAAACTATACCCTTTGCAAATCCTATTCAAAACTATGTTAAAAGAGAAGAGAAAGAAAAGTCATATAATACACATCTTATATTATACTCATATGCAAGCTCATAAGTAATTATAAGTAGCATACCTTTCATTTGTAATCTTTGATTTATAGATTTTGAAAAATAATTTTGGATTTAATAGTGATAATAGCCATTTATATTCTTACTTTAACCAAAACATGCAATTTGACATAAAGGAAATATTTTATTTTAATTTGATTTTTTAAAAGACATGAATGCATGATTTTCATATGACATACACATTTAGCATGCTAGGAAAGAAATAAAGTGATGTAAGCATGTAATTTCATTCACCTTAATTAATTCCTAAAGACAATCCTATAGAATAAGATCATTTAAAGTGAGTCAAATTGTTTAAAGAATTTTTTAGTTTTATTTTGAGTTTGATTTGAATTTAGAAAATGTGAAAATGTTTGCTAGTCTTAACCCATCTGCCATATGTGTGTGTTGTTTTAGTTTAATTTTTAAAATCATTAGATTGATTTTATATTTTGCTTAGGTTAAGGTGTAAATTAAGTTCATTAATTACCCCTTGCTTACACCTCCTTAGCATAATTATTCAAACAATTATAAGCCAACATATGACATTCAACCACATTGAATTTGAGTCAGCAATGCACTAAGAAAGACCTAATGCAATTGGCTCATAATTAGATGAAGAAAGGGTTTAATTAAGTACTTCATAACCCTTCCCATACATGTAGGTTAGATTTGATTTCCTTAAGCTTACTTAGGTTATTGAACACCTAAGTATCTACCTAGCAAAGGAATGATTAAGTTTAAATTGATTTTAAAATTTTGATTAAGCTAATTAAGAGATTATTAGTGGATTAACCCTTAATTAGATTTGGATTAAGGAAGGAAGGGGGTTTAGGGAATAGCTTCAAGAAAATATCTCAAAATTATTCCATAAGCCTCCTAATCACTTTAAAAATAATTAATTATCTTAATTAAATGATTAAACCACTATTTACATGCTTAATTATCCTTAATTTCATTAAGAGAGTGATTAGAGATTCATTAATTTATTTTCCTAACTAACTCATTAATAAATTCCAAGAAAATTAGGGGAGGTAGAGGTCATCCCACTAAATATGTCTAAGAAGTTTAGAATTAATTAATAAAATGATTATGGAGTAATTATGAATATTAATATTTTAAATAAACCCAAATTAAGGAAAACCCACTATTCAAAATTAATTAGAAATAATTTTATATTATTCCTCACTGAATTATCTTTAAAATGAGCCCTCATTCATATTTTTCTTATTTTATTATATTTAGTTATGAGGATTAAGGATAATTAAATGACTCTAATTATATAATTAATCCCGCCGGTGCGTGGACCATGACGCAGGTGCTTTCCACGCTACGGATTGGTTATTTAAGTTATCACATTACACATTGCTACATTATTTTCTCCTAGTCGATCAAAGATCATATGGTCAAGATTAAATGCATAGTTTTTAAAGAATTTAATTAGAGGATCGATCGATTAATGTGACCGCCCATCCAAAACTGTAGGATGGATCCATGATTCATCTCTGCTCAGAGGAGATTGTGCCCATCCCCCAGGGTTGATGAGCTCCTGAGCTTGATTGAGTGGATTGACCACACACCATCTAAGAGCAAGAATAAAGACATCCAATGGTTGAAATGCAATGGGATTACACTTACCTTCATAAAGGATCAAATAATTTCTACACTAAGCTCAGTTTTGAGGCATACCTCACCATAGGCTATCACCGACACTCAACAGGAAGCTGCCTAGTGGAGACAAGTGTTGAAGGTTTGAAGGCTTGAGATCAAGTGGATCCTCCTATTGGCTAAGATGAGCTTCAAGTGCTTGCAGCTTTGATCTAGACCCCTCTTCCCGTGGCTAGAATACTTGGGAAACACCTTTGGTGAACTCGACTTGATGCCTTGAAGGTGCTTGCAAGAGGAATTGGAGTTTGGTGGTGAATTGAGCAAAGTGGAATTTCCAATGAGCTCCCCTATTTTGGCTTTGAAGAAATCCAAAAAATGAAGAATTGGAAAGAGCTTGGGAGACATTGGGAGAGCTTGGCAATGCTTCCTCTGAGTTCTTATGGCTTAATCGAGTGCAAGTCATCTAGAATGAAGTGGAATTAGGAGGAGTATATCTCCCCTTACTTAGATCGGATGATCATGAGCCTCCCTTTCATTTTGGATCAATTGAGTTGATTGATTGAGTTTGTTAGGTGGTTAGGGCTGCCATGTGATTCGGTTTTGGTGGAGCAGAGGTGGTGCGGAGTTGCACATGTGGAGAATGAGACTATGGAGGTGATCCATGTGCTCATTTCCAAGCGGAGGGGTCGATTTGGCTTTGGGTTGGGTTCGGCTAACCCAAACCCATTGGGTCATGTACACCACTCTCATTAGTGTCCACTTGATCCACTAAGAGGGTGCCAAGTGGCTTTGAATAGGATTTGACCAAATTCTAAGTGAAATTGGCCATAGGTTACCCCTTGACCTAGGGGTAAAATGGTCATTTGGCTTTGATTTCAATTTGTCCAGATTTGTAATAGTTTAAAATTGGGTTGGTCCAAATTTCAATGAATTTGGAGTTGATTTGATATCATTTGGCTCATGTTGACCCATTTAGGTCAAAATGGGTCAACTTGAGTCAAGTTGACCAATTGGTCAAATTGGGTCAAACCAAGGGTTGGGTCAAGTTCATATGACCATTTAAAATGTTTTGGTATCATTGGTTTGGTTCAATTTGATTTGTATTTGGTTTTGGTTCACTTGAATTCATTTAGGTCAAATGGGTCAAGTTGACCAATTTGACCCATTTGACCTAATTGGGTTAGGTCATGGGTTGGTTTAGGTTTGGTTGGTCTTTTGAAATGTTTTATAAGCTTTGGTTTAGTTCAATTTTGGTTTGATTAAGTTTTGGCTTGATTTGACCTTTTAGGTCAAGTTGGGTTCATGGTCAATTGGGCTAGGTTTGGTCTAGTTGGCCAATTCAAACTTTGGTCAAGTTCAACAAGTGATTTAGAATAAACTTGACCAATTAGTTTCAATCAATTTGGCTTAGATTAAGATTTGACACATTTTGACTTTTTAGGTCTAGTTGGGTCAACTTGGGTTAAGTGGCCAATTGGGTTAGGTTAAGCTCAAATGATGACTTGGTCAAGTTCAAACATTGATCATGAATTAGTTTTGATCAATGGTTTCAGTCTTTTTGGCCCATGGTAGATTTTAACAAGTTTAGGTTTCATTTAGGTTAAGTGTTGACTTGGTCAATACTTAGGTTTGACTTGGTTTGACCCAATTTGAGTGATTGATCATCTTATGATGATTGTTGCTCACAATGTGAGGCTTAGATGAGCTTAGTTCAATCCAATTTGGGTAGGATTAGAATTTGGCTCCAAAAGGTGCTTTAGCTCACTTTGGGTCAAGTGAGCATAAGTGAGTCAATTAGCTTGATCAAGGCTTGATTCAAGTTTGGTTGAACTCACATATGGACTTATGATTGAAATATAAATTCATTTGCAAGTGATTTGGAGTCAAATGGGTTTTGATTCATTTGAAAATTTCAAATTCAAATGAAGAATATGGGTTTGAGTTTTGAATTTAGTTTTGGTTTGATGATTGAAGTTTGTGTTTATATTTGGATTCATGATTGAAGGATTGATTGAATCATGAAGAAAATCCAAGGGTATGGATTGATTTGAGGTTGATTTGACCAAGTTCAAGAATTTGACTTGAAAGAGTTTATGTTGGATTTAGGTTAGATTTGGATTTAAGGTTTGAATTTAGTTTTGGATTGATGATTAAAATTTGTGTTTGTATTTGGTTTCATGATTGAATGTTGATTGAATCATGAAGAAAATCCAAGGGTTTGGATTGATTTGAGGTTGATTTGACCAAGTTCAAGAATTTGACTTGAAAGAGTTTAGGTTGGATTTAGGTTATATTTGGATTTGAGTTTTGAATTTAGTTTTGGGTATTTGAATTTATATTTCATTTATATTTGTGAATATAAAATGAGAATATAGATGAGTTATGAGAAAATATTTTGAATTTGAAGTGGTTTGAATTTGATTTAAGCTAAGTCCAAAAGATGATATCTAAATGGCTTAGGAAAATTTTTGGATTTGAAGTTGGTCAAGGATTTCAATCATTTAGAATTGCTTCATGATTTGAGAAAATCTATTGGAATTGATTTAAGGTTTGGAAAAATCAATAAAGTTGGAATTGATTTGAAATTTGATTTGGAATTGGTTTGAGTTTGAAGTTGATTATGATTTGAAGTTGATTTGAATTTGAAGTTTGATTTGAATTTGGAGTTGGTTTGGATTTGGAGTTTGACTTGAAAGAAGGAAGTAAGGATTTGGTTCAAACTATAGGGTAGGCAAGTTTTCCTAACACCCCTAAGGCATGACCTATTCCTATGGCTAACTCTTCTAAGTCTCTAGGTTAGGTTAAGTGTTCACCTATTCATTAGAAGTGTCTTAAGACCTAGGAAACTCTTAGTTTCTAAGAGGACCCTATGTCTAAGATGGAGAGGTTGAGAGCTCATTCTACAAATGAGGTCAATAGTGGCATGTCTTAGCTAGGCTTTAAGGTTGAAATTTTCTAAGTATGAGAGATTCAATTTAGAAGGGTGGTTTCATTTCAAGTGATTTAGTTGATTTATCAATTTTTAGTTGATGATTTGATTTGGTTTGAATGAACCTATAGTTAGTTACTAAATATTGTAAAGAGAAGAAAAAAGAAGAGAACTTCTCTTTCATCCCCACCTTAAGTAATTTCTAAGGTTGATTCATTAATGATTTTTCTTTAGTGAATATTTTATTATATGTTTTAATTAACCCTAAGTTTAGATTTACTCTAAATATCCCTTTTCAATAATAAATGCATCTTAGGATTAATTAAAGTGAATTACTACCACATGACACACAACCATTTTTTTTTCTTTCCACAATGTATGCCATGCATATGAATAATCTTAAGCATACCTATACATGCAATGCAAATCTTAGCACACCTTAATGATGAATGCAAAGAGATGTTGTTTAAGAAAATTTAGATATTCCATGAATGCATGTTTTTATTAAGTAGAAAAGAGGGACTCTTTTATCCATTGATTAGATGCACATCCACATGTATAAAAGATAAAAGTGAGTACGACACCATTATTTTCTACACCAGAGGCGTAAGGTACAAGACCTACTTAGGGCTACTTAAAGCCTCGCAGCCCCGGAATGCCCACACAAATATACCACTTTTTTTAAATACATGCAGATATACAAAAAGAAACAAATGGATGAAGAATCATGCAAAAGATTTTTTTTGTTTGATTTGGTTGTGTAATTTACATGTGTAAATGTGAAGATCCTTCATAAATCATAACATAGAAGTATATAGGAATAGATTTAAGAAAGTGTTATGTTCTTTTCAAATGAACTATACACTTTGCAAATCCTATTCAAATCAATATTAAGAGAAGAGAAGAAAATCACATAATACACATCTTATGTTATAATCACATGCAAACTTATAAGTACTTATAAGTAGCACAACTTCATTCATAATCTTTGATTTATAGGTTTTTGAAATAATTTTTAGTTTAATGGTGATAATAGCCACTCATATTCTTAACTTTAGCCAAAACATGCAATTTAACATAAAAAAAATATTTTATTTAATTGATTTTTCAAAAGAGATGAATGCATGATTTCATATGATAAATAACATTTAGCATGCTTGGAAAGAAATAAAGTGATGTAAGCATATGACTTCATTCATCCTAATTAATTCCTAAAGATAATCTTATAAGATAAGATCATTTAAAGTGAATCAAAATTCTTTAAGGAGATGTTTTTATTTTTGAATTTGATTTGACTTAGGAAAAATGAAAAGGGTTTGCTGGTCCCCATGTGTGAATCAGTTTAGTTTAATTTTAGAATAATTAGATTGATTTTATTTTTTGTTTAAGTTAAGGTGTGAATTAAATCTATTAATTACCCCTTACTTATACCACTTTAACATAACTATTCAAGTAATTATAAGCCAACATATGATATAAAATCACATGGAATTTAAATCAGCAGTGCACATAAGAAATAAATGGGCCTAATGCAATTGGCTCATAATTTTTTATTAATTAAGCTAAAGGGTTTAATTAAGTACTTTCATAACCATCATACACATGTAGTTTGATTATAATTTTCTTTGAAGTCTCTTAGGTTATTGAACACCTAAGAATCTACCCAAGAATTAAGTGATTAAGTTATAGAGTGATTTAGTTTTGAGTTTAGTTAATTAAGCTATTTAATGAAGTTATTAAATCATTAATCAATTTACAAATTAATTAAGTCATTATCCAAATGAAATAAACTTAGGGAAAAAGATTGGAAAAGAAATCTTAATCTCATTCCATAAGTCAATCTACTATTTTATGATGATTAACAAGCTTAATTAATAAATTTATCACTATTTAAAAGGTTAATTAATCATTAATTAATTAAGAAAGGGATTAAGGATGAAACAAGCAATTCTCCTAATTAATCTAACAATAAATTCCAAGAAAATCATGGGAGGTATAGGTCATCCCATAAATCAACCCTAGGAAGTTTGGAATTAATTGCTGAAATAATTAAAGAGTAATTAACCTAATTACATTCCCAATAAAACCCAAATTGAGTGAAAGTCACTGTTCAAAATTAATTGATTTTAATTTTATATTTTTCCTTACTGAATTTTCTTTAAAATGAACTTGAGTTTGTATTTTTTTTTGGGAATTTTCTATATTTAGTTATAAAATTTGGAAGTTTTAGCATTAAAAATGGAGTAATTATAGCTAATTAACTGTCGGGCCCGTGGCGGCACGCGTGCGCTTTCCACGCGGACAGATAGGTTATTTAAGTTGTCACATCCGTGGCTGAGTTAGTCGGTGACGGACGTGCTTTCTCTATGGGTCTTTTGATCTAAGATCGGATGGCCATGATTAATCCTACAGTTGAGGCTTAAATTAAAAGGAGCTAACACATGATTTAATCATAACTGTTTGTTCCAATCATGCAGAACAGATGGTGTGTGATCTATCTCTCCTGGCGGCGAGAGCGAATATGGTCGATCATCTTCGATCAAGCTCACCTCGAGATGGTTCAAACTCACCCCACACCTTCGGGGAAGCACAAGCAATGGATCCAATGGTTAAGATCTAATGGGATTACAATTCCTTTCACAAAGGACCAAGCAATTTTTATCTTAGGATAGATTTTGAGCAATACCTCGCCGGAGGCTATCACTGGCACTTCCAACGGAGGAGGTTGCTTCGTCTAGTAGAGGCGAAGCCCTATTGAAGGTATCAAGCTTTGATTTGGGGTGGATGGCTCGATTAACCAAGCTCCCCTTCAATGGAAATCGGCTTTGATCGAAGTCTTCCTTCTCGTGGCTTGGTGACTTGGGAAATAACTTGATTGAGCTGGACTAGGTCCCTTGATGGTGCTTGCAAGAGTAATTTGGATTTGATGGAGAGTTGAGAAAGTTGGAATTTGGATTGGCCTCCCCTATTTGGCTTGAGCAAAATCGAGAGAAGGAAAATGGGGAGCTTGAATGCTTGCCAAGGCTTGGAAAAGCTTGCTTTCGATTCCTAGAGTTCAATCAAATTCAATGCTTGTCCATTGAGTAGGAATGAGGGGGAGTATATCTCCCCATCCTTGGATCAGATGGTTAAGACTAGAAATGCCATTTTTGATCAATGAAGGAGATTGGTTGGTCGGGTTGGGCTGTTAGGCACTCCATGTGATTCATTTTAGGTAGAGGAGTGGAGGAGAGGGAGTGCCCATGTGCTAGGTGAGTGTATGGGGTGATCTAAGTGCTCAATTACCATTGGAGGGGTTGGTATGGCCTTGGGTTGGGTCATGGCCAACCCAAACCCATTCGGTCATGTTCACCACCCTCCTTGGTGTCCATGTGGACTACTAAAAGGATGCCAAGTGGCCTTGAGAAAGAATTGGCCAAATTCTAAGTGAATTTGATCATAGGTTACCCTTTGACCTAAGGGTAAAATGATCTTTTAGATTTGATTTTGATTTGGGCAGATTTGAAATGATTCAAAAATGGGTTGAGCCAAATTTCAAGTGATTTGGAGTTCATTTGGTTTGAGTTAGTTCAATTGAACCCAGGTCAAGCAATTTGGGTTAGGTTGACCAATTGGTCAATTGGGTCAAACCATGGGTTAGGTCAAGTTCAAATGATCATTTGGAGCCTATGGGTATCATTGGTTTGGTTCAATTTGATTTATATTTGGTTTTGGTTCATTTGAGTACATTTAGGTCAAATGGGTCAAGTTGACCAATTTGACCCATTTGACCCAATTAGGTTAGGTCATGGGTTGGTTTAGGCTTGGTTGATCATTTGAAATCTATTATAAGCTTTGGTTTCAATCAATTTTGGTTTGGTTTGATTTTAAGTTAATTTGACCATTTAGGTCAAGTTGGGTTCATGGTCAATTGGGCTAGGTTGGGTCTAGTTGGCCAATTGAAGCTTTGGCCAAGTTCAACAAGTGTTTTAGAATGAATTTGACCCATTGGTTGCAATCAATTTGGCTTAGATCAAGATTTGACCCATTTTGACTTTTTAGGTCAATTTGGGTCAACTTGGGTCAAGTGGCCAATTTGGCTTGGTTTGGCTCAATTGATGGCTTGATAATATTTAATCATTAGTTATGAATTGTTTTAGATCAATGGTTTCAATCAATTTGGCTTATGGTGGATTTTGGCTAGTTTGGGTTTCATTTGGGCTAAATGTTGACTTGGTCAAATGCTTGGTTTGACTTGGTTTACCCAATTTGAGTGATTGATCATCCTAGGATGATTGTTGCTCATAATGTGAGGTTTAGATGGGCTTAGTTCAATCCAATTTGGGTTGGATTAGAATTTAGCTCAAAAAGGTGTTTTATACCACTTTGGGTCAAGTGAGCCTAAATGGGTAAATTAACTTGATCAAGGCTTGATTCAAGTTTGGTTGAACTCACATATGGACTTATGATGGAAATATAAATCTAATTGTAAGTGATTTGGAGTCAAATGAGTTTTGATTCATTTGACAATTTTAAGTCAAAAGGGTGAACATATGTTTGACTTGGGTTAGTTTGATTTTGGTTTCGTGATTGTAGTTTATGTTTATATTTGGGCTTGTGATTCAAGGAGTGATTGTTTGAAGAGAAAATCTAAGGATTTGGATTGGTTTGAGAATGATTTGGCTAAGTTCATGGATTTGACTTGAAGGAGCATAAGTTAGATTTGTGTTAGATTTGGATTTGAATTTTGAATTGATTTTGGTTATTTGAATTTATATCTCATTTATATTTATGAATATAAATGAATATATAAATGGGTTGTGAGAAAATCTTTTGAGTTTGGAGTGATTTGGATTTGATTTGAGCCAAGTCCATAAGATAAAATCAAAGGGCTTAGGAAAGATTTTGTGATTTGAATTCAATCATGGGTTTCAATCATTTGATTTGGAATTGATTCATGATTTAGATTTTGGATTTGATTTATGATTTGAGAAAATCAATTGAATTAGAATTGATTTAAGGTTTGATTTGAATCTGAAGTTTGACTTGAAAGAAGGAAGCATGGATTTAGTTTATACTATAGGGTATGCAAGTCCTCCTAATACCCCTAAGGCATAACCTATTCCTATGACCAACTTTTCTAAATCTCTAGGATTAGGTTAAGTGTTCACCTAATCACTAGAAGTGTCTTAAGATTAAGGAAATCTTAATATCTAGAGGAGTCCTATTTCTAAGATGGAGAAGTTGAAAGTTCACTCCAAAAGTGAGATCAACAACCACACTAAGATTTTATTAGTTATGCAAAGTCCACTTAGAGGATCATCATTGCTTATAATAAAGTAGCCCATGATCTGTCTATCACCCCTAGTCACTCACATATGTGAAGTTGTACCACCTCCATTCACCTTTTGTAGTGCAATTAAAATTTTGGCACGTTCACTTCTATTTAATTGCCTAATCATTTCAACCACTTTAACATCAGTGGTAAAAAGCTTGTAGTCCTTAGGTGAAGATCCATAGATAAGATAACACAAATCGTAATTATGTCATCTAAGTCATGGACATATTCTTCCAATCTCTTCTCTGAGCACAAAGAAATTAATCATATATTTATGAATTTCTATTTATCATCATCATTTCTCTTTCTATTTTGATTTTTGACTCCAATCCAAGCTCTACCAAATCTAAAAGTTCTAAAAATATATTCACACATGACCTCTAATGACAAAGAAAATAATATATGAATTAAGCTCATTAAGTGAAACATCACTATTAAAGAATCACAAAAATAAATGTATATATACAAAATAGAATTTCAGGAAGCATAACCAACAATAAGTTGAGAGTGTTCACTAAATGACGATGCACACTTGGGAGATGTTGCATTGGCTAGATGTTGCGGGAGGAGATGTCGCACTTGGGACATGTCACGAGAGGAAGGAGAGTTTTTTCGCTGGAAGAAGTGACAGAGTATTAGGCACTATTTTAAAAATCGGACCGGATCGGCCGGTTCAACCGGTTTAACCGAGAATCGATCATAGGGCTGATCTGGTTTACTATAAAAACCCCTTTGACATCGAACCGATAAGAATCGGCTTGAACCGCGGTTCGACCGGTCAACCGACGAACCAGTCCTGGTTTTATAAAACAGATTGGTTCAAATAAATCTCATTTAATTTCTTTTATTTTTTTAATGAAATGACTAAATTTTTGTAACCAATAATTAAGCATAATATTTTAATTAAATATTTTAAAAATAAATTTAATACATCTTAATGTATATTTAGTTAAATTACTTTATAATATAAATATCAAGCTATCATATCATGATACCACTTAGGTGGATCCAAATGCTTTTACTTGGAAAGCTCTTTTCTTCTATATAAAGAGTGTAACACTAGCTTTTTTTTATGATGTGAGACAAAAGATTTTAGAAATATGTTGAAACTTGTCTTGAATTATAAGGATAAAGAATTAAACTAAAGAATTTACATTTTAAAATAATAAATGGGCTTTTAAATCTAAAAATAAAAAATAACATTTTAATTTTTAACTTTATACTCTTATTATAATTTTTTGTATAATATAAATAAATTATTTAGGAATATAAATTTTTTTAAAAATATATTATAAATATTGCACATATTATATATTATATTATTATTTATATTTTATAAATTTAAAATAAATTTTTTTACATTAAAAATTTTATATTTTTATTTTAAATTATATTAATATTTTATAAATCTATATAAAACTTATTCGTAATTTTTAAATATATTTAATATACATATATTTAGATATATAATAGATATATAATTATATCTTAATAAATTTTAATTTGATTTTTAAATTTATAATTATTAAAAATATTACTTATATATATATTATGTTTATCATATATTTATATTATTTCATCATTTAGATTCTTTTTAATAATTTAAATATTTATTACATCACCTGGTTCAACCCCTGCTCAACCTGGAAACTATCAACCTCAACCCTCTTCTTTCGCTCTATGTCCGGTCCGGTTTTCACAACTTTGATATTAGGGTTACATTATGTTAAATGGGGTATGAGGCGGAGAGTATTATTTTTGATATTAGAAAGGTTTTGGGTGGTATTAATGAAATATTTAAGTTTCAGGTGTTATATATGAAATATATAGAGTTTAGAGTAATATATATGTTAATCTCTTTAAAATTAAATGTTACAAATATAATATTTTTATATGAAAAGATGTATTTCACTTTGAAAATATAATAATGATGATATTTTTATATAATATAGAAAATTTAGATGTTAATTATGTAATATTAAAATTTTGGTGTTATATATATAATTGGGTACTATGTATAAGTGTCATTTTTATGGATATTTATTTTATTTTGGGGTTATTTAATTATAAATATTTAAATTTGAGTTAATTGAATAAATAATATTAGAAATATATCTACTTATAAAGCCACCACCTTCTTACCTTCAATTTTGAATTATCACCCAAACATCGAACTTCATAGCAAAATTTGAACTCATATTTTTTTTTCTTTTAATAAATTCTAAATAATTTGATCTTGGCGCCTGTAAATATGTAGATTTAGTAGTTCAAAAAATAATAGGATATTAGATTTGTAAATAGATAAATTTTCATTGAAATGTATGTAATTTATCTTTAAAATTTTAGTGCATTTAAAATACAAGTATAAATTAAATTGTCCTCATATTTTATCAATCTTCATATACATTATTAATATAATTTTTTATGATATTATTAGTTTTAAATTTTTATATTAGAATGTGTAAAAAAATATTATCAAATAATTTTTAACTAATATTTATGATTAGCCAACAATTATGCAACAATTGCATTTTTATTCCTTTATTGATAATAAATGCAATAGTATTGAACAATATCACATCCTAACTATTATAAATGATGTGCATAGGTGTTACTTCATTAAATCTTATTGCATTACACAACTATGTACATGAGATTTATAGATAGATATGACAACTTATTATAAGTACTTAGTGTATTTCTATTAATTCCTAGTATAATTGTAGCATATAGTTGTATAATTATGTTTTGTTAAGAGGCATCAAATTTTAATATAACTTCTTAATTATGTAATCTTATTCAAACTCAATATAGTTTTAATTAGTAGAGTGGATATAGTGGGCTCAAGGTGAAAGGGAATCAAGAAAAGAAATTTATTTAATATAATGAGATGTATAAAAATTCATTAGGAGTGATTTGGAAATGAGAAGGTTTTGGGATTTTGGGAATGTGGATTTTCAAGTTTGGCTAAAAGCTATCATGAGGATATAATAATTTGAGGTTCATTTGAGTGATTGATTTTATGAAGAGTTTAAGGAGAAATTATATTAAGATTTATGAGAGTGTGAATACTTTCTAGGAAGCTAAATATCAGGAATAATCTTTCAAAGTTGTTAATGTGCTTATTTGAAGGTTTTGATGTAGAGGGTGAAAGAAAGATTGGTTGCTTTAATTTGAATAGATTTTGATTAGCTTGAGTATTTTGTGAATAATTTATTATAGGAGAATAAAAACTTAAAAATAATTTTAGAACACTTAAAAATGCATAGATGAGAAAGATATAAAGAATCATACAAATATAATAAAATTAAGTATTACATTTTTCACTAAAAAGGGCTATCTAAGATCACCAAATCAAAGATAAGAGAGTAATCATTATGTTTTCTCTAATAAAATGAACAAAACCACTCCAAATAATTTTTATTTCACCAAAAAAATGCTTACTTGTAAGATTTACTCATGGTTATAGACATTACATGGTTTAAAAGGATGAAACATTAAAGGGAGAGGAAATGTTGGCTAGCCATTAAAGCTATGTTTGGGGTGTTGGTGGTGATGCAGTGTATTATGAGAACGTATAGCAGTGCTATTTGAAAACTGCATTCTAGTCTCATTTTTGAAGAATTAATAATGAGAAAGTTGTGTTTTTCAACCTGATATGACAGAGTGGGGTGACAATCCAAAAGCTATGGTCAATTTTTTTTTTAAATAAAAAATTATAATACTCAGTACATTTTATTAGACAATAACTTCTTATGTAGAAACTTCACTACTGCTTTTTCATACTGCTATAATTGTACTAAGTAGATTTTTAGTCTCAACATTGAAACTTTCTTCATCTTTAATTTCTCTTCTTGGAAATTCAAGGATTGTTGACCACTTATTTAATAATTATTATAATGTAACCACAATTAGAACCTTCAAAAATCCATAAGAAAATAAGCTATGCAAGTTGACTAATTTTTGATGTTAAGCAAGGTGAGATGGCAAATTATGTGGCCATATTTAATTTTCAAGTTTAGCTCACATTATTTTGTATGATTGACATTTTAATACCACTACTAATTCAACATAAATTGATAAAATTATATTCATAAAGCATAATAAAAAAATTAAAAGTATTATGAATTTTTTAACTGAGCCCTATAAAATTTAATAATATTGCCATTTAAAGAAACCTAACCATTCAATCTTAGCTTTTTTTTTTCTTTCAATTTTCATTACCTCTCACAAACTTGCCATTATTATGTAACAAGTACTCCCTTGAACCCAAAAAAAATCTTCCTTAAAGAGTCAAAAACTTTATTGGTGGCATAAGAGGTGGAAGAGACTCAACCTATATAAAAGGAATATTTTTTGTTTATGAAGATCAATATGAAAATCTTACTAATATAGCTATTATTGTAAAACTCAAAATGTTCTTAGGACCTTGAAAAGTAATTAAAATAGTAGGCAATTTACAAAATTTTTGTAATTGTTTAGGCAAAGCAATAATAGTAATAGAAATTTGAACAATGATGCAAGAAGCTAAAGATTATATTTGTGAAGGAATAATAATATGTGATTTAAATATTTATAATCATGAAGATAGAATGGTAAGAGAAGCTTCATCAATTAATAGAGGCTTTTCTTTAAGTGAGGCATGCTTCTCTCTTTATTTAATTACATTTATAAGTTATATTAAAATTTAATTTTCTCACTCTCCTCACTCCATAAAGTATGCCTTTTTATTTTTATTTGAATTATTTTAATATTAGGGTTTAGGGTAAACATTAACAAAAATTTTATCACCACCCTTACCATTTTGAAGTGAATGTAGAGGACTTCTTGCTTTTATAAATTCTTATCTCTCATGTTAAACGATGGAGTGGATGTAATAGAATATTAGTGAGAACAAATCAAATTAATAATTTTTTTTGATATAATTGGGTGTAGAAGAATATAGTATGAGTAATTTGATGATTAAAAAGTTTTAAGAAAAGGGACTTGTATGAGTTGCTTAGAGTTATAGTGAGGCCCACGAATTTAGGGTCTATTTGAGTAGTGATTTTGTGTCTTAAGAGAAAGTTAAATACAAACTTATTAGGGATTATATACTTGTAGGAAAGTTAAGAATGTTTAAGAAAATAACATGGAGTTATTAGGGCAATTGTGTATAGGTTTTAGTATGTAGAGTGAGAGAAAGGTTGATTGGCTATATGATCACCCAGAAAAAACACTTTTGAGGATGCGTTCCGCCATCTTTGGATGAGATGGGTAGGAGTATATTTTTTCATGAGGAAGATTAATATATATTTAACCAGATTTCCCCTAACATTTATGTTAAGGTTTATTTTGATCTGGGTTCTACTTCCTATGGACGCAAGCCTCCATAGTTAATTACCCCTCTTACCATAGTAAGAGAGCACTCTCAATTAAGGTTGAAAAACAAACATATCTATCTGATATGCAATTAGTGCCTTAGAGGTGTGTGTGTGTGGTATAGATGACTATCTTGTAAGAAATATGAGTATAATCCCGATCAAGATCCCATGGTTCCATCATCCCGGGATCACGTTATTCCAACCTACTAATATTAGAGGGACATAGTTGTAATGCCGAGAGAATCTAATTAGCAACCATGAGTTACCTCATTTCATGTATCTCGAGTAGACTTAAAATTTTAGAGTAAGTGGTGCAAGAGTGTTCATGTGGTGAACATATAATAAAGTGTTCGCATGGTGAACGAGCATATGTTCACATTGTGAACAAATATAAAGCTGAGCTTATAATCTTTTGGAATGCCAAATTTAGGGTTGTCCTATATGGTGGATGGATATAAATTTGTTTGCACGGCGAATGAATTATGAGTGTTCTCATTAAGAATGAACATATGTTCATATGGTGATCGAATAGGAGGTTGGGCTTACATCCCTTTGGAATGCCAAAATCATTGTAATCCACATGGTGGACGTATATGAATTTATTCGTGTGGTGAATAAATTATGGGGTGGTTGCATGGCGAATGAATAGATGTCAAAATACTAAACGCATAAAAGTTTGGCTTGCATCTCTTTTAGAATGCCAAAATTAGAGTGTTTGCATGGCAAATGAATAAGAAATTGAATTTTATTATAAGTACATAAAATTCTCATTTTAGGACCCAAAGCTTTAGTGCTGGAATCCAGCTCCATGACATTATGATAGTGGAGCTTATTTCTTATGCATGACAAGGCGAGATAAGTTGGAGGCTCAATGCCTCGGTGCTGCATATGTAGCATCATGACGCCAACATTATTGGTCATTTTACCATTTGAACAGTTTGCAGTGTTGGTAAGGATTCCTAACAAACATGCAGCAAGTTTTAAGGGGAAACGACAACCTTGTTTTAATGAGCAACGAGATGTCAGGTCAAAGCATTGCGATGCTACGCACTTTTCATGTGTGTCAGTTACAAAAAAATATTATAATTAAATCTATTTTTTTGACTGCACAGTAATCGATGGGATGGGCTGACTGCCTCGATGTTGCATGTGGGTTCCTCTACATTGCATGTGAGCATTGCGATGTTGAGGCCGTGTTCTGTAACTCGAGAGGGCAGCATCTCGATGCTGTGTCCTGCCTTATAAATAGAGGCCCAACTTGTTAAGAATTTTCATTTAACGATCCTTTCTCTTCTAGCTCTGTTTGCTTTCTAATTTTCAGTATTATTCATACTTCTTTGAAGAGTAGTGGGCAAGAAGAGAGCATCCAGTGATGTCAACCGCTTCGTCAGCCCCAACGCCGAGGAGCGATATCTCTCTTTCATAAGCACCTGGTTCTGGAAAGGAATTTCTAGAATCCCAGCTGCAACATGGAGAGGATAATCATGGAGTGAATGTGGATCAAACTGGCCTACGACAACAACTCGTGCATCATCCTGGTGGTGCATGAATTCTGTGCAAATGTATGAGATGGCTAGGAAAATAAATTATACGTCTGGGGAAAGCTGATAAGTTATGGCAGTAGTGCTATAAACGCATATTATGATCTCCCAAATATTAAGTGATCGATATTTTTCCTACTACGATGATCTTCCCAATTACGATGAGATTATTCTTTTTCTTTGTAGCGTAAATGAAAGTGTGCAATGGAAACGACATAAGAAAATGATTATCAACTTTTATGTTACCATATGATAGTTGCTTCTAAGGCTTGGAATTATTTTATTTCTATCAGGCTTATATCCTATAGTAACATTGTGAGGTTACCAAGGATAGGGCTATTTTGAATCTTGCTATTCAAAAGTGGTTCTCAATCGATATCAGGAAGTTTATTTTACATTTTATTTGTAGAATGTCAAAGGGGAGCACTACTGTCAGGTACAATCTTCCTTCTCTTATCTATGATTTGTGTGTAGCGGGGGGTGCGATAGGGGGGCCTGATAAGGAGGTACTCTTTTAGAAGGCCCCTCTAACGAAGAGAGTGATTAGGGGGTTTTAGAATAGATTTGAAGTGGGAGAGAGTTCACGTCCTCCCTGATCTAGATCCTGAACTCCCAAGTCCTTGGTTGAGCAAGTTCAAGAGATTGGTAGCCAGATCTCAAACTTGTGGAAAAGGGTGGATAAGAGTAACCATAAGCAGAAGATGCTGTAATGCAAATTTAACCATCATATGGATCAACAAAATTGTAATTCTCCTACATGGCCTGGTTCAACACTACACTGATCAACATGTTTCAGAATTGCAATCTCACATATCCTAGCTAGGTCTCCTTCCCTACGATGCCTCAATATCAACTCTATGTGATTTCCCCATCCCTACCAAGCATGGAGGAGGGGGTAGAAGAGGAAAAGAAGGGTGGAGATGAGTACGACTACTAGCTTTCCCCTCATTTATATTTTTTTTTATTTTGTAATTATAATATTCAAATTTAGCAATTTTTTTTTTCTTTTTATAATTATGTGTTGTGCTTGTGTATTATTGTCTCTTTTGATGCTCCAGGATAAAGAGGATAAAAAAATAAAATTTTAACACTCATAAAAAAGTCATATTAGGGTACAGTGCCACAACATTGATGTGCTAGCATCTCCGCATTGAAGATAGAATAAGGAACCCAAGAGGTGTGTGCCATGGTGCTACGGTGTTGTGGGACATTATTTTCTCCCCAACTAAAAATTTTCTAAGTCATTTTTCTCATACAATAAGGCAACACAACATTGTGGCGCTATCCCTATAACGTCATAGAGCTATGAGATTTTATTTCATTTTTATCAAAATTTTCTAAATCATATTCCAACCGATACATGGGTATGGCACCGTAGCGCTGATGCTGTGGCACCATGATGCTATGATGTTATTTTAGTTGTATTAGGATATGGCACAACGACGCGGATGCTATGATGTTATGATGCTAAGGGATTTCATTAAAGCACTATGGTGCTAATTCTTGGGCACCACGACGCCGCTCTCATAATTTGAATACTCGAGAGTGCGACGTCGCGACGCAGATATTTAGCATCTTGGCGCTATAGGCCAAATTTTGAATTTAAAGTACGAATCTTTCAAATTTGTTTAAAAATTTTGACTACATTTCTCCTTCAGTGCTAGATTTCAAAATCATATAGTGCGGAACACTTTTCTTCCTTATTTTGGATCTAAGACCAATGGAGGGAGGTGGTTTTTGTCTTGTGCTGGAATAAAATTCAACGGCGAAGGTATTCAAATCTCTAAGTATTTCAGAATGGATCAAAGATCAATTGTGAGATTTTTGTTAAACTAGTAAGAAATAACATAAATTATTTACATGAAGTGAGAAAGCTTGGGGGTGTGGTGTGAGCACCACTTTAGAGAGAGTGGAGTCAAGTGAGAAAAGATCTTTGGAGTGAACTGCTCACTCCTATTTATACTATGGGATGATAAATATTCCCTCTTAATGGCCGGTCCAGTGCCTCAGTGCTAAGATCGTGGTGCCGTGGTGCTGTATAGTAATTTGACAACTTGACTAGGTAGTTAGGTAATGCCAAGATCGTGGTGTTGTATAGTAATTCGACAGCTGAACTGGGCAACTGTTTCTTCTAGAAGACCAGGGCAGGTCCTCGATGCTATGAACATAGTATCCCAGAGCTATAGCCAAAATAAAAAAAAATTCTATTTTTATTTATTTCATTTCTTTATAAACACTATACTTAGAATGATTTTTAATGGTTTGAGTATTCTATAAATAACTTGGTCTACAAATGTCAAAACATCTAGAAAAATTTCTAAATACTAAAACGAAATGCATTATTTTTTTAAGGCAAACCTAAAAATTTTATTACTCCAAAGAAAAAAAATTAGAAAGTCCTCGAAAGGGAACAATCTCCAAACTAAGAAGCTCCAAAAAGCAAAATAAAAAAAGAAATAAAAACCTAAGGAGATATTTTCTTAAACTAGGAGTACAAGATTTGATAATTGAAAATAAAAACAAGAGATTAATGAGCCAAGAAAAGTAATATTGAGACCAAAGATAAGGCTACAGAGGTGAACCACAACAAAGCCACCAAGAGATAAGGTATGCAATCTAAAATTGCATGCTCAATTAAAAAAGACCAATAAAGTATTTTTTTTATAAAAGTGGTAATAGACTATCCCAAAAGAAGAAGTCTACATAATGAAAAAAACAACATTATTTAAACAACCATAATGGCTTAGGCTCAAATGAACAAAGAGCTAAAACTAAATTATAATGGGATGTAATAGAGAAGGATTATAGAAGAAAAATGAAAATATGAAATAAAAAGACACAATTTAATGAAAAGCTTCGAAACTCCATTAAAGAGGGTTACAAACATTAAAATGATCCCATCAAATAAATTGGAAGCATCATATCAATCATAGCCAACCAACCAATCACAAGAAGAAGAAAATAACAAGATCTAAAATTTATCTTTATAACACAAAGGAACATGAGACAAAATAGCAGGAGGCCATAGCAGAAACCATCCACAATAACACCAACCCCAAACAACAACCACCCAAATATCAGAGCCCCATACTAACAAAGGATCAGAATAACATTTAAAAGAAGGAGATAATATGTCACCAGACCTAAAGAAACTATGGAATACAAGCATAGAAACTATCCAAACTAGCCAAAAAGTTAAAAAGCAAAGATAGCTATCAACACCTTAGATTAGATCTCCTAAAAATAAATCAAACCCAAAATTGCATAAAATTCATCCACAAATACCTTAATATAAAAAAAATAATAATAAAAATGATCGTAAGAGGAGGCTATACAGTACTAACAAAAAGGGACAACCACAAGGCAAAGGAAATAAGTGAAACAACTGTGCTCAAGATCATAATAATCAAGATGATTATATTTTAGATAGGTTTAGGCTAAGATAGGTTTAGTTTCATATCCTTAGAAACCATAAATCATTGTTGCCTCAACTAAAAATAAACAACTCAAAAAGTCACCTTAGACTGCAAATAAACATAGCCAATAAATCTAGAACTTGAGGAAACTTGAAAATAACATAAACAAGCAAGACATTAACTTCCAATGCAACATCAAAAGCAAACCTACTAAAGAACCATAAAAACAAGCGATGAGGCCCAAAAAGGGCCAGATAGTTAAACTAAAACACAACAAAAAAGATACTAAAAAAAATGAAATGTATATATAGGAAAGATAAAAATAAACTATACAAATAAAATTAAAATAAAAAGTATTAAATCTACTATCGAAGAGAAATTTTGATGATCATCAAACTAAGGATGAGGGATTAATCACTAAGCTTTCTAAAAAGAGAAATATAACACTTTCTAAAATGATTTTTATTTCAACAAAAATACTTACATATCAAATATGCTCATATTTGTAGACATTTTATGATTGAAGGACATGAATTATAAAGTGGCTAATTGAAGGATAAAGTTTACTTCCAAAAAATTAAAATGAAGAAAAAAATTAGTTCCATTCACTGAATGTATAAGGAAAAAGAAGAATGTCATACTTGAAGAAGAGATTATTCTTGCAAAATCTATAATTTATCTTAATATAGGGTCTAAATTCATCAATATTCTTGATATGTCATTGAAAAATCTTCTAATTAAAGGAGAAATCTTGATATATGTGTTATTGAACATCACTCAGAATCAAAATCTTAATATTTTAAACTCTCCTTTGATCATCATAGAGCTGATATAAAATAACTTGATTAGATTGAAAGCAATCTGATTCTGAGTCGAGACTAGCCTAGATCAAATACTTAAAATATAATTAAAAACTTTAGGATATCAATCGGATCCCTAAATAGCTTCTAAATATGAAATGTTTATAATAAAATTGAGCGTCTTGATGAGACGAATCTAACAAACATAATATCTCTTAATTTTGATTTTATTTGGGTTCAAATACTTAAAATACATTAGATGATCAAAAAGATCATTTTGAGTTGTCCGATGGAATGATTTGGATTTTGCATGTATTTACAAAAATGCCACTCTTATAATCTATAAATAGCCCCTTATTCTTCATATGAAGGGGAAGTGAAAGAGGAGAAAGACCTCTGATACTTAAAGAATCTCAAAGCATAATCAAACCATCGCCACGACCGTCGTTGGACCACTATCGTTGCCGCCGATCACCATCGCCATCTCCCACTGCTCGATCGTTGTTGGATCACCGCTAGCCATCACCACCGATTGTCACCGCCGGCTACCACCACCCGACGTTAGATCACCGTTGTCGCCGCCGGTCACCATCACCAATCGCACGCTCGTCTATCAGACCACGCTGACCGCCATTACAGCCCCACCTCTATTGCACCGCTCCGCCACCGGATCACCGACGGTCCCCACCCCTAGTCAACATCGCTAATCGCATCGCTTCAACCATCGGATCAGCCACCACTATTATTGGCCAACCTTTCGCAATGGTCACCACCACTAGATGCTTCCAACCGCCACCCGATCATTGCTTGATCATTATCGTCGGATCGTTTGACTACCACCTCAAGCGAAGCTCCTTCGTTGATCCAGTGAAGCTTCTCACAAAACTTACTCTTGTAAGCTATCCTTTAACAACTTTGGAGAGAGGATAATAATTATAATAAATATTGATATAGTGAAATTATTTCTAAGTGGACTAGACCACATGGTTTTTCCCTTTTTGGATTTTCCACGAAATCTTGATTTCTCTCAAAATCTTTTGTTGTGTGTACGAAACTTTCATTCAATACTAAGACATTGAATTCTCCTACTCTACCGACCTGAATCTTCTTGCATGCAACAGTTTGATGTTGTATGTTGGAAAGGGAATCCCACAATCACAATCTCTGTAAACACCTGTATTATAGCTAATAAGCGCAATATTCACAACAACGGAGCCTCCCGCTCCGACTCCTATCATTCTCGAAATCAATCCTTAAACTAAGGACGTCAAGCTTTTATCTCATTTACCCTTAATAGGCATTACCCTATCGACATAGATGCAACATGAACCTCTCTAGAAGATCGTGTTTACCGAATGTAAGAGTCTCAAGATAAGATAGTTCAACTTTTACGAGAAATACATCATCCACGACCGCAACATGAAAGAACACATCTCCCCCAAGATCAATCATTAGCCATAGAAGGTCAAAATGCTTGCGCAAGGCCTTCTCGCCATCAGGTTGAAGTTCCTCCACTGCCAGATAACCTTTTTGACACTGCTAGTTCTACCCATCCATCACTTGCAGTTCAACTGATCGCTAACCCACCAATTATTGTCGATGGCTTGACACGTTCTTTTCTTACTAATTCCACCTGTCATATTATACATGCGGAATTACAATATTTAATATGAAAAGAATTTCACTTTAAATATAGAAATCATCTTCCCTCTTATCATAGTTATCAGGTGTCTTTACCTTCAGTTGAAGCAATCCTTCAACATCCTATTCAATAGGTTTCAATCTTCAAAGTATCGACTCTTATGATGGGGCAGTCGACCCATATGAATGCATCGATCATTACCGAATCATCATGCACATCCAATGAGCTCCTGACACATTGCTTTGTCAAGTCTTCCCAGTCACCCTCAATGGTCATGCTCGTACTTGGTTCTACTCTTTTCAAAGGGGATTTATCTATACCTTTAACGAACTCGCAAATATTTTAATAGAACAATTCATTGCAAACCGAAGGATCATTAAAGATACATCTCATCTCTCAGGAATTCATCAAAATGAAGATGAATAACTTAAAGAGTACTTCCAGAGATTCTCCTTAGAAGCTCGCCAGATACCAGGGGTGGACCTTGAATTACTAAGATGAGTTTTTCTTGGAGGGCTCCATCCTAGGTTTTCAACTCATCATTAATGCGTGATACAGTTCACTCATATGCTTTGGTTCATCATATAGAAGCACAAATTTTTGCTATCGATGTTATCAATGCACATCAAAAGTAGTTCGAGCAATATGTGGGGAAAAGTCATGGACTAAGGGGCAACCCTTATTATAACTTTAAAAGATTATTCATGTAAATATCTGTGGAATGATTATGATATAGAGTCTTCTTGTCCACCTACTTGATTACCAGTCATAAGATAAACAAGTTAAGATTGTGGAGTAATTCCGATTGCAATATTCAAATGATGATATTCTGACATAATTATGATTATAATGCTCATTTCTTCTATCATATAATTTTATATTAGATTTATAAGGAGTAAGGAAATATGAAGAGGCATTTTACAAATATATAAGATGTCATAAGAAACTCATGGGTGATATAAAAATTCTACATACACTCTTTACAACTATCATCCAAAATAATAATAATAGTTTAAATATAGATCAAATTTTCACTTTTGAATTTGGATATACGTGGAAATCATCTCATTCCAATCAAGGTATAATCGATCTTAGGGGGATTTGATTCGATTCCTTTCATACAAGTTAATGCCATCAAGTAACACTTTGACAAAAAACCTCGGATGGGTCAAAATTTCTTAGCAGATTTGATTCAACACATTCCATACATGTTAATGTTATTAAGTTACACTTTGACTAACAACCTCGAATGAGTAAAAAATTATTGACAGATTCAATTCGACCTCTTCCATATAAGTTAGTGTCATCAAGTAATACTTTGACAAACAACTTCGAATGGGTAAAAAATTCTTGGTGAATTTCTTTCGACTTGTTCTATACAGGTTAATGTCAGCAAGTAACATCATGATGGATAGGTCAAAAATCCTTGATGGATTTCTCTCAATCTCATCCATACAAGTTAATGTCATCGAGTAACACTCTGATGAACAATCTTGGATAAGCCAACAAATTTCGATGGATTTCTTTTGATCTCTTCCATACAGGTTAACGTCATTAAGGAAAATCATTACAAACAACCTCGAATAGGTCAAAAATTCAAGATAGATTTCTTTTGGCATGATTCATATCGAGTAAATACCGCGATGAACAATCTTGGATGTGATAAAATTATCAGTAAAAAATTGGAACCTTAACATCTGAACTACATGCCTTGATTTACTCTAAACCTGGTTGGTCAAATGAGGATAGTTGACCCCCTTTCGAGGAAAAATCGAAGCCTCGCTATATGAACTACGAGCCTTGATCGCCTCTAAACCCAATCGATTTGAGGAGAATACATGACGCCTCTTTTGAGCAAAAATTGAAGCATCGCCGTATGAACTACGGGCCTTGATCACCTCTAAACCCGGTCGGCCCGAAGAGGATAGTTGACGCCTCTTTTGAGAGAAAAGCGGATCCTCTACGTATAAATTATGGGTCTTGATCGTCTCTAAATCTAGTTGGTCCGATGAGGACAATTGACGCCTCTTCCAAGGAAAAACTAGAGCCTCGCCATATGAACTAGGAGCCTTGATTGGCTCCAAACCCGGTCAGTCTGACGAGGACACTTGACACCTCTTTCGAAGGAAAATCAAAGCCTCGTCGTATAAGCAATGAGTATTAATTATCAAAGAAAATAATATTTTATTACAAAGAAACTCAGAGCCACACAGACAAAAAAAAGAAAAAAAAATAAAATAAAATAATAAATAAAAATTATCACTCTTAGTCCCTGAACTTCTACTAGATAATTTCTCATCAAATGTAGAAGAATGTTAGATTATATGGAAAGAATATTTATCCCCTTACTAGATCCATAATAGGTAAAATGAGAGAAATTTTTTACATGATCTAAAAATATTTTCATAAATTTTAAAATTTTTGCAACCAAATATATTTTTTTCATTTAAAAAAAGTGAAAAAAGAAAAGAAAATCAATAAAATCTGATGGAATATTAGAAAATCCAAAATTTTCATTGTTGCCCTCAGTGCACCGGGCTTAGTGTATTACAACAGATTGCGTCGCGATACGGCGCGATGCCTTATCCTGGTCCCACGTCATGAGCCCCGGAGCCCATTCAAGGAGTCTGCCTGACGACTCAAGATGCGCTATGACAGAACACCCCCACGAGTGCGCCTGGTCGGGCCTCCTGATGCGTCGGTCGCCTTATGCGAGCTTACGACCGCGATGCTCAAACCCTATGGCCTCGTGATGCCCATTGCCTTGTTTTTGTATGCTCGGTAGCTCAGGTCTTGACGCTGAGCCCATTCGACAGAGCACTCATGCCCTCGCCCTCACGGCATCACCCACGACTGTGGGCCCACGCTGGTTCTTTGCTTGTGCACACTGCACTAAGTTGCTCGTAGCCTCACGCCCCTCCACTGCTAACGTCTTGGCTCACGCACTCATGTGACTAGCCTCTTGTGCCTGCTCCCATGATTTTGGCTTTGCGCGCCCTTGAAGATCTATTATGTCAAATTGTATCTGATGCAAAGGTTAATGAACCTACAAATTTCATTGACATTAAGAAAATTATTAACTTCATAATTTTCTTAAAATTATAATCAATTTTTAAAAAATTATTCATCGACTTGACATGCATTTTTGGATGATAGAGACGATATCATCAAAAAATACGGGTTCAACTGATATGTCATTGAAAAATCTCTTAGTTAAAACATGAATCTTGATGTATGTGTTTTTGAACATCACTCATAATTAAAATCTTAATCTTTCAACTCTCTTTTGATCATCATAGAGCTGATATAAAACAACTTGATCAGATCAAAAGCAATCTGATTTTGAGTCCAGACTAACCTAGATCAAGCACATAAAATATAATTGAAAAATTTTGGGATATTAGTCGGATCCTTAAATAGCTTCTAAACATAGAATATTTATACAAAAATTCCTTGACAAAGCGAATCAAAAACCTAATATCTCTTAATTTTGACTTTATTTGAGCATTCAAATACTTAAAATATATTAGATGATCAAATGGAAATCATGAATATTTTGGATTTTGTTCAGATTTACATAAATGACACTCATATAATCTATAAATAATCCCTCATTCTTCACAAAGAGGGGGGAAGTGGAAGAGGAGAGAGAGCTCTGATACTTGAATAATCTCAAAGCATAATCATACCATCGCCTTTGCCGACCAAAGATCGACCACCGCCATCAGCCATCACCACCGTAACGCCAAATTTTCATCAACCGCTACGGCCACTATCGCTACCGCATCGCTCCACACCTTCACATCGTGTACCATCACCGGCCGCCATCGCCTGACACCGGATCACCGATGACCATCACCGCCGGTCGACATTGCCAACCGCATCGCGACCGCCGTGATCACGCCAACCACCACTATACGTGTTGCTCCGCCGGTCACCACCGCCACCCGACCGTCGCTTGATCGTTGTCATCGGATTGTCAGACTACCACCTCAAGCGAAGCCTTCTTCGCTGATCCAATGAAGCTTCTCACAAAACCTACTCTTGTAAGCTATCCTTTTCAAACTTTGGAGACATGATAATAATTGTAACAAATATTGATATAGTGAAATTATTTTTAAGTGGGCTAGGCCTCGTGATTTTTCCCTTCTCGGGTTTTCCATGTAAAAATCTTGATGTCTCTCAAACTCTTTCACTGTGTGTGTGGAACTTTTGTGCAATGCTAAGACATTGAATTATCTTACTTTACCGACCCAAATCTTCTTGCACACAACAATTCCAATAGACAATATAATTTAAATTAATAGAGAGCTATAGTATTTAAGGAAAAATAAAAAGAAGGAATGAATTATTCTTTTAAAAATGAATATCAAGAATCTCATGTCATAGTGCATTAAATGATTTAAAAAAATATTTTGTTAAGTTTTATTAAATAATTTATTTAAGAAAGATGATGATTTTATTAATAATTAAATGTTTTCTTAGAAAAGAATACACATTATTTTTATTAGCAATTTTTATGCTTATCATGCATTAATGTATTGTGTGCATCATTATGATTTCATGTACGTATAACATTCATGAATGCATTAATGTAAATATAAGTTTTCTACTTATTAATGCTCATATCTTATATTTAAAATATGCTTAACTTCATATTTTTTTGGTTGACTAAAGTTTATACCTGCTTACATGCTACATGATTTTATTTACTATGCACTTCCATATACATATCCAATGTATATACTTACCTCATTCACATTATAGTTATATTCTAAGCTTATGTTGTAGCTAGTATGATGTGACAGTTATAATATAAGTTTGTGTATGTCTTGTGATATGATGTCATTAGAGTTATGACATTGTTATCGTGATATCTAGGAGTATAAATGAGTCAAATCGAGCTCGAGTCACTAGGCTCATTGGCAAGAAATGAGGCTCGAACTCGAGCTTGAGCTCAAGTTGAGCCCATAAATTGAGCTTGAGCTTAGCTCATCAATATATTACAAGGCTAGAGAGCTCAACTCGAAAGCTTAGTGAGGTCTCGAAAGGATTGACTATCCTTAATGGAGAAGAAGTGCAGAAATCAGTGAGATGAAAAGAGGGAAATTTGTGAGTGCATCTATAGAATTGATGGACCTAAGCATGAGATGGAGGTGGAAAAGAAGGTGTATGATTTTGAGTTGCTTGGAAGGGGGAAAATCATCGATGAATGATAGTTTTCAAGTCTTTGACTAAGGATAAGACAGGAGCGTGAAGTTATAAATTGGTAGGAGGGGAATACACAACACATGAAGGTGTGAATTGGATGTTCACGTAATTGAGTCGCTCAATGAGCTTTTGAGTCGAGTCGGGTAAAACTCGAACTCGATAAATGAGCTTAAACTAAG
Source organism: Cymbidium sinense (assembly GCA_021442155.1). Lineage (NCBI taxonomy): Eukaryota > Viridiplantae > Streptophyta > Magnoliopsida > Asparagales > Orchidaceae > Cymbidium > Cymbidium sinense. Next base: position 77,940,164 of record CM038229.1, on the reverse strand, counting down.
CTTGACCTTGAGCTCGTGGCTCGATAAACCATCTAATGAGCCCATAAATGAGTTGAGCTCAAGCTAGCTCACAAGTCTGGTTGGACTCACTTACATCCCTACTAACATTTAGTAATCCTTAGGGTAACAATTGTAAGGAAGATACATGGTTAGAAATTTGTGCTCTTTTCTACATATTTATTACTTTAGAGGACATTTATTGATTCCATTGATTATTTTGTGATGCTCTATTATTAATATTACTTGATTTTATTTGTAAAAATGACTAAAATTCTAAGATTGCACTTCACTCACTTTAAAAATAGGTAATTATAAATAAATAACTCTAAATAAAAAAAAAAATATGTGATCTTCTTTAACAGTTCTATTTTCTTTAAAATAAACACCCTTAGTCTATGATTCCAATAGAAGAAAAAATTGAACATATGAATTCATCATGCTATACATAGATAACTGAATTACCAACCTAAGGTTTTGTAATACATATTTCATATTGTGACCATATGAGTCTACATGTAGTTTGGGAATCACTTTAAGATAGATAATTCTAACAAAAAAATATATTACACAAATGTCTCTTCTATAGTTACCTAGCTCTATTGTGTGCTTACCTCTCCTTTTCATTTGAGTTTTATTGACTTCTCTTTCACATATGATTAGGTGGGTTAATAATATTTTTGATTAGGTAAGATATAAGTCCAACCTTATGGGTATAATGGCTATTAATATAATCATATTATAAGTGTCAATCCTTGAGTTTCTTCTATAGTTTAAAAGACTCTTAACTTTTAGGTTCTAGGGCCTCCTTAGCTTGGGCTTCCCCCTTCTTAGTGATTGTGGAATATAAGTCTTATTTATCAACATAAGATTGGGTCACCATTATTCTTTTGAGTCTATATGCTCCTTTAAATAACTAAACCCATAATTCTTAATTATAGCCTTCTTGATTAAAAAAGGTTGTTCATCTTCTTTAACTATGCAGATTTGAAGTTATGATGGCCAAAAATAATGAACATTCATAGAATTGTAAATGGGATTATTTTATTGTCCTTAGTCTTCCAAAATACTTAGTTTAATTAGTCCTTTTCATAAGTTAATCGGCTTATTTTGAAGTTACATCTCAACTTGAGAATGATTATTCTTCTCCTTAGGTTGGTCATCCTTCCTATTTAGGATACATATCTCATACCTTAAGAATAGAGCCCATACTCTTATGATTAGTTTTTTTTTCTTTCCAAATCCTAGTCATCCTTTCTCTCAAGATTATAGATCTCCTTCAAATTATCCCAGTGATCTTTACATTATAAATCTTCTTCTTTGGGTTAACTATCCCACCCCTTCAGGTTTTAGCTAATCACATCATATTCGAAGTAGTCTAGGCAATTCATTTTATATATATATATATATATATATATATATATATATATAATTGAACTCATTTATATAATACCTTGTGGTATTTTCTATATTAATCATAGTTAAGCACAAATAACACTCAAGTGACATAATACATAACACTCAAACTTAATTATATCCTAGAATTATATCTCTTGTTTTGTATCAAGTTGACATTACTAACTCAAATTTAAATCAAACTTTAATGGTTGACCATCTTCTATAGGGTATGATGTCTTTACCTTCTTAAATCATAATAGTGACCTTTCTTACATATACATATTTCTCAAGAATAATAATTTAATTAACATTCCAAATTATACTTAATACTTATTGCATCATATTATTTAAGTGCATGTTGAATTTCACATAAACCAAAGATGATATGGTTTGGTCAATGTAAAAAAATTTAATATGTATAAAATTATTCATAAATTATAATAAGCATACATGCCATCCATTATATGGCAATATGATGTGATTTGTATTTGTCTAATTTTTAAATTAGTTTATATTACTTAAAATAGGGTACAAGACTTAAGAAAATAAGAACTATCCTATGAAAATATACTATGATCATATAAATATGTGTAAAACAAACTAAAATTTATATGATGAAACTTTATCAAAAAAACTCAAGATGTTTTACTTTTGATAAAATTTATCCAAATAAAATACAAGAAATTATGCAAGAAGCAAATTTTCTTAAAAATAGGCTATCTCAAGCCCACCAACTCTATTAATTGTCCTGCCTCACTTAAATCGTCATAAGACCTTCGAGCCCAAAAATTATCTCTCTCTCTCTCTCTCTCTCTCACACACACACACACACACAGCCAAAATGATGAGGAAATAGATAAATGAAGATTTTAGATGTTTATATAAGAGAATTTACATGCATATCACATAGTTTTTATAAAATTGTATTTTAAATATCTAAACTTCAATATATACTTAATAACACCTTAGAGTCATAATTATGTCAAAACATATGCAGCAAAAGCATGTTTCACCTACAAAAATTAATATTAGTGATATTTATGATGTGATATTATAGATTTAGGTATTATATAAATAAATTTTAAAATTTTAGATATTAGATATCTAAATACATAAGAATTATATGTTATTGATAGGCTAAAATATTATACATAGGTGAACATGCCACACAAGTAATAATGAGGTGAGTTGAGTATCATTTTCACAAGGATCTAATTTGAAATTCTTAATAAGTTAAGTAATAATCTTTTATTAACCAATACTTTTATCCAACTAATCAAAATTGATAAAATTATAACCACAAACTTTCTTGGATTTATAGTAAAATATTGATTCTAGATGATAATAATGGAGATAATACCTTGAATTTGTAGTTCACTTATATAAATCTTTGAAATTTTGTATTGAAAGTTTTCTATTAAAATTATTGTCAATCAGTAATAGTATTATCTTCTAGTCTTCATCAATAATTAGAAAATCTAATCACTCACATTACTTAGTTATGTGTTTATACTAATTAGTTTAAGTGATTACATTAGTAATATGTCTTTAAAGGTTATAAATCTTTAAGTATTACATTTCTATTGATCTAAAGATCTATTTGTTACTTAACTGTTTTAAACTTTGAACGTAAGTGTATGCCATTTAAGTAATATAATGATAAATATGATTTTCCACAAGGATCTTTTACAATATTTTAAATTAAATTAATTACTAATATTATACTAACTTTTTTTTATCCGACCAAGTTGACAATGCTTAAAAAGTTAAATCACTAAAAAATATAAATATTATTTAAGAAAAATATGATTTTAATATTATTTTTAAAAATATAATACGAATTTATGATATATTGATTATTTTTATGAAAAATATTATTGTTAGTTTAAATTTTATAGTTGTCAATAAATAATATTTGTATGTTTCATCTAAGCCTAGATCAAAAGATCTAATCATTATAATTAATTAGTTATATTTCTATATTAATTAAAATAAGTGATTCAATTATATTTTTCTTTCAATACTATTGTAAATCCTTAAATATACATACAATGCGCCACACACAATACACACACACACACACACACACACACACACACACACATATATATATATACTATATTTTAACATTGTAATTGATTATTTCACAGGTAAATAAAGCATTGAGAAAAAAAGAACAACATTAACATTAAAGCACAAACTTTTTCTTATTACTCACATCACATTATCACATAAAATAATACAAGATAATCATAAATCAAGAACAATAATAACTTAGTTATTCATTATACAGAAAGGAGAAAACATTGGCATGTCATAAACATATAAAAAGATCTAAGACAATTAAAAAGTAAGAAAAGATAGAATTGAATAGTCTTTTAAGTTCTTGATTTTAGTCTATTGCCTCCCAATACAAATACCCTTCTATTGGATCTTCTCCTCAATTTTTAACATGAATAGCATACGAACATCATGAATAATACTCAAACACACTTCACTTTGAGTCTTACTCTCTAAATAACACCACACTTACAAACACATTTGGCACTCACTTGCCAAAAGCCTATCTCAATGTAATTCAAGGCCTATTATAAGTGTAGCATCATTCTATTAAGTGTCCCCCACATACTCTTCAATAACTCTCTCAAATTACCACTACAACTCCTTGAGGAGTTTGCTTAAATTACTTGAAACTAAGCTATCAAGTAGTAATGTTGTGACGTTATGAATATAGCATCCAAGCATTGTGTTATGGTGTTTTGGAACCGCGATGCTAATATTTTAGTGCTTTGGTGTTCTGCTTATTGTCCTATTGTTTAAACTAAAGTGACTTGGCTCTGCGGCATTGATTCTTCAACGTCTAGGTACTCTTCTTGTTATCTTAGGCTAAAAATTCTCTAAATCATTAATATTATGGTGCTATCTCTCTAGCACATAGGCATTCTAATTATGACATTGTGGCATTAATACTTTAGTGATTAGTCATTGATGTTGTTGTCTTTTGTTTGAAATTTGAAAGAAACGTAGCCTTCAAGCAATTTTAAGCTTTTTTGGGCTCCTTTAAGTGTCACAATGTTGCGAATGCAACGCTTATGCGCTAGCACCTAGGCACCTTACTTTATATCTTAGTCCTCAATTTTTGCTATTATATATAGTGCCACGATGTTAGCTTCCTAGTGTCAATGCGTTGACCTTTCTCACTTAATTCCTAACTTTTCTTCATTCCAGCACCATGGTACTGCATTGTGTAGTGCCTATTCTTCCTTTCACTTCAAATGAGAATTTCTGACAAAAATACTAAAAATATTAAAAATAACATCTTAATACTAAACACAAATATACCAATTAAAACACAAAATTTTATTAAAATTTCAAACTTACCAGACATACAAACTATTACTTGTCCTCAAGTAATCTATTGCATTTCATAAATTCATAAATATATTTGATAACAAAACTTTTGGAACTTAAAATCATAAAGTAATAATTTAATTGAAGGATAGACTTAATATTTCATTATTAAACATGAAAAATAAGTAAACTACAATAGCCCAAATTCTTACTTAAATTATATTTTCTTTGAGTTAAGTCATTTTAGTGCTCAATATTAACATAATTGATTCCTAAAAAACTTAGTCAATTAATTGCTATAAATAGGTATTACTTAATTATTTGAATAATCATGATAATTTTTTTTCTCTGAATTCAATATATTTAGTTACTTTAATAAATTCATTGATTTCCTCAGATTATAAGATAATTTCAAGTACTATTATTTTATAATACTTAGCCTCAACTTTTTTTTTTCTCTCTTTTCGTATTCTTTTTTTAATTTTTTTTTTTAAAAAAGATTACTTAGTGGCTAAGTATCTTTAATTACACTAATGCTATAGGTTTTCATACTTTTCCATTCTCTTAAATATCAAATGTCCATTCAAATGAATTAAAAAATTTAACTAAAAATGCTAATATATAATTAATACTAATCAATATTATGACATTAAAATAATAGTGAATTTATATTGGTTCCCAAGTCATATAGTGCCTTCCTAATGATTCTATCTTCTATAGTGTATAGTAAAATAAAACTACTTGGATCTTTCAATTTTTGTAGAAGTTTCTTTTACATAATAACATTATATTCTTCAATTAATCCCATAATTATAGAATCTCCTAATGTCTTCTTTTTTGTTAAGGATATCTTTTATGAATTTTAAGAAATTGGGCATTTGTTCAAGAACGTCAGCAAATGGAATGTTAATAGTAAGCTTCTTGAACACTTTTAAAACTTAAAAAATTGATAAAGTCTTTGTGAAGAAGGAGGTGGTGGTCTCTCAATTTTCTTTTCTTTTTCTCAAATTTTTTAATGTTTGGTTATTTTCTTTCTCATATTCATATTCATTATGTTATACCCTAACCTCTTTTTAGATACCTCCTCTAATTCTCTGCCATTTCTCAATTGTATAACATTATACTTATTTTTATCCTTATCTTTTGGATTCACTGTGTTATTTGGTAATGTGCCTTGTGGTCTATTAGTCAATAAACTAACCAATTAGTCTAAATGAGTTTCAACATTATTAGTAATTGTTGATTGACTTTGCAATTGAGTACCCATCTACATCTTCAAGTATACCAATGACATTTTATTTTCTTTAGATTGATTATTTGAAGAAAATGTTAGTGGATAATTTGGTCTAAGATTTAAAAGTTATTATATTAATTATTCTGATTTTCTATAGAGTTTTATTTCTTAGTGTTCCAATTGTTATTCCCTAAGTTTTGATTATTAGTCCAATTAAAATTTGGAGGATTTTTCCAACCTAGATTATATATATTTGAGTATGGGATGTTGTGCCTATTATTTATTAAGTTTAGTGGCTTCACATTTTGAAGACAAAGTTGACCTAACTAATTAATTTTACTCTCATCATAACTCACAAGTGATCCTTGATCTTAAATTAATCTTAAATTATCTAATTTATTTAAAATTATTTTTTCTTGTAAAGTCAAAATAGACAAAACATTAGTTTTATGGACACTAGCTACCTCCCTAAAATTTAATTGTTCAAAGGACCATTAAAATTTATTGGTAGCCATTTTCTCTATCAGTGTATATGCCTCATCAAAGGATTTTGATATCTATGGACCACCAGCTATGATGTTTACTATTGACCTTAGAGAACCCAGTAGTCTATTATAAAATATTTGAATAAGTAGCTAATTAGCCAGGGCATGATAAAAAATTTCTAATAAATCCTTAAATCTCTCCCATGCTTCAAAGATTTACTTATTGTTTATTGATAAAGTTAGTTATGTCAATCTTAAGTTGGATAGTTTTAGATGGAGAAAAATATTTGGCCATTAGCTTTTGAGTTAACTCATTCCAAGCATTGATTGAGCCCAGGGGTAAATAATTCAACCATAATTTAAATTTATTCTTAATAAAATAGAAACAACCTAAATCTTATGAGATCATGAGACACTCCATTATACTTAAAAGTTGCAGATATCTTTAACAATTTCTGCCTATCATGTGGGCGACTCGAGTTAGATCCCCGATAACAGTGCAAAAATTTGACCGATAAAAATGATCTATGCAAGTGCACGTCACACAAGTAATATCAATGCGAGTCAGGTATCTTCTCACGAAAATCTAATTTAAAATTTTTAATAAGTTGAGGCTAATCTTTTATTAACCAATGATTTTATCCAATCAGTCAAAATTGATGAAAATTACAAGTACAAAGTTCTTTGAATCTATACTATAATATCGATTCAAAATAATAATAATAATAATACAGATTTTCTTAATTAAAATTACTAAATCATAAATAAACAAAATAATTGAAAATTTTAATTTCTATTTAATCATAGTATCTAATTATTAATTTTGCATGACTCATTTATTTTGGAATGAATTATGAAGATTATATAAGACAATTTTCATCATAGGGAGGATCTAAAGAAGGATCAAATAAATTTAACTGAATTATTTTTTTGGCTAGTTATGATAATATGATTACACTAATATGAATTAATATTTTTTCACTTATGTGAGTAAGATGAGATTTTATTATTATTTAGATAAAATTAGAATTTGATATTTTAGTAATAACTTTCATGACTATTATCAACTAAATTAATTGATAATCAATAAATTATTTATATAATACCTATGTCATAAGTTTAATAATTTTTATCATAAAAATTATGGTCAAAAGAAATATTGAAGAGAATTATAATTTGAATACATATAATAATTTTTTAAAAAATATTTAAAATTTTAAATAATATATATTTCATATTAATATTATTTAAATAAATAAACAAAAGTTAATGAAAACTCTAATTTACCATTTACAATCGCTTGTCGACTCACCCAAAAGTTAATGACTAGCCTTAATTAATTCGTCGTACAACACACCAGATGTTCAAGGGCGTGGCCCGCAATTAAACGAACCATAAAAGCGGCGGCAGAGTATTATTAATTTAGACCCGAGCCCGTGGGTCCCATTTGAATTGCCGTCCCCTCCTCCATCTTCAATTACAGCCACACGTTTCGGCATTAATGGCGTCTCATTCTGCCATTAATCACGCCGTTACTGCGCTGGCGTAATCACGGCATTATGAAACGTTAGCTTATGTTACAGAGGATAAGATATTCATATCAGGATTAGAAAATTAATTTCTTCTGTTCCGTATCTAATTTTATTAAAAAAAGCTATGTCGGGTATCACATTTTTGACCTATGCATAACATATATAGTATTGTGAAGAAATAAAAAAATTTCAACACCTGATTATAGTAGGGCCGTCAACTGAAAAATAAATGTTATTAAATTTTAATGCAAATAAATTATTAAATAATGAAAGTAAACTAATGGGTAATACAGTTAAAACTTTTACATAATGTAATTATTAAGCAAATGTAATTAAGTTATTAGATATTCATATTTATGTTGTGAGTAACTAATAGCTAATTTAGTTGTATTTATTTTTTTAAATTTAATTGTGTTATTTAATAATTTAAATATGTTAAGATATGATAATAAGTGCAATAAAAATGGGCCTCTTCTCATCATTATTTTTTTTTTGATAATTCTTAATGGATTCTAATTCTTGACATTAAAAAACACCCTCCAAAATATTCATTTGTTTACAATAGGATTAAAGAGAATTATTCTTAACAAAATTTGATTATGATAAAATTAGAAAATCTTTGGACTTAGTTAGATATTGTAAAAATTGATAATAAAAATTTCAAAAGAATTGCAAAGCTGCTCATTACATTATAGGAGGAATACATGATCTATATGCCTTGAATTGTGAAACAAAGGATGCAATACTCTATTAATACAACATCAAGCAAATAGAGAAAGTAATTAAATTCAAATATAATATAGCCAGGAAAAAAGAAAAAATGTATCCAATAAATATGAATAACAAATAGCTAAGTTGGCTGATCTCTATCTATGAGCAATATAAAGTAGAAAAAAATCTCTTAATACTCCCCATCAAGTTGGATCATGGATGTCAATCATGTCCAACTTGTCTAGTAATTGTTGTCATGATTCTCCTCCTAATGGTTTGGTGAAGGCATGGGCAATTTATTTTTTTGCTTTCAATGCGGGACATTTAGATCATCTCTTGTTAAACCCTTTCTAAAATGAAATGACAATCAATTTCAATGTGTTTGATTCACTCGTGGAAGATTGGGTTATTAGCAATATGAATAGCTACAAGGTTATCACAAAACTTAATTGCAGGGGACGAGAGATGAACACCAAGTTCTGCCAATAAGATAATTATATTTCACATGTTGTTTGTTCCATGACTCTATACTCCACTTCATTAGATGATTAAGAGTCAACTTGTTGCTTTTTTGTTTTCTATGAGATATGCCTATAACCAAGTAAGATACAATAACCAATTGGAGCCTCTACTTATTGGACATTCACTCAATATGAATCAGTGTATGAGGACTTAAGGTAGCAAGGAGAATTCCTTTGCCCAATTGTCCTTTGAAGTATCTCAAAATCTAGAGGATAGCATCAAGATGTGATTTGCTAAGTGCTTGAAGGAATTAGCTAAGGGTACTAAGAAAAAATAAGATGTTAATAGTTTAGGGTCAATCAATAAGCCTTTCTTTTCATGTTCGAATTTGATGTTTTGCTCCATAGTTTCTTTGGTTGGGGACAACCCATCATTCCCATAATATCAATAATATCTAAGCAATAGTTAACTGAGAAATATTCCCTCTGATGATCGAGCAATCTCAATCCCAAGGAAATATTTGTGTGTGCCGAGATCCTTTATACTGAATTTATCATTGAGAATTTGTTGTAAATGTTGCATTTATTTTGAGTCTTCACCTATTACGAGAATATCATCTACATATATTAAAATAAAAAGAGTATATTTAATCTTTGATTGATTGTAACCAAGTGCTCACAAAGAGAAAGAAAGCTTCACAAACTAGTTTCGACTAGCTTGTTTGAGGACATAAATGGACTTATTGAGCTTATAAACATATTTTTTGTTTTTCTACTTTATTGTATCCTTGAGGAATTTGCATATAAAATTCCTCATTCAAATCTCAATGTAGAAAGGCATTATTGATGTCAAATTGTTGTAATTCCAATTCTTTGATGGCAATAATCGCAAGTAAACAGTGAACAATTACCATTTTAGCCACCAAAACCAAGGTTACATAGTAATCTACCCCTTCCATTTGTGTGAAGCCTTTAGCCAACAATCGGGCTTCATACCTTTCTATGGTTCCATCACTTTGATATTTGATCAGATAGATCCACTTGCAATCGATAGATTATTTACCAAGAGGTAACTCGATTATGGTCCAAGTGTTGTTCTTTTTCAAAGCTTTAATTTTGCCCACTATAACATCTCTCCATTTAGGAATTTCAGTTGCTTGGAGATAATTTGTTGGCTCAACTTTAATATCAAGGTTGGCAAGAAAAACATTGTAGTTAGATGATAAACATTTGTAAGAGATGACATGAGATAAGGGGTGATGAGTGTTACATTTAGGAGAGATGTCTGAGTGTGAGGGATTACTATAAGCACTATTGCAAACATAATCTTACAGATAAGTGGGGCGGTGTCGATGGTGTGTGCTGCCATCAAATAAGTCATGATTGACAACATTTTGTGTGGTTTCCATGAGAGTGATGGGATGGTTTGAGGATGGCTCAACATTGTTGGAATTATCACTAATAGGCAAGGGTAAAACATAAGTGTTTTCATTGTATATATAGTTTTGCTCTCAAGATCATAAACTTTGTATCCCTTTTGGCTAAAGGGATATCCAACAAAGATTCCTAGTTTGAATCAGACATCAAACTTGTGTTTATGTGGCGATAGATTGTGAGCAAAGCATAGAAACCTAAAGGCCTTAAGATGAGAGTAAGTAGGTTGAGTTCTAAAGAGTATTTCATGAGGTTTTTTTTCCTCGCAAGATAAGAGAATGAATTTTGTTGATTAAATAGTAATGAGGATGCATTCTCCCAAAAGGATAAGAAAAGATTATGTTGAATTCTTAATGTTGGGCAATATTAAGAAGATGTCGATGTTTTTACTCTGCAACACCATTTTGTTATGGTGTTACAACAGAGCTATGTTAGTAAACAATGTCATGGGATTGGAATAAACTTTGTAAGTTTTGAGAAACAAACTTATTACCATTATCAGTGTAAATGCTGTTAATAGGAAAGAAAGATTGAAGATTTATATGGGAAATATTGGCTCACATTTGTTGGACTTTAGTATTATATTGTGTGGAAACAAACTTGATGATGAATTTTAAAATAAACTGAGTTTCATATTTGTGTTTCATTAAAAAGTATAGGTACAACAACTAAAATTGTCAACAATAGTCATGAAATATCGTGCACCCAAATTACTTGGAACATTGAAACTTTCCCAAATATCATAATGTAATAATTCGAAAAGAGAAGTGAATTTTTTGTAGCTTAAAGAAAAGAAGATTTATTATGTTTTTCTAGAGGACAAACATCACAAAGAGTCTTTCCAGATGTGGCAATACTAGGATACAGTATGGTAATATACTTTTGTCGATCATTAGAGGGGCGCCTAAGACGCCAATACCAAATGCCAAATGATGATTTCACACTAATATAGAGATTCATAAATTAATGTATTTAGTACAGTTTATTCCAATAGTTACCCACACCAATCATCCTCTTTGTGTTAAGGTCCTAAAATATACATTGATTAGAAAAAAAGTTATTGAACAATTATGTGATTTAATATGAGAAACTGATAAGAGATTGAATTTAAAAGATGCTGCTACTAAAATGTTTTCAATGGGAAGATAAGGATTAATTGATGAGGCACTAATCTTAGATATTTGGGTAGTAAATCCATATGTAAGTTAAACATTTGATTGACCAGTGATATGAGAAACATATTTCAAAAATTTGGAATTGGAACACATATAATTTATGGCACCATTATCAATAATACATGCGTATTACAAGAATGGTTGGAAGCATAACTTGTAAAGCTAGTTATTAGATCAACTCTACTTAACATTAGAATATACAACAAATAACCTAATTTCTCCTGAGTGATTGGTGGTGGAGTTATAGGTTTGGTTTTCTTGTTCAGTCTAGTTGTAGTTCATTTGCCACTGCTAAGCCAAAAGATTGAGTTTTTAGTTCATAGGAGGATCCTTCATTATGATGTGGAGGGTATCTATGATGTTTATAGCAAGTGTTGATAGTGTGGCCTTCATGACCACAATGGTTGCAACATAACTTTGTTCTTTCCCTTTGACCCGCCTGATAATTGGTTTGCTTGTTTGTAGCCTTGTGGTTTGTAGTATGGTCCACTTCATGAGTTTTAGTGTTCAGGTGATTAGTATTTTGAGATGTAGCTAATAGCATTTATGGTTGGGATAGAAAGACCTATTATTTCTCTTCTTGAAGCAATAGTGAGTAGATCCAGTTAACAAGTTGGTGGCTACGAAAGGTAGCACAACTTTGATTAAGCCCAAGCAAGAACTACGTAGCATGATATTGTTGGATGATTTTGGAGACTACTTTAGTAGCACCATAGGAACAATTGGGAAAAGTGATATAAGTAGCTAGTGCATCCCATAATAATTTCAAATGAGTGCAATAAGTTGATACAAAGAGCTCTTTTTGTGTGAGGTTAGAAATAGCCTTTTTCACTTTATATATTTTGGTGGAATTTGGCTAAGAAAGACACTCAAGATGGTTAACCCAAACTTCTTGCACAAAATTTGCAAACATAATGGTATAATCAATATCTGGCCCCATGGAATGTATGAGCCATGAGATGACCATTTACACAAATCTATTTCTCATTTGTGTCAATGGTTGGATTTGGGCAAGGAAAAGAGCCATCAACAAAGCCTAATTTATTTTTTGCTCTCAATGTCATTCACATGGATTTGAACCAAGTGTTAAAATTATTTCCAATGAGAGGAGGCAGAGGATTATGACTATGGGATTAATTGAGTGGTGGAGCTTGAAAGGGTTGGAGAAGGAATCTAATGGTTGTGATGGATAAGTAAAGAAGGCCATAGGAAGGTAACCAGGCTCTAATACCATGTAAAAATTGAAAATAAAAGTTTGAAAAAAAAAATGCAAAAACTGCTCCCTACATTACAAGAGGAGTACATGATATATATATACTTTGAATTGTGAAAAAAAAGAAAGGAAGTAATATCTAACTAATATACCATCAAGATAATTTGGAAAGTAATAAACTTCAAATATAATAGTCATGAAACAAGAAAAAAATGTATCCAATAAATATGAATAGAAGATAGCTAAGCTTGTTGACATCTATGGAGCAATGCAAAGTTGGAAAGAGATAAATATCTTAATAGATATTTTGAGCATAAAATATCGAGTCAATTGACTATATTATTGCAGTTATTTTGAAATAGATTGAAGGCTTTATAATTTATCCTAGCCAATTTATGATCATGATATAATAGATAAATAAAAAAACTTATCATAAATAAATTTGTTGAACAACTTCTAACCAATAAAAAAATAATAAGATAGTGATTCATTAGTTAATTTCCAATTGAATTATTGGGGTAGACTTTTTTAGCTTTGCTTTCTAGATTACAACTATAGTCATGCTCAACTACATCTTTCTTATTATTTTTAAAGAAAATTGTAATAAAAATATTTTTTTATACAACTACATCTACTAGAGTGAGGTTGTAGTAATAAAGATGCCATTTGATTTTTTATTTTAAAGAGAAAAAAATTATAATACCCTTAATAGTTTTTTATTGGTAGTAGTTTGAGACTCTTATGACCCATATCTTTTCTATTTCTTTAAAGACAAGGAGTAGTCTCTCAAACCAAAAATAAAAAAATTAAAAAAAATAAAAATAAATAAAAAAACATAAGGTAACTCTTATTAAAAAAAACTAAGGTAAACTACTAAAGGAGTAGCTATATATTGAATCCAAGTCATCAAAAAAATAATATAAAACTATAAAAATACACTATATATCTTAATAAGCAATGCAAGAAATATTTAAACATTATTTGGATATCAAAAGTGTATCTTGACTAAACTTATTCTTAATAAAATATCTTTGGGGTAATAGGTGTTGTGAGAGGATATAAGGGAATGCAATACCTTTTTTATGTAAAATATAAAATAAGCTTTTTAAACTTTAGGCCATTTAGATATCTTGAACCTCTTAGTGCACTCTTATCTCTTTAAAGGTCCTTTATCCTTAGATTGTAAAGAATTCATTAAGAATTTCTTTGTCTTATCTAAACTCATATATTAAAGGTTTTAATGGATAATCAATGTTCTTTATTTTCACCTATTTAGCAAAAGATCTTGAATTATTTATAAGGTTTAAATATGTCAAAGAAGTGTGGCCCAAGTCAATGAATTGCTAGGATTTATGCTTTGGCTTATATTTTAGCTTAGGTTGACTACATGAACATTTTAGCCCTAACTTGAGACTATGGTTGCCTGAGAATGGCTGACTCTTATAATCTATTGTTAAATTATTAAATGCACAAGGAATCTAAGTTAATTAGATAAGTTATGTTTATTCTAATGGTTAAGTCAACTTATAGATACTAACAAAATCAAGATATTTGGACCTAAGTTAACCAGGGTGAATTTATTTAGTAACAAGTAAACTAGACTATATAGTCCTTAGGGCCATACAAGCCATTCCCAGTGTTAGTTATGACTTAAGTTAGGTAAGGTTAGCTCATTTTTATATTTGATACATGTTTAATCCTTAAGATGGCATAGAGTGCCTAGGTTGATTAAGTGTATGGGTTAATTTGGGCCTTTAGGGTTATACTAGTTATTATGATCCCTAGTTATCTAAGAAAAATTTCCTAAGAAACTTAAGGTAGGAACCATTTGGGTTGTTAGACTGTTTAGCCTAATGTTGATTACGGTCAACCAAGTAACTATATGGGTCAGTATTAATCCCCTGAGGGTTCCAATAATTTTTAAAAAGTTAAATTGGAATACAACAAAAGGTTGTGACTTATAAATCAAACATAATGTCTAAATTTACTAAATTTGAATAAATTAAGATCAAGAGCATAGGCTAAAATTAATGACATTAAAGTATATAATCCCCTCACATAATTCAATGAAGATATACTAAAGTATAATTGACATATTAAACTCAATAGGATTATGTTATGTACATAATTTTTTTATGTGTACATGATATAATTATAAGTAAAAAAAATGATAGTTATATTGAGCTTAACTATGATATTTATATAATAAATTAAAGTCTTAGGTTAAGACATACGATATCATAATTGGTGAACCAAAGATTGAACCTGATTAGGATAAATGCATAGTAGGATCATGCTTTGAGTAATTATTAAGTGTATATATGGGAACAAATTTATGACACCACATAGAGTTTAGGAATTTCTTATTTGAATGATCAAATGTGTCATTAGAAAGTAAACATATTATCTTGAAAGATAAACATATTTTTCTATAATGGATTCGATCATTTAATAAAATATTCCTAAGGTTTATGTCTTTCATGTACTGAGAGTTTTCCCCTGAACTACATTGGAAAATAAAATAGGGTTTATTTTAAAGTAAGTTTATGGTTCCCTATAAGGACATGCCCCTATAGTTAATTACATCTCAAGAAGGGTCTCTTCCTAAGAATACTCTCGATTAAAAAAATAAATTATTGTTTCTAAAGAATTTCTAAGTTTGTTTTCAAAGTAATGATCTTTGGAATTTTTAATTGGGATTGGTCCAAAGTGAAAGAGTTATTTTAGCAGCCAAATGGGATGAAGTAGGAAATGCTTGTTGATACTGGGATGCCTAGTAGACATTTTAACTATCATATGATTGGATTTTAAAATTTGAAATTTTAATTAGATTTTGTGTTGACATTTTTTTTAAGAAATCTAGGGCTTAAATTCTAACAACACATAATGACAGAAATGCTTAAGGTTGAAGGCTTACTCTAATGAGGATGCTTCAGAACCTAAGTTTAAAGTGCTTCTAACACAAGTTAGATGCTCGACCAAAATTTCATTTTAGGAATTATCATTCCTCTCACTTGAGAGAACAAACCTATCCCTGACTCTTCTAGACTAACAATCTGCTTGGAGGGGCTGCCAACCAACACCACCTTTGCGCATTTTAAATTTATGAAGCCAAGTCTCATGTATGTAAGATGGCTAGGTTATTTCCTTTTAGAAAAGGGATATAATAATCTTAGACTCACTTTTTAATCCCTATGATCATTTAAGATATGAAACATCTAATTAATGCACATTTTTCAAATTTTTATAGTTTTGATTCATGATTCATTTGAGATTTTTGGTATGCATTTTTATGCCTAAATTCCATATAGCTAGAAATGATTAATGGCCAAATCAATAAAAGAAGACAAACTTCCTTAAGAAGGTGGTCATCCTCACATGTCAGATGCCCTTCTATGCAATGGGTGAAGTGCCCATTTCAAGAGTTAGAGAATAATTTGATTGCATGGTTTTGAGAGCTAATTTATTTTTAATTGATTTTAAGTTTTTCTTAAGGCTTTAATTTATGTGAGGTTTCAAGTTTTCTTTATTTTTTTTTTGAGTTATTAGATTTAGATTGGGTAGAAATTTTAATTTTTACTATGAGCCTAATCGTCCAAGAATTCATCACAGAAAAGCACAACACAGAAAAAAAAAATCTAGAAAAATAGGTTGATTCTATTACGCACCCAAAATAAATTAAGCTAATTTAATTTAATAAAAAGGCCGATGCGGTTGGGTACCACTGTACACCCTAAAAAAAAAAGCAAATAGATAGCCAAGCTTTGCCATTAAATAGTTCATCCTAGAACTACAAGTTTAGATCTATGGGTATTCTTTTCAGGATCATTTCTAGCTTAAATCTAAACTTGTAGTTCTAGGAGATGATCCTGAAAGAATACTCATAGATCTAAACTTGTACCCATCTGACATTGGGCTTAGTATTAGTTGCTTGCCAAGCTCACCTATCCTATGGGTTATACCTAAGGACTTAAGCACACCTACAAGAAAATAACATTTTAATTTATTTATGATAGTAGTTCTTTTTAGCATTGCCCCTGCAAAAAATAATGTTAGTTCTAAAAAGAAACCTATCATTCAGTCTAACAAGCAAACAATCCTAGACATGCAGTCTAAAATAGTACACTGCAAAGACATGTGAAGTACACCACATTATATTAACCTCACTTTTAGAGTGAGTTCTCAATCTCCTCATCATAGATTTAAGACTCTTATAGACACTAAGAGTTCCTTAGTCTTAAGACACTTCTAGTGATTACGTGAACACTTCTAAGTCTAAAGACTTAGAATGGTTAGTCATAAGGGTAGGTTATGCCTTAGGGATTTAGGAGACTTTTCCATCCTATGGCCTAAACCCAACATATGTTTACCTTCTCAAACCAAACCTCAAATTCAATACCAAATCAAAATTACAAATTAAATTATTGAAACCCATGATCAAATCAAAATCAAAATCTTGCCTAAGCCTCATGATTTTATCTTGTGGACTTAGCCCTTAACCAAATTCAAACCAATCCAAATTCAATTGATTTTCTCAAAGTTCAATTCAATCCCTCAATCATTTATCAATTTCAAGTCCAAACTCAATTCCAAATGATTGAAACCTAGATCAAATTTAAACTCCTAAATCCTTCTTAAGCCTTATGATTGAATTCCATGGCTTAGCCAAATCTCCACCCAATTAAATCCAAACTTGATTGATCTCTTCATGAATCAATCATGTCTTCATTTATATTCACAAATATAAATAAAACATACATTCAAATAGCCAAAACCAAATAAAACTAAATCAAATTCCCTCCCAAGCCCTATGGACCTACCTTCACGAGCTTAGCCAAATCCCATTCAAATCAATTCAAACTCAATTGATTTTCTTATAAATCAATTATTCCATCAATTATCTTCTAAAATATAAATGAAATCCACATTATAATGACTAAAATTAAATAAAACTAAATCAATTTTCTTCTAAGCCCTTTTGACCTACCTCCATGAGCTTTAGTCAAATTTGCTTCCAAATCACTCCAAACTCAAGTGATTTTCTTATAAGTCATTTATATCTTCATTTATATTCACAAATATAAATGAAATATAAATTCAAATAGCCAAAACCAAATCCAAAATCAAATCAAAACTCAATTTAAATCCTTTCCTTAGACTTAACCAAAACCCACCTAAATCAAGCCAAAATCAATGGATTTTCTCTTGAATCAATCATTCATTTAGTCATCTATCAAGATATAAATGAAACCTACAATCATCAAGCCAATTAATATCAACCCAAGTCAAACCCAACTTAGCCCTTTTGACTTGAAATTCTTAAATGAACCAAAACCCATCATACTTGATTGAAGTTAGATTTATATTTCAATCCTAAACTCAAATATAAATCCAACTAAATCTTAATCAAACCAAAACCAAACCAATTGACCCATTTAGATCCACTTGACCCAAAGTGGCCTAAAGAACTCATTTGAACCAAGTTTTAATCCAACCCAAATTGGATTGAACCAAGCCCATCCAAACCTTATACCATGATCATTGATCACCCTAGAATGATCAATTGCCTTAAATTGGGTCAAACCAAGTCAACCCTTAGCTCATATGAAATCTAAACTATCCAAAAATCTATCAAATCAATTGAAACCATTGATTCACACCAACTCATAATCAATGATTGAACATGACTTGACCATCAATTAAACCAAACCAAACCCAACTGACCATTTGACCCAAGTTGACCCAAATTGACCTAAAAGGTCAAAATAGGTCAAATCATGATCCAACCAAAATTGATTGCAACCAATGGCTCAATTTAATTACAAATTGATTATTGAAATTGACCAAACTCATAATTAGACCTAATTTGGCCAATTATGCCCAATTGACCAACTTAGCCCAAATTGACCTAAAGGGTCAAATTGGCCAAAATCCAAATTAAATCTAAATTGATTCAAACCAAAGCCTACAATCATTTTCAATTAACCAATTGAACTTGAACCAACATGTAACTCAAGCCAATTTGGCCAATTTGGTCAACTTGGCCCATTTGACCTATATGAATCCAAATGAGCCAAAATCAAACTTAGGCCAAATGGATTGAAACTAATTGAATCATAACACTTCAAATCATCATTTGAATCTAACCCAAGATTTGGTTTGACCCAATTTAACCAATTAGTCATCCAACCCAACCTAGCCCAAATTAACCCAAATGACCCAAATTGTGTCAAAGCCCTTGAAACCAATCCATGGGACCTTGGAACCCAACCAAACCTGACCCAAACCCATCCTAGGTCAGCCCACAACCAGCCAAATCTAATGGGAGCCAAACCCAAGGCAAATCTCTCTTGGATATGTCTCCCCACATGGGATTTTGCCAAAATTATCAAAGTCCACTCCCTCTTTTTCTTTGGAAGCCATCAAACACCCACTTTGGGGTCTGACATAGCCACCTAGCCCACCCCAAGTGGGTTAGGCTTGCACGGATCAAAGGAATGTGAGTTAACTCACCTCCCTCACAAGCCGAGAACCAAGGGACCAAAGGAAAATCCATCAGCCCACATCTTGCCTTGAGCCACCTCCCAATCTCTCCTTCACTCAAACCGAGCCATGTGGACTTGATGGGGACAACTCCATTGCTCTGGTGGTGGCTGGCTGGCCGAAAATGGAAGATTGTTCCCATCCATCCACCTCACCAATGGAGGGGTATACCCCCTTAATTTGAATGGGAAATGACACCATTCACATCTTCCAAGCTTCCAAAGGAATTTTGAATCCCCCCTATGAGCTCTCAAGCAATTCCAATGCCTCCCCATTTGAATTTCTCCTTCCCGAGCAAAGCCTAAACATGGGAGCTTCTCTTCAATCCCAACTTCTCCAATCCTCAACCAAAATCCAATCACTCATTCCTACACCTTCTACATACCTTGTCGAGGTTACCCAAAGCTTCCCCAAGTTCTAAACCCATTGGAGCAAGGAGTTCAATCAAAGCCGAAGCTCCAAAGCACCATCCTTGCCTTTCGAGTAATCTACATGGAATCAATCTAATTGCTACTAAACAGGCCTTCATCTCAACTATACGAAGCTACCTCAAGTGTTTGAGCCACCAGTCTTAGCTCTGTTGAGTTAATTTTATGAAAACTGAGCTTTATGCAAAGTGGTGTTGGAGCTTTATGAGGAAAATTTGCATGTGAGCCGATCTTAGCTGATCTTTATGGATCCATTCGCAAAGGTGTGGAGTTGATTTGGAGTGAATCCAAGCTCGGGTGAGCTCAGATCGAATAATCAATGGCGGACGGGCTTAGTCATTTGTCATTCACGAGCTGATAGATCACACGACATCCATTCTATGTGATCAGGATAGACGAACATGATTAGATCATATTAGATCCATCTCGTTATTAACCATGGGTTTGATCTACACAGTTTGATCCAAGATCGGATGACATAGATCAATCTGACATCGCCGGTGACCGTAGGATGTGATAACTTAAATAGCCAATCCCAATGTGCGTGGAAAGTGCACCGCGTTAGCACCATGTGGCACCGATGGGATTAGGCTTAATTAAGGCTATTTAATCCTTTTTTAAGACTGAAACTTCCATAATTCATAATAAATCATAGAAAAATCCAAAAATTATAAACAAAGGCTCATTTTAAAGGTATTTTAGAGAGAAATCCTTTAAAATTATTCTTAATTGATTTAAATAGTAATTTATACTTAATTAAAGTTTAATTAAAAATTAATTATTCTAATTACTCTCTAATTAATTAATTTATTAACCTCAAACTTTTTGAGATTGTTTAAGGGGATGTCCTTGCCTCTCCTATTTTCTTGGGATTTATTAGTTAATTAATTAGGAAAATTAATTGATTAGGCCCTATTACCTTCTTAACTTTATTAAGTAATAATTAAGCTTGTGAAAATAACTTAACTAATTAATTGAGTCATTTATCACTATTTAACATTGAGGAGACTTAGGGAAGTGAATGGGTGCTTCTCTCCTAATCTTTTCCCTAAATTTCCTTCACTTTTTAAAGAGAAATTAATTAAGGATTAATTAATTAATTAATTACTTAATTAGTTTCATTAAAACTTAAAATATATCTGAACCTAATTAATTCATGGGTAGATCTTTAGGTGTTCAATAGCCTAAAGACATTTAAGAAAATTATGGTTAGTTCACATGTGTGACAAAACCATAAATGTACTTGATTAAATTTTGTAAGCTTAATTAACTATTAATTGTGAGCCAATTGTATTGGGCCCTTTCATTAATTAGGACCATCGCTAATTTACTTTTCAATTCATTTGCATATCATATTGGCTCATGATTATTTAGTTAATTACTTTAAGGTAACATAAGTAAGGATTAATTAATTGATTTAATTCATATCTTAACTTAATTAATCCATAAAATCAACCTAATTACCTCTCATTAAATCAAATTAACTTACAAAAATGGGATGGGATTAGATTAACAAACTTCTTCTCACATTCCTTAAATCAAATTCAAACATGAAATTAAAAAATGCATTAAAAAGCTTTGATTTGTTTTAAATGATTTTATTTGATATGGTTGTCCTTAGGAATTAATTTGGTTTAATGAAATAATATATTTATATTTATTTATTCCTCTCCAATCATATTAAATATTGTATGTCATTTGATTCATGCATTAATCTTTTGCAAAATTAATTAATTCAAATGATTTTCTTAATGTCAAGCTTGCATGTGTTGATTTAATTTAATACATGTGGCTATTTTCACTATTAAATCCAAATGTATTTTTTTAAAGCTTATAAATGAATGATTACATATGCTATGAATGCTAGTTATAAATACATAGGAGATGTACATGATTATAGCTTAAGTGTATGAAGTAAAGTTTCCTTCCTTTTTATTCGTGTATTGATTTATGTAAGTATGAATGTTCATGGGTATATAGTTTGGGCATCCCGAGAATACGAGGCTTTAGCTAGACCGAAGGAGGTCATTTGATTACCTCACTTCCTTGGTTAATAAAGGCATGTACTCCATTTGATTTCATTCTTATATGTTTAAATACTAGAATTTGGATAAGACTACACTCCATATGCATAAAAGTTTCAATCAAATAAAAATACAAACTTTGCATGATTTTCTTTCCTTCATTTATGTATACATCCATATGTATTTGAGAAAAGTAAATATTTAGTCTAGACATCCCAGGAATATAAGACTTTTGTAGCTCCAAGGAGGTCATTTGATTACCTCACTTCCCTGGTTAATAATGGCATGTAATAGCTTATGTCTCTTATACATATGTGTGTGTATTTAATTATGGAATTAGAACCCCTCTTTCTTTTATCAAAAAAATCCATGCATCCATAATTGACTAAATGTTTGGATTAATTAGTCATGTGATTTGGAGCTTTTTTTTCTTATATTTATGTATATAAATTTACATATGGTTGAATGTAATGGGTATATAGTTTGAACATTCCCGGAATATGTGCCTTTAGTTAGCCCCAAGGAGGTCATTTGATTACCTCACTTCCCTGGTTAAAAATGACACATACTTATTTAATTTCATCCCAATGTATTTTTGTATAAGAATTTAGATAGAGCTTTAAATTAGTATGATAAAATAATTCAATCAAATGAAAAATATAAACTTTAAATATAAATACTCACATCCATCATTCAATTGCTAAAATATATTGTATGTGTAGGTATACTTAGGACTTAATCATATGCATGTTACATGTGATGGAAAGGAATGATTTAACATGTGTCATGTGATAGTAATTCAATCGAATTAATCTTAAGATGCCTTTCAAAATTAATAGAATTATTTAAAGTGAACCTAAACTAAGGATTATATTAAAATATGTAATAAGTCATTCACTAAATAGAACTATAAATCAAATTAACATACATTAGAAATGACTTAAGGTAGGGATGAAAGAGTGTGATCCTCTCTTTTTCTTCTCTTTATAACACTTAGTTGTTAAGTATAAGTCAAATGAAATAAAAGAAAAACTAAGTAAAAAAAATTCTCAAATCAATTAAACCATTTAAAGTGAAATCAACCTCTTAAATTAAATCCTTCCACTTAAAAAATCATAACCTTAATGCCTAGTTAGGATATACCACACAAGCCTTAATATACACACATTAGAACTAAGTCACCACTTTTAGCTTTATGTTAAGGAAGTGCATGATATGATGTATGTTTTATTTTTTGATATAATATTTTAGACTGGATGTTAGGGTGTATATTTTGTAGACTGAATGTTAGGTCAATATTAGCCTAATCATATTTTATAGGAATTGTGCTTAGGGGGGTGCCTGAAAATAAACATAAATGCTCTCTTTGGTTGCTTAAACCCCAAAGCATAATCCAAGTTAGGACATGTGGACTTGCTTACCCATGTGCAGGGTGCTAAGTTTAAATTATATATATAATTGTTTGGGATTGTATGTGTGTTAGCTAACACTTATATTGCAGGTGTAGTTAGATTTATTTTTTCCATTTTTAATGTAATTTTGTAATAGAAATTTGGATTAATGTTATGGGGGATTAGGATGAGCATTGGATAGAAGGCTTAGTCCTGGGGTGTCATGTGATGTCTTGATGCCTACCAAATCAAATGGAGAAATGATGATATGAATACATGAAGAATGAAGAAAAGAAGACCCCATAGCATTTATTCATTTGAAAATTATAATTATTCTTTTATATTCGAGGTTGTATAAGGGTAGAGCTTGGCTACCCATTTTCTCCTTTCGGGTTGTATGATGGTACCACGTCGATCTCTTATTCTTTTACACTAGTTTTATAAAAAATATTTGGTGTTATGTGTAGCTTGTGCATTAAATTACACGCATCTTCATAGATTCTTTATGATTGGTGTTTGTTGTATGACCTGGATATGATTAGGCTCTTAGGGAAAAATAAATCTTTTACTAACTACAACTCATAACTAAAGTTTTAAATAATTCATAACCTCACATAAAGCCTAGGACATAATCAAGATAATTAAAATATTTAGCAACACCTTAGCTGAATGTTGTATGTTTAACATCATGCATTCATATTACTTCACTCTTGCTAATAGAGGGTTTCCATCCTTTGCACGATAGGGGAAGACTTGAACTTTGAGGGTCTCCTCTTTCCCAATGATTAAGCCCATAATTCATTTTCATCGTGCATTTAGGCATAAGAAATCCCAAAGCCTTTGTCAAAATGAAGTGTCAATAATCAAATAAAACTTGAAAAGATTTTCATTTTTAGATCAGTCATTATTCATACCACTCATGCTCTAGTCTCTTAGGGAGTGGGTTTAAGGACTTTAGTCTCTTTCTAAATTAATAACAACCTAACTATCTTGCAAAATTAGACTTGACCACATGGATTTAAAGCATATGAGGAGTTAGTTGACTGCCACTCTAGGCGGTTATAAGTCTAGTAGTTGAGTGGTTTATCCTCTCTTGTAGAGGTAAACCTTATATCCATTTTCTCTTAGATTTAGGTCATGCTTTAGATTTTACTAAAATTTATAGATTTAGGATCCGAGGTTCGCTTTCCTTCGGACTATAAGCATAAATTCTCACATCTTAGATATTTCTCTAACCTTGTGTTGGTGATTTATAAGCCCTTAATCTAATAAAATTTCAACTCAAAATATATAAATCTTTTCACTTTTAAATATATAAAGCCCAACTATAGGATAGATTGGAATGCTCACTAGACTTCCTAATATCATGAGTATTCCTTACATATTCCCTTTGGCTTCCAAAAACTAGTCTTCTCCTTGATCTTTCCCATTTGATTTTCCAACATAACTAATCCTTTGATAATTTTAATTTGAAATCTTTAGAGACAACAATTGCCTACTTTAATCAAGAATATTCCTAAGGAATTCACCTTCATTATAATATAATCAGCTATGGAGGCTTGCCTCCATACGTAACTTTAGAACTCTGTTTAATATAAACCCCACTTTATTCATCCATGTAAATCAGGGAAAAAAATCTCTGGTATATTCGAAGACCCATCATGTCTTAGGAGTCCTTATTAAGTGATTGGGTCCATTGAAGGGTGGTGTCTCTATCTTACAAGATAGTACATCATACCTCAATGTCGTACCCAATCACTTCAATAAGTCTCCCCTCAGATCTACATGGTGTCCCCCATATACATCCAAAAATAAACACCAAACATCATAACACAGAATATCACAAAGATTCACAGAACGACCTAACCTAAGTCTAGGGTCCGTGACCTAATGATCTAGTGTATGAAGAAAATAAGCTTATGTAGCAAGACTTTACTAGGCCTTTTTAGTTCAAGTTTTAATTTAGATTTTGAGTTTGTTTGAATACCTTCGGATGATTTCAATTCAAATGATTTAATGATTTGTTTTCACTTCCATGTTCACTTTTATTTTGTTAAAGTGAAATTTAGGTTTTTTAGAATGAAGAGTAGAATAGATTCCACTTAGGTGGAACCCATTCTGTTCAACAGTCTAACCCCTAGTGGAATGAAAACTTCATCCTAAGATGAAGATTCATCCCAAAGGTTTAACTAAGATATTTAAGTATCTTAATTAATCCCTTTAGTTTCATTTAGAAGATTTGGGTTTGAATTCAGTTTGGTTTAATGTTTCAATTCTTTTGGAATTTATTTCTTAATTCTTTGATTTGATTTATTATTTATTCTTGGTTTAGTTTATTTCTAATTTGTTAGATTTATTTCATTCAATTTGAATTGGTTTAGTTTGCATTAATGTTTTAGTTTTAGTTATGTTTAAGTTAGTTGAATTTATATTCATCTTATTTGATTTGATTTGTGTTAACCTAAGGCTCTTAGTTTAATGTTTAAATCCATTCTCAAGTTACATTGATTGTAGATTAGGATTTCATTAAGTTATTTGCTTATGAGTTCATTAACTTAAGGTTTAATTAATCTTCATATGCATTATGAATTTGTTAACACTTAAGTATGAAATTGATCAAGTTCTTTGATTTAGGATGTTGGAGAACCATCCTAAGTTTTCTTGTGTTAAGTAAGATTATTTCAAGTTACTTTATGAATTTTATGATTTTGTGAATTTTTTAATTTAATATTTGATTTATACTAACCTAGAGATTTGGAAATTCAACAATTCCTAATCCAAAGGTCAATTAGGTTTGAAATTTTATGACAAGTGGGGTTTCATGCCAATTTCATATTTCTAAAATTTTATTTTAATCAGATTCATATTTAGGGTGTAATTAGGGTGTAATTTAGATTGTAATTAAGCCTAATTTAATGAGGATGAGTTGGGGATTTTATTTCTTTGATTCCTCTATGAAAGATTCTTCTAAAGATGGTTCATTCATAATTTTTAAAAATTTGGTTTATTTATTTAAATTTTTGGTTAATTATTTAAATTATTTAATTAACTTAATTACCAAATTAATAATTTTATTATTTATCAAGTTCCAATGAGTTCTATTAGTGTATTTAAGTTCATTCAGGTTTGTTAAGTTGATTTAAAGTTATTTGATCAATTTTAATTAATTATTTTATTTTATATTAATTAATTTAATTAAAATTGAGATTTAGAGTTTGAAATTTAATTTTTGTTGAATTACTTTGAGATAATTCATGAAAATTTTTCCTAAGGTGTGTTTTAACCTCAATTGCAATCTCCAAAGTTTCAATTCAATTAAATTAATGGTTTGTGATTAAATGGGGTTTGATTAATTTCATTCAAACCTAAATTAAGGCCAAAATACCCTACATAATTTAAAGATTTTAATTTTAATAGAATTTTCTCATCAACAGGAATCCATAGAGCTGAAGTTTGCATTTTGTGGATTTATATTTTATTTTACATGAATTTTTGAATTTTTAGTATTTTTAATAATTATTTAATTAATTAAAAAAGGATATTTAGTATTTTAAAATAGCGGCCGATGTGGCATCTTTGCTGTGTGGTGCGGCGCCATTGGGCCACCTAGATCCCGCTTGGCGGCCACGTCAAAAGCGCCACGCGGGACTAATCTTGATTGTCTGATCGAAGATTAGATGGTCTCGATTTGTTCCATGCTCTCATTAAGGTGATTAATCAAATTATCTAGCTAGATCACAGTCATCCATCCCAAATAGAAAGATCATATGGCAAAGATCATTTCCCAAATGTCTCGCAAGAGATAGAGACCATCCATCAATTTCAATGATTCTCAGTGATCCAAGGATGATTTTGATACGATTTTGATTTTAAAATGATCAATGATCGATTTACAATCAATTTATATGGTTTGATTTTTATGGGGATCAAATTCATTTTATAAAATACCAAATCCAAATGATATAGAGGTCTTTGGTGAAGCATACATCAATTTCAACGATCTGTGGTGGTGGGATTGACTCGAACACCTTCGCCTTGATGTGATGAAATTGTGGACTTAATTTGGTGGTTTGCCTCCCTACCAAACGTCTTGGAGACCAATGTATGGCCATTTTCTATAGGATTTGGCCCTTCTCTAGCTAGCCGGTGGTGAGGGGTCATGGTGGGTATTTTTTTTGAGGTTGCCTCAACCTCTAGAATATGTTGGATGTTCAATTTGAGGTGGAACACTCTCCTTAGCATTTTTCCATGAAAGGTTGCTTGGTGGCCATCATATTTGGTATAATTTTGGCATGCCAACCGAGGGGTTAGGGGAATGATCTAATTCTTCTTCTCCTCCCTTTGTGAGTGTTTTAGGATGAAAAGAGGGTAAAACAAGAGTCTCTTTCTTCTCTTTACATACATGGACGAGAGCCATGTATTTGGCCTTCTAGGTGGTTGGATTTTGGCCACTAGTGGTAGGAGGATTGGCCAAAGGGTGGATTTTGTCCCCCAAAGTCTTGTGAGCATGTTTGTGTAGGAGATTGGAAGGGAGGAGGGCATCTCCTCCCCTTTGTTTCCTTGGTTGAGCACTTGGCTCCCATGGCTCTCTTCCTCTTGCTCTCTTACTTTCCCTCTTGGAAGAAGTCAAGTCCCTTCTAGCTTGAGGGCTGATCCCTTTATTTTTTAGCCTTGGAACCATTCTCCTAAGAGGTGGTCAAATGTCAAATATCACTTGGTTAAAATCCATGGAATTTGGATGATGGAAAGAGGAGGAATCTACCAAGCATCATTACTTGGTCCAAACCTTAACTCATTTCCCTTTGGTTTCATTTTTAGCTTTTGGCATCACTACCACAACTTTAGGCTAATGTGTGGCTACCTAAATCAAATTCAATGTGAGTTTGAGGTCAAGTCCAAATCCATTTGATTTGGATTGGAAATTTGAACCCAATTCAAGCATTTGGATACAAAATGTTTGATTTTGATTTAATTCATTTAATTTTAAGTTCAATTATATTTAATTGATGATTGATTAAGTTTTGATTTAATTAATTAATTTAGATTTGAATTAATTTTAGATTTTATTTTATTTCAACCCATTTGATTAATTTAACTCATTGAATTTTGTTTGGACTCTAATGCTTGATCACATGTGTGAGATGATTTGGTGGTTAATTTTATTTGATTTCAAGTGGATTTCAATTTGAACATATTTGACCCAAATTAGGCTTAATGAGTTAAGCTTGGGTTCATTTGGACCTAATGATAGGTTAGATTGTGTTTGATTATCATTTCCAAATGATTTTGAGCAATCAAATTGAATTGATTTCAATTTGATTTGGGTTTGAAATAGGACTCTTTTAGGTTCATTTAGACTAAGTGGTCTAATTAACCTAATTAAGTCTAAATAATTTTAATTTTTTTATATTCATGATTAAACTTGTCTGTTTTATCATTTAGATCATTTAGAATGATTTTCTTTGATCAAATTTTGGTGGGTTGACATTTGACTTGGTGGGACCCACCTAAGTCAAACCTATGTCAAATGGGTTGACAAGATTTGACTTTATTTTAATTTTGAATTCATTTATTTATTTTAATTTAATTTCATTTTGATTTATTTGGATTTGATTTGAATTTATCTAATCCAAATTTGAAATTTAGGTCAAGTCTACCTAAGCCTATTAGGTTAGATCAAACCCAAGGACGGTGCACTAGGTCACTAAGTATAGTGGCCTAAACACTTAATTAGTAAATTTTTAATCTAAGATTAGGTATCCTAATTATTGATTTCAAAGTAATGCCAATCTCATCCAAAAATGAGGTAAACATATATATTACCAAAATGAATAAAAATAAGCTCATAAGTTAAATTATATGGGCTGATATTAGCTATAATAAACTTGAGTTTAATAAAGGCAAGCTTAAAGAGCTCAAACCTAGGTTAAATATATTAGGCATGTAAAATGCCATTATTAATAAAATAAAGAATGATATCATTAAGACTAACATAGAAAAGGTTTATTAGAATTATAATGTATTGGTTTTATTATGATTTCTGCCTTGTAGATCAAAGTTTAATCAAATAAAAAGGTAGTAAGTTAGATTGTAACTTGGATATAAACCTAATATGAATAGATGATCTAAATTTAATTAGAGTATAAGCTTAATAAATCTAAATAAGTCCATTAAGGATATAATGCTAATGAACTTAAAAATTGATGAATATGTACTCTACAAATTTAATAATTCTTAAAGATCAACTATGTTTGAGTCTTATTATAATATAAGCATAATAAGATTAAAAAAATGAGTCTTATTAAGATATAAGTCTATTAGAACCAAATGATTTAAATTTGACTAGGATACAATTCTACTAAGATTAGATTATGTGTGCATAACTAAAATATAAGTAAAATGAGTAGAAGATTTAAATCTATTTAGGATATAAGCCTAATAAAATAAAGGCTTTAATTGTACTTTGAAACAATTGTAATAAGTCTATAAGATCTAAGTTTAATTAGGATATAAGCCTAGTTAACATAAGAGAGTTTGAATTTAGCTTGGTAAATATAAATTTAATAGATCTAAAAGACTAAAAGTTTTAGTTTCATTAAAATATAAGCCTAATAAGATAAGAAGATTTATAAATAATTAGTATATAATCATAGTTGACTTAGATGGTTAGAATTTAACTTGGACATAAATTCATTATATATGTAATACACAAAATTTAACTTTGACTAAGGCATAAGTTTATTCAACTCAAAAAATAATAAATTCGAATCTAACTAGGATATAAGCATAGTTTATTTGGGATTCTAAGTCTCATTAAGATATAAGCTTAAAATGACCTAGAAGATAACATACTTTAGTTTAAATAAGATATAAACCAAAAAGGTTATTAGAGCATATTTATGTTAACTATAAGTCTAAGATATACACCAAGCATCACCACATCTTAATTGTACTAAAAAGGATGTCAATAAATAGACCCTTAATAAGCATGATGTGTTGATTTAATACACTAAGCCTTTGTATACTGTGTAGAATATGTGGAAAGATTAAATGATAGGCATTTAAGGTAGGTAGGTTCTGCATAAATGTCTTTAATAAAATAGTTTTATATGATTGAACCACTCCAATAAATTTCATACAACTAGACTTTTATAAATTTTAAATAACTAGTAACTCTCCACTAGATTTTAGAGATCTAGACATTTTAATAGGTTTTATATAAGTGCATCTCTCTAGCTAGTTTTAGGTAACTTGTCTCTCTAGGATGATGGGCAAAACATGTGTTTTATATGGTTACACAAATTAAGGTTGATAGATAAATAGTGTTAAGGTAACAATAGTTTGACCTTGTAACTAATAAGTGGAACATCATAAGATATAAACTTGGATCTATAATCTAGATCCAAATATGGTGA
Organism: Cymbidium sinense; assembly: GCA_021442155.1. Taxonomy (NCBI): domain Eukaryota; kingdom Viridiplantae; phylum Streptophyta; class Magnoliopsida; order Asparagales; family Orchidaceae; genus Cymbidium; species Cymbidium sinense. The sequence continues at coordinate 77,909,372 of CM038229.1, read as the reverse complement.
AGTTCAACAAAATAGTTAACTCTAGATCTTAGTAAGGAAGTGCCAAAATAGATGAGAGGTGGATTTTACACTAGATAAAGAACAAAATTGAAATATTATGCTTATGTTTTGATAACATAGAATCTAGTTAGAGAATTTTCTTTGGAGCAAGAAATCATTCAAGAACCAGTAGAATCAATTATCTTTCAAAAATAAAGGTTATGTAATATCAAAGTAAAAAATTCACAATTATTAGCAGCAACAAAATATCAAGAGGGTTGCACATAACATAAACTCGTCTATGAGCACATGAAAGCCAAAGCAAGCAATTTGCACCTAAAGTTTACATATGTTAATTTGAGAATTTTAAATTATAAAGAGAGTTCAGCTTGGGCCATCAAGCCTAGCTAAAATACTTTTTTAGGCTTAATACTTCTTTAGCTAGTGTTCATTGATAGGATGCGTTAAATGGGTGCCTTCATGGCTTATGAGTGTCCACAACATAAATTTGTATGGCTTCCAAGTTTTGAGGAGAGATTTGAGTTTCCCAATATTCTCAAAAAATAATAAGAGTTGTTCTATTCCATAGTCCATATAGCAGAGAAATAACCTGAAGTGAAATGCAGGATAAAATAATAACCATATTAATTGTTAAAATTTCATAAATGTGTTACTACGCACTCCTGAAGAGAGATGTATCTTAGCGGAAATGGTCAAACTTAAAATAATTTGTATTTATGTAATTTATATTGATTGCTTTAGCATATATTCTCTACTATGCTAAGTGCATGGTGAGACGACAAGTATGCATACCGCAGTGACGTCCAACGGACTTAATAGCAATGCATGGAGATAGGCAAGTTACTTTAGCTGTGTAAAACCGGCATGTGTTTAAAAGCAAGAAGTATTGCATTGACGTAATCAAGAAGTTCATTAAGATGTGACATAAAAGCATTTCAGAATACTGCATGTAATATGATATATATAACATTGGAAGAAATCCATGTGTTGGACCGACATGTCTTCACAAAAGATATTTTACTTATTAGTAATTATAGACAGAACCATAGATGTAAGAGAGAATTCTTCGAATTTTGAACTAAACAGTTTATTTTTTTGGGACGTCTATATGGTGCTGACATTGGCAAGGAGGTCACCACAGACTAGTTAAAAATGTGTCTGAAATGTTTGATGTATTTTAGATTTGGCTGCCAAGCGCAAAGTGGAATTCCCGACTTTATACGGCCATAGAAAAATATGTGAAAAAAGGATATACCTCCAGGAACAGCATGAGTCATTTCTCTTTCTTCTTTTGATCGATAAGCCAGCACCTGAGTCCACGAACAAAATTGCTGATATCTTAAAATCTAAAATATGTGATTTTAACTTATGATTTTAGCTAGAGAGAATTTTTTTCTTCTCTCAAGTAAATGCACGGTTCCTTGCACTTATAAGTACATTTTTCTTGTTATTTAACTTCTGGTCCTTTTATAAGCTAATGGAATAAAGCCATTTATATGACATCAGAGACCAAATTTTAGGTAGAGGCGAATATGAAATGCCAGTGAGGAATCCATTTAATGTGTCGTAAGTGCAAGGATCCGTGCATATAGTTAAGAAAAGAAAAAAAAAATCTCTCTAGGTAAAATTACAAGTTAAAATCATATATTTTAAATTTTAAGATATCAGCTATTTTGTTCATGGATTCAGGTGCTGCCTTATCTATCAAAAGAAGAAAAGAGAAATGACTTACGCTGTTCGTAGCCAAAAATCCTTTTTTTCACAGATTTTTCTATCGTTGTATAAGGTCGGGAACTCCATTTTGCACTCGGCAGGCAAACCTCAAATACATCAAAGATTTCAGACTCATTTTAACTAGTCTGGTGACCTCCTTGCCAATGTCAACACCATATAGACGTCCCAAAAAATATACTGTTTAGTTCAAAACTCCAAAAATTCTCTCTTTTACTATATACATATATATATATATATAGGTACATACATATATTATATATAGTTAGCAAAGAAGATATGATCAAGAAATTTGAAATCTTTGAGTTTTCATCAGAATATCTTAGTAAATTTAAAAGACTAAGCAGTTCTAAAATTCAAAGATCTAAGTTTGGGGGCTAATATTTAGAAGTGATGTGTTAATTATTGATATTCTTCGATGAAATCGATAGTTAGAGAGTTAGATATTAACACATGAGCTGTGATTAATGAAATATAGTGATGATAACAACCTTCATGTTTGTAATAATTGGACTCCTTAATCGAGGAACATTCTACGGACAATAATGCCTTGATTGCCATGATAGTATAATGTTCAAGTAATAGTCAAGTCATAATCATCCTAAAATTGTTCAATGTTCAAGTGATTGAGAACCAATTTGATGATTAAAACCAATTTAGTCTAACTAAACTTATTTAGGATCAATTAGGCCAAATAGATTGAATTGATCCAATCAAGGTGTCTATTAGCTTTCTAGAGTTGCAATCTACTTATGAACATATTCTGGTGAACTTTGGGTCATAATAGGTTGGCAAGATTGAAGCTTAAAGGGGGTTCAACTCACTTGAATCCATAATGGTTCAAATGGGGTCAATATAGATTTTATTAAACCAAGTGGCCAATCATGTGGCTAATTTGAACTTGGGCATCTTTACTAACTTATGCACTTTCTTTTATTAAGGCTATAAGGGTCTATTTGTTAAATCAATCTAGGGTCCTAAAATTAATTGAATTATAGGTATATCCAATGGGCTATGATTTGACTTTTCTTAGTCATATGATAGACAGCTTAATCATGTGGTCTTAAGGGTCAAATTATGTATAAAATATTGAGGGCAATCTAAAGAGAATTCAATTTAAACTAATAGAGCCAATTTGGTCAATTTTTTATGTATTAGCTTACCTATGAAATTATGATCTTATTGGGCTAATGGAGTAAATCAAACTAAAAAAATCTAATTATATGATCCAAGATGATTGATCCCATCAATTTGATCAAATGAAGTCAAATTGACCAAAAAAGGTCAAGTGTTCCATATAAGATCAATTGAATAAGTTGGTTAGTAAGAGTTAATTAAACTAACCAAAGAAAAAATAAGCTTAAATCATCTATGTGTAGTCACATAAACTAATTAGAGGTACTGGTTTTTATTAATTTGATCAAATTAACTAATTTAGTCTAAAAGATCTATTTGGGTCAAGTTGGGTCAAATAAACCAGTTGGCCAAATTGGGTTTGTTCGTATTCTTAAGTAAATTATGCTTAATTAATTAAAATAGCTTTCAAAGGCTGTCTTAACTAATTTAGGTTAATTTATTCAAATTGCTCTTAATGGCTTTAAAGGGTCAAATTGGGTCAATTATAACTAAGTGAATGTGGTGTTTTAATTTGGAGTCATAAGGACACCATTCAGATTTTAGGGGGGCACTTATTAAAGTGATCGAGTGTGACATTAAGGTATGATGTACTACCTCAAAAGATAGAGACATCACCCAATAATAAACTCAATCACCTAATAAGGACTACTACGATAGATGAGTCTTCGTATATAACATAGATCTTTCCCCCATCTTACATGGATAAAGTAGAGCAGGGTATATTTTAAGTCGAGTTCTTTAGTTCTCTATGAAGGCAGACCCCCATAGTTAATTTTATCCTAGGAAATGAAAATTTTCTATGACCACTCTCAATTAAAGAAGTCAATAAATATCTCCAAAGATTTCAAGACTAGACTATAAAAGAATTGGTTAATGTGAAAAGCAATCGATAAGAGCTCAAATAGAAGGAGTTCTTAGCAAGTTCCAAAGGAGAATAAGTAGAAAGGACACATGATACTAGGAAGCCTATTGAGTACTTCAATCTACCATATAGTAAGCTGTGATATTTTAATTCAGATGCTGGGTGGACATCACGCAGATCTTACGAGGTACTTTTTGAAGTGATCGGGTATGACATTAAGGTAAGATGTACTATCTCGAAAGATAAAAATATCACCATACATAGTTAATTACATCATAATAAATGAAAATTTATTAAGAATACTCTCAATTAAAGTAGTCAATCATATCTCCAAAGATTTCAAGGCTAGCCTACGAAAGGATTGGGTATTTTTGGAAAATCTAGTGGGAATGTTCAATTTAGAAAGACTTATTTTGGATTTCAAAGGAAGATAAGTAGGGAGCACTCATGATACTAGGAAGCCCAATGACCGCTCCAATCTATCATATGTTGAAGCTTTATATGTTTTAAAGAGAAAGTTTATTTTAATTTGAATTGAAATTTTGTTAGAATGTTAGGGATTATAATCCATAAACACAAGATTATGGAAATACCTAAGAGGTGAGAATTTATACTTGTTGCCCAAAGGAAATAAGCAACCTCAGACCCTAAATCTAGGATGCTTTAGGACAAGCTAAGAGCTCAACCTAAGTCTAGAAGGGGCACATAGTAGTTTACCTCCATAAGAGAGGATAAACTCATCCGACTCTTCTGGACTTACAACCACCTGGTGTGGCCACTAGCTAACACCTCATACGATTCTAAACCATGTAGGTCGGTCTTATGAAATTGCAAGACAACTAAGCTATTATTTAATTAAGAGGGGAAACTAGAGTCCTAAACTCACTCCTTAAGAGACTAGATCATAACTAGTATGAAGACATGACTTAGACTAAATACAAAATTTTATAAATTTTTATATCATTTTGACACATTGATTTAGACAAAGGCTTGGGATAATTATGCCTAAATGTGTGATGAAATTGGATTATTAGCTAAAGCAGCAGGAAGAGGTGTTCTCCACTACAAGGGATGTCCTCACAGGTCAAGCATTCTCATATCGTGCAAGAGTGAAGACCCTCCCTATTCAAGAAAGAAATAAGATGACGTGCATGATATTGGAACATACATCATTCAGCTATGGGGTTGCTAAATCTTTTAATTATATTGATTTTAAATCTTTGATTTATAGATTTTATGAGTTATTTTGGTTGGTAGAAAAGTAATATTACCTATTGAGCCCTGCTCGCATCTAGAGCAGGACATTCAAACATCAAGCAAGAAACTATGTAAGAATATGCAATTTTATTACATAATCTAAATACAATAATCAAACATTGTAGATTCCATAAAATAATAAAAGGTTGATTTGGTCGTGTACCTAAAGAGAAAAATTGGGTAGCCAAAACACTGCTCTTATTTGGATTATAAAGAATATTACAATTAAATTGATATGGGGGTCTTCACTCTTTGCTCCTTTCTTCATTTCTTTCTTCGATTTGATTTACTCCAAGGCTTCACAGAGCATCCCAAGACTTTGCTTTTAGGCCTACTCATCCTAAACCCCATAGCACTAATCCTAATTCATATTCCAAAATTACATATTTGAAAAGTAAAATCTAACTACACCTGTAAGACAGATGTTAGCTAAACATATATTCAAAGTCAAGCAGTTATATTATATAATTTGGACTTAACACCCTGCACATGGGTAACTAAGTTCACCTATCCTAATGTGGGTTATGCTTAGGGGCATAAGCAACCAGCAAGTCAAAAGCATTTATATTTATTTTAGCGGCCCCATTAGCATAATCCCCTACAAAAATAACATTAGGCTAATATTGGCCCAACATCTAGTCTACTCACAACAATCCTAACATCTAGTCTAAAACATTACATCATAAAATAAAATACAATATCACTACATACATCTTCTTAACCTAAAGCTTGAAATGGTGAGCATTCGAATGTGTGTGCTTAGGCTTAGTGTGGTATGTCATAGCTAGGCTTTGGAATTATAATTATCTAAGTTTCATATTATTTAAATTAAACATGAAGGATGGTTTTAGCTTAAATTGTTAAGAGGATTTGTAAATTTTAGTTTATATCTTCTTTTATTTCTTTTGACATTCCCTTAGCATCTAAGTATTGTATAGAGAAGAAAGAGGCTTAACCCCTTTAATCCCTACACTAAGTTATTTATTAAAGAGTATATTATTAAAATTTTGGTTTATTTTTGTGAATTATTTATTAAATATTTTTATTAATCTTAAGTTTAGGCTAACCTTAAAGAATTCTATTCAACATGAAAGACATGTTAGGATTAATGAACTTGAATTACAAACATATAGATAATATTTTACCATTCTTTAAAGTGCATATGAATTTGAACTTAGAATACTTATACATGCAGTGAATTTATGGCATACTTAAAGTGATTATGATTGCATATACTTTGGTAGAAAAGAGAGATTTTTATTCCTTAGCTAAGTACACATACATATGTATTAAAGTTTTATGCAAGTACATGTCGTTGTTTAAACCAAGAAAGTGAGATAATCTAAGACCTCCTTGGGGCTATTAAAACCTAGTATTCTCAGGTTGTCCAAAATATATACTTGCTATCTTAAATACATATGAATGTACACACAACTATGAGAATAAAAATAAAGTAAAAGATTATATTTTAGTGAATTATTTATACATATAAAGTAAAGTTCTATCCAAATTCTAGTATAAGTACACATAAGAATGAAATTAAATAAGTATGTACTTTTATTAATTAGAGAAGTGAGGTAATCTAAGACCTTCGTGGGGCTACTTATAGTCTCGTATTCCCGGGATGTCCATAATATATACTTATTATCATTCAAATATATGTAAACCAATACATGAATCATAATGATAGAACAATACTTTGGCATATTTAGATTATAAGCACATGTAAATCCTATGTAATATTCATAGCTAATTCAATTTAACTTTTCTTTTATAGTTTTGAAAATAATTTTGAAATTTATTATTTATAATAGCGACACATATAATAGGATTAGTCCAACACATGCAACTTACACATAATTATATTCATTTGATTATTTGATTTGAAAACATGAATACATGATATAAATGGCATACAAATTTATAATGTTTGAAAATGAAAAATTGAACACTTCCACATAATTCATTCAACTACATTAATTCTTAAGAATAATCAAGTTGAATAAAATCATTTAAGGAAAACTAAAGCTTCTTATGAAGTTTGGTTTTAGATTTGAATTATTAAACTCAAAGAGGAGATATAATATTTACTATTTTTACCCCATCCCATGTTGATGATTTAATATGTTTAAGGGGAAATAATTAAATGGGTTTTATGAATTAATTAAGTTTGAATCATTAAGAAATTCATTTAATTATCCTTTCCTTCGCTTCTTTAATTTAATTAATCATTTAATTATGAGCTTCCAATGATATGCAAATGAGGAATTAAAATTGTAATGCACTTAGAAACCTAATGCAATGAAGCTCATAATTAAGTATTAATTAAATTATAAAATTGTTGACCTCACTTTTGGAGTGAGGATTCAATCTCCTTTTCTTAGATTTAGGAGTCTTTTAGACACTAAGGCTTCCTTAGTCATAAGGCAATTCTAGCAATTAAGTGAACACTTAACCTAAGCCTAGAGACTTAGAAGGGTTAATCATAAGATTAGGTTCTACCTTAAGACTTAGGAGACTTACCTATTGTATAGCCTAAACCCAATCTATGCCTACCTATTTGGCCTAAACCAATATTCAACTCACCCAAATTCAAATACCAAATCCAAATCCAAATTCCAAACCAAATGATTGAAACCTATAATCAAAACCAAATCCAAACCAACACAAAATTTATCTATCCTAAGCACATGATTCAATCCCATGGACTTAACCTTAGCCAAATTCAAACCAAACAACTAAAATCAATTCAACTCTTCAATGAACCCATACCAAATATACAATCAATATCAAGCCACCAAACCAAAATCAAACCAAACTAAACCTATCCTAAGCCCATAATTCAATCCTATGGACTTAGCCAAAATAAGTTCAAATTAACTCAAATTCAATTAATATTCTCATGAATCAGTTGATTCTGCAATCATCAACCCAAATCTAAATAAAATTCACAACCAAATCAATCAACTAAACCAAAATCCAGACCTATTCTAAGCCATATGATTTAATCCCATGCACTTAGCCAAAAATTTCCTTCAATCCAAATCAAATTAAATTAATTTTCTCATGAATCAATTATTTTCCTAATTATCATCCCAAATATAAATCAAATCTACAATCAATTGAACCAAAACCAAAATCAATTCAATCAAACCTAACTTAATTTGATTTGAAATATCCAAATGATCCAAAACCCATTTGAACTCAAATCAATTGTAACCAAAGCTATAAATCAATCCTAAACCCATATATAAATCCAACTAAAGTCAATTCAACCCAAAATCAATTCAACTAAGCCCAATTGGTCCACTTAACCCAAAGTGGCCAATTTGACATATTTGAACAAAATTCCAATCCTACCTAAATTGGATTGAACTAAACGTACTAAATCCTCCTATGATGATCATCAATCATCCTTGATTAACCAATTATCATCGTCAAATCAAGTCAACTAGTTATTTGACCAAGTCAACCCACTTAACCTACATGAACCAAACTAGCCAAATTTCATCCTAAGCCAAAGTAATTGAAACTAATAATTGATACCAACCTATGATCAATGATTGAACATGACTTGACCATTAATTGAGCCAAACCAAACCCAATTGGCCCTCTGACCTAAGTTGACCCAATTTAACCTAAAAGACTAAATTGGGTCAAATCAAGATCTAACCCAAATTGATTACAACCAATGGCTCAAGTTCATTTCAAATTGATTATTGAACTTGATCAAAGCTATAATTGAACCCAATTTGTTTAATTGAACCCAACTGACCCATTTAGCCCAAATTGACCTAAAGGGTCAATTGGTCTAAATCAAATTCAAATCCCATTTAATTCAAACCAAAGCCTACAATCATCTTTAATTAACCAATTGGACATGCATCAACCCATAATCTAAGCCAATTTGGCTAATTTAGTCAAATTGGTTAACTTGACCCATTTGACTCATATGAACTCAAATGAGCCAAAATCAAATCCAAGCCAAATTGACTCAAACTCATTGAACCAAAAACACTTCAAATAATCATTTGAACATGACTCAACCTTTGGTTTGACCCAATTTGATCAATTAGTCAACCTAACCCAACCTAGTCCAATTTGACCTATATGGGTTAAATTGAGCCAAACCCACTTAAACCAAGTCCAAACCCATTAAAACCCAACCCAACCCATCTTAGACTCACCTTGGATCAACCTAAAACCAGGCCAATCCCATTGGGACCCGATCCAAGCCATTGACCAATGGATTAAGCTCTCCACATTGGATCAAACCCATTTTTGGCAAGTCAACTCTCCCTCTTTTCATTTGGCAGCCATCCAATGCCCCAAATAGGACCTAACCTACATGCCTAGCCCGACTCGAGCTAGGCCAACCTTGAAAGGGAGGTGAGTTAACTCACCTCCCACCACGGAATGTTAATAAGTATATAGTTTGGATATCTCAAGAATACGAGTCTTTAGTTAGCCCCAAGGAGGTCGTTTGATTATCTCACTTCCCTAGTTAACAATGGCACATACTTATGTGATTCCATCCTTATGTATTAAATAAGTCAACCAAAATGAAAATATAAATTCCAAACATACACATTCATCATCATTGAAGTGTGGTAAAATATATTACATGTATAGATATGCTAAGTATTAAATCATCATGGTACATATGAAGAAAATGAATGACTTCGTATACTTCATGTGATAGTAATTCAATTAGATTAATTTTAAGAAGGCTTTCATATTGGATAAGGTCATTTAAAGTTAACCTAAACTCATGATTAATTTAAAAAAACATTTAATAAGCCATTCATTAAGGAGAACTAAATCAAATTAATATATTTTAGAAAGTGGCTTAAGGTAGGGATGAAAGAGGGTAATCCTCTTCCTTCTCTTTATAACACTTAGTTGCTAAGTCTAAATCACATGAAATAAAATAAAAATACAAATTAAAATTTACAAATCAATTAAAAAACTTCAAATGAAACCCACCATCATGATATCTTGAACAATTTCTTAACTTAAAAAAAATTACAACTCTAATGCTTAGTTAAGACATACTACACAAGACCTTAACACACACATTAGAATTAAGTCACCACTTCTAGCTCTATGTTAGGATGGTGTATGATGTGATGTAATTTTTTAGATTGGATGTTAAAGTGTATGACTCATAGATTAGATGTTAGGCCATTGCTATACTAATGTTATTTTTTGCAAGGGATTGTGCTTAAGGGGATACATAAAAATAAATTTAAATGCTCTCTTTGCAGGTGCGGTGTTTATTTTTGGATGTATGTGTGTGTTTGCGTGTATGTATATGGGGGGGGGGCACCATGTAGATCTGAGGATGTACTTATTGAGGTGATCGAGTATGACATTAAGGAATAGTGCACTATCTCAAAAGATAGAAATTACTATCCTACAATGGACCTAATCACCTAATAAGGACTCCTAAGGCATGATGGGTCTTCAAATGTACCAGAGATTTTTCCCCTACTTTACATGGATGAATAAAGTAGGGTTCATTTAAATTAGGTTCTAAAGTTCCATATGGGGGAAATCCCCCATAGTTAATTACATCCTAAGAAAGGTGAGTTTCTTAGGAATACTCTCGATTAAAGTAGGAAATTATTGTCTCCAAAGAATTTAAAGATAGGACTATCAATAAATCGACTATATTGAAAGATCAAATGGGATAGATTGAAAGGAGAGATTTATTATTGAAGCCAAAAGAAGATGAGTGGAAAATGCTCATGATACTAGGAAGCCTAGTGAGCATCACAAACTATCCTATGGTTGGGGTTTATATGTTTGAAATTGAGGAGAATTATATATTTGAGTTATAATTTTATTAGAATTTTAAGACTTATAATTCCACAATACAAGATTATGAAAATGCCTAAGAGGTGAGGATTTATGCTTGTAGCCCCAAAGAGAAATAATAACCTCGGATCCTAAATCTAGAGAGCTTTAGCGAGGGCCAAAGTATGACCTATATCTAAAGAGAAGATGAGTATATTCTTTACCTCCATAAGAGAGAGTAAACCACCCGATTGCTGGACTTATAACCGCTTGGAGTGATAGCCAGCTAACTCCTCTTACATTTTAAAACCACGTGATCAAGTCATATGATTTGCAAGATGGCTAGGTTGTTATTATTTAGAAAGAAACTAAAGTCCTTAAACCCACTCCCTAACAAACTAGAGCATGAGCGGTATGAACAATGATTTAGTCTAATGCAAATTTTATCAAATTTTATTTTATTTTGGACTCTTTATTTTGACACAGGTTATAGAATTTTATATGCCTAAATGCATGATGAAGTTGATTATGGGCCAAATCAAAAGAGAAAGAGGTATTTTTCATCATAGACTCTCAAAGGTCAATCCTTTTTCCTATCTGGCAAAGATTGAAATCCTCTCTTAGCAAGAGTGAAACAAAATGACATGCATGATATTAAGCACACAACATCTAGCTAAGGGGTTGCTAAATATTTTATTATCTTGATTTAATGCCTAGGCTTTATGTGAGAGTTATGAGTTATTTTAGAAAATTCATTCATGAGTTGTAGTTGGGGTAGAAATTTATTTTCTCCTAAGAGCCTAAACGAATTCAGACCACACATTAAATCATCATACATGAAAAAATTAGGAAAATAGATGCCATTTCTAGTGCACAATATAAACAAATCATCAAACAATTTATAACCTCAACGTGAAGGAATAATAGGTCGGTGCGGTCGGGTACCGTCGTACAACCCCAAAATGAAATGTGCGTAGCAGAGCTCTACCCTTATACAACCTAGTAATATACAAAAATAATTACAAATTACAAAATGATAAGTATTATTGGGGATCTTCAAGTCTTCATGCTCCCTCCATTTCTTCATTTGATTTATTCCATTTGATTTGATAGGCTTCTAGGCATAATATGACACCCTAGGGTTAAACCTTCTGGCCAATGTTCATCCTAAACCCGCATAACACTTAACCAAATTTCTAATGCACGAGTTACATTAAAAGAATGGAAAAATAAATCTAACTACACCTGCAAAATAAGTGTTAGCTAAACACTCCATACAACCCAATTAGTTATATGAATAATTTGGACTTAACACCCTGTACATGAGTAACCAAGTCCAATTATCCTAATGTAGATTATGCTTAGGGGTAAGCAACCTGCAAATGAGAGCATTTATATTTATTTTAAGTGCCCCTTAAGCATAATCTCTTGTAGAAAATATGATTAGGCTAATCACGGCCTAACATCCAGTCTATAAACATACATCTTAACATCTAGTCTACAACAGTACATCATAAAATAAGCATACATCAAACCATACACTGCCCTAACCTAAAGCTAGAAGTGGTGTCTTAATCTAAAGTGTGTGTTAATGCTTGTGTGGTATGTCTTAGCTAGGTTTTAGAGTTAAGATTTTCTAAGTATTAAGGACATTTAATCATGAAGGGTGGTTTTACTTTAAATGGATTAATTGAATTGCAAATTTTACTTAATATTTTCTTTTGTTTCATTTGACCTACACTTAACAACTAAGTGTTATGAAGGGAAAAAAAAAGAGAGGATCACTCTCTTTTATCCCTACCTTAATGCACATCTAAAGCAAATTAGTTAATTAGTCCTAAGTTTATGTTCACTTTAAATAAACTCATTTAATAAGAAAGGCATCTTAAGATTAGTTGGAATGAATTACTATCATATAACACATGTTTGTTCATTTCTTTTCATCAAGCATATCATGCATATAAATAAATCTTAAGCATAACTATACATATAATTTATATTAGCACACTTAAATGATGGATGTGAGTAAATGTATTTGGAATTAATGTTTAAATTGGTTGAATGATTTTGTCATATTAATTTAAAGCTCTATTTAAATTCTTATGCAAAAGAATAAGGAAAGAACTTTAAATCACATGACTAATCGACTCAACCAATCAAACAAAGCATGAATGCATTTCTTCTTAAGCAAGTATGTCGCCATTGTTCTACACTAAGGGAACGAGGTAGGAACCTCCTTGGGGCTACTTAAACCGTCCATCCCTGGAATGTCCAAACTAATATACCCACTATCCTTAGATACATATGGATATATGAACAACTACAAGAATATAAAGCCATGCAAAAATTGTATTTTGATTTGATTGATTTATTTTATGTAAATGAATTAAAGTTCTTTCTAAAATTTGATGTTAAAATACATAACAATGAAATCAAGTAGGTACGTCGCTATTATTTTTCACCAAGGGAATGAGGTAGGAACCTCCTTAGAAGTAAAGCCTTGCATCCCTGGGATGTCCAGACTAATATACCCACTAACATTCTTACTTATACAAATCAACACATGAATGTAAGGAAGAGACTTTATTTCATAAGCTAAATTTATATTCACTTGAATTTCTATGTATATAAAACTAAAGTTACAATACATATGTATATTCATTCATTAATAAACTTTTGAAAATATATTTGAGATATAATAGTGATACTAGCGACACATATTTTTAATTAAGCCAATACATGCAAATTAACATAAAGGAAATCATTTTTATTTGATTAATTTGAAAAAACATGAATGCACGAGTGCAAGTGGCATACAACATTTATAATAATTGGAAAGAAATAAACAACACAAGTATGTGATTTCATTCAAATTAATTAATTCCCAAGGACAATCAAACTAAATAAGATTATTTAAAACAAACTAAAGTTCTTTAATGTCATTTCATTTTCATGTTTGATTTGATTTAAAAAAATGTGAAAGAGATTTATTAATCTTAATCCCATCCCCATGTGAGTTAATTTGGTTTAATGAAGAATAATTAGGTTGATTTTATGTCTTAATTAGTTTATGAATTAAGTCAATTAATTAACCCTTGCCTACATCACCTTAAGTTAATTAACTAATTAATAATGTGCAAATATGACATGCAACCACATGAAAAGTAAATTAACAATACTCCTAAGAAATGAAAGGGGCCTAATGCAATTGGCTCATGATTAATAGTTAAGTAGGCTTTAGGTATTTAATTAATTACTTTTATGGTTTTCTTACATATATAAGCTAACCATAATTTAATTAAATTTCTTTAGACTATTAAACATCTAAAGAGCTACCCAAAATTGACTAAAGGTAATTAGATGTGAATTGGGTTTAAATTGAGTTAATTAAGCTCATTAATCTATTTGGTTAAGCATTAAGCATGTTCAATTATTGAAATAAAATTAACTTAAAGAATGAGGTCAAGAAAGAGGCCTTAATCTCAATCCCTAAGTCCTATATTCAATCACTTAAGCTTGATTTTATCTTGAAGATTAATTAAATAATTAAGCACTTAATTACCTCATTAAATAATTTGATTCCAAAGAGTAAAGAAAACTTAGAAAATTAATCAGGAAAAAAATATCCCAATCATATTTCCTAAGCTTCCTTATTGATCAACAGAGATAATTAGGCTTAAATAATTAATTAACTCATTGTTCATTCACTAATTATCACTAATTAAATTAAGAGAGTTATTAAGGAATAATCAATTAATTTTCCTAATTAAGCAACCAATAAAATCTCAAAAACATAAGGGAGGTAGAGGTCATCCCCCTAAACATCCACAAAAAATTTGAGATTAATTGGGTGATTAATTAAGGATTAAATAAGCTAATTAAATTTTCAATTGAACCTTAATTAAGCTAAAATCACTGTTCAAAATTAATTAATAATAATTTTCCTAAATTCTACTCTAAATATCTTCAAAATGAGCCCTCATTTGTATTTTTTGGATTTTTTTAGGATTAGTTATAATTTTTAAAAGTTTTATCCTTCAAAATAGATTAATTAAGCCTAATTAAAGCCTTAATCCCATCAGGCCACGTGGCAGCTGAAGCGATGTCCTGACATGGTGCGCTTTCCATGTGACATGATGGGATTGGCTATTTAAATTGTCACATCACGTGACTCGGATGGCGGCAGATGTGCTTTCCTTGTGGACCGTCCCATCTAACATCAGATGGTCATGATTTAATCCGTGATTTAGAGGAGAAATCAAAGCTGATCTAATGTGATTAGATCATGACCGTCCATTCTGATCAGACGAAATAGATGGTCTATGATCCATTCTGTTCATGAGCAGTGAAAGATGAATGCCGTCCATCTTTCCCAGTTTGATCCGAGCTCACCCGAGCTCGGATTGTCTCTGAATTGATCCCACACCTTTGTGGAAGGGAGACGCACACATCCAATAGCTAAGATTCGATGACATTCATATTTTCTTTACAAAGGACCAACATATTTTTGCTAGGGAGCTCAATTTGTAAAATTATCTCATTGGAGCTAATGTTCGGTGGTGGGATCGATGGAGGTAGCATCGTCTAGTAGAGAGGAAGCCCTGTTGAGAAGATTCAGACTTGATTTGAAGTGGATTGCTCAGTCGACCAAACTCATCCTATTTGGAAATCGATCTTGGTTGAACTCTAGTCTTGGTGGGAAGGCTGGGGGTGGTTGCTTGATGACACGGATGGTGTGTGTGAAGAATTTGGATTTGGTTGAGTGGAGAAAGAATGGGAATCAGGATTGAGGTGCCCTATTTTGGCTTTTCATAGGAAGGAGAAATGTTGATCGAGGGAGCTTGGGGAGGCTTCGGGTAGGCTCTTTAGGTTTTCAAAACTCCTTAGGGACTCACATGAAGTGAATGGTGAAAAATTCCACTCGAATTGGGGGGTATAGCCCTCAATCAGGCTGGATGGATGGACAGGATTTGTTTCTTAATTTCATCAACTCCACTTGGCACATCCTAGTTGGAGGAAGTTATGTTAGGAGTCTTAAGGCCTGATTTTGGGAGATTGAGTTTTCCTTTTGCTCCCATGCACCCATGGGGTTCGACCATGGGGTTCGACCATGGAGGTGGCTACTTGGGAAGTTTCTCTTGGTCCATGGAAGGTGCTAGGGTGGCTTAGGTTGGGATAGGAAGGCTAGGAATGCCTCATTTGGCAAGTGGAGGGCTGCCATGGGAAAGGCAAAGTAGATTTTTCCCTTATGGCAAGAATCCTATGCGAAGAGCTTTGCACATTGGTTAATTCCCTTGGATTGGGTACCACTTGGATTTGAGCTGGCTTGGGGCTGACCTAGGGTCAGTTTGGGTTGGGTAGGTCATCCACCAAGATTTAATAAGGTGGTTTCGGGTGATTTAGCTTCATATGGTCAAAATAGGCTCATTTGGGTTGGGTTGACCAATTGGTCAAATTAGGTCAAACCAAGACTTAGGTTAGGTTCATATGATGATTTGAGATATTTTGGTTCAAGTGATTTTGATTAATTTGGCATAGATTTAAATTTGACTCATTTGGATTCAAAAGGGTCAAATGGGTCAAGTTGACCAATTTGACCAAATTGGGTTGGGTTAGGTGTTGAGTCAAGTTTAATTATTGATTGAAAATGATTGTAGGCTTTGGTTTAGTTTAATTTGGAATTAATTTAAATTTTGGTCAATTTGACCATTTAGGTCAATTTGGGATAGGTTGGGTGAAGTTGACCAATTGGTCAAATTGGGCTCAATCATTGCTTTGGTCCAGTTCAAGAAGTGAGTTGGAATGAACTTGAGCCAATGGTTGTAATCAATTTAGATCAAATCATGATTTGACCCATTTTAGCTTTTTAGGCCAATTTGGGTCAACTTAGGTCAAATGACCAATTAGGCTTGATTTGGCTCAATTGAGGGTTTGATCATATTTAATCATTGATCATGAGTGGGTTTGAGTCAAAATTTTCAATCAATTTAACATATGATGGGTTTTGGCTTGTTTAGGTTTCATTTGCGCTAAAGGTTGACTTGGTCAAAGACCAAGTTGACTTAATTTGACCCAATTTAAGGTAGTTGATCACCTTTAGATGATTTTTGATCATGATATGAGGTTTAGATGGGCTTAGTTCAATCTAATTTGGGTTGGATTAGAACTTGGCTCAAAAAGGGTCTTTAGGTCACTTTGGGTCAAGTGGACCTAAATGGGTTAATTGGCTTGATCATGGCTTGATTCAAGTTTAGTTGTATTGGTAAATGGGTTTGAGATGGAAGTATAAATCCAATTGCAAATGGTTTGAAGCCATATGGATTTTGGTTTATATGACAACTTCAAGTCAAAAAGGGCTAACTTGGTTTGACTTGGGTTTGGTTTGATAATTGTAGTTTATGTTTATATTTGGAACAATGATTGAAGGACCGATTGAATCATGAAGAAATCTATGGCTTTTGAATTGATTTGGGTATCATTTAGCCAAGTTAAAGAATTTGGCTAAAATGCTAGAATTAGAATTTGATTTGATTTGGGTTTGGCTATTTGGATTTATACTTCATTTATATTTATGAATATAAATGAAGATATAAATGATTCATTAGAAAATCACTTGAGTTTGGAGTGATTTGAAGCAAATTTGACCCAAGCTGAGGGATGTAGGTTGAAAGGGCTTAAGTAGAGAACTAATTTGGTTTGATTTATTTTTGGTCATTGGAGGGTGGGCTTCATTTAGATTTGTGAATATAAATGAAGGAATGATTGATGTATAAAGAAATCAATTGAGTTTGGGTTGATTTGGATTAAGATTTGATTAAGCTTATAGAGGTAGGCCAAATGGCTTAAGAAAGGTCTTCATTTGGTTTGATTTAGTTTGATTTGATTTGAAGGGTTTGAATTTAGATTTCATTTATATTTGTGAAAATAATTGAAGGAATGATTGATTCATAAAGAAATCCATCATGATTAATTTGGTTTGAAGGAGGTTTTGGCTAAGCATATGAAGGTGGTTCATGTGACTTAGGAAGGAATTTTGGAGTTTGAAGTTAATCATGAGTTTCAATCATTTGGTGTTGGATTTGATTTGGAATTTGGGTTAGAATTTGATTTGAGATTGAATTTGATATTTGAGAAAATCAATTAGATTAGGGTTGATTTGAATTTGGCTAAGGATAAGTCCATAAGATAAAATCAAAGGGCTTAGGAAGGGATTTGGAATTTTAATTCAATCATGGGTTTAAATCATTTAATTTGAGATTGGATTTATGATCTTGGATTTGAATTTAAGGTTTGGTTTGAAAGAAAAAAGCAAGGATTGGTTTTAAGGCTATAGGGTAGGCAAGTCTTCTTAAATCCCTAAGGCATGACCTATTCCCATGGCTAATCCTTCTAAGTCTCTAGGCTTAGGTTAAGTGTTCACCTAATTACTAGAAGTGTCATAAGACTAAGGAGCTCTTAGTATCTACAAGAGTCCTAGATCATGTTGATGAAGTTGAGAGCTCACTACCAAAAGCAAGGTCAACAAAGGGCGCCCAATAGGTGTGGTGTAATTGACTAGGCACACCACACATATTGGTGTTGAGATGGTCAATAACGTTCGAAGGATTGCAACCAATAATAGAGATGATCTACTCCTAAACCTGAGATGTATATGGAATCAAGATCTTAGTGCAATGAAACTCAAGCATATGAACCTTCCACTAGGGAAGTAAGTTCATATTGCCCATAAAGGATAAAAGTTTGATTTTGATATGATTTGGGAAGAGAAGATCTACTAGAGATGAGTGCATGAACCTTCCATTAGGGAAGTACGTTCAAATCATCTACTAGGGATTGAGATTTAATTTGATTTGATTTTATGAGGGATCCACTAGGGAGAGGATATGATTCACATTTTGAGGGCACATCTGCTAGAGATATGAGCTCAGACCCATTGAGGATAAGGCGGGTTCAATATTTGGATTAAACCAGACTCCACTAGAGGGAGGATGATGGATTTGACAAAATGGACCCCATCAGTGTGCGATGGATCTACTAAGAAGGAGCTAATATCAACCTAGACTTGTCTTAGATTTACAAATCCAAAAGGATAGTCTACTGGCCATCAGGTAGAGCCATCCAACCTAAGGGTTGCCTTTCAGTGTGCAATGGCCAAGTCAGGAAGAATGCATGAGGACTTACATCCTCCTAAACAAGGGACCATTGGGGTGATCGTTTGATAGCACAATGAATCAAACCCGACCTAAGGTGACTATTGAGTGAATGATGTTGTGGACTCATATCGACTCAAGAATAGTCAGAATTAATTTCATTTAAAATTTAAGATGGACCCTGTTGGTGTGCGATGGATCCACTAAGAAGGGGATAATATCAACCTAGTCCTATCTTAGATTTATAAATCTAAAGGGATAATTTACTGGCTGTGAGGTAGAGCTAACCAACCTGAGGGATGCCTTTCTTGTGTAATGATAAAGTTGGGAAGAAAGCATGTAGACTTACAATTTCTGAACAAGGAACCACTGGGGTGATAGATTGATAACACAATAAATTGAACCCGACCTAAGGCTTCCCGTCGGTGTGCAATAGTATGCTGGAGAGAATGCGTGATAGACTTATATCTCCCAAAGAAAGAACGATCGCCTTGGTGGCACAACAAGTCGAACCCGACCTAAGGGTGACTATTGAGAGAGTGCTAACCTATGGACTTATCTTAACTGAAAAGTAGTCAGGTGATTATAAGGAGTTTTGCTGACATTGCCCTAAAGATAGGATGTCTGCTTAGAAAAAGGTACCGCTAGGGTTATCCTCCTAATCCACAAGTGAATATACATATATATATATATATATATATATATATATATATACTTTGTTATATGCAGACTTGGTGCTGAGGGACTACACTAAGAAGGAGCTCATATTAGCCTAGTTCTATCTCAGACTTACTAGACCAAGGAAGAATTTGCATATCCGCAAGACAAATTCTCTAACCACATGGGTGGCTACTAGGAAATGGGGATTATCCAATCCAAAAGTACTGGATAGTGTCTAAATGGGGACGCTAAGGACGTGATCCAAATAAAGTGCCCACAGGGGAGGTGCAGCTAGGAGCCTTATCCAAAACCCTATAAAAGAAAGCCTATGGGTATACGATGGCCAACTAAAAGAGAAAGTGTACTAGTCTTACATCTGCTAAGAGTGGTGTATCCACTAGGTGGGTTCCCGTCAGCGTGGTAATAACCGTGCCCGTCAGTGTGCAACAATCAGTCTAGAAAGAAGGCGACTAGACTTACATCTCCTAAAGCGGATTGCCAGGATAGTCTTTCTTCAGCTCGACAAGTTCTATCCAACTTAGGGTGACTACTAAGTAGGGAGTCACAAAGAAGGACTGGACATAGACTTGAAGTAGTCAGGAGGAAAAGAGCCACTGGGGGACTTACCCTAATCCTCAACTCGACTAAGTCAGTTCATGATGGCCAGTTCAAGAAGAAAATGTGTAGGCTTACATCCTCTTAAACAAAGTCATCATGAGGTAGCTTACCGGCAACGCAGTAAGGCCTACCAAACTTACAAGGTGCTCATCGATGTGCAGCGATCAAGTCAAGAAAGAAAGCGTAGCAGACTTACATCCTCATGAACAAGGGACCACGAGGGTAATGCACTAGCAGGGTAACACGTCAACCCGACCTAGAGTAGCTAATGAGTGAGTGTCACAGGGGACTTGCTCCCACATCAAAATAGCCCAAGATAAAAGATATGTGCTTGTGTGTTTGTCATATATACTCAACCAAGTCAGTTCATGATGACTATTTTAAGAAGAAGGCGTAGTAGACTTACATCCTCTTAAATGGAGCCAACATGAGGGTAGCTTACTAACCACACAATAAGGCATACCAAGCTAGCAAGGCACTCGTTGGTAAGTAGCAATCAAATTAGGAAAGAAAGCATAGTAGATTTACATCTTCCTGGACAAGGGACCACTGGGGTGACATGCTAGCAAAGTAGCATGTCAACCCAACCTAGAGCAACTAATGAGTGAGTGCCACAGGTAGCTTGCTCCAACATCAAGGTAGCCTTAGACAGAAAAGATGCATGTGTGTTTGTGTTGTGAAAGAAGGAATAGAATGCTATTTGGTTCTCTTACACCATCCCTAAACACATCATGGAGGATTCGCAAGAAAAGATATTTATAACCAAATATGAAGAGGTGGAATTCAAAATGAAGTGAAGTTTTATTGATAATTATTTTCAAACAATATTTATGGAGAATATTTCTTCAGGTAGAGCCCATCGATTGGAAGCATAGGGCGCTCTCCTTTATAATTTATAAGCTAATAGGATCCTCATTGCTAGGCCTTTTCTATGGTGAAAGGGCCTTCCCAAGTGGGTTCAAACTTGCCTCCCATCTTTCGACGGGCAATAATTGGTCTTCTTAGAACTAAAACAAGCTCTCCTACTTGAAACGCTCTAGGGCAAATCAACTTATTATGAGCTTGAATCATTTTGGCTTTATATAACTCGAGGTTTTGGCATTCCCGAAGGTGTCTCTCCTCCAAACCTTCAAACTCTTCTAACCGCAACTTGGTATTATGCTCCATTGTGATTTTACTACACACAGCTATCCTTAATGATGGGAGTTGGACTTCTAATGGTAGAACTACTACATACCCATACACTAAGAAGAGTGGGCTAGATTGAGTTGGAGTCCTGTATGTTGTACAGTAAGCCCATAAGGCTTTAACTAATTTCTAATGCCACTGCCACTTGTTATCATCAAGTGTCTTCTTTAATATCTGAATGAGAGTTTTATTGAAGGCTTCTACTAAGCCATTTTCCCTCAGCTAATAGATGGTGGAATATCTCTAATCTATGCTGCATCTCTCGGTAAAGCTATTGATTTTAGTGCTCTTGAATGCAATACCATTATCAAATATAATTCATTGATGCACCCCAAACCTATATACGATATGGTTCTTGAAAAATTGGACCACATGCTGAGCTATGACCTCTCTGAGTGGGATCATCTCTGCCCACTTGGAGAAGTAGTCAATGGCAACTAGAATGAATAGATGACCTTTGAAAGAAGGAGGATCGATCAAACCCACTATGTCAGTGCCCCAACACTCAAATGGCCATGAGGCCAATGTAGGATGTAGATTGTTGGGTGGTTGATGTAGGACCACATCATGCACTTAACATTTGGGGCATCTCTTATGTCCATGCAGTCTGTGATCACCAAAGGCCAGTAGTATTCTAGTCTCTTGATCTTGGCTTTTATTTTTGAAGATTGGTGAGCTCTACATAAACTTGAGTGTACCTCATTCATGATCTTATTAGCTTCATGTTTGTTCAAACAACGTAACCACATATGATCGAAGGATCGTTGGTACAAGGTGCATCCACAAGAGCGTTGGAAATGGTTCTCTGCTTTACCTGATGGGTTAATGACTTCTCTTGAGGTAATTTGCCTGTATTTAGATAATCCATGAATGGTTGCCTCCAATCGGACTCGTCATCCTTTTTGGTGATGATAACCTCTCCTTCAAGAGAGAGTCTATTGACGAGTTTAGCATCAACAAGAGATAAAACTTCTCTATTTTGGAGCTTTATTGGTATGGACTCATCTTTCAAACATGCTTGGCTAATGCATCTACTACTATATTTTCTCCATGAAGAATCTTGTAGATGGTAACCTCTAGGATTTTAGCAAACAACTCCATGGTATACTTGTGGCAATGATGGAGCTTAGGCTTCAGAACATTGTAGGACCTAACAATTTGGTTGATAATGAATTGAGAATCCCTGAAGATATTGATGCTCTGGATGCATAGTATAATGGCTAACTCTAGATTAATAATAAGAGCTCATATTCAGCTTTGTTGTTGGTGCATGGATTGGACAAATGATGTGAATCTCATCTCATCACAGTCTAGATTTAGAAGGACTATTCCTACCCTACCATTGTAGGAAGAGTATATCGTGGTTCATATCCTTTTTGAAAGGAAGCTGCACCATCAAAATACATCTCCCAATGATGAATACTAGTGTCCCTAAGTTTATGATGTGTTCATCAGGGAGGTCATCATTAGGCGGGGAATCGCGAAGTGGTGTCGCTAAGAAATCATAGTGCCATCCTTTCACCGCATAGGTACAAATGTGATATCAAACTGTGATAAAATCATGGAACAACACGCCAACTATCCAGATAACATCGGCTATGTCATGAGATATTGCAGTGGATTGATCCTAGAGATTAGATTCACCTTATGAAAGCATGTAATGTCATAGCTTTTGGGATGGAAAGATTAAAGCTAGAAAGTGCTTTTCAATAGGTGGGTAGTTTGCCTCATAAGACCAAACTACATGATTTTAAAATTATAGAAGTTAATTGGCGACCACTCCAGCGATTTTAAGCCAAGAATCAGACAATTTATCCTCTCTTATGGAGGTAAACCATTATGTCCACTTGTCTCTTAGATTTAGGTCGTGCTTTAGCTCGTACTAAAGCTTACTTGATTTAAGATCCGAGGTAGATGTTCCCTTCAGGATACAAGCATAAATCCTCACCTCTTAGGCATTTTCTCAATCTTGTGTTGGTGGATTATAAGCTATAACAACTTCAACACAAATAAACAACAAGCCTTTATCCCACTAAGTGGGTGGCTACATGAATCCTTCTTTCCATCAGTCCTATTATGTGTCAAATTCTCATTTAATTCAAGTTTACTAAGGTCATTTTTATACATCTTAACCAAGTCATTTTAGGTCTACCTATCTTTCTTAACATAAAAATCTAATGCATCTAATCTCTAACTTGGTCATTGGACCTAACGACGCTTTATGTGGCCAAAGCATCTACACTCTCTAATCTTATCTCCATTGAGCTACTCTAACTTTTTCCCAAACATACTCATTTCACATTTTATCTCTAAGAATAAAGCCACTCATCCAATACTCATCTAGGCTTAACTTCTTATGCTTTCTTTGCACCATAAGCCTTTGCAAGTCTTACCACCATCTTATAAAATTTTCCTTAAGTTTAAGTGGAACTTTTCTATCACAACAAAGCCGATGCATTTCCTCCACTTCAACCATCCAACTTGAATTAATAACATCTCCATCTATTTCACCATCATTTTGAACAATATAACCTAAATATTTGAATCGCTCACTCTTATTAATGACTTGTTCACCTAATGTCACAACATTGCCACAAGAATTTCTACAAATAAAATTACACTCCATATATTCAATTTTAGATCTACTGAAACAAAAACCTTTAGACTCTAATGTTGACCTCCATAATCTAAGTTTCTCTTGGACTCCCTCTCTAGTCTTATCAACAAGAAGAATGTCATCAGCAAAAAGCATACACCAAGGTACATCTTCATGTAAATGCCTAATAAGAACATCCATAACTAAAGCAAAAAAGATAAGGGCTTAAAGATGATCCTTGATGTAATCCAACTGAAATAGGAAAATATTTTGTCAATCCTCCTTATGTTTGGACACACAATGCCTCTAGTATACATATCCTTAATGACTTGAATATAACCAAAATTAACTCCTTTCTATTCTAGAACTCTAAAGAACATCTCTTGAAACTTTATCATATGCATTCTCTAAATCAATAAATATCATATGTAGATCCTTCTTACTTTCTCTATACTTCTCCATCAAACCTCTTAACAAATGTATAGCATCCATAATAGATCTACGTGGCATGAAACCAAACTGACAGAGAAACTTTTGTATCACATCATAACCTATGCTCACTACTCTCTCCCATAATTTTAATGTATGACACATTAACTTAATTCCTCTATAATTTGCACACTCTTGTGCATCACCTTTATTCTTAAATATAGGAACCAATAAACTCTTCCTCCACTCATCTGACATCTTTTAGTCTTTAAAAATATTAAAAGATTTGTAAGAAAAATTCCTTGATCCCCTAAACATTTCCATTTCTATATCATCGTCCTACTATTTTTCCACATTTCATTTTCTTTAAAGCTTCTCTAACTTCATATTACTATGATGATAAAATAAAATTCTATTTTTGTTTAGAGTATTAAGGTTGCTAAAATCAATCATACTTTCAGATCTTCATTGAAAAGTTTATCAAAAGATCTCATCCACTACTTTTAATAGCCTTTTCTAAGAAAAGCACTTTATTATTTTAGCCTTAATACACCTCACTTGAACTAGGTCTTTACTTCTCATATCTCTTTAGTTGGCTAACTTATACATATATCTTTCATCTTCTTTGGTATCTAATCTATTGTATAAATTACTAAAAGTTAAATTTTTTGCATCATATATTACTTTCTTAGAATCTCTATAGGCCACTTTATATCTTTCCCAATTCTTTGAGTTTTACATCTAAACCAAGTTTTATAACAATGCTTCTTATTTCTTATCTTTTCTTGCACACTCGACTCCACCACCAACTATTTTATTAAAAGAAGATTTTCTTTTGATTCCCTAACATTTTTTTAATTGCTTAATTTCACTTGCTACTTTTTCCCTCATAATATTAGCTTCCTTATGAACATCTCAAATTCTAAGCTCATGTAGTTTACTCTTAAAAATATCTTTATTTGTGTTCTTTAAGTGTCCCCATCTAATCTTAGAATAATAATTTGATTTATTTTTCCTCTTATAATCTTTCATCTTAAAATCTAAAACTAACAATGATGTTGGGTACTTAAACTTTCACTTGGAATGACCTTACAATCTTTACAATCTAAAAATCTATATATCTTATTAGAAAATAATCAATCTGAGTTTTACTAGATCCATTATTATAATTAATAATATGTTCATCTCTTTTCTTAAATAAAGTATTAGCAACTACAAAATCATAAGCTAAAGCAAAATCTAATATAGTCCTACATTCTTCATCAATCGTCCAAATCCATAACCATCATGAATACTATTAAAATTTTCTATCACTCTACCAACATGTCTATTTAAATCTCCTCTAATAAAATATTTTTTCTTCGAGAGGTATCTTTTGTATTAATCTCTCTAATGCATTTCAAAATTTTTCTTTTGAGCTTACATCCAAACCTACTTGAGGAGCATAAACACTTAAAACATTGATAATCTTAGTATCAATAGTAATCTTTAAAGCTATAATTCTATCTCCACATCTATTAATACTTATAACATTATCCTTTAAACTTTTATCTATAGTCATACCTACACCATTTCTAGTTCAACTTCTACCTAAATATCAAAGTTAAAACATAAACTATCAATCTCCTTGGCCTCCTCCCCAACTAATTTAGTTTATTGAACACATAAAATATTTACCTTTCTATGAACCATAATATATATTAATTCTATTATTTTACCTGTAGGAGTACCTATATTCCAAGTTCTTAACCTAATTCTAGTTTCATGGACTACTTCTTTTCTCACCATAATGTGAAAGCCCTTGTTGATTTACCACCGCACTCTATGCAGATCTCCCTTGCAAATCTTTCATGATTCAAGCCATATAGATGTCGCGGGGGACGCTCACATTAACACCAATAATATATAAAAATTCAGCTCAAATGAATAAAATCTCTTCACTTTTAAATATATAAACCCAATCATAAGATATATTGGAACGCTCACTAGGCCTCCTAGTATCGTGAGCATTTCCCTATTTCCTCTTTTGGATTTCAAAATAAGTCTTCTCCTTGAACTTTCCCAATTGATTTTTCAAACATAGCCAATCTTTTGATAGTTTAACCTTAAAATATTTGGAGATGATAATTGTCTACTTTAGAGAGTATTCTTAGGGAATTTCATTCCCTAGGATGTAATTAACTATGGAGGATTACCTCCATAAGGAACTTAAGAACCCTTAATATAAATCATACTTTATTCTTCCATGCAAAGTAGGGAAAAATCTATGGTATATTTAAAGTTCGATCATGCCTTAGAGTCCTTATTAGGTGATTAGGTCCATTGTATGGTCTATATTTTGAGATAGTATATCATACCTCTACCCCAATAACTTCAATAAGAACCCTCTATGATTTGTGTGGTGTCCCCCTCACATCCAAAAATAAATACCACAAGAATCTAATTAAGTACCTATATGATTTTCCCATACCCATGGGTTAATCATAATTTTTCTTAAGGCTCTTACGCTATTGAACACGAAAGAGGAACCCATAAGTTCAAGTTAAATCATCTGATATAATTATCATTTTAATTTGACTTAATTTATGATTGCATAATTAATTTCCTAATTAAATTATGAATTAATTACCCTCCTTAATGAAATTAATTTGGGAAAATAATTAGAAAAGATTTCTTAATCACCCCCTCATCATTTCACCATTAATTAGTGATTAATGATCATTAATTATTTAATTTTTATTATTTCGCATTTTTAATAATTATTAAATTACTTAATGAGGTAATTAAGATTTGAATTTCAAATTCTTCTAAATACCTAGCTAATAATTCTCAAGAAAATTATACGAGGCAAATGACATTATAAAGAATCATCACATTTAATTTGAGGCTCATTAGCCAAGTAATTAAGGCTTAATTAAGTTAATTAGAAAAATTCAAACCCTAATTAAGCAATGTTCACTGTTCAAAACATAAGGAAATTATTTTTATTAAATTATCCACTATTTACCCTTTTCAAAATGGCTTTACTCATACTTTTAGAATTTTTCTACATTTAGTTAACATTTTTCAAAGTTTAGAATAATTAAACATATTTTAACCCCTAATCCCACCTGGAGCCGACGCATGGTGCTTTCCACGCGGTGTTAGAGGATTGATCACTTAAATCATCCGACGTGGCGTGCTGAGTCAGCAGTGGAGGATGCGCTTTTATCCCCTCGTCTGATCTTGGATAAGACGATGGGGATTAATCCTGTAGATATTAAAGGATAAAATCAGATTTTCTAATGGATTAAATCACTGTCATCCATTCTAACCACATGGAATGGACGACGGATGATTCTTCATCCCCAGAGTGCTGGAAGACAGACACCATCCTCCTTCCTCCCCTCGATCTAAGCTCGTCGGAGCTCGTGAGGCTTCGAGATCGACTCCAAAATGTTCAGGGAAGAGATCTAAGTAAATCTTATGGTGGAAATCGCATGAAATCATAAAACTATTCACAAAAGACCAACTCATAGACTTTTATTTGTCGATTTACCTTTTGGAGTTCAAGACTAGTGGTCCAATGATTGAGGTAGCTGAAGAGATAAAGCCCTGTTGAGAAGCTCATGAGTTGCATCCCCGCTGGTGGCTTTGTGGACCAAATGCCGCCATAAACATCACCGGAGTTGGTCTAGGAGTGGTCTTTGGTGCTCGAATTGTTCATGAATCAATTTATTTTAGATCGTTGGATCTTGGGGAAGGTGTAGGAGAAGTTAATTGTAGTTTGGTGAGGTTTGAGTGGAGTTAGATGGAGAAAGGGCTCAGTTTTACTTAGATTAGGTCTCCCCGATGATGGAAGCTCAAGGGAAATTGAGAATGCTTTGGGGATGCTTGTCTTGACTCACTGAAGCTCTCTGTGTGGTTTGAATTGGATGGGGAGGAGTATACCCTCTTCCCTAATCAATATGATAGCTTGGATGGGTTTGGCTTTTGGCATATTTTCGGCTGGTGCAGGCAGCCAGGGACATCAGTGAGGAGTTGAGGTGGAGTGTCTTGCTGAAGATAAGTAGTGGGTTGATAATGTGTGTACCCCCTCTTCCAAGTGATCTAATGGGGTGGCTTGGGTTAGCTCACCTACACTTGAGCCATGGTTGACCCAATCAGCTTTGGGTCAGGTTAGCCAGTGGTCCAAGTGTCTAAATTAAGTTAAAGGTGGCTTCCAAGGGTTGGAGAATGGGTTTGACCATTCAAATGAGAATGTTGTCCCATTTGGAGGGTTTACCCAATGGATTTTAGCCTAATTCAGGTCCAAGATGGGTTGGATTTGATTTGGGATAACCCATGGTGACCCAAGGATGGGTCATGCCAACTTTGTTTAGATTTGGGCTTAGTTTGGATAGGTTTGGCTCAATTTGACCCATAGAGGTCAAATTGAGTTCAAATGGATTTGATCAAATTGGTCAAATTGGGCCAACCCAATGGTTCAAATGTGTTCAAATGATGATTTGGGATGTTATGGTTCAATTGGTTTGGTTTAATTTGAAATGGATTTGGATTTGGCTCATATGGGTTCATATGGGTCAAATGGGCTAAGTTGACCTATTTGGTCAAATTAGCCAAATTGGTCAAATTGGCCAAATTGACTTGGATGGAGGGTTGGTTAAGGTTTAAATGATTATTTGAGAATGATTGTAAGTGTTGCTTTGAATTGATTTGGATTTGAGAATTATTTTGCTCAATTTGACCCTTTAAGACAATTTGGGCTAAAATAGGTCAATTGGGTTGGTTTTGTCAAATTGAGTTCAATTCAAGGTTAGATCATGTTCGACAATCAATTTTCATAGATTTGAGTCATTGGTTTCAGTTAATTTGATTTAGAGTTTAATTTGGCCCAATTTGGCCCCTTAGGTCAAATTGGGTCAACTTGGGTCAAGAGCCTAAGTTAGCTTGGTTTGGCTTGATTGATGGTTGAGTCATATTCAATACTGAATTTATGATTGATTGAAGGCATTGGTTTCAATCAATTGGGTTTAGAATGAAGTTTGGTTCATTTTGGTTTATATAGGCTAATTGAGCCAACTTGGGTTAAGTGATCAAATTGGCTTGGTTTGATCCAATTGATTGTAATTGGTCAATCAAGAATGATCAACAATCATTCTAGAAGGTATTGAATGGGTTGGTTCAATCCAATTTGGGTTGGATTGAAGTTTGGATCAAATGGGTCCTTTAGGTCACTTTGGGTTAAGTGAACCAAATGGGTTAATTTGAGTTAGATAAGGTTGAATTGGGTTGAATTGAGTTTGATAATTGATTTAGGATTGATTGATGGCTTTGATTGCAATTGATTTGAATTTAATTGGATTTTCGCTCATATGGACCCTTTAGGTCAAATGGGCTAACTTAGGTTGATTGAATTGGTTTGATATTGATTGTAGGTTTTGGACGGGTTTAAAATAGAGATTTGAATAGTTGAAATGCTTTTTTGAAATTCAATTGGATTTTGTTTCAATTGAATAGGCTTTGGGTTGGATCCATAAGATGATGATGGAATTGATTTAGGTTAAGTGTTAGGTTAATTTGGCTTGGAGCTCAGATATGAAATGAGATCCAATTGGGGTTTGCTTGTATTGATTGGAGGTTGAATTTCGCATGAGTGGATAAGCATGGGTCATGGTTTAGCCAGGATAAGTAGAACCTATTTACCTAGGGTATGACTTAAGCTAGGGGTATTCCTTCTTAAGTCTTTATGCTTGGGTTTAGTATTCCCCCATTCACTAGAAGTGTCGTATGACTAGAAAAATCCTTGCGCTTAGAAGACTCCTAAGTCTAAGGAAGGATGAGTTAATCCTCACTCCAAAAGTGAGGTGAACATAAGGCTTTACATTTTGAAAGAGAGAAAATTATTTATTTGAGATGAAATTTTATTAGAGTGCTGGGACTTATAACCCAACAACGCAAGATTATGGAGATATCTAAGTGAGGACTTATTTCCGTAGCAAGAGAAAAGTAAGCCACCTCAAAACCTAAGTATAAAATACCGACCTAAGTTTAATCGGGGAGAATGACATATAGTTGTTCACCTGCATAAGAGAGAATGAAGATGTACCGACTCTTCTAGACTTATAACTACTTGGAGTGACTGCCTACTAACACCCTCTACACTTTAAAACTATGTAGGCCAATCTTATGTCAATGCAAGATAGTTAGGCTGTTATTTAATTAGGAGGAAAGCTACAATCCTAAACTCACTGTGAGAGAGACTAGGTAATATTTGGTATGCAAACATGACTTAGACTAATGTTAAAATTTTTTAAGTTTTTGGATCATTTTGACACATTTATCTTGGACCAAGGCTTAGAGAAATTATGTCTACATGCATGATGAAATTTAGTTATGGGCTAAATCAGCTAGAAGAGGTGTTCTCCATTATAAAGGACCGCTTTTAAAGGTCAAGCTTGTCCCTTATCGTGGAAGAGTGGAGATCCTTTATATTCAAGAGTGAAATAATATAACATACATATTGTTATAATATACAATCATTCAACTAAGGCGCTTCAAAATATTTTATTATTTTGTTTATGTACCTAAGCTTTAGAGTGAGGCTGTGAGTTATATTAAAATTTAGTTATGAGTTATTTAGTGTGGATAAAAAATTTAATTTTATCCTGAAGAGCCTACCGCATCCATGCCACACATCAAACATACACACTTTAAGAAACATATGAAAAGTATATCATTTTTATTGCATAATCTAAACATTTAGATTTCATAAATAATTAAAAGGTCAAGGCAAATGCACCAAAGATACACCTAAAAGAAAAAAGTGTTGGGTAATATTTCACCATTATACAGCCCATATTACAACTAATCTTATAAATGGAATAAATGTTATATGGGTCTTCAATTCTTGTTCTTCTTTCATTCCTTGGATTATCTTGCTCTAGGCTTCACAGGGCCTCTCAAGTCTTTGCCTTCTAGCTATGTTCATCCTAAACCCCATAGCACAAATCTTAATCCTATTACAAATTTATATCTTTATGAAAAGTAAAATCTAATAACATCTACAAAAAATATATTATTTAAATAAATATACAAACCAAGTAGCTATATTTCACATATTTTGACTTAGCATTCTACACTTGGGTAACCAATCCCACCTGCCCTAATTGGATTACGCTTAAGTTCTATTGACCTCACTTTTGGAGTGAGCTTTCAACTTCCTCATCATAAGTCTAGGACTCTTATAACTAAGAGTTTCTTAGTCTTAAGACACTTCTTGATTAGTGAACACTTAACCCAACCATAGAGTTAAGAGTTCATAGAAATAGGTTTTGCCTTAGAGATTTAGGAAGACTTGCCTACCCTATTTCCTAAACTTGATCATTGCTTCCTTCTTTCAAAACCAAACCTCAAATTCAAAAATCCAAATTCCAAAATCAAATCCAACTATCCAATGATTGAAATCCATCACCAAATTCATATCACAAAAATCCTTTCCTAAGCTCTTTTGATTTTATATTATGGACTTAGTCTTAACCAAATCTAAATCAACCCCAACCTAATTAATTTTCTCAATTATCAAATTCAACCTCAAATCAAATTCCAAATCACAAGTTAATTCCAGATTCTAAATGATTGAAATCCATGATCAACTCCAAATTCCAAATTCCAAAAATCCCTTCCTAAGCCATATGAGCCACCTTCATGTGCTTAGCTAAAATTCTATTAAATCAATTCAAACTTGATTTATTTCTTTATAAATCAATCATTCATTTATTTATATTCATAAATATAAATGAAACCCACCCTCCAATGACCAAAAATAAATTAAACCAAGTCAAAACCCAAATTATCCCTTTTTAACCTACCTTCCTAAGCTTAATCAAATTTGCTTTCAAATCACTCCAAACTCAAGTGATTTTCACATGACCCATTTATATCTTCTTTCATATTCACAACTATAAATGAAATATAAATTCAAATGACCAAAATAAAACTCAAATCAAACCAAATTCCTAATTTTAGCCAAATTTCTGAACTTGGCTAAATGAAACTCAAATCAACTCAAAACTTATGGATTTGTTCATGATTCAATTATTCCTACAATCATTGATCCAAATATAAACATAAATCACCATTATCAAACCAAATCTAAGTCAACCCAAATCAAACCTAAATTGACCCTTATAACTTGAAATTATTATATGAATCAAAACCCACTTGGCTCCAAACTAATTGCAATTGGATTTATATTTCAATCCTAAGTCCATATGCAAGTTCAATTAAACTTAAATCAATACTTGATCAAGCCAATTGACCTATTTAGGCTCACTTGACCCAAAGTGAGCTAAATGACCTTTTTGAGCCAAGTTTTAATCCAACTCATATTGGATTGAACTAAGCCCATCTAAACCTCAATCATGATCAGCAATCATCATGGGTGATCAATCACAATGAATTGGGTCAAACTAAGTCAAACTTAGCCTTTGACAAAGTCAACACTTAGCCCAAACAAAGTAAAATTAGCCAAAATCCACCATATATCAAATTGATTAAAATCATTGATCCAATCCCATTCATGGTCAATTATTCAACATGGTCAAGTCATCAATTGAGCCAAACCAAGCCTAATTGGCCACTTGACCTAAGTTGACTCAAATTGGCCTAAAAAGCCAAAATGGGTCAAATCATGATTCAACCCAAATTGATTGCAACCAATGGCTCAAGTTCATTCCAAATCACTTGTTGAACTTGACCAAGCCATGATTGAGCCCAAGTTGACCGATTGGTCAACTTGACACAACGTAGCCCAAATTGACCTAAAAGGTCAGATTGACCAAAATTCAAATTAATTCCAAATTAAACCAAACCAAAGCCTACAATCAATTTCAATCAACCAATTGAATTTGGCTCAACACCTAACCCAACCCAATTTGGTCAAATTGATCAAATTGGTCAATTTTACTAATTTGACCTTTTTGAATCCAAATGAGTCAAATTCAAACCTAAGCCAAACCAATCAAAATTAATTGAACCAAAACATCCCAAATCATCATATAATCCTAACCCAAGCCTTGGTTCGACCCAATTTGACCAATTGGTTAACCCAACTCAACCAAACCCAAATGAACCCATTTGACCAAATGAGTTCATGTCACTTAAAACCAAGCCATGGAATCCTATTGGCCGACCAAAGCATACCCCAAACCAGCCTTAGGCCACTCCCAAGTTAACCCAAAAGCCAAATAAACTCATCCCAGGTTGACTACCCAACGGACAAAGCTTCCACCTTGGATTCCTACTCTAAGTGGCAAAATCCATTTTACACTCTCCATGGCAGCCCTCTTTTTACCAAATGAGGTATCCTTAAAGCACAATAGCCCATCTAAGCACCCTATGACCTACCTTAGACCAAAAGGAACTCATCAAGCCAAGCTCACTCTCCCCCTTCCATGGCCGCACCCGACGGGTGCAAGGAGAACCAAATCCCCTTCCTCTTGCCCATATCAAGCCTTAAGACCCCTGACATGGCTTCGGACACTCATGGTGTGCCACCTCAATTGACGGTGACCCCTCTGATGACTTGATGGTGCTGAATTGATAGAATTTATGGGAATGATTCCATCCATCCACCTGGCTCAATTGATGGATATACTCTCCCAATTCAACTAGTTTTGAAGAGAATTTAATCCTATTCGACCATAAAGTAATTTTGAATCCTCATAGAGCTTTCCCAAGGCCTCCCTGAGCTCCTTCAATTGACATTTCTCCTCGCATGCAAAGCTAAAACATCCCCATTCAACAATACACCCTCCTCACTTCAACAAACCCAAATTCCTTTTACCTACACCTCACTACACCTCCAAGCTCAATCAATCATTTCCAAGCTTCAAAGCCTGAAGTGCAACTTGATAAAGATCGATCTCCATTGAAGAGGAGCTTGGTCGACCTAGCAATCCACTTCAAATCAAGACCGGATTTCTTCAACAAGGCTTTGTCTCCACTAAACGAAGCTACCTCTATCATTAGAAGCACCGATGATATCCTCCAGTGAGATAATTATTCAAAACTGTAGCTATACATGATTTCTAGTTGGTCTTTTTCGAAGGGAATTGTCATCCCATGCAATTTTGATCGTTGGATATGCATCCCCCCTCCTTCCGAAGGCGTGGGATTATTTTATCCGCCTGCTTCGGGTGAGCTCAGAATGGGGAAAGATGAACGGTGTTCTTTCATTGCTCGTGAATGAGAAGGATCATCTGCCATCCGTTCTGCATGATTGAAATAGATGGCTATGATCAAATCATGCTAGATCTTCTATAATTCTTAGCCTAAACTGCGAGTTTAATCTCGATCGTCCAATCTCAGATCAGATGGCCCAAAGAGAAAGCGCGTCTGCCACCATTGAGTCAGCACAGGGATGTGACAACTTAAATGA
Source organism: Cymbidium sinense (assembly GCA_021442155.1). NCBI lineage: Eukaryota > Viridiplantae > Streptophyta > Magnoliopsida > Asparagales > Orchidaceae > Cymbidium > Cymbidium sinense. Next base: position 77,874,525 of record CM038229.1, on the reverse strand, counting down.
TTAATCTCATCATGCCAGATGGAAAGTGCATCGCGTCAGCAGCCATGTGGCCCGACGGGCTTAAGGGTTTAATTAGGGTTATTTAATTATTTTTTAATATAGAAACTTCCTAAAATCTTAACTAATTATAGAAAAATCCAAAAAAAATGCAAACTTAGGCTCATTTTGAAGATATTTCAGAGGAGAATCTAGGGAATTTATAATTAGTGGATTTTGAATAGTGACTTTGACTTAATTAGGGCTTCACCAAAAATCTAATTAGCTTAATTACACCTTAATCAAGCACCCAATTAATCTCAAAATTTTTGTAGATTTTTAGTGGGATGACCTCTACCTCCCATATTTTTCTATGATTTTATTGATTGCTTAATTAGGAAAATCATTTAGGTAAGACCTAATCACTCTGTCAATCCAATTAGTTGTAATTAAGGGATGAAAGTAGCTTGATTAATCATTTGAACATAATTATCCCTGTTAAACAGTAAGATAAATTAGAGAATATGATTAGGGACATTTTTTTTAATTCATTTCCTAAATATTCTTTATCTTTGAAAATTAAATTAATTAATGGGTTAATGAAATTATTAGTTGATTAATCAAGTGATTAGATCTTTAAAATGAGGGAATCAAAACCTAATGGAATGATTGAATGATTTAGGGATTAGATTGAGGCCTTGCCTTGATCCTTTCCCCAAGTTAATTTCATCATTCAAATAAAAGCATAACTAAAACATTTAATCAATTCATTAATAGTCACAAAATTAAAAATTAATTCATCCTAACCTAAGCAACCTTTAATTAATCTTGGGTAGCTCCTTAGGTGTTCAATAAACCAAGGTGAGAGATAATGAAATTATGATTGGCTCACATGTGTGAGAAAATCATAAGAGTAATTAAGTTAGATTCCTTAAGCTTAATTAACTATTAATCATAAGCCAACTGAATTAGGCCCCTTTCATTTCTTAGGAGCATTGCAAATTTACTTTTCATATGATTGCATATCATATTGGAAGAATTTCAAAGCTTTATTAACTATTAATCATAAGCCAATTTCGCATTGCCTACACTTAGAAAACATATGCATTTCCATGTTAAGACATAGGAAGAATTTCACATTGCACATTTAAACCATACAACCAAATCAAATAATTTCTTGCATGATTCCTTACCCATTTGGTTCTTTTATACATTCATTTATATTAAGAAAAGTGGTATATTAGTGACATATCTGAGGTTTTAAGTAGCCTAAGTAGGTCATGTACTTACACCCCGTGTAGAAAATAATGGACCCACTCACTTAAAACTTATATATATATGCATGTGTTAATGAATAAAGAATCAAAATCAAATAAATATAACATAATTTTTGCATGGATTTTTTATCCTTGTAGCTATTCATATATTTACATGTATCAAAGAAAAGTGGTATATTACTGACATCCTCAGAGACTTTAGTAAGTAGTCAAGTCATGTACTTTATGCTCATAGAAAAATAATGGCTATCACCTATAACTTTTGTACATGTGGATGTGTATTTAGCTAATGGATGAAAAATCCCTCTTTTCAACATAATAAAGACATGCATTCATAATTCAATCAACAAATGAAACATCTAAATTCAAAAAATACATTTTTTTGCATTCATCATCAAAGTATGCTAATATTTGTATTGCATGTATAGGTATGCTTAGGATTATGCATCTGTATGGTATACATGATGGAAAGAAATGAATGGGTGTGTGTTATGTGATAGTAATCCACCCTAACTAATCCTAAGATGCCTTTCTTATTGAATAGGGCTATTTAGAATGAATATAAACTTAGAATTAATTAAAACACATAATAAACCATTCACTAAAGGAAATTCATTAATCAATTTACCTTAGAAATTACTTAAGGTAGGGATAAAAGAGACTCTCCCTCTTTCTTCTCTTTATAACATTTAGTTGCTAATTGTAGGCTATATGAAACAAAAGAAAACACTAAGTAAAATTCCTAAATCAACTAAATCACGTAAAGAGAAATTATAAATTAAATCCCTCATACTTAGCAAATCATAACCCTAAAGCCTAGTTAGGACATACCACAAGCTCTAACACATGCACATTAGGCTAAGTCATCACTTCTAGCTTTATGTTAGTGCGTTGCATGATTTGATGAATATTCAATTTTTTGATGTATTATTTTAGATTAGATGTTAGGGTGTATGTGCATAGCCTGAATGTTAGGCCAATATTAGCTTAATCATATTTATGTGGGGTTGTGCTAAAAGCAGTAATAAAAATAAATATTTTTTTATGCGGTTGCTTAGCCTCTAAGCCAAGTTAGGACAGTGGACTTGGTTACCCATGTGTGGGATGTTAAGTCCAAATTATTCCTATAACTATTTGGGTTGTATGGTGTGTTTAGCTAACATTTATTTTGTAGGTGTAGCTAGATTTACTTTCCTTCCTTTTAATGTAATTTTTGCATTAGGATTAGGATAAGTGTTATGGGGATTAAGGATAAGCATTGGTTATAAGATTATATCTTATGTACCATGTGATGCCTTTGGAGCAAAACACATCCTCAAGCCAAAGAGAAAGAAATATAGAAATCAAAAAAAATGAAGAAATGAAAGATGAAGATTGAAGAATGGAGGATGAAGAATGAAGACCCCCATAACACTTATCACTTTATATTTGTAATTTATTCTTTCATTGTACTAGGATGTATAAGGGTAGAGCTCTACCCACATTTCTTTTTTTCGGGTACCCATCGCCGCCTTTTATTATTTTGTGATAGTTTTATAAAATTATTTGATATTTCGTTTAGCTTGTGCATTAGAAATAGCATGCATTTTCATAGTTTTTTTATGATTGATGATTGTTGTGTGGCTGGATCGATTAGGCTCTTAGAATAAAATAAATTTTCTATCCATTAACAACTCATAATTAAAATTTTAAAATAATTCATAACCTCACATAAAAGCCTAGAATTAAATCAAGATAATAAAATTTTTAGCAACCCCTTAGTGGATGATTGAATGTATAATATCATGCATATCATATTCTTCACTCTTGCTAAGAGGGCTTCCATCTATGCCGGAGAGAATAAATGCCTAAATTGTAAGAGCCTTTGATGAAAAAACACCACTTTCTCTCGATTTATCCCTAATTTCTCATGCATTTAGGCATACAAAATCTTATAGCCTGTGTCAAAATAAAAGTCCAAAAATTAAAAAAAACCTAACAAAATTTGCATTAGATTTAAGTCATGACTCATGCCCTTCAAGATCTAGTCTCTTAGGGAGTGTGTTTAATGACTTAGTATCTTTTCTAAGTAAACAATAACCTAACCATCTTGCAAAGCATAAGACTTACCTACATGGATTTAAAGCGTAGGAGGAGTTAGCTGGCTGCCACTCTACACCGTAATAAGCTTAGCAGTCAAGTAGTTTATTCTCTCTTGTGGAGGTAAACCATATGCCCATTTTCATCTTAGATTTAGGTCATACTTTGGTCTCAAAGCTCCCTAGATTTAGGATCGAGGTCACTATTTCCTTTGCACAAGCATAAATCCTCACCTCTTAGGCATTTCTATAATATTGTATTGTAGAATTATAAATCCTAGATTTTTAATAAAAATTTAACTCAAATAAATAAATCTTCTCAAATTCAAATATATAAAGTCCAACCATATGAAAGATTGGAGTGCTCACTAGGCTTTCTAGTATCATGAGCGCTCCCTACTCATCTCTCATGGTTTCGATAAAAATGCTTCCCTTTTGATCTCCCCCCATTTGATTTTCAGAAATACAACTAACCCTTTGAAATTCCTATATTTGAATTCTTGAGACAATAATCACCTACTTTAATCGAGGTATTCTTAAGGAATTCATTTCCCTTATGATGTAATTAACTATGGAGGCTTACCTCCATAAACTTAATCGTTTAAATAAACCCCTTTACTTTTCCATATAAATTAGGGAAAAATCTTTATGGTATATCAAGATCTATCATGCCTTAGAAGTCCTTAGGTGATTAGGTCCATTATATGGTAGTGACTATCTCTCGAGATAGTACACTATTCCTTAATATGTACTGATTACCCTAATGAGTACATCTACAGATCTGCGTGGTGTCCCCTATGTTGACCTCATTTTTAGAATGAGCTCTTAACCTCTCTATCTTAGACATAAGACTCCTCTTAGACACTAAGAGTTCCATAGTCTTAAGACACTTCTTGTGATTAGGTGAACACTCAACCTAATCCTGAGACTTAAGACTTAGCCAAATAGGTTATGCCTTGGGTGTTAGGAAAACTTGCCTACCCTATAGCTTGAACCACTCCTTACTTCCTTCTTTCAAGTCAAACTCCAAATTCAAATCAACTTCAAACTCAAATCAATTACAATTGATTTTCTCATTTCAAATCAACTTCAAACTCAAATCAATTTCAACATGATTTTCTCAAATCAATTAACTTCAAACTCAAATCAACTTCAATTTAAAATCAAATTCAAATCAATTACTTAATTGATTTTCTCAAATTCAAATCATACAATGGATTTTCTCATATCATGAATCAATTCCAAATGATTGACATCCATGATTGAATTAAATCAAAATCTTTCCTAAGCCATTTGATTTCATCTTATGGATTTAGCTCAATCAAATCTCAATTCAAATTGAAGATTTTCTCATAACTCATTTATATTCTTATTTATATTCATAGATATAAATGAAATATAAATTCAAATAACCAAAATCAATTCAAAACTCAAATCCAAATCTAATAAAAATCCAACCTAAACCCTTTCAAGTCAAATTCTTGAACTAGCCAAATTAAACTCAAATCAATCTAAATTGATTTTCTTCATGATTCTATCAATCCTTCAATCATGAAACCAAATATAAACATAAACCTCAATCATCAAAACTAAATTCAAAACTCAAACCCAAATCAAAATGTTCATTCTTTGAACGATTATCAAATGAATCAAAACCCATTTGCTCCAAATCATTTGCAAATGAATTTATATTTCAATAATAAGTCCATATGTGTTCAAAATTTGAATCAAGCCTTGATCAAGTCATTGACCCACTTAGGCTCACTTGACCCAAAGTGACCTAAAGCACCTTTGAGCTAAATTAATCCTACCCAAATTGATTGAACTAAGATCTAAGCCTCACATTAGAGCAACAATCATCAGATGATCAATCACTCAAATTGGGTCAAACCAAGTCAAACATATCACTAAGTCAACACTTAAAATGAAACCCAAACAAGCCAAAATCCACCATAGCAAAATTGATTGAAACCATTGATCAAAACCATTTTATGATCAATGTTTGAAGACCAAGTCATCATTTGAGCCTAACCTCATGATAACCCAATTGACCCAACTTGCCCTAAAAAGTCAAAATGGGTCAAATCTTGATCTAAGCAAAATCAATTGCAACCAATGGGTTAAGTTCATTCTAAACCACTTGTCGAACTTGACCAAAGCCTCAATTGTCCAACTTGACCCAACCTAGCCCAATTGACCATGAACCCAACTTGACTTAAAAGGTCAAATTAAATCAAAATTGATTAAAACCAAAGCTTACAAAACATTTTAAATGACCAACCAAATATAAACCAACACATGATCTAACCCAATTGGGTCAAATTGATCAACTTGACCCATTTGACCTAAGTGAACTAAAATGAACCAAAACCAAATACAAATAAACTTGAACCAAACCAATGGGTTTGGGTTAGCCAAACCTAACCCAAGGATATTTACAAATATTTTTCTCCCTCATCTACTATTAAAGTAGACATTACACTCTGAGCATCACCCATTAATTATGTAAACTATAGCAATGTCATGAAATCGATGTTATGCTCCAACTTGTTTTGATACTACTAAAGTAACTTTCATAACCTAACCCAATGTAAACTATCATATCAAAGTAGGCCACATCATGTAGAGATTATAATAGTTGATTAAAGTCCCAAGATCTATTAGAATTTTTTTTAATTTTACAAACACAGTCCCAACTATCATCAAAATATCTTAAAATAAAAGTAGTCAACATCGATCTTATAATAACTATACTTCAAAAAAAATATCTAATAATTATTGTATAAATCTTCCACAAACACAACATGTATATTACCATGATTTTCAAAAGAATAGATTTAAAATAGCAACATACATAAAATCAGCTCTTAACTATAACCAACAAACTTTACTCAATATGAGTCTTACCTTTTTTTAAAGAAGGGTGAGCAAACATAACTCAATATGCTACCAAATCTACTACAACTTTTAATACATAAAAAAAATAGATATATATATATAGATATATATATATATATATATATATATATATATATATATATATATATATATATATATATCAATATCAACTTATATATAATAAAATATATTTTAGATGAATAAAATAATATTTCAATAGGTCACCTCTATGTCCTACAAGTATAGTGTTAGTAAAATAATGAGTGTTAATCATAGACATAAGTCAAGCACTAGTATATGCAACATAATGTGAAGAATTAAGTAAAATAACTTAAAATAAAAAAAATTTTATTTAATATATTTTATATTTTTTCCCTTTATACCTCCACTTGTTCAAATTTTCTCTTTGCCTCTTATGTCTCCATTCCACTTATAACTCAATTTGTTCACATATGTTCAAGCATATATAGTGCACAAATGAATAATTTTATAAGTGCCTAAGCTCTTATAACTTCACTTGAATGCATATAAAATACAGTCAGCCATATATACTTTCTAACATTTTCCTCTTTTTTACACATATTTTGATATATAAACATAGAATATTAGCAATTTTAGCATATATAAATATCATCAAATATATTTTAGAAATCTATAAATATCAGTAGGTATATCTAATAGCAAAAACTACAGGTAAATTTATATGAATATGTTAAATAATCATAATTTGTAAAACTATTTATACACATTATCCATAGTAACATTTTTAAAGCTTTTATTGTTTTATAGCAAACTTTATCAAGCTTAATATACTCACTAATATACATAAAATTCTATACAAGATACATAGTGAAATATTTATAAGTCTTAGTGGATCGAGTTTGAATGAAGTTCAATCAAATAAAATATCAAACATACATACAAGTCATAAAATTGAAACTTAAAGTAGGAAATTGTAGTTATCTAAGGTTGAATAATTTTAAACTCTCAAGGATGGAATTAGCTCTTCAACTTCTAAATCTAGCTTTTTCTCTAAAACCTCTCTTTCTCTCTCTTTCTCTTTTTTTTTTTAAAAAAAAAGCTGAGTTTGGAAGAAAAATCAATCCTATATATGGATTTTCATATTTATAAAAATTTTAATTTATTATATAAAAATATAATTATATAATAAATATATATATATATATATATATATATATATATATATATATATATATATATATATTCTTTTATATATGAAATATAGGACCATAAAAACAACAAAAATAGTCAATAAATAAAATATCATGTTTAGAACACATTGGTGAAAATAATTTGTAAAATGGACACCAAAAAATTCAAGAAACCTTCATTTAAAGTTGTATAAATTTCTTAAGAAAGCTAAACCCTATAAGAAGCCTTTTATTTTTTATGTTTTACTTATGAAACTCACAAAAATAATTACAAATATAATTAAAATAAAGTCAAAATTGCTCTACAGTGTGATAAATACAATTTATGAATTAAACATAAAAAACTGTTAGAAATTTTAATTAAATATAGTAAGGTAAATTTTGACATTTCAAAATTCTATCCAATCAAAAAAATAAAAATTCTACAAATAAATCAGACATAAAATCAACCCTAAAAGTAAATAGAAAATAAAAAATAAAAAAAATTTGTGAGCACATAAAATATGCAAGTTTTACTATGTGATAAGTGAAAAGTGTAGTTAAATTAACATGTGTTTTAAGTAAAAAATGTTATTATTTTATAATTTATTTTAATATTTTAAGTGTTTGTGATAGAAAATTTCTTATTGTAAAAGAAAGAAATGTGGAAAATATAGAATCGTGGTACAACACCTAGGCGCTAGTATCAGAGAAATAGATGTGTTGAAATAAAGAAGACAACACCATAACATTAGATTTGTAACAACGAGTGCTGATGCGCTCGAAGCACCGAGGAGCCACAATTAGAAAATTGAAGCCAAAAATCAGAGAACACAATGCCTAAGCACTGTAGAACTAATGTTGAGGTGCTATGACCCGACCAAAGCAATTTAAATAGCTCTAGAAAGCAATTATAGTGGTTTTTGAAGCAGTTTCAAAGGAGGAACAGACTGAAAACTACTATATGGATTTAATGACTATAAATATGGGGTGTGAAGCAATATTACAGAGTTTTTTGGCAAGTGAGTGATTCTAATAAGAGTATTTAAGGGTATAGTGACAACACTTGGAGAGTAACACTCCAAGTGTTATGTGTTGTGTGTGTGTGCGCGCGCGCGCGCGCGCATGTGGAGTGTGGTACTATGTTCTTCTTTAGCAAGTGGCGAAGAAGATATAAAATAAGGATTTTAGTGGGGATCGACTATTTTCATGAGGAAGCAGTATAGGATTGCAAAGAGTGGCCTTAGAAGACTTAATCGATGTGTTCTTTTCTTCCTTCTCTAGTTATCCTACATCTTAATTTATAATGTTTAATGTTTAATGATTTCCTTCTTCTCTACTCAAAGCATTAACCTTATAAAGTACTTTGAATTCATTTGAGTTTTGGATGTTCTATATTATATTAAACTAAGTTTGTGGATTAATATAAAAAAAGTATTTGTGCTTTTCATGAAATTGATGTTTTGCCTTTCTTTATGATTTATTTACTTGTGATATGACTAATTGTAAAGTTAAAATTAAATGTGATCTAGAGTTATCGATGGAGTTCTAGAAGAACAATTAGGAAAAAAATAAACTGATGTACTAAATAGCCATTAATGTCCTAAATAGTCATGAAGTGTTAAATAGACATTAACAAATATCTATTTTAGGATTCTAATCATATCAAGAGAAAAATGGGTAATACAACTAATCAAAATTTACTTAACACTAGGCAAAAAAACTGGCTAAAGGAATTGGTTTGGTTATATTTGTTTAGACATAGAGGGTATAACATTTTGCTCTAATTAATACTATAAGCTTAAAGTTAATTCCACTAACTTAGTTTAATATAATACAAAATTTAAAATTATATAAATTTAGAGTACTACTTTCAAAATTAAGAACAAAAATCTTAATTTATATAAACATTATAAAAATTTACTTTTTAGAAATTAAAATATAATTTATTCCTAATATTTCACTTAGTTGGATATAAATCAAGGCTAATAATAGATTAATACTTAACTTAATAAAATTTTCAAATACATACTCATGGGAACGATGCTCTACTCATCAATATATTACTTGAATGACATGTATACTTGCATACATCTTTTTAGCCTGTCTAGTTTTTGGCTTCATTGCAAGGGATTTAGCAAAATTTAAATTAAGTTAATATTAAGCAAAGAGCCTATTTTTAGTCCAACTTATTATTTATGTTTTAATATTATTTGAGTGTAGTAAGTTGTTTGAATTATAATTGTTAGTTGTGTAATTAATTGTATTTCACGTGTACTTTACTTTATAAGTGAAAATTAAGTTCATTAAAAATTGTTTTAATCACATATTTTGTTTTAGAATTTTAGTTAGTTTGTTTTGTATGCATAGCGATATTAGCGTAAATCTTGTGCCACTTAATTTAAAAAAAATTATTTTGGAGATAGCCAAAATTTTAATCTTAGTAACCTTGTTGGTAAAAGTAATGAGGCATCTATGTTCAAGAGTATAGTGATCTAAGTGTAGAAATGATCAATTATTTAGTAAGTAGATTTAATTATCCATTCTCAAGTACATATAGTCTACGTTGGAGGAATCATCCTAACTTATGATGAAAAATAACAATTCAAATTTTAATCAACTAAGAATATGGAAAATTGAAATAATGGATATTTTAATAATAAAAAAATTATATACCTATAGTTTCCTTAAGGTATCCTCCTCAAAATCAACTTAAAGAAAATAATCCTTCACTTGAAGACTTATTGTTTCAAATGAGAATCCAATTATAAAGTCAAAGTACTATTAAAAATTTAGAAATCCACCAAGGAAAATTGGCTAACAACCTTGCAAATAGACCCCAGGGTAGTTTACCTGATGACACATAAACTAATCCTATGAAAATGAATAAAGAGCATTATAATGCGATAAAATTTAGAAGTGGAAAATACTTAGGAGAAGTAAAAATTGATGAGGATAAACTTGAAGTTAAAATTAGAGGTTTAGAAGATATATTAATGAAAAGATAAAAGAAAAAAAATGAAATTAGTGAGAAAAAGGATGATGAGAGAGAGAGACCTTTAGAAAAATGAGAGAAAAACCACCTCCACCTTTCCCTCAAAGACTTCAAAAATTTCTACACAGTCAATTCTTCAAATTCTTAGATGTATTTAGAAAACTTTTCTTTAATATTTCTTTTGTTGAAGGATTAGAGCAAATACCATCTTATTTAAAATTTATGAAAGATATTTTTTACAGAAGAAAGAAATTGCGAGAAAAATGAAACTGTAGCATTAACTAAAAAATGAAGTGCCATAATTCAAAGATCATTATTTGAAAAATTAAAAGATCTATTGGCTTTATAAGCCTCACATTTAATCTTAGTGGTTTTGATGATAATAAACATATACTTGAATATTCTAATACATGGGATGTATTAATTTTGAAGATGTGCATGACTGCCATTCTATGGTTACTGCAATTACAATTATGGCTGAATGCAAGATAATTCAAGATGTATAATTTGGAGTTAAGATACAATATTTCAAGCTATAGACATTTACAAAGTTCTTAATGGTCATTAAGAGTTAATAGAAATGAATTAACTTGCTCATAATTTAGCATATTTTATTTTAATTTATTTTATATATTATTAATTATTGATAATGAGTTTAAATTATATATAAATAAATCATTCTTATCTAATATTCATTCAAGTTCATAATTTTAGAAAATCTTATATGTTTCATACATAACATTTAAATTGTCAAAATAATAAATGATAATTAATTATAATAAGTTGTAACTAATTTATATATTAATATAATTAAAATTTTTAATTTAATTTAATTTTTTTATGAAAATTAATATTTGTATGATCATATTTAAATTATATCATAATTTTTAAATGTCATATATATAAATTGAGAAAATATATAAAAATTTGTATTTTATTAAAAGTCATTTTATAATCAAAGAAGTTTGACCTAATTTTTTCTCTAATAGATTTCTTGGATTTTTTTCCTTCAATATGATATGTTACATGTCCCACTTTCAATTAAAATTGAATTAATTATGATTATTCAAATATTAATTTATTTTAATATTAAATACATGCTACGAGTTTTTAATATATTAAAATCCATCTTTGGTTGTTTTTTACTAGCACATGCGACTAGTATTTTCTAGCTATTTTAATTTGACATTTTTAATATAAACCATTTTTATTGAATATTACATTATTATATGATAAAATGGTGTTTGAATAACATATTTTTTTGAACTAATTCAAAGTGATCTTCTTGCTTATAAATAGCCCTCATTCTGTTTATGAAAAGGATGCACTTTCAAAAATTAAAAATTCTCCGCAAATTAAAGAAAAAATTTATTAGATATTTTTTTTCAAATATTTTCTAAATATTTCAAGATCAAATCCTTGGTTCGAATGCTTCCACGTCTTCAATTAAGCAAGCTTCTCCAATTACTTGAGTTTATTTTCTTGATCTTAATCTCTTTTAATTATTCATACTACTTTCACCATCTATTTGTTTTTTCAAATATTTACTTTTTAATGGAGTCTTTGGACATCATAGTTTAAGCTTTTCACAATAAAGTTTTTTCAAAAATTTTATTATGAGAAACTTTTGTGTCATTAGGAATTATTTCATCTTGTTGAAATTTTAATTTTCCTACAAACTTCTTTTGGTTTCTAAAAATATTTCTTCATTAGTCTTATTTGAAAGAACATTTATCATTAGTTATATTTTAAAAGTATATTTTAAGTATTTAAATTTGATTTATTGTGCTTAAAATATTTTCATATTTATTAGATCCTTCTTTTTAATAAAAAGCTTATCTAGATTACTTAGATTTAACCTATACTAAATTTTTATAAGTATTTTGTGACCTTTTACATTAATTTAAAGAATCATTTTATTTCAAATAAAAGTAATTATTTGTTGGATTTTTAGGTTATTTGCTAGATTTATTTTATGTTAAATTTCATTATCAAAATATAGTTTATAAAAAATTGAATTATTTAATTTTACACTTCTCATTTTATTCCAACTAATATACTTTATATAAATAATTGTATCTTGCTAAAATTAGCAAGATTTCTATTTTATTATTTAATAATTTAGGAAAAGATTTTAGTTGAGAGTTAATCATTTTTTACTTTATTATATGCATACTAGTTATAATTCATCTTAAAATCAAAATTATTTTTTGAAACTTATTTTATTATTCAGTAGACTATTGTCAATTTACTTTATATTAATCCATAAATTACATTAAGATTAACATTTGGTAAGGTGACTTTTAAAATATTTATTTTATTATTTCATATCAAAATTAAGAGAACATTCTATCTTATTAAACTTGTTTGAAATTTCTTGTAAGTTGTAAAGTGATCATTTATAAGTTGCGAGATCACCTTTTGATTTGCATAGCTTGGTAGATTTGTGAAAAATATATTGTATCCAAATTTGTTATTTTATATTTTTTGTGCTTCAAAATTTTCATTGTTGTTATACACACTTATTTGTAGGAGAGTATATGTTATTGTAGGGTTTTACTCTCCCCATTATAAGAGAGTACAATTTGTAAGCTATTTTATATTTAGTGTATTCCTAGTTGGGGTGGCTAGGCGTGGATGTAGGCCATTTTTGAGGTTTAGCCTATTATCTTTCTTTATTGTATTGTATTTTATTTTTGCTGCACTGTGAATTATAGCTTGTCATTATTAAATAAAAAATTATTTTTCTACCAAAAGAAGTTAAAATTTGAGATTTAACTTGTAATTTTCTAAAACACCTAATTCAACCCCTCTTGTGTCATAATGACTCACAAGATCTTCTGATTTTATTATACCTTGCATTATAGGAGATAAATTCATTGGAAAAGTATTGTAAACTTGGAGCTAGTATAAACTTGATTTCATCGCCTATTTTTAAAAAATTAGGATCATAGAAAGTCCAACCCACAAGTATTATCCTTTAGTTAGTTGATTGATGAACATCATAAGAGAATAGTAGATGATGTGTTGGTTAAAGTGGATAAAGTTATATTCTTATATATTTTATTATATTAAACATACATGAAGATTAAAAGATTCATATGATTTTAAGAATACCCTTTTAGCAATAGGAGAACTATGATGATGTGGAAGAAGAGAAATCAATAATGAGAATTCAAGGTCAAGAAATCACTTTTAATATTTCAATTTTTCTAATGATTAAGAGTTTGGGCTTAAAGAAAAAGTGTAATTGAGGATTTTGAGACATCATTGATTTAAAATTCATTAGAACAAACCTTAATTGAGGATGAGCAAGAGAATGAGAATATTTTAATTCTTAGATCTATCTTTAGAGTGTTTAAAAACAATGTGAGCTTTGGATGTGTGTTGACCTCACTTTTGGAGTGAGGATTAACCCTCTCTCATTCTAGACTTAAGGATCTTCTTAGGCACTTAGGTCCCCTTAGTAATAAGTCTCTTCTAGTAATTAAGGGAACACTAAACCCAAGCTTAGAGAACATAATCCTAAGCCTAGGAGGTGTCTTAGAACAAATAGGTTATACCTATCCTATGGCCTAAGCCAAGACCCATGTCTATCCACTCATCCAAACCGAAACCCATATGAATGAGATATGACCAACCTCAAGCTTACTCAATTAACCTCACTTGAATTTATTTTCTATTCTAAGATCCAAGCCAAATTAACTTAAGCCTTAACCTAAGTTAACTCCATCATGATCCTATGATCCAACCCCAAATCCATTAAAGTAAACTAGGTATAATTTGATTTTTCTCAATCATTCTAATCATTCAATAGATCATTTCAAACTCCTCCAATACTTAGAATCAAACTAATGAAATCAAATGAATTTAATCAAACCAAGTCAGCCCATTTGATCCAAGAAGTTCAAATGAGCCAAAACACAATCAAGCCTAAACCAATTGCAATCAAAGACACTAATCAACTCTAAATCCTTCATTGAACCCCTTTTGACACCAACCCAATCTACTCAATTGATTCACTTGACCCAATGCGACCAAAATGACAAATTTGATTCAAAATTCAATCCAACCCAAATTGGATTGAACCAACTCAACCAATCTCCTCCATAATGATTGTTGATCATCTTTAATCACCCAATTGCAATCAATTGGGCCAAACCAAATTAATTTGATCATTTAACCCAAGTTGACCTAATTTGACCTAAAGGGCCAAATTGGACCAAATCAAGTTCAAAGCTAAATCAATTACAATCAATGATTCTCATCAATCATAAATTGAGTATTGAACATGACTTAACCACCAATTAAACCTAACCAAGCCAATTTGGTCTCTTGACCCATGTTAACCCAATTTGACCTAAATGGTCAAATTGAGTCAAATCAAATCTTAAACCAAATTGATTGCAACTAATGCTTCTAACCAATTATGAATTGAATATTGAACATGATTTGACCTCCAATTGAACCCAATTTGGTCAACCTAACCTAATTGACTCCAATTTGGCCTAAAAGGTCAAATTGAATTAAATCAAATCCAATCAACCAAACACTACAATCATTCCTAAATGATGAATAAAAACCTAACCATGCAATTGATAATTTGATCACCTAACCTAACCTTGTTTAATCCTTAGCCAAACCCAAAAAACCAAATGAATAAAATTCTCTGCATTTGATTAAACATAAACTCTCACCATTGACGTAAACTTATTTAACCTTGAAAATTGAGCACCCTTCTTGGCCTTCTTTGGAAAACCTCACCACATCCCAACCTAACCCTTTTGAACTTCACTAAACCCAATGGACTCATTTCTGGACCTCACCTAAACTCCATGTGGCACCCATGATGAGTTCACACTATTCACCTACCTCACTCCATCAAATAGACCAACCATCAGCATGCCACCTAAACCAGGTCAATCGCTAAAGGCTAAACCAATCTCAGCCCTTGGTTCACTTGGGGAGGAGAGTACACTCCTCCCCATCCATTCAAACTTCATAGAGACCTTCCTTATAGAATTTCGCATAGTCCGAGCCCTTTCCCCGAATCCTAGTGCACTCCATCACCGGTGAGACACACCACCGAGTGAAACAGAGGGTCCTATCCATCCAACCTCACCAAAACTTTACCAAATTCAAATTAACTCTTCTCACACCTTCACCGCACTCCGGTGAGTCAAAATGAATCATTTTTTGAGCGATTTGATCACCGGAAGGTGGCCCTAGACCAACTCTGACGAGCTTTATGATGGTGCTTGGTCCATAAAGAAATCAGCGAGGTGGCAACTTAAGATCTTCTTAACAGGGCTTCATCTCTTCAATACAAAGCTACCTCAATTGATAGACCACCAATCTTTAGCTCCAGTGAAGTAAAAATTTAG
Source organism: Cymbidium sinense (assembly GCA_021442155.1). NCBI lineage: Eukaryota > Viridiplantae > Streptophyta > Magnoliopsida > Asparagales > Orchidaceae > Cymbidium > Cymbidium sinense. The sequence goes on along the minus strand of CM038229.1, from coordinate 77,858,766 downwards.
CAACCATAGATTTCTCCTTTAGGTGTTGGTCTTTTATGAAGTGAAACGTGATTTCATGTGATTTCCATTATAGGATCCCTTTAGATTTTATTCTCAAATGTTTTTGAGTCATTCTCGCTATCTCACGAGCTCTCACGAAGCGATAAGCATTTAAGGTGGAAGATGGTGTCCATCTTTCAGCCCTCAGTGGATGAAGGATGACCGACTGCTTGTCCGCATGATTAGAATGGATGAACTTGATTTAATCCATTATATTTTCTATTTATTCCTTTCAAAACCATGGGATTTATCTCAATCGTCCGATCTGAGATCAGACAGTCGAGACAAACTGCATCTGCCGCCATTGAGTCAGCTGCAGCACCGGATGTTTCAAATAGCATATTCCTTGGCGCCACATGGAAAGCGCTTTCGTGTAAGCATCCACTTGACGCCAATGGTTTAAGTGGTTAATTAAGCTTTAAAATTTTAATTAAAGAGCCAAAATTTGAAAAATCATAACTAATTGTAAAAAATTCCAAAAAAATATAACTAAACCCATTTGAAAATGTTAAATAGCGGAGAATTTAATAAAAATAAAATTCCTAGGTTTTTCTTAATGAATTACTTAGTTAGAGTCTAAAGCTTAGGCTAATTACCTTAATTAAGCCCTAATTACTTTTCCAATTGATTTCAAATATGGTGGGTTGATTCTACGGGATGTCCTCTACCTTCTATAATTTTCATGGAATATATTGGCCATGTAATTTAACGAATATGAAATTCTAATCTTAATTACCCTTCTTAATCCATTTAATATTTATTAAAACTGCCAAATAGTAAAAATTGAATGATTAATTATGATTAATCATCGTGAATAGTGAAAATGGTGAGGGGAAATAATTAAAACCTTGTTCCTAATTGTTTTCCTAAATACATCTCTTTAGGAGGATTAATTAAGACATGTGTTAATTAAGGGTTAATTAGGGAAATTAATGGTAAGATAAGATTCAAATTAAATTAAGATTCAAAATAAATTAATCTTTATTTTGGAAGATTCAAATTTAATTCATGGGTTTCTCATTTATGTGTTTAATAACATAAAGACTTTAAGGAAGTTATGGTTAACCCATTGGTGTGGAAAAGCCTTAAGAGTACTTAACATGGTTTCTCCCTTCTTAAGCATGAGCCAAATTGCATTATGTCTTTTTTATGTGTATTGCAAATTTTATTTTCTCATAAGCATGTCATTGGAGGCTCATGATTAAGTAGTTAATTAAATTAAAGAAACTTAATTTGGTTGCTTAATGACTTGAACTTAATCAATTCATAAAACTTACTTAATCACTTATCCTTAAATACATTAAGTCACCAATATGGGATGGAGCTAACATCAGATGTCATCTCTCCTCCTTAGGTTTTAATAATTCAAACACAATTAAATTTCATGAAAACTTTGATTAGTCTTAAAGAAATTTATTTGGCTTGATTGTCCTTAGGAGCTAATGTGATTGAATGTATTATATGCAATGTTTGGTTATTCCTTTTCAAATCATTATAAATTTGCATGTGATTTGTATCATATACTCATATTTTCAAAAAAAAAAGAATTAAAAGAATATAATCATATATAAATTTCATGTGTTTAATAAATATTATATAGTGGCTATTATCACTAAAAAAAATCCTAAATTATTTTTAAAGTTAAAACTAATGATCAAGATTTAAATTGATGTTGGCTATGAATATTCAATAAAATTTACATTTACTTATAACTTAAATATGTTAAAGGATTGTTCTATTTTTATGATTTATGTATATGTTTACATGTGTTTGAAGCTAACAAGTATATAGTATGGACACCCAAAAATACAAGGCTTGAAGTATCCCCAATGAGGTCTTAGATTACCTCACTTCTTTGGTTTAACAACGGCATGTACTTGCTTAATTTTATTTCATGTGTATGCATGTGCTAGAATTTGGGATAGAACTTTGCTTTACATAAATAAATGACTTATTATTATACAACCATTGCATGATTTTCATTTCTATGTTTATGTATATTTTTATGATATTTTATTTTGTATGTCGAGGGACACCACGTAGATCTTATGCGGTACTTATTGAAGTGAACGGGTACCACATTGAGATATGATGTACTATCTCAAAAGATAGAAACATTACCCTACAATGGACCTAATCACCTAATAAGGACTTCTAAGGCATGATGGGTCTTGGTATATAGTAGAGATATTTCTCATATTTTACATGGAAAAGTAAAGCAGAGTTTATTTCATGTCTGGTCCTTTAGTTCCCTATGGAGGTGTGGTGTTTATTTTCAAATTTGTTCATATCAGGGGGGACACCACGCAGATCTGAGAGTATACTTTTTGAGGTGATCGGGTACGACATTGAGGAATATTGTACTATCTCAAAAGATAAAAGCCACTACCCTACAATAAACCTAATCATCAAATTAGGACTCCTAGGAATGATGGGTCTTTGAATATACTAGAGATTTTTTTATTTAAATTGGGTTCTAAAGTTCTCTATGGGGGCAAGCCCCCATAGTTAATTACATCTTAAGAAAAATGAATCCCTTATGAATACTCTCGATGAAAGTAGGCGATTATTGTCTCTAAAGAATTCAAATATAGGACTATCGACAAATTAGATGTGTTTTAGAAAATTAAGTGGGATGGATCAAAAGCAAAGAGTTATAATCAAAACTAAAGGAGATGAGTAGGGAGTGCTCATGATACTAAGAGGAGCACTGATCTATCCTATGGTTGGGCTTTATATGTTTGAAGTTGAGGAGATTTATTTATTTTAGTTGAAATTTTATTAGAAATTTAGGACTTACAATTCCACAATACAAGATTGTGGAAATACCTAAGAGGTGAGGATTTATGCTTGTAGCCCCAAAGGAAAATAGCAACCTCGGATCCTAAATCTGGGGAGCTTTGGCAAGGGCCAAAGCACAACCTAAATCTAAGGTGAAAGTGGTTGTATGGTTTACCTCTACAAGAGAGAGTAAACCACCCGATCGCAGAGCTTATTATCGCCTGAAGTGGCAGCCAGCTAACTCCTCCTATACTTTAAATCCATGTAGGCAAGTCATATGCTTTTACAATATGGCTAAGTTGTTATTATTTAGAAAAGAAACTAAGTCCTTAAACCCACTCCCAAAGAGACTAGAGCATGAGTGGTGTGAATAATGACTTAAATCTAATGCAATTTTTTTATCAAATTTTATTTAATTTGGGACTCTTTATTTTGACATAGGTTATGAGATTTTGTATGCCTAAATGCATGAGAACTTGATTATGGGCCAAATCAAAAGGGAAAGAGGTGTTCTTCCATCATAGGCTCTCAAGGTTAATTACTATCGCAAAAGATGGAAGCCCTATATTAACAAGAGTGAAATAAGATGATTATGCATGATATTAAACATATAACATCCAAGTAAGGAGTTACTAAATATTTTATTGTCTTAATTTAATGCATAGGCTTGCTAGTTTGGGTAGAAAGATAAATTTTTATCTTAGGATCCTAATAAAATTTAGGCCATAACAATCACCAATCATAAAACAACTATGAAAACATGCTTTTTCTAATGCACAAGCTAAAAAAACATCAAACAATTTTATAAAACTATAGCAAAGAATAAAAGGCGATGCGGTATGTGGTCCCAAAAGAAATGAGTAGCTAAGCTCTCTACCCTTATATGATTACAAGATTAATTACAATTACAAATGATGAATGTTATGGGGTCTTCATTCTTCATTCTTCCTTCTTCATTTCTTCATCTTCCATTTCTTCATTTGATTTGCTCCATTTCTTTCTTCCTTTTTCTTGATTTGGATGCTTGCTCCAAAGGCATCACATATTTGGTCTTATAACCAATGCTCATCCTAATCCCCCATAACACTTATCTAATCCTAATGCAAAATTACATTAAAAGAATAAAAGTAAATCTAGCTACCTACAAATGTTAGCTAAACACACCATACAAAACAGTTATATGAATAATTTGGACTTAGCACCCACATATGCCCCAAACTTGGTATGCTTAGGAAAGCAACCTACAAAAAGCATTTATATTTTTTTAAGCCCTTAAGCACAACCCCTAAAAATATGATTAGGCTAATGTCATCTAAACTCACATACACCCTAACATCAGTCTAACAATACATCATTAAACATACATCACCATACATTTAACATAAAGCTAGAAATGGTGACTTAATTAATGTGTGTGTGAATTAAAGCTGTGTGTCTCCAACTTTAGAGTTGTAATTTGCTAAATGTGAGGATTTAATTTATAAAGGGTTGATTTCTCTTTAAGTGATTTAATTGATTTGAAGATTTTACTTAGTATTTTTATTTCATATGGCCTACACTTAACAACTAAGTGTTATAAAGAGAAGAAAGAGGAATCTCTTTCATCCCACCTTAAGTCACTTATAAAGCAAGTTAATTAATCAATTTTTCTTAGTGTGGCTTATTATATGTTTTAATCAATCTTATGTTTAGGTTCACTCTAAATGACCCTATTCAATAAGAAAGACATCTTAAGATTAATTAGAATGAATTACTATAACATAACACATGCTTATTCATTTCTTTCCATCATGTATATCATGCATATGAGTAAATCCTAAGAATACCTATACATACAATGTATGTCTTAGCACACTTAAATGATGATTGCAAAGAAATATGTTTGGAATTTAAATATTTCATTTGATTAAATTATGAATGCATGTCTTTTTAATAGAAAAAGAGGAATTTTTCATCCATTAGCTATGTACACATTCACATGTATAAAAGTTTTAAGTGAGTATGACACCATTGTTCTACACCAAGGGCGTAAGGTACAAGACCTACTTAGGGCTACTTAAAGCATCACCCGAGGTGTCTAATATACCACTTTTCTTAGATACATATAGATGTATAATAACTACATAAGGATAAAACACATGGAAAAGTTGTATTTAATTTTTTTTATTATGATTCTTATTCATTGGTCACATCATACATACATATGTAGAAGAGTTTTAAGTGAGTATGGTGCCATTATTCTACACTAGGGGCGTAAGGTACAAGACCTACTTAGGGTTACTTAAAGCCTCAGGAGGTGTCACTAATATACCACTTTTCTCAATACATGTGAATGTACAAAAGAACCAAAAGAAGAAGTCATGCAAGAAGTCATATTTGATTTGATTATATGATTTACATATGTGATGAAATTCTTCTAAGTCTTAGCATGGAGATGTATAGGAGTAGATTTAGACAAATGTTATGTTCTTTTCAAATGAACTATACATTTATAAATCATGAAATCCATATAAGATAAGAAAGAGCTTCATATTGCATATCTTATATTATCAACATATACAAGCTTATAGATATTTGTAAATAACCTCACTCCATCTATTATAATTGATTTATGGGCTTTTGAAAATAACTTTTGATTTAATAGTAATAATAGCCACACCTATTTTTAATTTAAATCAACACATGTAATTTGACATAAAGAGGAACTATTTCATTTAGTTCATTTTAAAAGAAATGAATGGATGATTACATGGCAAGCAACATTTAACATGATTGGAAGAAATAAATAAAAAGCATGTGATTTCATTCATTCCAATTAATTCTAAGGATAATCATACCAAATAAGATTATTTAAAATAAACCAAAGTTCTTTAATGTTATTTCATCTTTATGTTTGATTTGAGTTAAGGAAAGTGAAAGAGGTTTGCTGGTCCTAATCTCATTCCCTCATGTGTGAGTTAATTTGATTTAATGAAATGCAATTAGGTTGATTTTATGGATTGATTAAGTTAAAATTAATTAATTAACCCTATGTCACCTTAAGGTAATTAATAAATAATTATGAGCTAATATGATATGCATAGAAAAGTAAATAGCAATGCTCTATGAAATGAAAGGGGAATAATTAGCTCATAATTATTAATTAATTAAGCTTAAGGAGCTCACTTAATACTCTTTTAATTTTCTCACACATGTGAGCTAACCATAATTTCATTAGCTCTCTCTTTAGGTTATCGAACACCCAAAGAGCTTTCAAGAGTTAATTAGACAAGTTTTGGAATTATTATGATTTCAATTTAATTAATTAAGCCGTTTAAGTAATGAATTAAACCATTAATTAATCCAAATTAATTGATTTCAAGTCAAGTGAAATGAACTTAGTGAAAAGTAGGAAAGAGGTCCCAATCTCATTTCCCATGTCCATTCACTTGTTCCACAATGATTAACAAAACTTAATTAATGATTTTTTTACTGTTTAGCATATTAATTAATCACCAGATTAATTAAGAAAGTTGTTAAGGCTAAGACAATCAATTTCCTTAATTAACCAAGCAATAAATCCCATAAAAATTATGAGAGGAAGAGGTCTTCCTATTAATCAATCTCATAAAGTTTGAAATTAATTACTTGAATAGTAATTAAGCTAATTAAGTTTTAGTTAAACTTAAATTAATACTATTTAAAAAATTATATAATTAATTTACCTTAAAATATTTATTTATATTTTTAGATTTTTCTACAATTATTTATGATTTTTCAAAGTTTCAGTTGATTAAGATAATTTTCAAGAAGTTTGTTAATTTATTTTATTAAAATAAGTCATTTGAACTTCAAATTTTAATATCTTTCAATTCAGAAGTCATTTTAATTTAAAATTTTGTATTAGGTAGATTTTAGCTTCTTTCAATCCCAAAACATTTTTCTATGTATTTTTTTTAATTAATTTAATTTGTACTAAAACTTATTAAGCTCAAACTCTTAAATTTGGAGATTTTTTGGATTTATTGAATTCTCTCGAAGAAAACAATCCAGCATGCAATTTTTTAAATATTTTATTTTCTATCAATTTTAAAATTTTAGGTGATTTAAATAACTTTTAAAATCAAAAAATCTTTACTTTCCCACCTAATGACACGGCATGGCCGTAACAATTGCAGCCATTGGATCATGTGATTGCATGATGGCACCATCAGTCTTGCGGGATTGGTTGGCGCATGTATGCCTGGTGAGCGAAAAATGCTAGAATAGTGTGGCTGCGATGCGGATCAGTCGATCCGGTGGATCATGGTGAATCATGATCAGGACTCAAAAAGGAGGGTTTGACATGATCGCCATTTGATCTGATCGATGATGATCTCCAAAAGCGAATAGAAAAAAAAAAAAAATGCAAAATGAGATCCGATTGGGCTCATTTTCACGTCGACCTTCATCGAAAAAAAATTCTATTTCATATTGAGATCAAATAAACTAAAAAATATGCAAGGTTTATCTAAGGAAAACTCCTAAAATTGCAAGAAAATTATCATAAAAAAAAACAAGAAATCTAAGGTAGTTTTGAATATTACCTCAGGAGATGATTTTGGTGGTGATGATGAGAAATCTTTTCAATGAGCCTAGACCTTTGCCTTCACTTCAGATCGATGTCTTCTCCAATCGCCACTTCTTCATCATCGAGATCCACTTATTTTTGGTGTTTTTCACCCCCAAATCAAGTGGGAATGATTGTTGGTTGATTTGGGAGCTCTAAGGGATGGAAATGAGAGTGGGAGGAGAAGTTTTGCTGCCTCTAATGCCATGTGTTTGATTTTGGTCAAAAATCTATCTTTTTTGCTTGATTTTTGGCTCCAAAATGTTGTCATTTGGCTTGGGGCGATTGGGAATGGAAGGGAATCATCCTAGGTGGCTCATTTTGGTTGGCTAAGGCATTGAAAGTGGCTGCTATGAAAGACAAATGGGTGTCCTAGCAAGGGGAGGTGGAATTCCTTCATGCTAAGTATTCCAATGGGAGAGGTGAGGTGAATTCACCTCCCCATGAGTCATGGCTACCCCCCAACCATCTCTTGGATTAGATAAATAGTGTCCTTAGTGCCTATGTGGACCAATGGATGAGTGCTAAGTGGACAAGAAAGAGAAATGACCACTTGGACAAGTGTCTTATCTCATGGGATGCCCTTAACCCAAGGGCAAAGTAGTCATTTGATATTGGATTTGATTTGAGTAGATTTAAAATAACTCAAAAGTGAGTTTGACCAAATTTCATTTCATTTGTAGTTCATTTTTTGATCAATTTGGTCCATAATTTGCTTCATTTGATCAAAATGGGTTCATTTGGGTTAGGTTGGGCTGGATTGACCAATTAGTCAAATTGGGTCAAACCAATGCTTGAGTTATGTTCACATGATGATTTGGAATATTTTGGTTCAATTAGTTCAATTTGTTTGGCTTAGGTTTGAATTTGACTCATTTGGATTCAAAAGGGTCAAATTGGTCAAGTTGGCCGATTTGACCAATTTGACCAAATTAAGTTAGGTTAGGTGTTGAGTCAAGTTTAATTGGTTAATTAAAAATGATGTTAGGCTTTGGTTTGGTTTAATTTGAAATTAATTTAAATTTTGATCAATTTGACCTTTTAGGTTTATTTGGGCTAGGTTGGGTCAAGTTGACTAATAGGTCAACTTGGGCTCAATCATGGCTTTGGTTAAGTTCAACAAGTGATTTGGAATGAACCTAAGCCATTAGTTGCAATCAATTTGGATTAAATCATGATTTGACTCATTTTAGCTTTATAGGCCAATTTAGGTCAACTTAGGGCCAATTAGGATTGGTTTTGTTCAATTGATGACTTGGTCAAGTTCACTCATTGATTATGAATGGGTTTGGGTCAATGGTTTCAATCAATTTGGCAAATGCTAGATTTTGGCTAGTTTGGATTTCATTTGGCCTAAGTGTTGACTTGGTCAAAGGCTAGGTTTGACTTGGTTTGACCCAATTCAAGGTGGTTCATCACCCCATGATGATTGTTGATCATGATTGAGGTTTAGATGGGTTTAGTTCAATCCAATTTGGGTTGGATTAGAACTCGACTCAAAGATCCTTTAGGTCACTTTTGGGGATAAATGGGTCAATTGGCTTAATCAAGGCTTGATTCAAGTTTGGTTGAACTCACATGTGAGTTTAGGATTGAAATATAAATCTGATTGTAATTGGTTTGGAGCTAAATGGGTTTTGATTCATATGACAATTTCAAGTCATAAGCGTTAACTTGGGCTTGATTTAGGTTGACTTGGTTTTAGTTTGATAATGGTAATTTATGTTTATATTTGGATTCATGATTGAAGGAATGATTGACACACAAAGAAATCCATGAGTTTTGAGTTGATTTGGATGTCATTTAGCCAAGTTCAAAAGTTTGGCTAGAAGGGCTAAAATTAGGAATTTGATTTGATTTAAGTTTGGTTTTGGTCATTTGCATTTACACTTCATTTATATTTGTGAATATAAATGAAGATATAAATGGGTCATGAGAAAATCACTAGAGTTTGGAGTGATTTGAAAGCAAATTTGATTAAGCTTAGGGATGTAGGTTGAAAGGGCTAACTTGGATTTTGATTTGATTTGATTTATTTTGATTTGATTTGAAAGGTTTGAATTTGGATTTATTTATATTTGTGAACATAAATGAAGGAATGATTGATTTATAAAGAAATCAACCAAGTTTGAGTTGGGAATTAATTTGGTTGGTTTGGTTTGAGTGAATGTCGTTGGGGGTATAAGCCACCTAGCCTATTTTAGATTATGCTTAGGAGTATAAGCAACCTGCATAGCAAAAGCATTTATTATTTTTATTACAGCACCCCTTAAGCATAATCCTGTAGATAATAATGATTAGACTAAGATCATCCAATCATCCAATCTACGCACACACACCCTAACATCCAGACTAAAAAATTATATCTCAAAATAAAATCAGGCATCAAACCATGCATCGCCCTAACATAGAGCTAGAAATGATGACTTAGCCTAATATGTGTGTCATTTAAGGCTTGTGTGGTATTTCTTAGCTAGGCTTTAAGGTTAAGATTTTTTAAGTGTGAAAGGGTTCAACTTAGAGGGTGGTTTCATTTAAGCGATTTAGTTGATTTGTTAATTTTATTTGATGATTTGATTTGGTTTGAATGAGCCTACACTTAATTACTAAAGGTTGTAAAGAGAAGAAAAGAGAGGAGAGCTTCTCTTTCATCCCTACCTTAAGTAATTTCTAAGATAGATTCATTAATGATTTTTCTTTGGTGAATATTTTATTATGTGTTTTAATTAATCCTATGTTTAGATTTACTCTAAATAAACCTATTCAATAAGAAAGGCATTTTACGATTAATTAAAGTGAATTACTATCACAAAACACACAACCATTTATTTTTTTCCAACGTGTGTATCATGCACATGAAATGATCCTAAGCATATTTATACATGCAAATGTAAATATTTAGCACACCTTAATAATAAATGCTAAGGGATGTTGCTTAAGAAAATTTGGATGCTTCATGATGCATGAATTTGATATGTAGAAAAGAGAGTGATTCTTTTATCCATTAATCAAATGCATATTTATATGTATGAAAGACATAAGTGAGTACGACGCCATTATTTTCTACACTAAGCGTATAAGGTACAAGACCTTCTTAGGGCTACTTAAACCCTCACAACCCCGGGATGTCCAGACTAATATACCACTTTTCTTAAATACATGTGCATGTACAAAAGCAAATGAATGGATGAAAAATAATGCAAAAGATTTTTATTTGTTTGTTTGATTTTGGTTTATAATTTATATGTTATAAAGATCCTCCTTGATTCATGACATGGGAGTGCATAGGGATAAATTCAAGGAAGTGTTATGTTCTTTTCAAATGAATTATACACTTTGCAAATCCTATGCAAACCCATGTTAAGAAAAGAAAAGGAAGTCACATAAAGCACATTTTAAGCAATATTCACATGCAAGCTTATAAACACTTATAAGTAATTCATTTATAGTCTTTGATTTATAAGTTTTAAAAATACTTATTGATTTAATAGTGATAATAGCCATTCATATTCTTACTTTAGCCAAAACATGCAATTTGACATAAAGGAAACATTTCATTTATTTTGATTTTTCAAAAGATATGAATGCATGATTTTCATATGGCACACAACATTTAGCATGCTTGGAAAGAAATAAAGTGATGTAAGCATGTAACTTCATTCACCCTAATTAATTTCTAAAGATAATCCTATGAAATAAGATCATTTAAGGAGAATCATCATTTGTTAAAGAGATTTTTATTTTTGTTTTGTGTTTGATTTAGGAAATATGAAATGGGTGTTTGCTGGTCCTAACCCATTTCCCTCATGTGTGTGTTGTTTTAGTTTAATTTTTAGAACAATTAAATTGATTTTATATTTTGTTTAGGTTAAGGTGTAGATTAAGTCCATTAATTACCCCTATACCACTTTAACATAATTAACCTATGAGCCAAAATATGATATGCAATCACATGAAATTTAAATCAGCAATGCACCTAGGAAAGAATGGGGCCTAATGCAATTAGCTCACAACTATTGATTAATTAAACTAAATAATTTAATTAAGTACTTTCATAACATTTCTCACACATGTAGGTTGGATTTGATTTCCTTAAGCTTACATTAGGCTTTTGAACACCTAAGGATCTATGCAAGATTGGGATTGATTAAGTGATTAGGTTTTTGGATTAATTTTTAGTTTTGAGTTTGATTAATTAAGCTACTTAATGAAATGATTAAATCATTAATTAATTTGTAAATTAATTAAGTCTTCATTCAAATGAAATAGACTTATAGGAAAAGATTTAAAAAAGAGCATCTTAATCTCATTCCCTAAGTCTATTCACTATTCCAAGATGATTAACAAGCTTAATTAATGAATTCATTACCATTTAATAGGTTAATTAATCATTTAATTGATTAAGGGATTGATTAGAGATGAAATAAGCAATTACCTAAATTAATCCAATAATAAATTTCAAGAAAATCATGGGAAGCAGAGATTATCCGACTAATTAACCCTAGAGAGTTTGGAATTAATTATTGAAATAATTAATGAGTAATTAGCATAATTACATCCCTAATAAAACCTAGTTGAGTAAATATTACTGTTCAAAATCAGTTAAACTTAACTTTATATTATTTCCCTTTGAATTATCTTTAAAATGAAGTTGAGTTTGCATTTTTTTGAATTTTTCTACATTTAGTTATGAATTTTTAAAGTTTTTATGATTAATAAGCCATTAAATAGCCTAATTATATAACTAATCATGTCGGCAGCACATGGGCTACTGACGCGGCGCGCGCTTTCCATGACGCAATGGGATTGGTTCTTTAAGTTGTCAAATCAAATACTGCGTCAGCCAGCGGTGCTACATGCTTTCTCCTAGACCGTCCGATCAAAGATCAGATAGTCAGGATTAAACCAGCAGTTTTGAAGGGATTAAATCAGTGGATATATGTAGATTAATCAAGACCGTTCATCCAAAACATGTGGGATGGACAATTCATGATTCATCCCTGCCCTCGCCTGCAGGAGATGGAGACCGTCTGTCCTCCATGGCTTGATCCAAGCTCACTTGAGCTTGAATTGGGCAGGGATTCAACCCACACCATCAAGAAGTAAGGAGAAGCACATCCAATGGTGGAAATTCAATGGGATTACACTTCGCTTCATAAAGGAGCAAAGAATTTTCAATGGGAACTTAATTTTATAGCATAGCTCGTCGGAGGCTATCAGCGGCGCTTCCAACCATTAAGGTAGCTTCGTCTAGTGGAGATGAAGCCCTGTTGAAGGTTTAAAGGTTCAATTTGTAATGGATCTTCCAATTAACCAAAGCTTACTTCAATGGCTTGTAGCTTTGATCAAACTCCTCCTTCCCATGGCTTGGATGCTTGGAAAATGATTTAGGTGAGCTCGATTAGGTCCCTTGATGGTGCTTGCAAGAGGAATTTGGATTCTATGGAGAATTGAGTGAGTTTGAGTTTTGGTTTACTTCCCCTATTTCAGCTTGAGTAAAATTGAGAAGGAGAAAGATGGAGAGAGCTTCGAAATGCTTGGGAGAGCTTGGGGAGCTTTCTCTAGGTTCCTAGGGATCAATCGAGTGCAAGTGTGTGTCAATTAGAATGGAATGAGGGGGAGTATATCTCCCCTTACTTGAATTGGATGGTAGAAGCTCATGTTGCCATTTTGATCAAATTGATATCATGGAATGGGTTGTTTAGGTTGTTAGGAGTATCATGTGGTTTGGCTTTGGCAGAGGAGTGGGAGTGTGGAGGTGCACATGGGTTAAAATGAGTGTAGGAGGTGATCAATGTGGAGAAATTTGAGTGGAGGGGTCAATTTTGGCTAACCCAAACCCATTGGGTCATGTGCACCACCCTCATTGGTGTCTAAATGGTCCACTAGGATGATGCCAAGTGGTCTTGAGTTAGAAATGATCAAATTCCAAGTGAATTTGATCATAGGCTACTCTTTGACCTAGGGGTAAAATGGTCATTTGGCTTTGATTTTGATTTAGGTAGATTTAATGTGATTGAAAAGTGGGTTGTGGCAATTTTTAATGCATTTGGTGTTTATTTGATATCATTTGGCTCATGTTGACCTATTTAGGTAAAAAAATGGGTCAACTTAGTCAAGTTGACCAATTGATCAAATTCAAGTCAAACCATGGTTCAAAAATGACCATTTGGTGGTTTGATATCATTGGTTTATTTCAATTTGGTTTATATTTATTTTGGTTCATTTGAGTTCACTTAGGTCAAATAGGTCAAGTTGACCAATTGATTATTTGAATTTTACTGTTAGGTAATGGATTAGTTCAGGCTTGGTTGATCATTTGAAATATTTTTCAAGCCTTAGTTTCAATCAATTTTGGTTTGGTTTGAGTTTCAAGTTCATTTGACCTTTTAGGTCAAGTTTGGTTCATGGTCAATTGGGCTAGGTTGGGTCTAGTTCGCCAATTGAGGCTTTGGTCAAGTTCAACAAGTGATTTAGAATAAATTTGACCCATTGGTTGCAATCAATTTGGCTTAAATCAATATTTGAAACATTTTGACTTTTAGATGAACTTGGGATAACTTGGGTTAAGTGGCCAATTATGCTAGGTTTTGGCTCAAATGATGACTTGGTCAAGTTCAATCATTGATCATGAATTGGTTTTGATCAATGGTTTCAATCAATTTGGCCTATGGTGAATTTTGGCTAGTTTGGATTTCATTTGGGTTAAGTGTTGACTTGGTCAAAGGTTAGGTTTGAGTTGGTTTGACCCATTTTGAGTGATTGATCATCTTATGATGATTGTTGCTCATAATGTAAGGCTTAGATGGGCTTAGTTCAATCCAATTTGGATAGGATTAGAATTTAGGTCAAAAGGTACTTTTAGGTCACTTTGGATCAAGTGAGTCTAAGTGGGTCAATTGACTTGATCAAGGCTTGATTCAAGTTTGGTTGAACTCACATATGGACTTATGATTGAAATATAAATCTATTTGCAAGTGATTTGGAGTCAAATGGGTTTTGATTAATTTGACAATTTCAAGTTCAAAGGATGAACATGGGTTTGATTTGGGTTTGAATTTTAAGTTTAGTTTTGGTTTGATGATTGAAGTTTAAGATTTAATTTGGTTTTATGATTGAAGGATTAATTGTTTGAAGAGAAAATCCAAAGGTTTGTATTGATTTGAATTTGATTTGGCTAAGTTCAAGAATTTGACTTGAAAAGGTATAGGTTGGATTTTGGTTATATTTAGATTTGAGTTTTGAATTTGGTTTTGGGTATTTGAATTTATATTTCGTTTATATTTGTGAATATAAATGAGAATATAAATGGTTATGAGAAAATATTTTGAATTTGGAATGATTTGGATTTGATTTGAGCTAAGTCCATAAGATGAAATCAAATGCTTAGGAAAGATTTTTGAATTTGGAATTCAATCATGGATTTCAATCATTTGATATTTGAATTTGAGAAAATCAATTAGGTTTTGATTTAAGATTTGATTTGGAATTGAAGTAGATTTGAGTTTGAAGTTGATTTGAGTTTGAAGTTTGACTTGAAAGAAGGAAGTAAGGATTTGTTCAAGCTATAGGGTAGCAAATTTTCCTAACACCCCAAGGCATGACCTATTCTATGGCTAACTCTTCTAAGTCTCTAGGGTTAGGTTAAGTGTTCACCTAATCACTAGAAGTGTCTTAAGACTAAGGAATCTTAGTGTCAAGAGGATTCTATGTCTAAGATGGAGAGGTTGAGAGCTCATTCTAAAATGAGTCAATAATGGCCAATGGGAGGAGGTCTTCCACCTACAGAACTTTCTTTAGATCCGCTCTTCCTACCTAGTGGGGTCAGTCATCACCCACTGTCAGATGAGGAACAAAGGGGAGGAATCCAATATCCGGCTCTACTTCTTCCTGTTTGATTCTTGCTCACTTATATTTTCATTTTTATTTTCTTTTTCTTTTTATTTTTCTTTTCCTTCTTTTTATTTTTTCTTTTTCTTATTTTCTTTTATTTCTTTTTCTTTTATTTTTGAACTTTCACCAAGTTCTCTAGAATAGATTTTTTGATTGGAGGAAGATAGTAGGCGCATCCTCATATATCTCGACCTCTCTAACTAAGAATAACTTCAAGTCTCCTTTGACATAATACTCGATTCCACCTCAAATTTGATACACTGATGTAAAGAGGATGGAACTGTGTTATTTCCATGTATCCAAGGCCTATTGAGCAAAGCAGACAGATGTCCAATCAACTATGTAGAACTTGGCTTCTGTCTTCTAGTCATCTATCTCCAATGCCAACACTATAGAGCCTAAAGCCCTCTTGCCTTGCTCATTAAGTCCTCCCAACATCATCGATCTCCTCAAAGTTCAGATGTCAATTCTCAAGTAGGCAATAGTCTTTAGACTCATAATTTTCACGATGCACCTAGATTAACTAACACCGAGAGTGCAATCGCCCATGTCCACTGTGATGTAGAGGGGATGGTTGTTCTCTATTGTCCCCAAAAGAAGGACTTCATCGATGAATGTAACTCCACGGTCTTCTCTTGAATAATATGCCTCCTCTCTAACAGCGGTCAACTGAGCTAAGCATATTTCTGGATCAAGAAGGGCTTTGATCAATGACTCCCTCATCTCTTTGGATAAGACAAGGGCATCATATATGCTTAGTTTAGCTGGCAACTTTCTTAGGTGAGCGAAGAAATTATAGTCAACTGTGTCCTGGTCCTCCGAAAACATATCTATAGGTGGAGCACCTTGTGGAGGGGCTTCTTGATCACTAGAACTAACGACTTGTTTGCCCTTATCTTGAGGTGCTACCCTAAGAGGTAGAACTTTTCCACTGCAGAGATTGACTTCAGTAATTTTGTGAGATGGTTTAGTGGAAAGTTTTATCTACCCATCAGGTTCACCTACAGCTTCTCCTATGGGATCATCGGAGTCGGATGACTCCAAATCAATCTTAATGGGCAAACCTGAATGATTCAGGAATGAAAAATATATTTCTAAATCAGAAGAGGAATGATCAGAACTAGAGTTATTATTGATTATACTTGGATAGCTATCTAAAGGAATAAATTCAAAAAGATCATCAGAAGTGACACAGATGTAACCGGGATTAGCTTGCTTCATTCATTTCTTAAATTTGGATGGAGGTACAAAATAGAATCAAGTAAAGTAAGCAGAGTAAATGATTTGGCACACCCCCCTCCCCCCTCCGTTGATATAATATGGCTACTACAAGAAGAGCTGGCCGGAGGAACTATAGCTACAACTGTAAGAGGAGTGTTGGACTCGGTCAGTGGTTGTGCTACTGTGCTATCCTAGGCATGTGGAGGTTGTCGCCATTGAGCTTCTACCTCCTTTAAGTTGTCCTTAGAAACTTACAAACCTTTCTTAAAGTTAGAGGCTTCTTCAAGCACCTACAAGGGTAATTTTTTATCATATAAATGATTTTCTTGGAGGCCCGGGATAGGAGATATCCCAACCTCCTTTTTTCTTAAGAGATGTGGCATCCCTTTCCTTTGATTGCTTCAATTATTGTTTCTTGGTTTTATCTTTTGATCAGTCTGAGCCCACATTTCAACAAATTTGATTATGTTGAATGGGGTTCAAATTGACATGGAGAGATTTATAGAATTGGCCGAACTTTGCCTTGATGTTGGTTTGAATTGTTGATTTTGATTTGTCCTTTTGAATTAGACCCTCATTTAACAATTTTATGTATGCTAAATGGGAATCTATTGGAGAGATTTATGATATGAGGAGAGACTTTACCATTTGGTTTTAATTTTAGAACCCATGCCCAACCAATTTAAGTAGGTTAGGTGGGGTTCGTAAAATTGAGGAGAGATTTTCTTGAAGATATTTATATTTTGTGTATTTGTTTGAAAATATTGATGATTTGAAAGAACCTCTACTTAACAAATTTGAGTATGCTAAGAAGAGATTGTGATTGTGTGCTTGAAAATTTTTTGTGAAATACCTTTTGCTTGTGATGTGTGAAATATTGATTTGAAAATGGGGATTCTTACTTAACAAATTTGATATGTCAAGTAGAAGCCACATGTGTTTGATTTATGTTTGAAAATGGGACTTTCACTTAACAAATTTGGTATGTTAAGTGAAAGCCAAATGTGATTGATATATGTTTTGCTTTTCTTTTAAAAATGGGACTCTCACTTAACAAATTTGGTATGTTAACTGAAAGTCCAAATGTGATGTGATTTATGTTTTGCTTTTCTATGAAAATGGGACTCTCACTTAACAAATTTGGTATGTTAAGTGAAAGCTCAGGTGTGATGTGATTTGAAAAAAGAGATTCTTACTTAAAAATTTTGGTATGTTAAGTAGGAATCAAATGTGTATTGAAATGAGACTCTCACTTAACAAATTTGGTATGTTAAGTGAAAGTCAAATGTGATTGATATATGTTTTGAAAATGGGACTTTAACAAATTTGGTATGTTAAGAGGAAGTCAAATTTGACAAGCAAATGAGACTCTTACTTAATAAATTTGGTGTGTTAAGTGGGGAGTCAAATATGTCATAAAAATTAGATTCTCACTTAACAAATTTGATATGTAAAGTGAAATCAAATATGATTTATGAAAATGAAACTCTCACTTGGCAAGTTTTATATGTTAAGTGAAAGTCAAATGTATCATGAAAATGAGATTCTCACTAAATAATTTTAATATGTTAAGTGGAAATAAAATGTATATGAAAGTGAGATTCTCACTTAACAACTTTGATATGTTAAGTGTAATCAAATATAACATGAAAAAAATAAGAGTCTCACTTAACAACTCTGATATGTTAAGCAAGAATCAAATGTGACATGAAAAATATGATTCTCACTTAACAACCTTAACATGTTAAGTGGGAATCAGATACACATGAAAATGAGATTCTCACTTAACAACTTTGATATGTTTAAGTGGGAATCAAATGTATATGAAAATGAGATTCTCACTTAACAACTTTGATATGTTTAAGTGGGAATCAAATGTATATGAAAATGAGATTCTCACTTAACAACTTTGATATATTTAAGTGGAAATCAAATGTATTTGATATGCTCTCTTTGTTTTTTGGAAAGAGAGGGGATTCTTTGTTTGACAAATGTGGCATGTCAAATAAGATTCCAAAATAAAGGTGAAATTTATTTAACAAATCTTTAGTATGTTAAATAGATTTCAATGATATGTTTTGATGCCATGTATCTGATTTCTTGATTTTGAAAAGAGAGAACCATCAACTCTAGCATATGTGAAATATGTTGAGTGTAGTTAAAATTTTATGTTTATGATTTAAAAATAGAATCTTCGTTCAACAAATTTGAGTATGTTGAATGAAGGTGGCTATTTTCAACAAAAAAATTGTTTTCAAAAAGTGTCATTTTGTGAAAGAATTTATTTTCTTAAATTTTATGATGAACCTTGCCTCACCAAGCTAGTGGTAAGGAGGTTCAAGATTTTTATTATCTCTCCCTTCATTGATAAATTTTGTTTTCTCCTATTGGGTAACCCAATAGGGGTTTCAAGACCTACACAGAGGGAGGTCCTAAAAACTAAATAATGTTGACTAACTTTGCTTAGGAATGAAATAAACTAAGTGCCAACAAAAGGAAAGATAGTCTCAGACTCACATAAAATGCAAGCCCTCCATCGATGCTTGGAGATAACAATCGTCTACTAGAGATGGAGAGAGGAACCTTCCCAAAAGGTGTTTATTTTCAGATTCATTCATATGGGAGGGGACATCATGTAGATCTGAGGGTGTACTTATTGAGGTGATCGTGCAAAGAGGTATAGTATACAATCTCAAAAGATAAAAGCCACTTCCCTACAATGGACCTAATCACCTAATAAGGACTCCTAAGGCATGATGGGTCTTCGAATATACCAGAGATTTTTCTCCAACATTATATGGATGAATAAAGTAGGATTTATTTAAATTGGGTTCTAAAGTTTCGTATGGGGGCAAGCCCCCATAGTAATTATATCTTAAGAAAAATGAATCCCTTAAGAATACTCATGATTAAAGTAGGCGATAGTTGTATCCAAAGAATTCAAAGATAGGGCTATCAATAAATTGGTTGTGTTTTAGAAAAGCAAGTAGGATGGATCAAAGGAGAAGAGTTATTATCGAAATCAATGGAGATGAGTAGGGAGTGCTCATGATACTAGAAAGCCTAGTGAGCACTTCGACATATCCTATGGTTTGGCTTTATATGTTTGAAGTTGAGGAGATTTATTTATTTGAGTTGAAATTTTATTAGAAATTTAGGACTTATAATTCCATAATACAAGATTGTGAAAATTCCTAAGAGATGATGGATTTAGTTTAGGAAATAACAACCTTGGATCCTAAATCATGGGAGCCTTAGTGAGGGCCAAAGCATGACCTAAATCTAAGGCGAAAGTGGGTATATGGTTTACCTCCACAAGAAAGAGTAAACCACCCGACTGCTGAACTTATTACCGCTTGGAGTACTATAACTCTTCATATGCTTTAAATCTATGTAGGCAAGTCATATGCTTTTGGAATATGACTAAGTTGTTATTATTTCAAAAAGAAACTAGTCCTTAAACCCACTCCCTAAGAGACTAGAGCATGAGGAGTGTGAATAATAACTTGAATCTAATGCAAATTTTTATCAAATTTCATTTAATTTAGGACTCTTTATTTTGACACAAGCTATGGGATTTTATATGCCTAAATTCATGAGAAGTTGACTATGGGCCAAATTAAAAGAGAAAGATGTGTTCTTCCATCATAGGCTCTCAAAGGTTAAGCCTTTACTATTTGGAAAAGATGGAAGCCCTCTATTAATAAGAATAAAATAAGATGATTATGCATGATATTAAACATACAACATCCAGCTAAGGGGTTGCTAAATATTTTATTGTTTGATTTAATGCTTAGGCTTTTTATATGAGGTAGTTATGAGTTGTTAGTTTGGGTAGAAAGATTAATTTTTATCCTAGGAGCCTAATCACATCCAAGTCATACAACAATCACCAATCATAAACAAACTAGGAAAAGGCATACTTTTTCTAATGCACAAGCTAAACAAATATCAAACAATTTTATAAAACTATCGTAAAAGAATAAAAGGCTGATGTGGTTGGCGATAACCCAAAAAAATATAAGCCGTCTTATACAACTCGGATTACAAGAGAATAATTACAATTACAAATAATGAATGTTATGGGGGTCTTCATTCTTCATTCTTCCTTCTTCATTTCTTCATATTCCATTTCTTCATCTGATTTGCTCCATTTCTTTCTTCCATTGGCTTGATTTGGATATGCTTGCTCCAAAGGCATCACATGGTACATAAAACTTGGTCTTATAACCAATGCTCATCCTAATCCCCCATAACACTTATCCTAGTCCTAATATAAAATTATATTAAAAGAAGAAAAGTAAATCTAGCTACACTTACAAAATAAATATTAGCTAAACACTCTATACAACCCAAGTAGTTATATTAATAATTTGGACTTAGCACCCCACATATGGGTAACCAAGCCCACCTGTCCTAACTTGGGTTATTCTTAGGGGCTAAGCAACCTACACAGCAAAATTCATTTATATTTTTATTTAGGGGCCCTTTAAGTACAATCTCCTGCAGAAAGCATGATTAAAGCACCTAACATCACTCACGACATACACCCTAACATCCAGTCTATAATAATACATCACAAAATAAGCATACATCAAACCATACACAGTCTTAACATAAAGTTAGAAATGGTGACTTAGTCTGATATGTGTGAATTAAAGCTAGTGTGGTATGTCCTAACTAGGCTTTAGAGTTAAAATTTGCTAAACGTAAGGGATTTAATTTATAAGGGGTTGATTTCTCTTTAAATGATTTTGTTGATTTGAAGATTTTATTTAGTTTTCTTTTATTTCATATGGTTGTTGACCTCATTTTTGAATGAGGTTAATATTAACATGAAAATATTAATTATGAGGTTTTAATTTCAATTAGAAACTTCCTAATTCAATACATAGGATACTACACTTAGTGTCCTGGGAAATCAACTTAAATTTTTAATTTTAATTAACTCAAATAAAATCTAATTAATTCAATTTGAAATTTAATTGAAATAAAATTCAAAATCAATTAATTAAACTCTAAATCAATTAATCATTAATCTAAAATGATTAAATCCAAATTAAACTTAATTTCAAATTCATTTGAATTGATTTTGAATTGGATCAAGCTAAAATCAATGCACTTGATATAGACTCAAACTCCAACCTAAATCAAATGTACTCTAACATAAACTTAAAATGGGCAAAATACATTAGTCTAGGGCTATGTGATGATGCCATAATCCATAAAAAAATCCAAAGGAAGAAGAAAAATCAAAACTTTTCTCTTCCAATGCAAACAACACCTCACCCACTCCCTCTCTTCCCATGAGAAAGAAAACAAAAGCAACCTCCCAAGAGGATGGCTACCTTCAATGTAAGAGGAGGCAATTAAGTCAAGGAAGAAAACCACCAAGAGTTTACCATGATCCTAGCCAACCAAGGGAAGAAAGAAAAGAGAAGAAGAGGAAGAGAAGGGAAGCATTCGGCCAAGAGTGGAAACCAAGGAAGAAAAGCTAAACTCTTCAATTCACCCAAAACATTTCAAGAGAAGATGCTCATCCTAAGTCACCAACAAGGTGATGAATAGAAAGAGAATTTTAATGGTGAAAAAGAGTGATTTCACCTCAAATTGAAGTCACACACACTCTTCCCCAAGGAGAATTGAAGTTCCCTTCACCTTCAAACATCCAAACAGAACCATAATGACCCCCTCCCCATATTCCAAGTGGCCAAAAATAGTGAAAACCTCCAAAGCTTCAAAATCAAAAGCCTAGTTGGTCTAGGGAACAATCCACAAGGAATTAAACCAATTCCTTTAGCAAGCAAGTTCGATTCAAGGTTCTAAAGCTCTAGGATCAATTCCAAAGCCAATCAACCAACGGATTGAGGTATGCCATTAACGAGCTTGAGTTTTTTTCTTAAGATTTTGGTTGTGGTCATTTTCCAAGAAAATGTGATCTCCAATGAGATCAAATCATATTGAATCATAGGATTTCCTTCAACGATCGTGTAGCAATTGAAATTGTGTGATTTCATTGCTTAGATCAAAAGATATTAGCAAGACAAGCATAGTACCCTCACGAAAATGAAGGAGACGAGCTCGCCGCCCAATCCATGTATTTGGATCAAACGGTCCAGATCTAGGTGGACCGGATGATTTTCACCCTTTAGAACTGCAGATCGATCGTATCGGATCTTGATCGACGGGGATCATCCGTAACATCACGGCCGACGCGTTGCCACGCTCCATGGACCAACCCAGCATGCGCGCACGCACATGCAAGCACGCGACATGTGGCACGCGTGGATCCCGGGCCCCGTCACTTAAATTCCATTAAAATTAGTTAAATAATGGTTTTAAAATTATTTTAAAATCATAGAAAATTCAAATAATCATAGAAAATAAATAAAAAATTATAAAATTATAAATAAAGGCTCTATGGATTCATCTTCATGAGAGAATCCATAGAAATTAAAATCCAATTAGGTATTTTTCCTTTAATTTGGTTTAATTGAAAACATTAAACCTATTATTCTCAAATTAATGATCTAATTAATTTGAAATTTTGGGGAAATGAAATTAAGCACAAAACATACTTCAAATAGATTTTTGGGGATTTAATTCTCTAAATTCAAAGAAAATTGAATTTCATATATTTAATTAATACATTAATTAAATTAATTAATCCTTAATGAAATAATTAGGAAATTTTAATCTAACAATCTTAAATCACCCTAATGAACTTCAGTGAACATTAAAACATTACTTAAACTCAATTAAACCCAATAACCCTTAAATTGACCTAATTAAACAATTAAATAATTCAATTAAATAACCTAAATTTAATTAAATCATAATAAATCAACCAATAATCCAAAAATTATGAATAAACCCTCATTGGAAAGATATGTCAGTAAATAATTTATGAAAAATAAAACCCTTAACTGAATTTCATTGAATTAGGCCTAATTTAGGTTTTAATGAAATAATTAAAAATCCTAATTACTCTCTAATTATAACTCTAATTATGAAACTTTGGATATTTGAAATTGGCATGTAACCCCACTTATCAGAAAATTTTCAATCCCAATTGATCTCTGGATTGGGAGCTATTAAATTTCTAAATCCTTAGGTCAATGTTAATCAAATATTAGGTTAAGAAAATTGATTAATCCATTAAAATAAATGGTAGTTCCAATCAATCTTAATCAAACAATGGGAAACTATTAAGGAACTTCTCTAAATATCCTAAGTCAATTGAAGTGATCAAATTCAATCTTAATTTAATGAAATAAGACCTTAGGTTAATAACATTATAATTAACTTAAACATTAAACTTTGAATTAATGAAATTTAATGAAAACACTCATCTCTAATGAATTTAAGAATGAATCTATAACTTAAGTCAATTAAATCGATCAAATAATTAACCCAAGTTTTAGGTTAAGCTAATCCATTAACAAACTTAAAGTTCTAATTCATATTAATGAACATAAACCTTAAGCTTACAAATCCATGATTTAAACAACTTAAGTTAAATTAAATGAAATCAAACTTTAATCTAAACTCTTTAAATTAACTTGAACCAAATCAAATGAAACCAACATAGCTTAATTCAAAATGAAACAAATCAAATAAATTAAATCAAACAAAGAAATTCAAACTAAATGAAATAATTCAAATCAAATCTAAAATCTGAAAAGAAAAGAAACATAAAACCAATCCAAACATAAATAACATCAAAGGATTAATTAAGATACTTAAGGATCTTGTTAGACTTTTGGAAATTTCCTTAGAATTAGGATGTTGAATGGAAAGAGCCCCATCCAAAATGGAACCATTCCATTCTTCATTCTGAAAACCTATACAACTTTAATAAAATAAAATGGAAAAAATGAAATAAAATCATTAATTATTTGAATTGAAACCACCCAAAGGTAAAAAATTAAACAAATTCAAATGTTAAATTGAAACTTGAACTAAAAGGCCTAGCAAAGCCTTACCACACAAACCCCTCTTTTGCACACACTAGATCATTTAGGTCACAGACTCTAGATCTAGGTTAGATCGTTCTGTGATTTTCTTTAATATTCTGTGTTGTGCTTCACATGTCTGTATGGTGTATTGCTTTAGACTGGATGTCTGGGCTTGTTTGCTCATTAGACTGGATGTTAAGGCGTTCTTTTTAGATTTAACACTATTTTCTGTAGGGGACTGTGTTAAAAGGGATCGTTGTAATAAATAAATCATAAATTTATTATTTATTTGCAGGTGCTGAAAATCCCTTAACATAGTCCAAAGGACAAGTGGGCTTGGCAAGCAACTAATGCTAAGCTCGTATGTTAGTGAAATATAAATTGCTTTGTTTGTTGTGTGTATTTCCTAACATCCATTTTAGGCTTAGGATTTCTTTTTGATTTTTAAATATAAATTTGAGCTTAGAATTATGTTAGGATCTATGGAGTCTAGGATTAGCAAGAGTTGACCCAACCAGGAGATTATGCGGTGATCCTCTGTGGCGCCCGATGGATGTCCCTGAAGAAGTAGACTTTCCTAGAAAGAAGACCCATAGATCTAAACTTGCAGTTCTAGTTTGGGTTATAAAGGGCGAACTTCGATTGCCCATTTTTCTTTCTTCGGTGTAGCGTTCTACCACATTGGCCTATTTCTATTAATTTAATTTGGCTTGACTTATTTTGGTGCAAGAATAGAAATAGCATGTTTTCTCTAGGTTTCTTTATGTGTTATGTGTGTGTTGTGATGAATGCCTGGACGTAGACCCATAGGATGAACAAAATTTTCTACCCAACTAAATCAATCGAAACATAAAAATAAATACAACTCATAATCTTCATATGAAAGCCTAGGTATTGAAGCAAGATAAAATATGTAGCAACCCCTTAGCTGGATGTTGAAAATTATGCATAAATCATATTGTTTCACTCTTGATTAAGGAAGGGCTTTCATCTTTGTCAAAGAACTTGGGCTTGACCTTTGAGAGCTTATGATGGAAGAACACCTTCTTTTATTTTCATTTGGCCCATAACCATTTTTTAATAGCATGCATTAGGCATAAATTGTATTTCTATAACCTAAATGAATCCTGAGTCAAAAATTATAAAAATCTAAAAAATGTGTATTAATTAGATGCATATTTATACCCTACATGATCTGGTTAGAGTGAGTCTAGGTTCATAGATTTCTTTCCTAAAATACAACTACCATCTTGCATTCATGTGGCTTGACCTCATGGTTTTAAAATGAGCTTAGGTGATTTTAGCTAGAAGCCTTCTCTATGCAGGTTGTAAATCCAGAAGAGTCGGGATAGGCTTCCCTCAAGTAAAGAGAATGGAATTATTCCCAAGGATAGAACTGGGTGAGCATCTAACATGTGTCAAAAGTGCGGACTAGGTCAAGCATCAGGAATAAGTCTTCAACCCTAGGCATTTATGTAGTCTTGTGTTGCTAGAATCCAAGCCCTAGATTTCTAAGAAAATGATAACTCAAAACATAAAAGTTAAAGTCCCAAATTTGAAGACCAATCATAGGATAGTTGAAATGTCTACCGGGTATCCCAGTATTAATAGGCATTTCCTACTCTTTCCCATTTGACTCTTGAAAATAACTCTCCCCAATTTGGACCTCTCCCAATTGAATTTCCAAAAATCAATCGATGAAAGCTACCTTAGTAGTCTTTAGAAATACCCACTTATTTCTTTAATCGAGAGTATTCTTAGGAAGAGATCATTCCTAAGATGTAATTAACTATAGAGGCTTGCCTTTATAGGGAACCATGATCCCAGGATAAAATAAACCATATTATACTTTTTCATGTATTTCAGGAGAAAATACTCTAGTACACGAAAGACCCATTAAAATTAGGAGTCTTTTATTGAAATGATCGAATCTATTATAGGAGAGCATGTTTACCTTTCAAGATAATATGTTTATTCCTTAATATTATATTTGATCATCTAAATAAAATATTCTTAAACTCTATGTGGAGTCATTTCTTTTATTTATTCCATAGAAAATACCAATAATGGCCTACACCTAACAACTAAGTGTCATAAAGAGAAGAAAGAAAGGGAATCTCTCTTTCATCCCTACCTTAAGTCACTTCTAAAGCAAGCTAATTAATCAATTTTCTTCAGTGAATGGCTTATTATATGTTTTAATCAATCCTAAGTTTAGATTCATTCTAAATGACCTTATTCAATAAAAAAAATATCTTAAGATTAATTAAAATGAATTACTATCACATAACACATATTCATTCATTTCTTTTCATCATGTGTATCATGCATATGATTAAATCCTAAGCATACTTATACATACAATGTATGTCTTAGCACACTTAAATGATGAATGCAAAGAAATATGTTTAGAATTTAAATATTTCATTTGATTGAATTATGAATGCATGCCTTTTTAATAGAAAATGAGAGAGTTTTCATCAATTAGCTAGGTACACATTCACATGTATAAAAGTTTTAAGTGAGTACGATGTCATTATTCTGCACCAGGGGCGTAAGGTATAAGACCTACTCAGGGCTACTTAAAGCCTCGCAGCCCCGGGGTGTCCAAACTAATATACGACTTTTCTTAGATACATATATATGTATAAACAACTACAAGGATAGGGAAAAAATGCAAAAGTTGTATTTGATTTATTTAATTATGATTCTTATTCATTGATCACATCATACATACATATGTATAAGAGTTTTAAGTGAGTACGCTGCCAATATTCTGCACTAAGGACGTAAGGTACAAGACCTACTTAGGGCTACTTAAAGCCTCATATTCCCGGGGTGTCCAGATTAATATACCATTTTTCTCAGATGCATGTGAATGTACAAAAGAATTGAAAGAATGAGAAGTCATGCAAGAAGTCATATTTGATTTAATTATATGATTTACATATGTGATATTAATTTCTTCTTAAGTCTTAGAATGGAGATGTATAGGAGTAGATTTAGACAAATGTTGTGTTCTTTTCAAATGAATTATACAATTTTAAATCTCATGCAAATCCATGTAAGGTAATGAAAGAGAGCTTCATACTGCATATATTATATTATGAATATATACAAACTTATAGATATTTGTAATTAACATCACTCCATCTATTATAATTGATTTATGGGCTATTGAAAATAACTTTTGATTTAATAGTAATAATAGCCACACCTATTTTTAATTTAAATCAACACATACAATTTGACATAAAAGAAATCATTTCATTTAGTTAATTTTAAAAGGAATGAATGCATGATTACACATGGAAAACAACATTTAACATGATTGGAAGGAAATAAAATAACATAAGCATGTGATTTCATTCAAATCAACTAAGTCCTAAGGACAATCAAACCAAATAAGATTATTTAAAACAAACCAAAGTTATTTAATGTTATTTCATCTTTATGTTTGATTTGAGTTAAGGAAAGTGAAAGAGGTTTGCTGGTCCTAATCTCATTCCCACATGTGTGAGTTAATTTGATTTAATGAAAAGCAATTAGGTTGATTTTATTGATTGATTAAGTAAAGCATGGATTAAATCAAATAATTAACCCTTACGTATGTCACCTTAAGGTAATTAATTAAATAATTATGAGCTAATATGTATGCAATCACATAAAAAAATAAATAGCAATGCTCCTATGAAATGAAAGGGGCCTAATGCAACTAGCTCATAATTATTAATTAATTAAGCTTAAGGAGGTCACTTAATTACTCTAATGGTTTTCTCACACATGTGAGCTAATCATAATTTAATTAGCTCTCTCTTTATGTTATTGAACACCCAAAGAGTTACCCAAGAGTTAATTAGACAAGTTCTAGAATTATTATGATTTAAATTTAATTAATTAAGCCATTTAATTAATAAATTAAACCATTTATTAATCCAAATTAATTATTTTCAAGTCAAGTGAAATGAACTTAGGAAAAAAGAATGGAAAAGAGGTCTCAATCTCATTCCTCGTGCTCATTCACTATTCCATAATGATTAACAAACTTAATTAAGAATTTTCTTACTATTTAATATGTTAATTAATCACCCAATTAATTAAGAAAGAAATTAAGGCTAGGACAATCAATTTCCCTAATTAATCAAGTAATAAATCCCAAGAAATTTATGGGAGGTAGAGATCATCCCATTAATCAACCCCAAAAAGTTTGAAATTAATTACTTGGGTAATTAGAGAGTAATTAAGCTAATTAAATTTTCAATTAAGCCACTATTCAAAATTAATTAGAATTACTTTTAAGTTAATCTCCCAAAATACTTTCAAAATGAATATTTATTTATATTTTTTATTTTCTACAATTATTTATGATTTTTTAAAGTTTCATTGATTAAGATAATTTTCATGAAATTTGTTATTTTATTAAAATAAATTAGTTGAACTTCAAAATTCAATATCTTTTAATCCACAAGTCATTTTAATCAATTTTATGTTAGGTAGATT
Organism: Cymbidium sinense; assembly: GCA_021442155.1. NCBI lineage: Eukaryota > Viridiplantae > Streptophyta > Magnoliopsida > Asparagales > Orchidaceae > Cymbidium > Cymbidium sinense. The sequence continues at coordinate 77,829,786 of CM038229.1, read as the reverse complement.
TTAACTTTAATATCAATCTAAATATTTCAACCAAATCGATGTGTATTTTGGTTTAATTAATGAAATTTAATTTTACTAAAACTCAAATTATGCTCAAACAATCTAGCAAAATTTGGGTATTTTGAGTTTATTGAATTCCTCTCAAAAAGATGAATCCAACGAGCTTTTATTTACCATTTCTATAAAGTATTTTATTTTCTATCAATTTTTGAAGTTTCAACTGATTTAAATAATTTTTCAAATCATAAAATCTGGATTTTCCCACTTAACCCAGTCAGCACTACACGCGGTGCCTCATGATTGGACCGCACGATTTCATGTGGCACACGGCACTACGTGATGCCATGTGATTAGCTACCATGTGCCGCCGCGATGCGGGAAAATGCTAGAATAGATGAGGATCAAATTGATCGTCATCGCGGATCGAGTTTCGACATAGATGGCGATGACGCATCGGGGTCAAAAGATGAGAATGCGATGATCCATCTAATTCCCTGAACGCATGATCGGATGGTTGTTATTCCCCGACCGAAGAAATCGATGGAAAAACATAAAAAAAATGTAAAATGAACCGATTGGCTCGTTCTGATTGATCTTCACCAAAAAATTCTATTTTGTATTGGGATCAAATAAACTAAAAATGTAAGGTTTATCAAGAAAACTCCTAAAATCATAAGAAAATCATCAAAAAAAATCCTAAGGTGTTTTTGAAGATTACCTCATGGGGATGATTTTGATGATGATGATCTGAGACACTTTTGAGTGGGAGAAGAAGACTTGAATGAACCTAGACATTCACCTTCACATCAGAATGATGTCTTCTCCAATCGTTGCCACTTCCTCGCCAAAATCTACTTATTTTTGGTGTTTTCACCCCAAAATCAAGTGAGAATGATTGCTAGTTGGTTTGAGGGCTCTAAGGGATGAAAATGAGAGTGGGAGGAGAAGTTTTGCTGCCTCTAATGGCTTGTGTTTGATTTTGGCCGAAAATACTTTTTTTTTATTTTAGGCTTCAAAATATTATCATTTGTCTTGGGGTGGTTAGGAATGAAAGAGAATCATTCTAGGTGGCTCATTTTGGTTGGCTAAGGCATGGAAAGTAGCTGCCATGAAGGACAAATGAGTGCCCTAGCAAGGGTAGGTGTGAGTCCTTCATGCTAAGTGTTCCAATGGAAGGGGTGTGATGAATTTACCTCTTCATGAGTCATGGTTGCCCCAACCACCTCTTGAGTCAGATAATCAGTGCCCTTGGTGCCTACGTGGACCAATGGATGAGTGTAAAGTGAGAAAGGAAAAGAAATCACCACTTGGGAAAGTGTCTTTTCTCATGGGATTCCCTTAACCCAAGGACAAAGTGGTCATTTGATATTGGATTTGATTTGAGTAGATTTATAATGAGTCAAAAGTGAGTTTGACCAAATTTCATATCATTTGGAGTTCATTTGGTTTAATTTCAATTTGACTTGTTTGGATCAAATTAGTCAAATTGGACCAATTGGTCAAATTGTCACTAAGGGTTGGATCAAGTTTAAATGATCATTTGGAGTATATTGGTTCAATTGGTTTCAATCAATTTGATTTAATTTGGATTTAATTTAGATTTTAGTCAATTTAATCCTTTAGGTCAATTTGGGCTAAGTTGACCAATTTGACCCAATTGACCAAATTGGCTTGAATCATGGCTTGGTTTGGGTTTGATTGATCATTTGGAATATATTATAGGCTATGGTTAAGTTCAATTTGGATTTGATTGGATTTTAGGTTGATTTGACCCTTAAGGTCAAATTGGGTGAAGTTAGTTGACCAATTAGTCAAATTGAACTTAATTGAGGCTTTGGTTAAGTTCAATAATCAATTTGGAGTGAAGTTGAGCCATTAGTTTGGTTTAGGTTCTAATTTAGCTCTGTTCATATGGGTTGGGGTAGACTTGGTCAACAAGCTATGACTTAGTTTGACCCAATTCACATTTGATTAACCTAGGATGATCAACAATCATGACATGAAGTTTGGATTGGCTTAATTCACTTTAATTTAAATTGAATTAGATTTTTTTTCATGTAGGTCAAATTGGCCACTTTGGGTCAAGTGAGCCAATTAGGCTTAGTTGGCTTGATTTTTTAGTTGAGTTTGATTTAGTTGAGTTTATATATAGATTTGAGATTGACATATAAAATTAATTGCAATTGGCTTAGTTTCAAATGAGTTTTGGCTCATTTAAATATTTCAAGTTAAATGGCTAGGTTGGGTTTGATTTGAGTTGACTTAGATTTGGTTTGAATTATAGTTTATGTTTATATTTGGAATAATGATTGAAGGAGTGATTTAATTATGAAGAAATCCATAGATTTTGAGTTGATTTGGGTATCATTTAGCCAAGTTCAAAAATTTGGCTAAAAGGGCTAAAATCAAGAATTTGATTTGATTTAGGTTTGGTTTTGGCCTTTTGAAATTATATTTCATTTATATTTGTGAATATAAATGAAAATATAAATGGGTTATGAGAAAATCACTTGAGTTTGGAGTGATTTGGAAGCAAATTTGTCCAAATCTAGGGATGTAAGTCAAAAGGGCTGGACTTGGGAATTAATTTGATTTGGGTTTCAATCATTTGGATTTGATTTATGATTTGGAATTTGATTGGAGATTGAATTTTATAATTGAGAAAATCAATTGGATTGGGATTGATTTGAATTTGGTTAATGCTAAGTCCATAAGATAAAATCAAAAGGCTTAGGAAGGGATTTGGAGTTTGAATTTAATCATGGGTTTCAATCATTTGATAGTTGGATTTGATTTTAGAATTTGGATTTGAATTTAATATTTGATTTGGAAGAAGGAAGCAAGGATTTGGTTTGGGCTATAGGGTAAGCAAGTCTTCCTAAATCAAGGCATAACCTATATGCTAACTCTTCTAATCTCTGGGTTAGGTTAAGTGTTCACCTAATCACTAGAAGTGTCTTAAAATTAAGAAACTCTTAGTGTTTATGAGAGTCCTAGATCTATGATAAGGAAGTTGAGAGCTCGCTCCAAATGTGAGGTTAGCAGGACGCAAGCCTCCATATTTAATTAAACCTTAAGAAATTATATTTCTTAAGAATACTCTCGATGAAAGTATTCAATCAATTATCTCCAAAGATTTCAAGTTTAGGCTATCAATGAATTAGTTTTTTTTTGGAAATGTTCAATTAGGAAAAACTTATTTTTAGAACCGAAAAGAAGATAAGTAGGGAGCATTCATGATGCTATGAAGCCTAGTGAGCACTCCAATCTACCCTATGATGAGGCTTTACATGTTTAAAATAGAGAATTTGTGTAATTTGAGTTAAAATTTTTATTAGAATGCTAGGGCTTACAATCCATCAACACAAGATTATAGAAATGCCTAAGAGATGATGATTTATGTGCATAGCCCAAAGAAAACAAGCAACCTCAGATACTAATCTAGAAAGCTTTAGCACAAGCTAAGGGCATGACATAAATATAAGAGAAAGGGGACTTAAGGGTTTACCTCCATAAGAGAGAATAAACTCATCTGAATCTTCTAGACTTACAACCGCCTGGAGTGGCCACCAGATAAGACCTCCTATGCTTCAAAACTATGTAAGCTAGTCTTATGAAATTGTAAGATAGCTAGGCTTATTAATTAATTGAGAAAGAGACTAGAGTCTAAACTCACTCCCTAAGAGACTATAACATGATGCATGAGTATATGACTTAGTCTAAATGCAAAATTTTACAAGTTTTTATATCATTTTGACATAATATTTTGGACAAAGGCTTGGGATATTTTATGCTTAAATGCATGATGAAATTAAGTTGTTGGTCAAATCAAAGAGAAAGAGGGGGATCTCCACCATGAGGTGCTCTAGGTCAAGCATTCCTAAAGTGCAAGAATGGAGGCCCTCATTATTTCAAGAGTGAAATAATATGGCATGCATGTTGTTAAACATTCAACATTCAACTAAAAGATTAATAAATCTTTTAATTATCTTGATTTACAACCTAAGCTTTAGAGTGAGGGTATGAATTGGTTTAGAATTTAGTTATGAGTTATTAATGGGGTAGAAAAATATCCTAAGAGCCTACCGCATCTAGGCCACATATTCAAACATCATGTTTAAGAAACTACGAAGAATATGCAATTCTACTGAGTAATCTAAACATAACATTCAAAATATGTATAGATTTCATAAATGAATAAAAGATGATGCGTCAAGTACCATATACAAAAGAGGAAATTGAGTAACCATGCTCTACCCTTATACAACCTGGATTACAAAAGAATAATTATAATTTGAAATTAAATTAGATGTTATGGGGGTCTTCATTCCTTACTTTTCTTCCTTCTTCTTTCCTTTCTTCATTCTTCTTTTGATTTAATTATGCTCCAAGGGATTTACAGGGCCTCCCAAGACTATGCCCGGTAAGGGCTAAGGTGGAGCTCCTTGTGTGGCTGAGTAAGGGAAGTGGGCAAAGGCTGAGGTGGATTTTCCTTCTACCACAAGGTGCTCCAATGGGGTGGCTTTAGCTCACCCCCACTTAGCTCATAGACCCAATCATGTTTGGGGGTGAGCCAGTCCTTATGTACAATTTGAGCTTAGGGTGGCTTCCAAGGGAAGGAGAGTGAGTTTGACCATCCAAATGGAGATTTTGTCCCATTTAGAGAGATTAATCTAATGGGTTTTAAGCTAATTCAGGTCCAAAGTGGGTTGGGTTTGATTTGGGCTGACCCATGGAGACCCAAGGATGTTCATGCCAAGTTTGGTTGAGTTTGGCTTGGTTTCAGTGGGTTTGGCTCAATTTGACTCATGTGGGAAAGTTGAAGGTTGACCAATTAGTCAAATTGGGTCAAACCAAGGGTTGAGTCATGTTCAAATGATGATTTGGAATGTTTAGGTTCAATGCTTTGATTTTATTTGAAGTGGATTTGGATTTGACTCATATGGGTTCATATGAGTCAAATGGGCTAAGTTAATCAATCACAAATTGACCAAATTGAGTTAGGGGTTTGTTTAGATTCAATTGATTATTTTAAGATGATTGTAGGTGTTTATTTCAATTAATTTGGATTTGAGAATGATTTAGATCAATTTGACACTTTAGGTCAATTTGGGCTAACTAGGTCAATTGGGTTGACTAGGTCAAATTGGGTTCAATCAAGGGTTTGATCATGTTAAATAATCAATTTATGATTAATTTGAGCCATTGGTTTTAATCAATTTGGTTTGGATTGAGGTTTGGCCTAATTTGGCACTTTAGGTCAAATTGGGTCAACTTGTGTCAAGAGGCCAATTGGGCTTGGTTGGGTTAGATTGATGGTTGATTCTCAAGGTCAACTTATAATCATTGGGCATTGGTTTCAATCAATTGGGTTTAGGATGAAGTTTGGTTCAATTTGGTTCATATGGGCAAATTACAACAGCTCTGATCAAATTAGCTTTGACCCAATTGATTGTAATTGGATAATTCAAGTGATCAATAATCATTGTAGAAGAAATTGAATGTTTTCGATCCAATTTGGGTTGACTGGAGTTTGGATCAAATGAGTCCTTTAGGTCACTTTTGGTCAAGTGAACCAAATGGGTATATTTGAATTGGATTGGGTTGAATTAAGTTGAATTGGGTTTGATGATTGATTTAAGATTAATTGATGGCTTTCATTATAATTGATTTAGATTTAATTGGATTTTGACTCTTGTAGACCCTTTAGGTTAAATGAACTAAGTTAGGTTAGTTGGATTGATTTGGTTTGATTGGCTTGATTGTAGGTCTTAGGAGGGTTTGAAATGATGTATTGAATGGTTAGAATACTTTTATAAAAATCAATTAGGTTTGGTTTGATTTAATAGTTCTTGGGTTAGATTCATAAGATTGGATCATAGGATTAAGATGGGCTTGGGTTCAAATCATTTGGCTTAGAACTTGATATGAAATGAAATCAAGTTTAATTGTATGGATTGTAGATTGGTTTTGGATGAGTGGATAAAGTCATTAAAGCCATAGGATGGTAGGTTCCCTATTGTTCCAAAGGTATAACTTATACCTATGGTGCACCTCCAAGTCTCTAGGCTTTGGTTTAGTTTTCACAATCACTGGGTGTCCTACACTAAGAAGATTCTAAGTCTAAAGAAGGATGAATCAATTCTCACCCAAAGTGATGTCAACATGTTTATATGTATTTAAGATAACAAGTTTATAGTCCGATATGGGATAGGAGTTTTAAGCCCCAAGGAAGTCTTAGATTATCTCACTTCCCTAATTTAACAATGGCATGTACTTGCTTAAATCTTTAATACATGTGTATGTATACCTAACAAAAGAATGAAATCTTTCTTTTTCTATCAAAATGCATGCATTAAGAATCATCAAGTGTGCAAAAATATAGAAGAATGTTGAATATATAAATAAGTATCATGAGTAACAAAAACAAAAGGATGTGTGTTATTGATGATGAAATGTTATCCATGTGATAGTGATTCAATCTTATTAATCATGAGATGCCTTTCATGTTTGAATGGGATTCTTTAATATTAGATCAAACTTAGGTTTAATAAAAAATATTTGAGCCATTCATTAAAGAAACCAAAGTCATAATAATATAACATAATCCAACTAGGACAAGTGGGCTTAGCTCATGTGGTGTTAAGTCCAAATATATGAAATATAACTACTTGGTTTGCAGATTTAGCTAATATCTATTTTGCAACTATAATTAGATTTTATTTTCTATAAATATGTAATCTTTGCAATAGGAATTAGGATTAGTGTTATGGGATTTAGAATGAGTTGTGGCTAGAAGGCAAAGACTTGAGTGGCCCTGTGAAGCCTGGACTAAGATTAATCCAAAAGAAAAGAAAGAATAAAAGAAAGATAAGAAGTTGAAGACCCCCATAACATCCATTTCATTGTAATTGTAATATTCTTTTGTAATCTGAGTTGTATAATGGTAGATCACTGCCACCCAACTTCTTTTCTTTTTTGGGGTGTACAATCGTACCCGGCCGCACCGATCTTTTATTCTTTTATGAAATATATGTGTTTGATTATTGTGTTTAAATTGTGCAATAAAAATGACATACTTTTCATAGGTTTCTTAAAGTGTGATGATTTAATGTGTAGCCTAGATGCAGTAGGCTATTTAGGATAAAATTAAATTTTTACTCATTAACAACTCATAATTAAATTATAATACAACACAAGCTCATATTAAAGCATAAGTTTATAATCAAAATAAATAAAAGAATTAGTAATCCCTTAGCTGAATGTTGAATGATATAACATCATGCATAAAATCTTGTTTCACTCTTGAATATGGAGGGTCTCCATGCATAAGAATAACCTTTGAGGCATCTTGTAGTGAAGAACACCTCCTATAGCTGATTTAGCTCATAATCTTATTTTCATCATACATATAAACATAATTGTCTCAAGCCTTAGTTCAAAAGGAACATGTCAAAATGGTGTAAAATATTGTAAATTTTTGCATTAGTCTAAGCCATATATTCATGCCAGTCATGATCTAGTCTCTTAGGGAGTGAGTTCAGGATTCTAGTTTCTTTCTTAATTAAATAACAGCCTAACTATCTTGCATTTACATAAGACCAGCCTACATGGGTTTAAAGTGTAGGAGGTGCTAATACACCCATGCATTGAAGTCAAGAGTCGGATGTGTTTATCCTCTCTTGTGGAGGTAAATCGTTATGTCCTATTTTTCTATTAGACTTAGGTTGTGCTTTTAGCTTATGCTAAATTATTTTAGATTTAAGTTCTGAGGCTACATGTTTTCTTTGGGCTACAAGTATAAGTCATCACCTCTTAGGCATTTCTACAATCTTGTGTTGATGGAATATAAGCCCTAGTATTCTAATAAAGATTTCAACTTAAATAAAAATAAATTCTCTCTTTCAAATATGTAAAACCTCACTATAGAGTAGACTAGAGCACTCACTAGACTTCCTAGTATCATGAGTACTCCCTACTTATCCTCCTTTGGAATCCATAAATAAGTCTTTCTACTTGAACTCTCCCACTTGAGTTTTATAAATACCCAATCCTTTGATAGTCTAGCTTTGAAATCTTTGGGGATATTTATTGATCATTTCAATCAAGATTCTTCTTAGGAAATTTCAATGTTCTAAGATGTAATTAACTATCGAAGCTTACTTCCATGAGAACTAAAAAACCAGGCATAAAATAAACTCTGCTTTACTTCTCCATGAAAAGAAGAGGAAAGATCTCTAGTAAATACAAAGACCCATCTACCTTAGAAGTTCTTATTAGGTGATTAAGTCCATTGTAGGGGATTATTTATATCTTTCGAGATGGTACATCAGACCTTAATGTCATACCCGATCACTTCAATAAGTACCCCCTAAGATCTGCATGGTGCCCATATGACTCTAAATTAAAACACCGCAATGTCTTTATTAGTACTCTTAAGTCATATATCTTAATGCACTAGATTTAGAGTTAAAACCATTACCCAATAATTTAAAGTATGCCTACTTAAGTGAATCATCATCTTTATTAATCATAATTTTTAAGAATTATGATCATATTAAGAAAAAAGAGTGGATGAAAATCTTGAGGATTATTAGAAAAGCTATGGATTGAACGCTTGTTGATATAAAGTATCAATCATATTGGTTCATCTAAAATTAAGAAAATTTGGTATAGTCAAACTAGAAACTATAAACTAAGCCTGCTTGAGAGGCAACCTAATATTTGTTTGATTTGGCATGTAGTTGTGTGATTTATAGTTGTGAGTTATTATTGCATCTAGTGTGAAAGTGTAATATTATTGAAAAGTTATATGTATCATTGAAAGTGCCTACAATACTAAATATTTATTAAAAAGAAGTTGAAAAAGAAGATGAGAAAAAGAGAAATTTATGTCATTTGTTTTATATGTGTTTCATTATTTTATCATAATTGTATTGAGTTTGGGGGAGTGGGAAAGATAGTTTTCTTATTATTGAAGTCTATGAGTATGAAAAGTTGAAGTGATTCATTATGCAGAACTAATGTAATGTAGTATTTAAATTATCACATTTGCTTTATTTTAATATTAAAAGTTTATAATTAGTAGTTGTGCATTAAAATTATTAAATAATGAATTATAACTTAAAACTATTAATAACTAATATTTCTTATAAAAATTAGTAATTTTAAAAGAGTTAGAAATTGTTAACACATATTAAATATAGGAGATTCTTATTGTAATTGACTTGAAATAAATGTCATTAGTATTTTAATAACATAATTATGATTAATATAAATTAGAGATTAGTCCATTTAGTGAAAAAATAATTCATTTGAATTGTGTTAGATATATAGGAAGAATAGAAAAGTATGAACATCAATAACAACTATGAGTTACTGATTTACTAAGCCAAATAAGGTGAACTTTTCATATTATATATATATATATATGAAAAAATGGCTGAGAAGAAAACACTTGAGGTTGAGTAACATATAATAATAATACTTAAAAATTCTCCCAATTATCTAACAAAGTAATAGAGTTATTAAAGTAACTAAATGTGTTAGATTCAAGAGAGAAAATCATGTTATGATTATTTAAATAATAAGTGATGACTATTTATAATAGTCAATTAACTAAAACTTAAAAGAATCAACTATATTTATATTAAGCACTAAAATGACAGAACTTAAATGAAATATTAGTTTGAGTAAGAATTTAGGCTATCATAGTTAAACTATTTTTAAATATTTAATAATGATTCTTGTAAGTTTATTCTTGAATTAAAATAGCTATTTAATAATTTTAAATTCTAAAAATTTTTGCTACAAAATAAATTTAAGAATTCATAAAAATACATATGATTACTTAAAGACTAAGTTTAGGAGTGTTTGATAAGTGAAAAATTTTAGTTAAATTTAAAATGTATTCTAAATAAAAAAATTATTAATTTATGATTTATTTATAATTTTGAGATTTTATAATAGAAAATTTCTTATTGGAGAAAGAAAGAAATGCATAAAATACAAAATCATTAAGACAAGACATTACATTCTGCCTAAGTGCTAAAATATGCCTAAGTGCTAGATTAGAAGAAAATATATGCAAAGAAGATGAGAGAATGCTGATTATACTGAGATCTGACCAAGGCCACGCCATTAAGTTGAGATGCTAGAATCAAGAAGTTGAAGTTAAAAATAAGAGAGCACAATGCCTATGTGCTACAGAACTAGTGTTAAGGTGCTATGGCTGGACCAGAGCAATTTTAACAATTCCATAAAGCAATTGGAGCAATTTTCAAACCAATTTCAGAGGGGAACATGGTAAAACCAACTATACACACTTAATGACTATAAATAGGGGTATTAAGTTATGTTAAAGAGTTTTTTTTGCAAGTGAGTGAGTCTAGTGAGAGTATGTGAGAGTGTAGTGAAAACATTTGAGAAGTGATACTCTAAGTGTTGTGTATTGTGTGCATGGTGCGTGTATATGGAGTGTGGTATTGTGTTCTTTATAAGTAAGTGGTGAAGAAGGAGGTCAAAAGTAAGGATTTCAAGTGGGGGATGTTGGCTATTTCTATGACAAAGCAGTAGAGGATCATGATTAGTGTGTGAGACACTAGCACCCAAGAGGGGTGAATTGGGTAATATTAAAATTTTCAAAACTTAAATTTTAATTTTTAAATAGAAAATTAGATTTTGATTTTATAATGATAAGATATAATTCTAAATGCAGAAAATAAAAATACAATAAAGTAAATAGAGACAAGAGGCACACGATTTTTACGTGGTTACCAAACCCCAAACCCTATATCCGCTAGCCACCCCTAGGAATCCACTAAATGAAAAATGGTTTACAAAAGTACTCTCCTATAGTAAGTCTACAACAATATGTACTCTCTAAAGGGGTGAGTACAACCCCAAAATAAATTTTCAACACACAAAAAAATACAAAATAATAAATTTTGATAAAGTAAATCTCTCACAAATATACCAAGCTATCAAATTCAAAAGTGATCTCAAAACTTATAAATGATCACTTTACAACTTAAAAATTTGGCAAGGCAAAATGCTCACTTAAGAAAATAAATATCTTAAAGTGATCTTACTAGATGTTTATGTTATTATAATTTGTAGAATAATACAAAATGATTTCAAAATAAATTCACAATATTCTTTTTTTCATAATAAAATAAATTTCAGCAAGGAGTAATTTATTTTAACCAAAAGATTCTTTCAATTAATGCTAATGATCACAAAATAAAAAAAATAAGTATATGATAGATCTAAGTTTGGCTAGTAAGCTTTCAATTAAAAAAGAGAGATCTAGCAAATATGAAAATAATTTCAGCACAATAATTTATTTTAAAATGCTTAAAATATACTTCTAAAATAGATCTAAGAATAAATGATCTTTCAAAATAAGACCAAAGAAGAAATATTTCAAGAAACCAAAAGAAATTTGTAGGAAGCTAAAAATTTCAGCAAGTTGAAATAGATCCTACAAATTATCACAAGAGTTTTTCACCAAAAAAAATGATTGAGAAACTTTGATGTGAAAACCAATGTTCAAAGACTAATCCACCAAAATAAATTAGAAAGAAGAAATAGATGGTGAAAATAGCATGAACAACTAAGAAGTATTAAGATCAAGAAAACAAACTCAAGTAATTTAAAAAGGCTTGCATCCTTGAAGATGTTGAAGCTTCCAAACCAAGGATTTGATCTTGCAATATTTGGAGAACACTTGGAAGGAACATTTAAGAGATTTTCTCTTAGATTTCTGGAGATTTTGAATTTTGAATGAGGGATGCTTTCATGAAGAGAATGAGGGCTATTTATAGGCAAGAAGGTCATTTAAAAAATTATTTCAAAGAAATATATTATACAAACCTCATGCTATCATGTGATAATTTAATATTCAATAAAAATATAATTTATATTAAACAAATATTAAATTTAGCAGCAAAAATTCGGCTATTCACATGGGAAAGTCAAAAGTAATCAAATGTAGCTCTTAATATATTCAAAGCATGTAGCATACATCCATTATTAAAATCGGTAATGTTTAAAAATCATAATAAATTTAATTTTAATGCAAAGTGGGTCATGTAACCACTTATTTTAAAGGAAAAAATCCAAGGAATCCATGGAGATAAAATCAGATATGAATTCTTTGATTAAACAATGACTTTGGCTAAAATACAAAATTTTATATATTTTGTTAATTTTGACATGTGACATTTAAAAATGATATAATTTATATATAATCATAAATATGTTAGTTATCATATAACCAGCAAATTAAATTAAAATACCTAATTATATTAAGTAAATAAAATAATTATACTTAATAGTTATTATCATTTATTACTTTGACAATTTTATTGCTATGTAGAAAAACATATAATTGAATGTTAATTAAATAAAGATTTATATAAATTAACCTCATTAAAATAGTATGTTAGGTTGTGAGCAAATTGATTCATGCCAAAGAACTCATATGAATAGTCATATAACCTAAAATCATGAGCTTCACATTATCCCTTTCATTCTTTTATTCTTGCAATTTCTTAACAATTTGTGAGATGTATTGGATATGTAATTAGCAATTGATATATCTGAAACACATAAAAATATTCATTAGAACATCAAGCATTTGTTTGTTATCATGAAAATTAATCAAATTGAACATGAGACTAATTAAGCCAACAATCTCCCCCTTTTTGATGATGACAAACTAATGTTGGGTATTGATTTTGATGAAGGTGCAAATTAACCTTTCATCATAGTTTTTGAAAGAAATTCTATTAAAAAATTTATGCATATGAGATGAATAATGTTGCTCCCCCTAAATGTATGCATTAAATAGACTTAATATTAACCAACATTTTACTCTTCTCCCCCTTTTGACAACATCAAAAAGTGAGAACAAACTACATACAATTTTAAATATTAGGATCAAACATTCCAAGCATGCATCTTAAAGTACAAAACGTTCTTAAGTAAGGGTTTTGTAAAATATCTGCAATTTGTAAATGGGTGCTAATAAAATTAATATTAACATCACCTTTCAAAACATGATCTCTAATAAAATGATGTCTAATTTCTATATGCTTGGTTATGAGTCGATAGGATTTTTAGTCAAACTAATAGCACTAGTATTGTCACTGAACTAGAATGTGATCTTGCTTAATACCAAAATCTTCTAATTGTTGCTTTAACCAAAGGACCCGAACACAACTAAGCTATGTACTCAGCCTCCGCTGGATAAAGCTACAGAATTTTGTTTTCTAGATGACCAAGACACAAGTGATGATCCTAAAAAATGACATGTGCCTGATGTACTTTTTCTATCTACTTTGCATCCTGCAAAGTCAGCATCAGAATAAGCAACCAAATCACATGATAAAGAATTTTTAGGATACCATAAACTAACTAGTAGTGCCTATCAAATAGAAGATACGCTTGATTGCTATTAAATGAGATTCTTTTGGTTGGCTGAAAACGAGCACACAAACAACAAAAAACATAATATCAGCCTACTAGCGAAGGTATAAAAGTGAACCTATCATACCTCAATAGATTTTCCTAATTCATCTAAATCCAATTTTATTGATGGGCTCATAGGAGTTTTACTAGATTTAAATCTTTTTGTCAAACCTCTCAAGCAATTCATTTATATACTTAGTTTGATAGATGAATGTGCCATTTTCTTGTTGCTTCACTTGAAGACCTAAGAAAAAATTAAGTTCTCCCATCATACTCATTTCAAACTCTTTGGACATCAAAGATGAGAACTCATGGCATAAAGATTCATTTGTACTTCCAAATAATATATCATCTACATACACTTGTACCACAATCAAATCATCATCTATGCTCTTAAGGAATAAGGTGGTATCTACTCTTCCCTTTCTAAATCCATGATCTATCAAAAGTTACTTAACCTATCATACCAAGCGAGCCTGCTTTTAAACCATATAAGGCTTTCTTTAATTTATACACATGATTTGGAAAATCAAGGCTCTCAAATCTAGGTGGTTGCTCTACAAATACATTTTGGTCAATAAATCCATTCAAAAATGCACTTTTGACATCCATTTGAAAAAGTTTAAATTTCTAAAATAAGCATAAGCAAGGAGTAACTGATAGCTTAGTCTTCTACGTGCAAAAGATTCTTCAAAATCTATACCTTCAACTTGTGTGTACCCTTGTGCAACTAACTAGCTTTATTTCTAACAATAATATAACCTCATCTAGCTTATTCCTAAAGATCCATTTATTCCAATGACATTTTGATCTTGGGGTCTTGGGACTAATTCCCAAACATCATTTCTTACAAATTGATTCAACTCCTCTTCCATAACAATAATCCAAAAATTATCATTTAATGCTTCTTCTAAATTTTAAGGTTCAACCTCAGGTAAAATCGAATGATCTACAACTTCTCTACTATGTCTTCTAGTCATAACTCCTTTTGAAGGATCTCCTATAATTAGTTCCTTTGGATGATTTTATTATATTTCCATTCTTTAGTCAATGAATCATCCATATTATCTTCTAAAGATATTTTCTTAAAGTTATCAATCTCTTCATCAATCACTTCATTTCTAATAGGATCAATCAAATTTTTTATCAAAAAATAACATGTATTGATTCTTCTACAATCATTTTCTTTATTGTAAACTCTATAAGCTCTACTAGAAAGAGAGTATCCTAAGAAAATACCATCATCTGATTTACAATCAAACTTACCTAAATGATCTTTTCCATTATTCAAAATAAAGCATTTACATCCAAATACATGAAAGTGTTCAATCTTAGGCTTCTTTCCAAAAAACAATTCATAGGGTGTCTTCTTCAAAATTGGTCTAAAATAGATCTTATTCATTACATAACATGATTTATACGTCCAAAATATTTTGGCAATTTATACTCATCAAGCATAGATCTACTTAATTCAATTAATATTCTATTTTTTCTCTACTACTCCATTTTGTTGGGGAGTTCTAGGTGCGAAAAATTATGTCCCCATGTTCATCACAATAATCCTCAAATAATTTATTTTCAAGTTCACCATGATGGTTTGAACCCTATTAATCAAAAGGCCTTGTTCTCTTTGAATATATTTAGAAAACTTTCTAAACTCACCAAAAACATCATCCTTGTAAGTTACAAATAAAACTCAAGTATATCTAGAGAAATCATCAACAATCACAAAACCATAATTTTTTCCACCTAAGCTAGTGGTGTTAATAGGACCAAATAAATCCATGTGCAATAATTCTAGAGGTCTAGAAGTAGAAACAATATTTTTACTTTTAAATGAGCTTCTAGAATGTTTACCATGAATACATGCATCACAAACATAGTTTGAATGAAAATTTAATTTAGGCAAACCAACTACTAAATCAAGTTTAGCAATTTTATTAAGTGTGTGCATGTTAATATGACATAGTCTCCTATGCCATAACCATATATCATCATGAGTGCTTTTAAAACAAAGTAAGTTTAAATTTACATCATGAAAGCTATCTAAATCAATGACATAAATATTTTTGTATCTTTTCCCTACTAGCAAAACATTTTCATTATTTTTTATAATGCAATATGATGCATGGAATACTACATTCAAACCTTTATCACATAATTGACTAATAGAAATTAAATTATGTTTTAATCTTCTACTAAAAACTTTATCTAAAGTGATAGAATTCTTACAAATAGAACCAATGCCAATGATTTTTCCTTCGCATTATCTCCATATGTAACAAATCCTCCATCACTTGATTCTAAAGTTGTGAATTTATCTTTATCTCCGTCATATGTCTTGAACATCCCGTCCAAGTACCACATGCCTTCTTTGATTTTGCTTTGAAGGCATTCCTACAAAATAACTCACATGTTAACTTTTGGAACCCAAACATGTTTGGGTCCACATTCTAAATTTGAAGTAAGATATTTAGCATGCATGGTTTGTGTAGTGCTTGTACCTTTTGGTACCCATATATAAGATGATTGCTTAGTATTTTATATTTTTTACGTGCATAGCAATCAAATGAAATATGCCCTTTTTATTGCAATAGTTGCACCAAACATTAGTGTTTGCATATGATTTAGAATGATAATTATAAGGTATATGAGTGGAATGTGTATGATGCAAATAATTTTTTTAAATATTTTCTTGATGAAGTATTATAATGAACTTGTGATTTTAAACATAATTCTAATCTTGCTTTTAATAAGATATTCTCTCTTTCAAGTTTACCTACAACTAAGGAACAATTTAATAAAGAAGTATTTTTACTTTTAAATTATCACATTCATTTTTTTAAATCACAAAAAACATATCTAAATTTTTATGTTCTTTTCTAAGGTTTTGTATTTTCTTTTTAATTTTTTATATTCAATAACTAAATCATTAAAAGCATCATCTAATTCATCATAAGATATATCATTACATACCTCTTGAGAATCTAAGTCGATTCTCCATTTGCCATAAGACATATGTTGACCTCTTCATCCAGATGAGCTAGTACTTGATTCATTTGAATGGATTGGCCCATAAAGTTGTCTTCTTCTTCTTATGGTACTTTTCTCCTTCATATTTTTTCTTTTGTTTACATCAATTTCTTTTTTCTTTGATTTAACAAGTTGGACAATCACCTCTTATGTGTCCAGCTTTTTTACAATGATAGCAAATGATCCCTTCACGTAGAAATTTCTTAGTTTGAAATTTATAATTTTAGATTTTTTATACCTTTGATTCTTCTTCCTTAGCAAGTTCCCAAGCCTTTTGGAAAGCATGACCACCTCATCACAATCACCATCCGAGCTTGAGGTGTTATGCTCATCACTATCATCAACTTGTAGTGCAATGGCTTTTCCTTTCTCCTTCTCCTTTTTTGCTGAGTTATCCATCTTATCCCTTTGAACAATAACTGTTCATGTGCTATCAAAGAACCCAAAAGTGATCAAGTGGATAAGTAGATAAATCTTTAGCTTCACTAATAGGTTACTTTAGCTTCCCATTCTTTTGGAAGACATCTAAGAATCTTATAAACTAAGTCTTGATTCTATATGTTTTCCAAGAGAATGTAATGTGTTAATTATTTTCATAAATCTAGTATACATATCGAAATAGATTGAAGGACATATGAAATAACTCATAATCATGAACAAGTCTATTTATGTGAGCATCTCTAACTTCACTAGTTCCTTCATAAGTTATAATAAGTTTATCCCATATTTCTTTTGTTGTACTTAACATAGAAATTTTCATGTAATCATCGGTAATAAAGCACAATGTAAAGTATTACAAGTAGCATTTAATTCATCAAGTTCTCTTTTATATAGACCATTCCTCAAAAGGTTTTTCTACTTTAATGCCATTTACTTCTGTGGGTGTATGATATTGATGTGTCAACATATACCACATCGTGCATCTTGACCTCTTAAGAATGTACTAATTCTATTTTTCCAATAATCAAATGGTACATTATCTAAAAGTGGAGGTCTATGAGTGGATTGTCCCTCGTAATGAACCCTTTGTGAAACCTTTATGCCATAGTGAAAAGATTTACTCTTGGATGTTAAGCAATAAAAGAGCCTAGGCTCTTATACCAATGTGAGACACTATAGCACCCAAGAGGGGGGTGAATTGGTAATATTAAAATTTTCAAAACTTAAATTTTAATTTTAAGTAGAAAATTAGATTTTGATTTTATAATGATAAGATATAATTCTAAATGCAGAAAATAAAAATACAATAAAGTAAATAGAGACAAGAGGCACACGATTTTACGTGGTTTGTAAAACACTCATTCGCGCTAGCCACCCCTGGCTAGGAATCCACTAAAGGAAAAATGGTTTACAAAAGTACTCTCTCTCTCCATAGGTACAACCCTACAATAATATGTACTCTCTCCTAAAGTGAGTACAACCCCAAAATAAATTTTTCAACACAAAAAAATACAAAATAATAAATTTTGATAAAGTAAATCTCTCACAAATATACCAAGCTATCAAATTCAAAAGTGATCTCACAACTTATAAATGATCACTTTATAACTTGGCAAAAAAAATGCTCACTTAAGAAAAATAAATATCTTAAAGTGATCTTACTAGATGTTTATGTTATTATAATTTGTAGAATAATACAAAATGATTTCAAAATAAATTTACAATATTCTTTTCATAATAAAATAAATTTTAGCAAGGAGTAATTTATTTTAACCAAAAGATTCTTTCAATTAATGCTAATGATCACAAAATAAAAAAATAAGTATATGATAGATATAAGTTGGCTTAGTAAGTCAATTAAAAAAGAGAGATCTAGCAAAATATGAAAATAATTTCAATAATAATTTATTTTAAAATGCTTAAAATATACTTCTAAAATAGATCTAAGAATAAATGATCTTTCAAAATAAGACCAAAGAAGAAATATTTCAAGAAACCAAAAGAAATTTGTAGGAAGCTAAAAAATAGATCCTACAAATTATCACAAGAGTTTTTCACCAAAAAAAATGATTGAGAAACTTTGATGTGAAAACCAATGTTCAAAGACTAATCCACCAAAAAGTATAAATTAGAAAGAAGAAATAGATGGTGAAAATAGCATGAACAACTAAGAAGTATTAAGATCAAGAAAACAAACTCAAGTAATTTAAAAGGCTTGCTCGTTGAAGATGTTGAAGCTTCCAAACCAAGGATTTGATCTTGCAATATTTGGAGAACACTTGGAAGGAACATTTAAGAGATTTTTCTTAGATTTCGGAGAGATTTTGAATTTTGAATGAGGGATGCTTTCATGAAGAGAATGAGGGCTATTTATAGGCAAGAAGGTCATTTAAAAAATTATTTCAAACAAATATATTATACAAACCTCATGTTATCATGTGATAATTTAATATTCAATAAAAATATAATTTATATTAAACAAATATTAAATTTAGCAAAAAATTGGCTATTCACATGGGAAAGTCAAAAGTAATCAAATGTAGCTCTTAATATATTCAAAGCATGTAGCATGCATCCATTATTAAAATCAAGTAATGTTTAAAAATCATAATAAATTCAATTTTAATGCAAAGTGGGTCATGTAACCACTTATTTTAAAGTAAAATCCTATGGAGATAAAATCAGATATGAATTCTTTGATTAGACAATGACTTTGGCTAAAATACAAAATTTTATATATTTTTGTTAATTTTGACATGTGACATTTAAAAATTATGATATAATTTATATATAATCATAAATATGTTAGTTATCATATAACCAGCAAATTAAATTAAAATACCTAATTATATTAAGTAAATAAAATAATTATACTTAATAGTTATGATCATTTATTACTTTGACAATTTTATTGCTATGTAGAAAAATATATAATTGAATGTTAATTAAATAAAGATTTATATAAATTAACCTCATTAAAATAGTATGTTAGGTTGTGAGCAAATTGATTCATGCCAAAGAACTCATATGAATAGTCATATATCCTAAAATCATGAGCTTCACATTATCCCTTTCATTCTTTTATTCTTGCAATTTCTTCTAACAATTTGTGAGATGTATTGGATAATTAGCAATTGATATATCAAAACACATAAAAATATTTATTAGAACATCCAAGTATTTGTTTGTTATCATCAAAATTAATCAAATTGAACATGAGGCTAATTAAGCCAACATAGTGGACTTAGAAGACTTAATCAGTGTCTTCTTACCTTTCTTCTCTAGTTATCTTATGTCATATTTTGCAATGTTTAATGAGATCTCCTTCTTCTCTACAATGAAGCACTAATCTTATATAATGCTCTGAATTCATATGAGTTTTGGGATATTTTGAATTGTCTTAAACTACATGTTGACCTCATTTTTAGAATGAGCTCTCAACATCTCCATCTTAGACATAAGACTTCTCTTAGACTTTAAGGGTTCCTTAGTCTTAAGACACATCTAGTGATTAGTGGACAACCCAGCCCAGAAGACTTAGAAGGTTAGCTAAGTTATGCCTTAGGGGTGTTAGGAAAATTTCCTACCCTTAGCCTAAACCACTCCTGACTTTCCTTCTTTCAAATCAAAGTCTACATCAATTCTACTTGATTTTCTCAAACTCAAATCAATTCCATGCTTGAGATCCATGATTGAAACCCATGATCAAAATTCATCAAAAATTCCTTAGTTCAAATTTTCTAAGTCCTTAACCCTTTCTTAAGGACTTAGCCAAAATTGTGATTCAAACCTATTCAAATCTTTGAGATTATCTCATGATCCATTTATATCCTCATTTATATTCACGTATATAAATGAAATATAAATTCAAATCAATTCAACTAAACTCAAAATTCTAAATCAATTCATGAAAATTTTCTTAAGTCCCTTTAATTTTCCATTTAAGGATTTAGCCAAAATCAACTTTAAACCTTGATCAAATCAATTCTAATCCTTGGAGTTTTCTCAAAACTTATCTATATCCTCATTTATATTCTCATATATAAATGAAATATAAATATAAATCAATTGAACCCAACTCAAAAATTAAATTCCAAATTTAAAATCCTTGAAATTCCCTTAAATCCCTTAATTTTCCATTAATGGATTTAACCTAAACTTTGATCAAACCTATTCAAATTCATGGGATTTTCTCAAAACTTATTTGTATTCTTATTTATATTCTCATATATAAATGAAATATAAATATAAATCAATCAAATCCAATTCAAAAATTAAATTTCAATTTAAAAATTCTCTTAAATCCTTTAAATTCCCTTTAATGGATTTAACCTAAATATGATTAAACCATTCTAAATTCTTGAAATTTTCTCATGATCAATTTATATTCTCATTTATATTCACATATATAAATGACATACAAATTTAAACAATCAAAACCAATTCCAAAACTCAAACTCAAATCCACTCAAAATCAAGTTTAACCCTTTCAAGCCAAAATCTTGAACTTAGCCAAATCACTTTCAAATCAAGCCAAACTCCTGATTTTTTTTTGTGGTTCAATCAATCCTACAATCATGAGCTCATATATAAATCCAAACTCTATTCCTTCAATCAAAACCCAAATCAAAAATCAAACCTAAAACCCTTTCATATTCTTCCTTTGAATATGAAATTTTCAAATGGATCAAAATCCATTTGACTTCAAACCACTTGTAAATGGATTTATATTTCAATCATAAGTCCATATATTAATCAACCAAAATCAAGCTTTGACCAAGAACCCACTTAGGCTCACTTGACCCAAAGTGACCTAAAGTATTTTATGAGCCAACTTTTGATCCTAACCAAATTGGATTGAACCAAACTCATATATCCTCTCATGATCAACAATCATCATGGGATGATCAATCAATCAAATTGGGTCAAACCAAACCTAAGGGTTGACCAAGTCAACACTTAACCTAAAATGAAACCTAACATAGCCAAAATCAATCAGCTAAATTGATTGAAACCATTGATCTAAGTTCACTGACATATGTTTGAACTTAACCAAGCCAACATTTGAGCCTACCTATCACTACCCAAGTTGACCCATTTTCACCTAAAGGGCCAAAATGTGTCAAAACTTGATCTAAGTCAAATTGATTGAAACCAATGAGTCAAGTTCATTTGCAGATCACTTGTGGAACTTGACCAAAGCCTCAATTGGCTAACTAGACCCAACCTAGCCCAATTGACCTTAGACCCAACATGACCTAAAGGGGTCATGTTGGGCCAAAATTGAACTTAACCCAAATTGATAGGAAACAAAGATACCAATCCACTCCATATGACTAACCTAACCTAAACCTAACCTTGACCTACCTCAAATAGGTCAAATGGGTCAAATAGGTCAACTTGATTCATTTGACCTAAATGAAGTCATAGGAGCCAAAATCAGATCTATACCAAATTGAACCAAACCAAGGGCACCAAAATATTTCAAATGGTCATATGAACTTGACCCAACCCTTGGTTTGACCCAATTTGACCAATTGGTCAACTTGACCCAAGTTGACCAATTTTGACCTAAATGGGTCAACATGAGCCCTATCAAATGGATTCCAAATCCAATGAAACTTGGCCAAACCTATTTTCTCAACATACCAAACATACCCAAAGTGAAAAAATAGCAAAAGGCCATTTTACCCCTAGGCCATAGAACAAATTTTGGCCTAGCCCATGGGTATTTTGGTCATACCCTCTTCATAATCACTTGAGGCTTTCTTAAAAGCTCAAGGGGACTTAGTGATGAGTGGTGCACCCAACCCAATGGGTTTGGATCAGCCCATTTGGCCCATAGACCAAACTCAAACATATAGTCTAAAATTCAATTTTCAAACTCCCTCTTAAGCTCAATTTTATGCACATGGGAGGTTAGCATTTCACTCAAGGGATCAAACCGACCATGCACAATGATCTAATAGCCTAAACAACTCACTTCATATGGTCAATTGGATCAAAATGATAACAAATGGGTCGGTCATCCGATTGCCATAGGGGGAGATATACTCCCCTAAAATTTCAAATTTCACACTCACTATTGGGGAACCCAGTAGCAATCACCTCGAGCCCTTCTCTAGAGAGGATTTTATTTCCAATTTTGCATAGTAAAAATGGGGAGAGATCCATTAGCCAACTTCATCTACACTTGATCTTAATCCAATTCCACTTACACACTCCATCAGAGGGTCAAGTTGAACATGCCCAAGCTCTGATTGAAGTTCCCACAGCAAAGAGGAGGTGAATTGGATCAAAGCTACAAAAAGGAGCAAGTGGTGTTGGTTCATAGGGAGTTCTACTCAACCCAGCTTGATCAACAGGCTTCTCTCCAGACTAAGCTACCTCATCAGGGAGCTTGTGAGGTATGTATTTTTCGACCACTTAGCTTGATAAGTGTTGGTCCTTTGTGAAAGAAACATTCATGGCATGTGAAATCCATCGTTGGATTGGCCGCTTTATTCCTCTAGATGGTGTGGGTTGAGTCTTGTATGATTTTATGCTGCTTCGATCTCCCTTGGATCATGGATGGTTGACAATGATCCTCGTGGAAGGACTTATCCCTCAATCCATCCACATTTTAGATGGATGGTGAGATAACGCTTTAGAAATCCTTATCTGCTTTAAATAACGGTGAATCCTAGTCTGATCGGATGTCGAAAATAAGCACCGTTGCGTTACCATTTGGGATGTGACATTTAAGTCACATCCTCACGCGAATGTGGTGTAAAGCATAACCACCGCGCCATTCATGAGTGAGATTTAGTGGGATTACCTAATTAATTCCTAATTAATCCCTATAACTTCTAAAATTCATAACTCTCCATAGAAAAATAAAAAAAAAATATAAGGAAAAATGCTATGGAAAGATAATTTCATTTAAAATATTTTTAAAATATTTTCAATAGATTTTAAATTATTCTTTTCTCTGAATCTGGGTTTCTTTGGGAATATTAATTAGCTAATTATTTTTGATTAGGTCATCAATTAATCTCAAATTTCTAGGGTTCATTTTAGCGGATGACCTCTACCTCCCCTAATTTTCTTGATATTTATTGAGGGCTTAATTGAGGAAATTGCTATTTCATTCCCTAATTATCCCTTTCATATAATTAAGGATAATTAAGGTGTGATTAGTGGATTTACTTTATGATTAAGTTTGATTAAGGTTAGATCTAGTGAGTAGGGTTTTATGAAATAATTTTGGGGCATTTCTCCTAAGCTATTCTTTAAAACCCATTTTCTCTCCTTAATCTCTTCCTAATTAAGGGTTAACTCATTAATTATCCCTTTAAATAATTTTCAAAAATTCTAGAAGTTCCAGAACTTAATTAATCTACCTTGGGTAGATGCTTACGTGTTTAATAGCCTAAGTCTAATTAAGAAAATTAAAACCCCTTTCATAAGTTTGAAAGGGTGTTTTAAAAAATACTTAAGTTAAACCCCTTAGCTTAATTAACTTATAATGTAAAACATTTTCTCATTTGTGCATTACAAATTTAAATACCTTATGGGTTTTATGTCATCCCATTGGCTCATAATTACTTAGTTAATTTTTTTAAAGTGGTGTAGGTAAGGGTTAATTAAACCACTTAATTCATACCTTAACATAATCAACAAAAATACAAAACACATGTGGGAATAGGCTAGGAACAGCCAACTCATCTCACCTTTTTAAAATTAAATCAAACTTTAAACCAAACAAAATCATATTGAATTCACTTTAATTTATTCTAAATTTTCTTATTCCTTAAGAATGTATTTAGAATTTAAGTAAAGTGAGTTTGTTTATATGCTTTCATTGCTTTAGATCTTTCCCAACATGTTGAGTTGTATGTCATGTGATTCATGCATTCATAATTTCATGTTTCAAAATTTTGAAAATAAAAAATTGTTTACTTTATGTCAAATGTGCATGTGTTGGCTAAAGTAAAATATTAGTGGCTATTATCACTACTAAATCCAAAGTATTTTCAAAACTTATAAATGAAATATAAAATCTGAAAGTGTACTATTCATACCTTAATTATAAACTTGCATGTGATAGATTATAAAGTCATGTTTAGTGTAGCCTTTCTTTCTTTCTTATGTTAGCATAGTTTTGAATAGGAGTTGATAAGATGTAGGGTTCAATTTAAAAGAACCCAACACTTCTTTTATACCCTTTTCATCCCTATATATTTTATTTACATGCATAATAAACAAAATAAATCTATTAAATAACTTTGCATATTCCTTTTCCATGTCATTTCTTTTACATACATGTTTGTACTTAAGAAAAGTGGTATATTAGTTGACAATCCAGGTTGTGGTTTTAAATAGCCCTAAGTAGGTCTTGTACCTTATACCTGGTTAACAATGACGTTGTCACTTATGCCTTTCTTTTCATGTATGTATGTGAAATTTTGGATAAGGAAAACCTTTTCTACTTAAGAAAATCATACATATTTAACTTCTAAATTTTCTTAAATGGATTACTTAGCATGCATCATAAAGTGTGTTAACTATTCTCATTTACATGTATAGATATGCTTAGGATCCATCCATATGCATGTTATATATGTTGGGAAATAATTAAAGTAATGTGTGTTATGTGAATTTTGATTCATTTTATTTAATCTTAAAATGCATTTTTTTGAATAGTTTGTTTTAGAGTTTGTCTAAACTTAGATTGATGTAATCAAAACATTCACCTAAATGAAACTAAAACCTCAACCTACTTTAGAAATTACTTAAGGATTAAGGAAAGAAAGAGAAATTTCCTTCTCTTTCTCTCTCTTTATAACTTAGTAATTAATTGTAGGTTTTACTCAAACCAAATTAAAACATGAAATAAAAATAACCCAAAACACTTAAACAACTTAAATGAAACCCTCCTCTAAGTTGAACATGTCTTTCACACTTAGAAAACTTAAACCTAAAGTCCTAAGCTAATCATACCACACAAGCTTTAGAATAAAAACACACATTAGCCTAAGTCACCACTTCTAGCTTTAGGTTAGGTTGGTGCATGGTTTGATGTTATATTTTATTTTGTGATGAATGTTTTAGACTGGATGTTATGGTGTATGCTCATAGAATGATTGGTAGGACATGCTTAGTCTAACTATTCTTTTCTGTAGGGGATTGTGCTTAAGGGGTGCTATCATAAATAAAAATATAAATGCTTATTTCTTGCATGTGCTTATACCCCTAAGCATAATCCATAGGCCAGGTGGACTTAGTCACCCATGTGTAAGGTGATAAGTCCAATATACATGCTTGGGATTTGTGTGGTGTGATTTAACTAACCTTTATTTGCAGGTGTTAGTTAGATTTCTACTTTTCTTTTTCATGTAAAAATTTATATAATTAGGATTTTGGAATGATTTATGATGGGGGATTAGGATAACCATTGGTCATATGATCTTATCTTATGCACCATCTGAGGCCTTGGAGCATCCACCTTCCAAACCATCCAAAGGATGAACCAAAGAAGAAAAGAAAAGAAGAAAAGAAGAATAAACCTTGAAGACTCCCATTACAATGAATTCCTTTGCTTAAATTGTAATTTATTTTATTTGTAATCCAGGTTGTATAAGGGTAAAGCTCGGCTACCTACATTTGATATTTTTGAGTTTGTGCGGTGGTGCCCGACCAATAAACGGCCATTTATTCTTTTTGCGATTAGCTTTATAAATTATTTGATAATTTGTTTAGCTTTTACATTAAGTGGCATGATTTTTTAGTTTCTTCCTTTTTTGTTTTATGTATGGCCTCGATGTGGACTAGGCTCTTTAGGGAAATAAATAAATATTTTACTAACTTAACAACTCAAATAAAAATTAAACAACTCATAACCTCACCTAAAGATTAGGATTAAAATCAAGATAAAAGAATTAGCAACCCCATAGCTGGATGAGCATTTCTTTATAATATCATGCATAAATACATCTTATTTCACTTTTGATTGGAGGGCTTCCACCTTCACCAGAGAACGGCTTGACCTTTGAGGGCCATGGTGGAAACTCACCTCCTCCATTCTCGCTGATTTTGGCCAATAATCTGATTTCTCATATCATTAGTCATAAAAAAAATCCTATTAGCTTGAGTCAAAATGATTGTCCAAAAATAAAAATAAAATAAAATTTAAAATGCATTATATTTAGGGCATTTGAAGCATGTCCCATTACATGATATAATCTCTTTAGGGAGTGAGTTTAAGCACTTGGTCTCTTTTTAAATAAAAATAGCCTAGATATCTTGCATAAGAATAAAGACTTGACTAAATATTTTAAAATGAGAGAGTTAGTGCTGCCCACAGCGGTTGTAAGTCCAAGTGTCGTGGTTTGTCCTCTCTTGTGGAGATAAACCAATTACTCATTTCTTAGATTTAGGGTTTCCTCTCACCAAACTCCCTAGATTTAGTTAGGTTTCTTTTCCCCTTTGTGGGAACATAAGAATAATTCTTTTTGCATTAATCTTATGTTAAGGAATCTTAAGTCTAAATTTTAATGAAAATATAACTCAAAAAACTAAATCAATTTCTAAAATGTAAAGCCCAATTTTAGGTAGTTTGAGATGCTCAGATTTCCTAGGTGCATCTCCACTTGTTTCCATTTTGGCTTTGATAATAACTCCCACTTTTGATCAATCCCATTTGATCTTCAAATATAAACCAATCGATTGATAGTCCTTCCCTATTGAAATCTTTAGAGATAATGATTATTTATCTTAATCGAGAGTTTTCCTAAGGGATCTCGTCCCTTACAATGTAATTAACTATGGGGGCTTGCCCCTGTAGGGAACTTAATGAACCCAGTTTAAAATAAACTCTATTTTACTTTTTCATATAAAATAGGAGAAGAATCTCTATTACATATGCAGACCTATCGTCCTTAGGAGTCCTTATTGAGGTGATTGATTCCATTAAAGGGTAGTGACTTATGTCTTTCGATATAGTACACTATACCTTGATGATGTATATGATCACCTGAATAAGTACATCTGTTGATCTGCGTGGCATCTTACCAAGATGAATTTCCACATATATAAATTTTGCCTCTCCTTTCACCACAGATTTGAAGGCAACTCTATATATGTGTGGGAATTTTTCTCCACACTACAGTTGTGGATTAATATACAAATTTTATTTGTGTTTTTCATGAAATTAATGTTTTACTTATCTTCATGCTTTATTTACTTGATATAGGGTTAATAAAAAGTTAAAAGTAAGTGTGGCCTAAAGATATCGATGGAGTCCTAAAAGAATAATTAAGAAAAAAAAAAGCAAACAGATGTACGCAATGGCCATTAATGTGCTACATAGTATTGAAGTGCAAAATAACAATTAAATATATATCTATTTTTAAGATTCATAATCATATCACAAAAAATATGGATAACACAACCAATCAAAAGTTACTTAACACTAGACAGAAAATTAGCTAAAGAGATTGATTTAGTTATACTTGTCTAGACATAGAGGTTATGACATTTTACTCCTGATTGATACTACAAGCTTAAAATTAATTTCACTACTTAGTTTAATATAATAGACAATATAAAAATTCTATAAATTCAGGGTATTATTTTCAATATTAAGAACAACAATCTTAATTTATATTAAAATTATAAAAATTTACTATCATAAATTAAAATATAATTTATTTTGAATATTTCACTTAGTTGGATAAAAATCAAAGCTAATAATAGATTAATACTTAACTTAATAAAACTTTTAAATATATCCTCATGTGAACAATACTCTACTCATCATTATATTACTTAAATGACGTGACACTTTTATACACCATTTTTGCTAGATACCAGGTCAAAAAATAAGTCATTATAGGTTTATCCAATTTCTGTAGAAACAGTTGTAAGAACTAAATTAATGGGAAGTTGAGGAAAGCTAAGTGTTAGGGATGGAACCTTAGGTGCTTAGAAGCTAGGGATTATGAAGAACAAGGAGAATGAGTCTTTGCCTAAACTCATTCTAATATAATTTTCTCAAGAACTTAGAGTTATAAAGCCATCACTGAAGGGTTTTGACTAAAATTTAAAGTTAATGGAAAAAGATTAGTTTGCATTCATGTTCAATACAATAAAATGTTATTTATTTTAATCTTTTATTTCTTAAAATTTTGTATATAAATCATATTTTTAACATTTAGGATTTATAATGATCATATAAAATTATTTTCGATTTTAATCAAAACTTAAAAATACTGATGCTTCAAATCCATTCAAAAGTTTCTTATTTTAAAAATAATAATTTATGTTAATTAGACAAATTTTTTAAGATAATCAACATAAATTTATTTTTTAAACATAAATATTAAAAAAATAAAAAAGGACATTATCATCCCTTTAATAGCCCACTAGGTTTTCTATCATTATGCAAGTTGCTTACATGCATCACAACTATCACAAGAATATTTATTTTCTTACTATCTTGATGACATGTTTCCAAACTTTATTCATTTGTATTTATTTATTTATTTTTGTGTAATTTGAATGATTCTCATTTAAATCATTTTGATGAACTCTTACTAATCGAGTAATCCATTTTTTAGAATGATAGTTTTTTTTTCAAAAGAAATATATGTGTATTTAGCATAAATGGAAAGTTCACACTCAATTCTTTTAGCTAAAAATTATTAAAAAAATTACATTTAATTAAGAATATTTGAATTAATTGATGAGTTAAATGTGTTGGCATCTTTTTTTTCTTTATTTGATATGTAAAAAAATTATATGGACTATACATTAAAATTATCTTGATCATTTAGAACTTTTATTTAAAAATTATGTAATTAGAATTTTTATTACTCTATTGAAGTATGAGTAACTCAATAACAAGGCAAGAATAGTCATCTTCTTAATATTAACATTTAATTTATTATGCTAACTTATATTTTAGCCATACATGAATATCTAGTTGGAATTTAATATGTCTCTTTTTAAAGGTGTGGTGAAATATTTTATACATTCATGTCTTCATCTATCCCCCCTTTTGGAAAAGGAGGATAAATGAAAATAGAAATATATAAAATACACCTTGTTGGGATGTCACTCAGATCTACAGATGTTCTTATTAAGGTGATCAAGTATGACATTGAGGAGAGGTGAACTATCTCGAGAGATAGAAGTCACCACCCTACAATGGACCTAATCACCCAAATAAGGACTCCTAAGGACAATGGGTTTGTATATGCACCAGAGATTCTTCCCCTATTTTACATGGAAAAGTAAAGTAGGATTTATTTTAAACTAGGTTCGTTAAGTTCCTTACAGGGGCAAGCCTCCATAATTAATTACATCCTAAGGAAGGGGATTTCTTAGGAATACTCTCGATTAAGGTAAATGATCATTATCTCTAAAGATTCTAATAGGTAGGACTATCAATTGATTAGTTTATTTTTGAATATCAAATGGGATTGATCAAAGAGTGAGTTATTATCCAAAATAAATGAAGATGAGTAGGAGATGCTCACGATGCTAGGAAACCTAGCAAGCATCTCAAACTATCCTATGGTTGGGCTTTACATTTTTAAAATTGATTTAATTTATTTGAGTTGAATTTTTCATTAAAAATTTAAGACTTATAATTCCACAATACAAGATTATGAAAATACATAAGAGGTGAGGATTTATACTTATGGCCCACAAATGGGAGAGAAGAAAACTGTAACCTAAATTAGGGAGCTAGCCAAAAGCACACCTAAATGGGTGAAAATTATTTTGTTTGTCTTTATAAGAGAGGATAAATCACCCAACTATTTGGACTTACAATGGGTGGCGCCAACCAACTCTATATGATTTTAAATTAAAGCAATTCATGCTTTATGCAAGATATAGATGTTATTTATTTATAAATACTAAGTCCTTAAACTCACTCCTAAGAGACTAGATCATATATGCATGAGTAATGACCTAAATCTAATGCAAATCATATTATTTTATTTTCATTTTGGACAATCATTTTGACTCAGCTTATAGGATTCATATGCCTAATGCATGAGAAGTAAGATTATTGGCCAAAATAGAAGGGAGAGGTGCTTTCCACCATGCTCATCAAGCCATATTTTTCTGGAAAAGGTGGAAGCTCTCCAATCAAGAGTGAAACAAGTTACATTTATGCATGATGTTTTGTAAGAAATACTCATCCAGCTAAGAGATTGCTAATTATTTTATCTTGATTTTTAGCCTAACCTTTAAGTGAGATTATGAATTCTTTATTTTAATTTTGAGTTGATTAATTTGGTAGAAGTTTTATTTTATTCCTAAGAGCCTAATCATCATCCAGGCCATACAACAAGTAAGGAAGAAACTAGAAAGACATGCCATCTTAATGCACAAGCTAAACAAATCATTAATCAATTTATAAAGCTAACGTAAAAGAGAATATCATTTCATCCGCACCACCCCATAAAATAAATTGGGTAGCCGAGCTCTACCCTTATACAACCCGAATTTCAAATGAATTTAATACAATTAAGAAAGAAATTCATTATTATGGGGGTCTTCAAGCTTCATTTTTTATTCTTCTTTTCTTCTTTCTTCTTCTTTTCTTCTTCCTCCTTTGGTTCCTTCATTTAGGTAGTTGGATGTGGCTCACAAAGACAAGGCATGGCCTATAAATGCTCATCCTAATCCCCATAACAATCATTCTAAAATCCTAATTATAAAAATTACATGAAAAGGAAAAAAAATGGAAATCTAACTAACACCTGCAAAACAGAGATTAGCTAAAACAAACCATACAAATCTCAAATATGTATATTGGACTTAACACCCCACACATGGGTGACTAAGTTCACCTGGCCTATTGGATTATGCTTAGGGTATAAGCACTTACATAGTATAAGCATTTATATTTTTATTTATTACAACGCCTCTTAAGCACAATCCCTTACAGAAGAGAATGGTTAGACTAAATCATCCTATCATTCAGTCTATGCACATGCACCCTAACATCTAGTCTAAAATATTATATCACAAAATAAAAGCAAACATCAAACCATACCATATGTGTTATGGCTTTTAAGTTATAAGTAAGTGTGAAGAATGTTCAATTTAGAGGAGAGTTTATAAGTTGTTTATGTTTTGGGTTGATAGTGTTTTAAGAATTTCAATTAATTACAGTTGAGAGAGAGTGTTTAAAGTTTTTGTGGATTTATGTTTTTTGTTTTTTTTTCTACAATTAATTACAAAGTTGTAAAGAGAGGGAAAGAGATGAGAACTTCTCTTTCCTTCCCTAGCCTAAGTAATTTCTAAAGTGGATTTATGTTTTAGTTTTGTTTAGTGAATATTTTATTATGAGTTTTAATTAATCCTAAGTTTAGATGTACTCTAAACAAACCTATTCAAAAGAAAGGCATTTTAAGATTAAATAAAATGAATTAAATTCACAAAACATATATCACTTGATTTCTTTCCCAACATGTATAGCATGCATATGAATAAATCCTAAGCATATTTATACATATAAATGGAAATTTTTAGCACACTTTATGATGAATGCTAACTGAGTTACTTAAGAAAATTTGAATGCTTATGATGCGTGATTTTCATTATTTAGAAAAGGGGTTTCTTATCCAATTTTCACATGCACACATGAATATATGAAAGGCATAAGTCAGTATAGCGTCATTGTTAAAACCATGGGTGTAAGGTACAAGACCTACTTAGGGCTACTTAAAGCCTCAAAATGGTTGTTATAATATATACTTCCTTAAATACAAGCATATGTAAAAAGGAAAATAATGGAAAAGAAAGGATGCAAAAAGTTTGTATTTGTATTTTGATTTACTTATGCAATTTATATGTGTGAATATGAAGATCCTTTTTAGGTTATAACATGGAAATGGATAAGAGTATATTTAAGCAAGTGTTATGTTCTTTTAAAAGAACTATACTATTTGCAAATCTTATTCAAATCCATGTTAAGAGGAATAAAAGGAAGCAAACATAAGACACATTTTTATATTCACATGCAAACTTATAAATAAACTATAAGTAGCACACTTTTAGTTTTGATAATTGATTCATATATTTTGAAAATAATTTGGAATTTAATAGTGATAACAGTCATTCATATTTCTATTTTAGCCAAAATATATAATTTGACATAAAGAATGCATTTCATTTTAATTTTGATTTAAGAAAAGCATGAATGCATAAAATCCATATGTCATACAATTTTAGCATGCTAGGGAAGAAATCAAGTGATGAAAGTAAGTAAACACATTCACCCTAATTAATTCCTAAAGATAATCTTATGAAATAAGAAAGCTTAAAGCAAATCAAATTATTTTTAAGAAAGGTTTGGTTTTGTTTTGAGTTTGATTTAATTTAAAATGTGTGAGGTGAGTTTGTTGTTCCTAACCCATGACCACATATGTTTGATATTCAAGTTCAATTTTTAGATGATTAGATTCATTTAAAGCATTGATTAGGTGAAGCTATAAATTAAACATGTTAATTATCCCTTACCTATACCACCTTAGTATAACTAATCAAATAATTATGAGCCAATGAGATGACATAAAATCTCACAAGGAGTTTAAATCAGCAATGTACCTAGTAAGAAAAGGGCCTAATGCATTTGGCTCATGATTAATGATTAATTAAACTAAGAGATTTTAACTAAAGTAATTTCATAACCCCCACACACACACATGTGAGTTGAGTTTTGATTTTCTTAATGTACTTTGGCTCTTGAACACACACCTAAGCATCTACCCAAGATAGATTAATTGAGTTCTGGAAAGTTTTATAATTTTATGAAATTAATTAAGAGGGTAATTAGTGAATTAACCCTTAATTAAGGATGGATTAAGGAAGAAAAAGAGGTTTAGGAATATCTCTAGGAAAGTATCCCAAAATTATTCCCTAAACCTCATACTCACTCAATCAAAACTTAATTGACTCAATGAGAGGGTTAAATCACTAATTATGCCCTTAATTAAGCTTAATTATATTAAGGAGTGATTAAGGAATAAACTAGCAATTCCCTTAATTAACCCATCAATAAATTCTAAGAAAATTAGGGAGACAGGGGTCATCCCAATAATTAAGCACAAAAAATTTGGGATTAATCAATGGAGTAATTAATGGGTAATTAGCAAAATAACATTCCTAATAAAACCCAAATTTAGAGAAAATTAGTATTCAAAATCCATTGAAATCAATTTTAAAATATTATGTATTCAATTATCTGTCCAATGCAATTTATTTCATTTTTTTTATTTTTCTAGGCTCAGATATGAATTTTAGAAGATTTGGTGATTAATTAGAAATTAAATAATTCCTAATTATATTATTAATCCCTTGGCCAAGCTGACGCGGCATCGTATCCATGTGGTGCGGATTGGTTCAACTAATCCGTCATTAGCATCGGCGTGGCGGATCTTGCTCTCCTCGGTCGATCAAGGATCGGACGGTAAAAAATGGATCATAGGGGTAAACTATGGGATGCTACGTGTTCTAATCTCGACCATTCATCCAAAATGCACTGATGGATGGCCAGAGATTCATCCCTACCACTCTCTGTGTAAGATGGAGACCATCCATCTTTGAAGCCATGATCCGAGCTCGATTGAGCTCGGATTGGAATGAAAATTAACCCAAACCATCTAAGCATGAGTACAAGCACATCTAATGGCTAGATCAACTTAAGATTGAAATCCACTTCACAAAGGACCAACATACATTGAATTTAAGCTTGAAAAAATGGCATACCTCACCGAAGGTGATCATTGGCTCTCAAATCCTTGGAGAAGCTCCGTCTGGTTGAGACGAAGCTTTACTGAAAGTTTAAGCTCTTGAGATTGAGTAGATGCTTCTATGGGTCAACTCCTCCTTGCCTTGAGCTCGGTCTTGATCGAATTGGATCCTCCCTTGCCTTTGGAACTTGGTAAAGAGCTTGGGAAAGTTCAACTTGGTCCTCTAATGAAGCTTGAAGGAGGGATTGGGTTGATGTTGAGTGTTGAGTAAGTTGGCTTTTCAATAGAGCTCCCCTATTTTCAATCTCTGAAAATTGAGAATGGAGATTTTTAAACCCTCTCTAGGAAGCTTGGGATGACTCTCTAAGGCTTGCTCTGAGTTCCTATGCATCAATCGACTAAGGGAAAGTGAAAATTTTTTTGAATTAGGGGGAGTATATCTCCCCTTTGCAATCGGATGGTCGAGCAATGCCTTGCCATTTTGATCCAATTGACCACAAAGAATGGGTTTGTTAGGCAGTTTAGGGTGTCCTTGAATTCGGTTTTGGCTACATAGTGGAATGGTGAAGTGGCCATGTGCTTAAATTGAGTGTAAGGAGAATTTTCATGTGGCCATTTCAATGGGAGTGGTCAGTTTGGCTATTGGGCTAAGTTGGGCTGACCCAAACCCATTGGAATGGGTGCACCACACTCCCTAGTGTTCACTTGATCCACTAAGAGAGTGCTAAGTGGTTATGAAGAGGATTTGACCAAATTTTAAGTGGAATTGGCCAAAATTTACCCTATGGCCTAGGGTAAAATGGTCATTTGACCTTGATTTCAATTTGGGTATGTTTGATATGATGAGAAAATAGGTTTGTCCAAGTTTCATTAAATTTGGAGTTGGTTTGATATCATTTGGCTCATGTTGACCCATTTAGGTCAAAATGGGTCAAATTGCGTCAAACCAAGGGTTGGGTCAAGTTCATATGACCATTTGAAATGTTTGGTAGTTTTGGTTTGATTCAATTTGGTTTATATTTGGTTTTGGTTCAATTGAGTTCATTTAGGTCAAATGGGTCAAGTTGACCAAATTGACACATTTGACCTATTTGGGTTAGGTCAAAGGTTGGTTCATGTTTGGTTGGTCAAATGAAATGGACTAGTATCTCTATTTCCAATCAATTTTGGTTAATTTGAATTTGGCTCAATATGACCCTTTAGGTCAAGTTGGGTTCAAGGTCAAATAGGCTAGATTAGGTCTAGTTGGTCAATTAAGGCTTTGGTCAGTTCAACAAGTGATTTAGGCTTGACCCATTGATTTTCAATTTGGCTTAGATCAAGTTTTGACATATTTTGACTTTTTTAAGTCAAGTTAGGTCAACTTGGGTCAAGTGGCTAATTGGGCTAGATTAGACTCAAATGTTGACTTGGTCAAGTTCAAACATTGGTCATGAATAAACTTAGATTAATGGTTTCAATCAATTTGGCTCATGGTGGATTTTGGCTATGTTGGGTTTCATTTTGGCTAAGTGTTGACTTGGTCAACCCATATGTTTGACTTGGTTTGACCTAATTTGAGTGATTGATCATCTCATGATGATTTTTGATCATGATGAGAGACTTAGGTGGGCTTAGTTCAATCTAATTTGGTTAGGATTAGAATTTAGCTCATAAGGGTACTTTAGGTCTCTTTGGGTCAAGTGAGCCTAAGTGTGTCAAGTGGCTTGGTCAAAGCTTGGCTTGAGTTTGATTGAACTCACATATGGACTTATGATTGAAATATAAATCCATTTGCAAGTGGTTTGAAGTCAAATGGGTTTTGGTTCATTTGACAATTTCAAGTTCAAAGTGTGAACATGAAATGTATTTGGCTTGATTTTTGAATTGGGTTTTGGTTAAATGATTGAAGTGTGTATTTATATTTGGATTCATGATTGAAGAATTGATTGAATCATGAAGAAAAATCAAGGATTTGACTTGATTTGAAATTGATTTGGCTAAGTTCAAGATTTTGACTTGAAAAGCTTAGGTTGAATTTTGATTGAATTTGAGTTTGATTTTTGGAGTTGGTTTTGGATATTTGAATTTATACTTCATTTATATATGTGAATATAAATGAGAATATAAATGGTTATGAGAAAATTTCATGAGTTTGAGGTGATTTGAACATGATCTAGGCTAAGTCCTTAAGAGAAAATCAAAGTGACTAAGGAAAGATTTGTGAATTTGGATTTAACTTTTGGGTTTAGTTTGATTAATTTGAATTTATATTTCATTTATATATGTGAATATAAATGAGAATATAAATGAGTTATGAGAAAATTTTATGAGTTTGAATTGATTTAAAGATGATTTAGGCTAAGTCCTTAAGAGGGAATTAAGGACTTAGAAAATATTTGGAATTTGGAATTTCAATCATGGATTTCAATCATGTAGAATTGATTTGAGTTTGGAGAAAATCAAATAAGATTGATTTAGAGTTTGAGAAAATCAATTAGGATTGATTTGAAGTTTGACTTGAAAGAAGGAAGTGAGGAATGTGGTTCAAGCTATAGGGTGAAAAATTTTTCTAACACCCCTAAGGCATGACTTATTCTTATGGATAACTCTTCTAAGTCTCTAAGGCTAGGTTGAGTGTCCACCTAATCACTAGATATATCTTAAGACTAAGGAACTCCTAAAGCCTAAGAGAAATCCTATGTCTAAGATTGAGAGGTTGAGAGTTCATCCTAAAAATGAGATCAACAAAAGGTTTCTTCATTTAATACATAAAAGAATTCAATTTTCCTTTTTTTTTACATTGGTTAATTCAATTATAGCATAATGATCTAAACTAATTAATCACTTGTTATACCCTCCATTAGTTATGCTATAAAATAGGTCCTAAAAACCACATATACATCAAACTCTCATGTCAATTATTAATTATCATTTGATCATCTCCATTTGAATGAGCAAGAGTGTCATATGATCGTAATTTATATCTTAATAGCTCAATTATATTATTATCATTTACCCCATTTATATCTTGATCATTATCATTATCATATGAACCATTATGAGATGCACTATTCATCATTGCATATGCATTTCATGCTAATTCATTTTCAGCTGAACCTATCATAGTGATTATATATGAATGGGATAGTGAATCCTTTAAAAAAGATTCGAGTTTATAAGATGGCATTCCTAGATAAAAATATTACATGAAACATCATCCATTGATAACAATGTATGCATATCTAAAGAAAAAAGAGATTACTCCAAGTTTTAACTCGTATATTTAAATATTAAAGTACTATTTGATTTTGGGTACTTAATAATGCATTTGTGTGGTTTCCATCATTAATATAAATAATTCAAGTTACTCCAATCTGATGGATCATAAAACTTTCTTGTATATGCTTAAGCATGATGCATGCTACATGTAATCATTTTAAATTAGTTCAATTTTGACATATAAATATGTGAAGGTTAGCATTCATAAATAAAACCCACAAACTTCATGATCACTAATACACTTTACAACAAGTCCACCATTTAGAGGAGTATGTCAAACTAAATTAATTACAAATATAAAACTATCATACTCTATTATTGAAGAGCTTTCCACTTTAGATCTTTTTATGTGAAGAGTTTTAGAACTTAAATTAAATGATTTTCTCTACCAAACTAAAGCTATACTTAGGGTAGCTTTCTACCTGCAGCATGGTCCAAACTATACTGTAGGTGGTGTTTAGAAAATTGATGTGAAGTTGTCTTTTGAAGAAGCTATGGTGGGCGAGCTACATTCTCTAACCTGACCTGATATAGTGTAGTGTTTGCTAGAAAGCTATAATTTGATTTATTTTTTTTTAAATAAAAAATTTGTAATCTATCACTGTCTTAACAAATTTTTTTTACTACTAATCATTTGTATTTTTTACCTTCTGTGTAATAGGCTTAAGTAATGTAAAGTCCTTTCTTGATCTTAATTGTTTAAGAAAAATCACGCGTGTTACTTAACAACTATCTAAATTATTTTTTTCTTTCCATATTATAAAATATCATCTCTATTAGTTCAGTATAA
This sequence comes from Cymbidium sinense, assembly GCA_021442155.1. Lineage (NCBI taxonomy): Eukaryota > Viridiplantae > Streptophyta > Magnoliopsida > Asparagales > Orchidaceae > Cymbidium > Cymbidium sinense. Next base: position 77,791,536 of record CM038229.1, on the reverse strand, counting down.
AAAATTATACTAAATTATAACTTCAATATCTATAAAATTATAAACTACAACTTTTACTAATCCATAAAATTTGATATTGTTAATTTCATAATATGGTGATAACAATTTTAATTAAATCAACATATAATTCAATCATTACAAAAATAAACACATTTTATTTTTAAATGTATAAAATTTAATAATATTATTTTACCAAACTATCTATTGCATTCATTAACAAATTGATAACAAAATTTATAAAATGATAAACAAATATTTAATAGAGTAGTTGAAGAACAACACATGCTAAAAACATGAAATTGAAAATTTGCACCACCACACACCACTAAAAAATGTCCAAATCAGGAATAAAAACAAGTAAAGAATTAATAAGAGAGATTGAGTAATTAAGTTACGGAAAAAAGCGTGCAAAGAACTAAAGGTGTAATGGCAGTCATAAAGGATGGAAGGCCAACAACTACTCCAATTTTCTTAAAATTAATTAATAATAATAAAACGAATTAGGTTGCTATTGCAAGTGAATTTGCCAATATAATTTTTTAAATAATATTTAATTTCATTTTTATATATATTTTTTCTTTTAAATTTAGAATCATCATATTTAAGATATTTGACAACAACCAAATTATCTACACCGATTTTTTAAAGATTGTTATTAATTTTGTTATTAAATTATCATTTACAAATATTATTCATTGATTAATTATATATTTATATATATATAAAGGATATTCATTTAATTATTACATAGAGAGAGGTATGTGGCTAGTCTGAAATTGATAGAACCAATAATAAAAACCTGCAGAGAGGACTCTTTCATTAAGGCCTCCCCCACCATTAATTATTAGTGCCCTTTATAAAGCATTAACTGCCCTCTAATTAATGTCTTTCTAAATTCACATGATCTTGCATTCTTTTCTCTCCTCAGTCTTAACGGACACCATTAATCATAAACCAATCAGTCTTCAGAACATTAATGAAGAATAATGAACAACCTTTAATTATGCTAATTAATTAATACCTCCTTTCAAATATCTCATTAATTAAAAATATTAATTAATCATTTATTAGCCAGATATAAATAAGCGTGCTCTTTTCATTATTTATCTGCCCTGTTTTCTCTCACCTGTCGTCAGACTTTTACCTTCTGTGGAGCTCTTCGAAACCCTAACCCTAGCGGCGTCCGAAGGCCGATGATGGCTGCCGACGTGAGCTCCATGGTGCGAGGGGTTAGCGGGTACAAGGAGGAAGGAGATGGGAAGAGGGATCTTGTCACGATAGATCTACTTGGCGGTGGTAAGGGGCTCGCCGGAAGCGGCGAGGTTGGTGTGGAGGTTGCGGTTGGCTGGGATCGGCGCATCGATCAACTGGTAGATTTTTCTTTTTCTTTTTTTTATTTGATGTTTTCTCCAATCCGAGTAATTGAAGTCGAAATCGTTGCTTGTTGTGAAATCGGAAGATAAAAATTTTCTGCCGATTGTTCTTCAGTGTTCCTGTTCTTGATATTTTACTGTTGTTTTTATTGATTCGTTTGTTCCTTTACTCGAGCTTTTCTGTTGATGACCTGATTTAACATCAAGAAGTTATAGCTGCTTTGCGCGCTGATGTTTTAATCTGAATCCGAGTAAATTGTGGTGGGAATCCGTGCTGCTTTCAAATCAATCGATGAAATCTTCTTCAGATTGCTCCTTCGTGCTTGTTTTCTTTCTCTTTTGCTCTATTTTTTAATTTATTTGTTTATTGATTTCTTCTAGTTTTTCTGCCAAGGTTCTGATTATTCTTCCATGAAAGAATCCTTGTGTATTTTTTTTATATCTTGTATGATACTTCCGAAATTCTTCACCTCGAGATCTACATTTGCCATTCATTTGTGAATATTTTATCGATTCTCTCGTTGTCCCATGTTTGTCCATATAAATTAAGTTGATTATTACTTTTTTTTTAATTCCATAATATTTTTTTATGGATCCTATTCCAGAAGACTGGCCCAGATCCGGTGCTTCGCGAGCTTCATGACCTCAACTTACCACCACCTCCCTCCGGTGGCGGCGTCATCGTCTCGGAAAAATCATCTTCACTCGAGCTTAGCCTCTCGGCGATCTCAGCCTCGCGCTGTGCCGCGCCAGCTTCCGTCTATCGCAGCGTTTGCACGCTTGAGAAGGTGAAGTCGGCGTTGGAGAGAGCAGAACGAGAGTTGAGGTGGAGTTACCGCCGGCGGTCGGACTGCGGTAGTTCAGCTTCGCCATCATCTTCGACGACCTCTTCTTCCTTAAAGCGCCGGCCGACGGAAGACACGGATTTGTCTGAAGTCCAAGATTCACCCCCACCTCCCCCGTCGCCGGCTCCAGTAACCGGAGGAATGGTTGCTGCTGGATGCCCTACTTGCCTTCTATACGTGTTGATCTCCACTGCGGATCCTCGGTGCCCTAGGTGTGACGCGTACGTGCCGATTCCGGTGTTGAAGAAGAAGCCTCGGATAGACCTAAACTGTTCTTCTCTACAGTTTTATTGACCATTACTTTCCACCAAAAAAAAAAAGCTTCTGGTATCTAGAAAGAATCGATTTTTTTATGTGAAGAAGGAAAAGAGATGAACTGATTGTCATCTCGCTATTTTTCTGGAATCCAGAACAAATTGGGGTAGATGTTGTCCTGTTTCAGTTGTTGCTGTAGATAAGATAAGTAATTTTTATTTTGAAAATTTTGTGTTTTGAAAATGAATCTTTGTGAGATTTGAGACGCATGGTGTAAATCTAATGGTTGAAGATGACATGTTCTTTTCTTGGTAATTCTTACTCCGTTGCTTTTCTCGCCTAAAAGAAATAATTGATAAGTAGGTTATGAGAAATTTATATGTACAGCACACAATTTTTATTTTGAAGTAATATTAAAGATTTAATTATTATTGATATAAATATAAAATTTAAGTGTTAAAATATGTAAATATATAATAATTGTGTGCCCACTATTATCTCTCTTTATATATATATATATATATATATATATATATATATTGAACGAGAGAGAGATAGTAGTTGTTATAGTTATGACAAAAGCAGATTTTTAACAAAAAAAAAATTGTTATAGGTGTCGTGGATTTTAAGAAAAAAATTTATTTGATTAGAAAATAATTAGATTAAAAGTTATTAAATTTATTTGAAGATGAATTTAATATTAAAATATATGTACGTTGAGAAAATAATTTAAAAATTTTGAGGATCATTTTTATAAAAAAATATGGTACACTGATTTTTTTTTAATGGGATAATAGCTTTTATACAACCTACTGTATTTTAGTAGACCATCTTCAAATTTACTTTTTCATAATTTTTTAAAATAATAATAAATTGAAATAAAATTATGTTAAGAGTGTGTATTTTTTTTTTAAAGTGTATATATATATATTGTATCAAAAATTTAAAAATTATTTAACCTGTTTAAACACTAATGTAATATATAATTTTGATATATTTATATATATAATTTGTAAATAAAATCAATAATTTTAAAAACTATTTTAATATAATTTATGGTATATATAATTTTATTATCGTTAAATAAATGTGAGGCCGGGATCTTATAAAATAAAATAATAATAATAATAATAATAATAATAATAATAATAATAATAATAATAATAATAATAAAGAAGCAGACCTAAATGGATCATGAGAGTAACGTAATTTTTCTCTGAGATTTATTTGCATTTCTCACTTACATGTTCACATTTAAATTTTACTAAATTCATGATCGGAGCTCGCAGGCGAGGGTTATCTGTTGGCATGATCAAATGCAAGCTCATAATTAGAGAGGTGGGGCGGCGAGCTTGGTATCTCTACCGCAATGTGAGTTACAAGAAGGCAGGCAAGGCGGCGAGCTTGTAGGCAAGTGGCCACGAAGTCTCCGACATTGCTGGTAAAGAGATCGGTAGAAGGCAGGTGGAGCAGCAAGCCTGCAGTCAGGTGATGGTGACTTCTCGATAGCGCTGATGATGGATCGCTAATGAGCTTAGAACTTCTGAAGAATGATATATTATTTTGAATTTATTTTGGTGTTTTTGGTTCCATATATATAATTAGTGAAGTTTAGATCTGAACTATGTAAATGAGAAAATTGTAATGTGTATATATATATATATATATATATATATATATATATATATATATATATATATATATATATATATATATTAATAGAAATAAAAATATTGATTTAATGTAAGATATACATTTGAGTGAAGTTCACTACAAAAATCTCTCGTATGTCACTTGCCATGAGAATTTCCTTGCAAGTGTCATCCCTAGTCATGCATTATTAGATTATTCTCATAGAAAAAACCCAAATAAAATAGACTAAGAAAAATGTATGATTTAGGCTTCTTGATCAAACCATAATAGGATTAATGTAGTTTTGATGGGAGATCGAATTGCGACATCATTTGACTCAATATAGTTATTCGAAATAGCGTGTATGTCAATGATTTAAATTTATAAAAAAATAACAAAATTATTTGATACATCATTCAAATTTTTATTTGATCAAGTATAAATTTTGATAATTTTAAAATTAAAAATTTTTAAAATCAAATTTATGATCATTTGAATTCCTTTTTCAGTAAACTTATAGTTAACCTAAACTTGAGACCAAAGGTAATCAAATTCGAGTTCAAATAATCTCAAATCAAGTATTTAAAATAGAATATTAAACTTTGGAATATAACTAAAAGACTAAATATTGTATGATTAAAGTTAAACCAAGCATCTTAAGCCTATTATTACTCAATTTCGACATCATTAGGGCACTCAACATCTTAAAAAAATTTCTTGATCAACGGATCACTCTTATGTTATACAATGTAGAGCTTTAAATTGTGATTATGTTTATAAGGAATGTTACTTTCAAAATCTATAAATATATATCCAATCTCTACATTAAGGGGATCAAATCAAGAGATGAGAGCTTATATATTAGAAGAATCCTTAAGCTCTAACCTAGCACCACAGCTATCGCCCAATAATCGCCATCTAAGCACCATCGATAATCAGACTAATACTTCCAGACCTTCATTGTCAGTTTGTCAGTGCTCAAAAGTTGATATTGGATTGTTGATGCCCAATTACAGTCGTAAGTCCATAACTATTTGACTTTCACTTTTGGATCATCACCAAAATAATTCCATCGAAATGTTTTTTCTTAAGTACCATTGTCTGAACAACTCTTCTCTCTCTCTCTCTCTCATGACCATTTCACTCAATCATGATCGTCCAACTACCATTACGTGACTATGATTGGTCAATCGTCATCATCTTAGTAGTTCTCCCAATCAATGTCGCTTGACTATGACTTCTCAACTATTATTCTCAACTTTGGTCACCCAACTACATTGCAAAATGATTTTGCAATCTATAATATACACTAATAAAATCAAACAACTAGGTTAGACTATGTTGTTTTTCTCTTTCTAGATTTTCTACATAAAAAAATTCATGTATCTTCTATAACTCTTTTTTTTTATCAATCTTTGAGATAGACCTAAATTAAGAAATTAAGCACTCAATTATTACAAATATTCTAACACTTAATATTATCGATGATTTTTATCATCATAGCTTAACAAAGACTTCAATTAATTGAAATGACAATATTACTCTTCTTTTTGAAGGCCTCCATGATCTGATGTTACTTTTCTACACTAGTATCATTTGTTCAACATTAATGGAGTTAAGTTTTAGTTTTCATTTTCTGTTTATTTTTATTTTCTTTATTTGACAACTACCATTTTCTACCTCTAAAAATACCAATCTATAGTTGAACAGTTTTCTATATTTTTTTCTTCAAAATTTTATATTTTTGAATGAGTAGTTGTCATCTATTACAAGATCTATTTTCATTTCTCCATCTACTTCTACATAGATTCACCACCAGTATCAAAATAAAAAGTCATAAGCAACACAATCTGAGTCATAAAACCTATATTGATTGAAAAAAAAACCTATAATAGATGGAGTGTTCAAATGAGAGTGTCATTTGATTATCATGATTCACTAAATGCTATCGAGGCTGGAGCCATGGTAAAAAAATGCATCTAAAGCACATCAAAACACCCTTTGTAAGAACAACAAGGGCTTCATATTTCATTCATTACAGAGTGAAAGATTGAAACCTTTGAGAAGATTATAGGTGCCATACAGTTAAAGCAAGATTTTGATGTCTTATGGATGTCATTCAAAGGAGTAGACAAAGTTAAGAAAGTGAGATACCTAACTTTGAGACACTAATATGAACTTTTACATATGGAATCATTTAAATCTGCACTAATTACATAATTTGAGTTCTTAGCTTAGTTAAAAAAGAGAGTGATGAGAGTGATACCAAAGATGATGAAATTGATGCAAACAATGCTCTCCAAATGGTCATAGTAGCAAATGAATATTTAAACTACCATATATGGTTCTTTGACATAGGTTGTACCAAGTACATAAGTAAAAAAAGATGCTCTTCGTTGATTTGAATGAGTCATTTCACTCCAGAGTCAAGTTTATGAATGGAAGCACTAGATTAGTAGTGGAAAAGGGAACTATCATTATATAAGCTGAATTAATGAAACAACAAGTACATGTTAATTGATGTGCTTTATGTATAGATATGAGAAGAAACTTATTATGCATGAGCCAACATTTTGAAAAGGGGTATAAGATGCATTTAGGACCTACTTAATTGCAAGTATTGAAAATGTAAAATAAAATAAATACAAGAATTTTATTTCTTTTTTGATGTGATGTATATCAAATACAAAGCAATATATAGAAAATTTAGAATCTCTCATAATGCTTATTTTTGAGGAATTTAAAATAACTTACATTGAGAAAATTGTATATATAAGAAAACTTTATAAATCGTGACTTCAACTTTTTCTCCATAATTATAACCCACTATCTTAATCTTCCATATCCTTGCCCGTTGCCCATCAACCCTGATAAGTAATTATAACAACCATCTCCCACTAGTTATTACAACATGCTATCGCATATAGTAATCATAACTTGCCATCCATATCCATTCTTCCCCTCCACTCATTATTACTTGTTGTTGCTTGTCACAAATCACTACTCATCATCATTGTCTTTCACAGTTCATCTTAATGTATTTGAAATTTTCATAACATAAAAAAATATTTTAATATCATTTACTACCAACCAAATAACTCATATTTTTTAAAAATGCATGCATTCTAAATAATCTATAATTTATATATGCATTTTAAAAATATCTGACTAGTGGTCCTTTAACTAGTAAGTGGCTCTCTATTATTGATACAAAAGGTACACTTATTCTTAATGCTCCATTATCAAGGAACAATATGTTTCTAGTCAACATTTTTAATGATGGTTATAATTATCTCAATGTTATTATAAAGATGAGACTTAGTTTAGTTATCTTTTTTTGGGCTATCTAAACTTTCATATTTTAATGTGAAGTTGCTATCTTTAGGTAACATATTGATAGAATTGTCACTATACATCATCCTAAAGAATTATACAAAGCTTGCACTCTTCAAAAACTAAGCTTAATATCTTTTGCATTAGGAAAAATCAATGTGCATTACAAGCACTGAACATTATGTCAAATGGTAATAACATATGCTTTCTTATATTTTAATGATTTTATAACAAAATTTTAGGTATACATTTTGTAAAGTGGCTATTTTATCATAATTAATAATTTGAGAGTGAGGATGAATAAACTTATGTTGAGTTTAAAAAAATAATAATTTGAATAATATGGAATACAGTATGAAGATACACTTTCTTCCACTCTAAAATATAATAGGGCCATTAATTAAATAATAAAGCCATCATGGATATGATAAGAAGCATTCTTAAAGACAAATAAATGCCTAACTCATTTCAGGAGAAATGTTTCATAATCCATCGACCGCTCAATAAATCTCTTTTAAGGAGTTTATAAAATATTGCCTCCATAGAAGGCATAAGTAGTTTAAAATTAAGTGTAAAGCACCTTAAAGTGTTTGGCTTCTTTGTGTATGCTTACATTATAGCAAAGATAAAGGTAAAACTAGACAATAGAGGAGTGAAAATTAGTTTTGTTTACTACATAAGTCGAATATGCATACTATTCAATCTTGTGAAAGAAGATAATTATGACTGGATACTTGATTTTTATTAAAGATGAAGCAAGAAAATTAAAATTTAGTTGCACAAATTGACTATTATGTATACCCTATTTTTAAAAGCGTTCTTGAAATAATACACTTATCTCATAGGAAGAAAGCTCATCTATCTCAATCTATGGAAATCCTATAATGCAAAATATCATACAAATTTGGAAACAAATAATTATCTATTTTGAGGTAACATCTAATACTCTTATTAATAATAATAGAGATTTGATATACGCTACTATATTTTGTACCTAGTGTACCGATAAAATTTGAGAAGGCTTATCATGACTCCAATTCAGTGGATGCATTGAATGAAAAATTAAAAGTAATTGAAAGAATTAATATAAAGTGTTTTACTTATATTTCATAATGTAATATGGTTATTTATGTGAATTAAGTATTCAAAATAAAAATAAAAGCAAATGGAGAGATTAAGCAATAAAGTAATATTATAACAAAAAAGACTTGAGCAATGACCTAGCTATTCATATCAAGAGGTTTTTCTTTTCTTGTTCTTTGAATTAATATTATAGTTTTTGGATGAAGTTACCTCCCTCTTTTATTCCTAGATTATTTTTTGAAATTTATCATGAACAAAATTAGTTATAACTAGTTAGAATCAAACCTAGTTCAAAAACACATTGCCATCCGACAATGACTTTCTTAACAAACTTTGTCAACAAATTCCCTCACACATCATCACTTATATTAATGTTTTCTTCTTGAATATTTATATCAATGTTTTTTTTTTCCAAAGAAGATGCTTTAGGCATGAACTCTCCTTAACCTTATATGTTGTTCGATCCTTCAATGGGAGACCCAACTAGTTTGCATTTCAAATCCTTCTAAGCCACTAAACACTCTTGTGCTACTTCTCCTCATAAGCCAAGATCCTTCAACTTTAGACTCTTTTTTCTCATAAGTCATAGCGCTTTCACCTTCATATTTTAAACTAGTGAGCTTCAAATCGAGGCTAAAATCTACATTTAAATAACTTTTTATCGAATAATCTATGAATATAACATGTTATCCTTCATTAGAAATATTTTATCTCAAATATATTTTTTTAATTATATGTATTAAGAAGTATAAAAATGCATTTCTCTTTAATAATATAACATTAAATTTAAAAAAACAGAATAAAAATAAAATAAAATTAGCTCAACCAACAAGTCATATGGTTTAATATGAATTTATAAAAATAAAATTGTCTTTTCATAACTATCGCATCATTCGCCAAATAATTTTGACAAATTTGTACTTTGTTATTATTATTATTTTGAAAAAATTGAGGTCAATTTGAATAAAATAAATAATAATTAACAAAAATATCAAGTAAGAAAAAAAAAATCAATAACTGACATTAGTCACAGCTGGGACCAAATAAAAAGCTTAGAGTGGAGACAAGCAGCCCAAATTAAAAGCAATTAATGGCAGGCTCACATCACTATTTGATAGGTGCCTAAACCAATGAGCTCTGAAACCAGCCTTTAATGTATTCGAGACAATGTAGATTAAACATAAAATATCTAGCTTCTTCTCAGCAGAGAAAATTTTGTTCAAAAATTAGCTTATTTATATATTTGTTTAATTTATTTTATTTTAAAATAAATATAAAAAATAAAAAAATTTATATTTACGAGAAATTTTTATACATATCATTTAATTTTTATATATTTATATAACAACTATTATTATTATTATTAATTTAAGTAAATAAAATACATTTTTATGCATAAAATATTTTATATATATATATATATATATATATATATATATATATATATATATATATATATAATATATATATATATATATATATATATATATGAAAATTTAGATGGCGCGATATATAAAAAATAATAATATTTATATAATATGTATATCTATGTCGAGTCTAATTTAAAATTGCAAATCAATCCAAGTCAAATCATTTGTATTTTATATTTAAATTTGACTAATTAATGAGATTTGAATCTAAACTCAATTCTATTAGTGCTACCTATCATTAAGGCTACTGATTTTTTCCAGATGTAAACAATTTTATGTGGTCATCGTCGCATATGCGCTTGTCTCAATAGTAAGCATGCTTGTTCAGTCTATGCTAGGGATCAAATAAAAGACGGTGGGCCAAAGTTACTACCTTGAGTGCGGATGTGGCGGCTAGGGTTTTCCAAAAGTGAATACCTCTTTCAAACTATCAGATAATTTAAACGAGATAAAATTCAATTAAGTAATTGTATACGACTGGAAACCTTCAATCTATACAAAATGTCAATCCTTTTCACATGAGGAGATGAAGTGCCCAAGAGGAAGAGGCATCGCCTATCAAGCAATTAGAGGAAATTCCCAAGATAAAATTCATTTGAATCAAACAGAAACCTCTTCTCAGTTTGCCCCTTTGGATACGGGAGATGAACAGGAAGAAGAAGCATCTATATATACTATTCCTCAGATTCTGATGACGGCTGATCTGAACCAACCACCAATCCCCTCTCCCATTCCTCTGTGGGCAGATTACCAATTCGTGGGCAGATTGATAAAGATCCCCGATTTCCTTAATGATCTTACCTGGATGATCACAAGATTAGCGGCAACCTCTCCCAATCTTGCTCGAAACGAGATACCAAGTACTTGTGCTATGGGTGGGAAAATTCTAAGCCAACATCCATATGACCCCTCGGAAATAAAGGTAAGCCAGCCCTTAACCTCTTCATCTCAATTACTCTTTAATGGGTTGTTCTTTGTGGACTTCCTGACAAAGATTCGCTCATTAAGAGTATAATATTGACCTTATGTGTCTTAGAGACAAAGATCGAAGTGTCTCTAAATCCCTTTCTCAAGAAATTTAATCTTTTCCAAATGAATCCTCCTCAACTTGATCAAGCGGTTCATATTTGGATTAAGTGGCGTTCTAGTAGTTTAGTTTTTACTCCCTTTTCAAAGTCTTCTCAACTAATTCATGGTCTAATTACCATGGCTTGTGGAACCTCCTTCCTCTGACTTGGGTATATCTTTGAAAATGGCGCAATCATCACGAGCTTTGGTCTTTGAGATTTCTTACCTATGTCGAGCCTTGGATTATAATGGGTGATTTTAATTGTTGTCTTCTAGCTTGAGAAATAGGTAACTTTCTCTCAAAAACTCTCTTGACTTTAATGTGTTAATGATTCTGTTGGAGCTTCCTAGCGTTATTCTTCACCTAGTCAAATCAAGTGACTAATCCTATCTTTTGCAGTTCTTTGCAACTCACAGTGGCTTGATGTTTATCCTGGCTCATATTATAAGATCCCCTCCTCTCTCTCTTCTGATCATCCACCGATCATTACATATGAACACCCTCTCTCATATAGATTCATGTTTAAAAACCATTGGTCCCTTTCATCCGATTTTTTGGAAGTCACCAAGGCAGCTTGGGATGGTTATCTGTCTGGCGATCCTTTGTTTGTTTTTTCAAAAAAAATTAGCTCAGGTTAAGAAAGCATTTAAGGATAGACATTGGGATCTTTGTTCACTTCAAGCTCAAATTAGCCAAACAAAAAATGACCAAGCCAAAATCTTTGCCAATCTCGAGCAAGATCCTAGTAATCTGTCTCTTATCCAGGATGCTAACGAAGTTAATTCTAAATACTCTGGACTTGTTCATATGGAGAGCATGTGGGTGAAACAGCGGGCGAAGGCTCATTGGATGACTCACTCTGAGGATGATTTGAAATTTCTATACAACTCCATCAAAGAAAGAAAAAATGCAAACCTCATTCAAGAACTACACACTGAGAATGGGCAAGTATCAAATCCTATTATGATGGCTGAGGAAATATGTAAGTATTATCAATCTCTTTCAATTGTAACTCTAATGATTTTATGCACCCTTTGGATCTCCCCCTGGGAGAAACTGTTACTCTAAGTCAGGCAAAAGAGTTATAGGAAGATATAAGTGATGTGGAAATAAAAGCAGCATTAAATAATATAAGTGAAAACAAATCTCCAAATCCTGATGGCTTTAACTCCAGATTCTTTTTGGCTACTTGGGAATTGACGGGAAAACAATTTCTAAGAGCGGCTCACCATTTCTTCAATTTTGCTAAACTTCCCAAATGTTTTAAACATACACTTATTTCCCTCATTCCAAAAGTAAAGCATTCCAGCAAAATCTCATATTACAGACCTATCTCCCTATGTAACATCTTCTATAAAGTGCAAGCTAAGGTTCTAGAAAACATGATGAAAAAAGTCCTTCCATCATTAATAAATCCGGCCCAAACAGCCTTTATTAAAGGCAGGGATGTTGCTGATAATCTTGCTATGGCTAATGAAATTATAAATGAGTATTCTGCCAAAAATCAGCAAGGCATGTTCATTGCAAAACTTGACATTAGGAAAGCTTTTGACTCTATAAATAGAAAATCTCTCATTCATAGATTACTTGCCAAGGGCTTTCCAATGCGCTTTGTGAAATGGGTGGAGGCATGCATTATGGATGTTTCCTTCTCAGTTGTCCTAAATAGAGAAATCAAAGGATGGTTTTCATCTTCGTCGGGTCTAAGGCAAGGTTTCCCCCTCTCTCCCTTTTTGTTTACTATTGTGATAGACACTTTTTCTTGTCTTACGACAGAAGTAAACCTCAGGCAGCTTCAATCCATTCTCGGTGGGCTCTGCAATGTGTCTCATCTTACGTTTCTGACACTTGTTATTGGGGCTTGAAACACTCTTTCTTCATTAAAGGGTTGTCTTGAGGCTCTTAAAGCTTATATGGGTTTGGGTATCAACAATGACCAATCGGTTATCTGTTTTTCCAAGGTGTCTTCCATGGTGGGAGGACTTGAACATATCCTTAATATTAAGTTGGGTTCATTTCCATTGAACTATCTTGGTCTTCCTTTGGTAACAGGTCCTATTAGATTGATTCATTTCAATAACCTCTTTGATAAGCTTCACTTATGGATGGCTGGTTGGAAGAGTAAGTTCCTCTCTCTAGGAAGGAGGTATCAACTAATTAAATCCACTGTGAATGATCTCCTAACTTACTGGTTTAGATCTTTAGCTATTCCCCAAACTATTATTAAGAAAATAAACTCCTTTACCTCTAATTTCTTCTTTCATAATGGGGGTAACAAGAGGTTGCATACCATATCTTGGTCTAGAACTACCCTTCCTAGGGAACTTGGAGGCTCGGGTCTCCTCTCTGCTACTGCGCTTCACTCTTTTAATAAACTTAAATCTATCTAAAAAATTATTAAGTAGGATTCTCTTTTTGCAAAGTGGTGTGAGCAGAAGTATGGATCAATTTGAGATTTATCTACTCTTAGAGTCTCTCCTTTGTGGAAGGAATTAAGATCTATTGGTCATAAATTCAAAGATTGTTTCAAATACAACATTGGTGATGGAAAATTATTTTCCCTCTTTAAGGACCCTTGGTGTGATAAAAAAAGCTTGATTCAACATGAAGGAAGATAGATATCTGAAATGTTGGGCTTTCCTTCTGATGCCAGGGTAAATTCCCTGATATTAGAAGGGAAGTGGAATCTCTCTTGGAGCTCAAACCTAGAATTTTCTCTTTTATTTGACAAAATTTATCATACTCCAATATATGGAGGGGCTGATTGGATTTCCTGGGGTGGTATTAAACACCCAACAAATTGGGAGCTGAAAAAGGTTTTATTTGCAGATCATGCTCATGTAAATTGGTTCAAAGAAATATGGTTTAAAGGGAATGCTTTAAATTACGCATTGTACTGCTGGATGGCTTATATAGGTTGTCTAAAAACCTCGGATGTGCTAGCTAGAAGGAGAATAGGATCCATTCTGAAATGCTGCTTCTGCAAGGAAATGAATGAATCTCACACTCATCTATTTTTTGAATGCTCTTTTTCCATGAATCTGATCAGGAATCTCCTTCCAAACGGTCACTTCTTCCTTTTAAATGATTCACTCTAGCAGATATTGGGCTATGTTGATACAAATGCGCATAAAATGATAAAAAGACTGCACTATCTTATTACAGCAGTCTCGGTTTATACTATCTGGAAAGAAAGAAATAATAGGTTATATTCCTCTTCGGCTGTAAATTCTCAAGAGCTCATTTACCAAATCAAAAGTCGAGTTGGGTATAAAGTTTTAAGGTGGAAAATTAAAGAGAATTGGCCTCTTTTAGTGAAACAACAACTTCTTCATTGGTATGTGGGAGATGCTTCTTAGTTTTTCCTCTGACCACCACCTCCATATCCCCCACCATCACTGCGACAACCGCCGGCTCCGCCTTGACCTCCACCGCCAGATCTAAACAGAGCCAAATTGCTGGACAATGATGACAACTGTTGGTCCTCTGGTGATCTTTCCTGGGCTGGAGAATCCAGTCTGGGGGGCCTTCCATGCAACCTGGTTCCATTAAATTGATTTCGTAATCACTGGAAGGCATTGAAGGCTGCCACTGGTTCTCCGCCATGCGTGCTACCTAATTCTTCTTCTCCCATGATTTTTTTTTATTTATTTTTTATTTTTTATTTATTTATTTTTTTTTCTTCTCCCATAATATTGATCAACCAGATTTTGTGATTTTGTGTCTGAGTCCAGATTATTTTTCTTATTATCCTTAAAGCCTTTTGTAATTAGTTTTTTATGGGAGCTTCTGCTCTACGATTTTTTTTCTGCTTTTCGTTTGTCCATTACTGTTTTATAATACAAATTGTTCTTATTTTGTAACCATATTTACTGAATTGGAATGAATTGGGCGATAGCCCTCAACATTTTCCAAAAAAAAAAAAAAAACTCAATTCTATCTAATTATTATGACATCTAAAATATAATTTCAATTCATACATTCATCATAAAAATATTATTAAAAATTATAAAAATTGTAAGAAATCAATCATTACAATAATAAAATAATAAAAAAATATTAAAAATAAAAAGAAATCAATCATTTTATTGAAAAGATATGAAATTTTAAATACTTTTATTAACTTTTTCATTAGATTCTCACATTTTAATATATATTAAATTAATTTCAATTTAACTCAGAAGTTCATCTAATTTATTATAAGAGGTCATTTAAAACTATTTTTAATTTGAAATAAAATATATTTGATAGTGATAATTATTTTTAAAATATTTTAAATTTATTTTAAATATTTTTAATTTATAATTTAAAAAATAGAAAACTTCTAAATATTACACTAAATAAATATATTTTAAAAATAATATGATATAAAAGTAATCATAAATAAATCATAAATTTCATTTACCAGAGTTAAATTCTATCAAACTGGCTATCAATTACGCCTCCAATTAATCTCAGTTGGAGTCGACGTCTCCATTAATGCAGTCTATTATTCATTTTCCCTAAACTCAGGATTTATAATAATTGGGTCAAAGAAGGAGGGGAAGGGTGCTGCTGCACGTGTCTGAGTAATTAAAGAGGGAAGTTAATGTGCTTTGTCCTGTGCTTGCTTGCTACAGCACCAATGGCTGCTTTCTCCCTCGTATTTAAAGCTCTGCCGATTGTGTTTTCAAGGACGTGACTCCTATTTGTCCTCAATTCATTCATAAGCTTCTTGTTTTCTTCTCTTTATGCCCACTTTTGTGTCCATATAAATGGTAAATATCAAGTCATCAAGAGGTTTACTCTCAATAATTGACTGTGTTAATTAATTAAAAAAATAAACTATGTACTCTTATAATACTTAATTGAGGAAAGATTATAATTAATAAGATATGTGAATATTTATCGAAATAAATTTATTTATATATTTTGTATTATATGTAAATATTTTAATTGAGAAATATATTTCAATATTTTTTTTGGGTGAAATTATGTACTCTTATTTTTGCGGATTGCTTATTTAAAAATTCATTACAAATGAAATTCATTTTTATATGACACTTAAAATACTACTAATCAAACAATCTTGATCTAAAAGCAGTATCCAGAAGTTGGCGGTGAGATCAAACTTAAAATATTCTTAAAACTTTGATATATCGGTTAAATCTAAATAAAACATAGTGTTTATATAAATCGAAGCGTCTCGGCGGATCTAACGAGATCTCATAATTTTGACTTCATTTGAGCATTCAAATACTTAAAATACATCAAATAATCAAAGGAATCATTTTCGAGATGGAGGAGTGGTTAATTATTTACGTAGATTTCCTTGATATAAATAGCTCATTCTTCATATGAGGGGGGAGCAGAGAGAGGAGAGCTCTAAAGCTTGAAGATCCTCCATAATCGAGCACCACTCGGCGATCGACCAAAGTTGGTTGTCAAACCAGCCACGGTCGTCGTCACCATGTGATCCTTGCGTCGTTGATCCGTCATTCTCCATGCTACCACTAGCAATTGTTCCGAGCGTATTATATAAATTTGTTCCCTCTCTAATTCTGTAGTTTAGTTATCGGAAGATTTTGTACTCAAACAGATACATAGTGAAAGATTTTATTGGGCTAGGCCTGTGGTTTCCTCTTTTTGATTTTTTACGTAAAATTTTAGAGTTTTCTTGTTCACTTTTTTACCTATGTGTGTGTCTTTGGATTTCACAAATTTAAGACGTAAACTTTTACTCATCGGGTTTTCTAAGATGCAATTTGGCGCCATCGTGGGAAAGAACCATAATCACAATTTCGTGAACCTCTCATTATGGCCAATAAGCGCAATACTGCACGGAGCCTCCGCTCAACTCCGTCACTCCAACCAATCCAAGGATGCCAAGCTTCTGCCTCACTTCCCCCTGATAGGCGTGACCCTATCGGTGAAGGCATTATAGGAATCTCTTTAGAAGATTGTGTGCACCGAATGGAAGAGTCTCAAAATGAGATGATCCGACTTTTGCGAGGAACACAGCACTACTGCACACATCTCCCCAAGATCGATCAGCCGTAGAGGTCAAAATGCTAATATCCACAAGTTCCTCCGTAGAGATGCATCCTCCTGCTAGTTACTCTCATCATCAACCATCGATTCTAATCCACCTATTCTTTGTGGCACATTCGTCACTGACTCCACTCGACATGTCGTAATTATGCTTAATGCAAGATGAATTTCACCTTGAAGGAAATCATCCTCCCTCACGCGGTATGAGAGTCTCACCTTTGAAGCTATTCTTCAACATCATATTCTCGTAGGTTTCAAGCTTAGAACATTGATTCCTATGATGGGACCATATGAACATATCGACTATTACGACCATCATGCATATCCAATGAGCTCTTGACACCGCTTTTGTCTTTCCAATTACCCTCAAAGCTCACACAGTTCTACTCCCTCCCAAGGGAATCCATCCATACCTTTGTAACTTGCCAAGATTTTTTGTAGCAGTTCATTGCGGAGGGTCATTAAAGATTCCTCCCATCTCTCGACATTCGTTAAAATGAGGGTGAATCACTTAAATACCAGATTCTCCTCAAGCTCGCAATACTTAGGTTAGACACGAATTCGAGAGGAGTTTTTCTTGGAGGACTCCATCCTGGGCCTTTCTACTCGTCACTAATGGGAGATATAGTCCGCTCATATGCCGACTTGGTTCACAATGTGGAAGCGCAAATTTCTGCTGATGAGGCTATTAATGCCCATCTAAAACAATTTGAACAATCCATAGGAAAACGTAAGAGTGCTTTAGGAAACACAGATCAACAATCCCATGAAGCAACAACAACATGATCTCCCTCTACCCCATCAACGGCCAACCACGGAATACACGCGAACACATCTGTGTTAACGTCTTATTGGCTATTCGATATGAAGAGACCATCAAGTGGTCACATCCATTGAAACCAAATTCAAGAAATCAGGAGCAATATTGTCACTTCCATCGAAGTCGTGGACATACTACTGAGGCGTGTAAACAACTTAAAGAAGAAATTGAGAGGCTCATTCAATAGAGATATCTATGTCAATTTGTGCAAAACCAACCAGCTCAAGTAAACATAACTCCAACTGGGGGGCAACCGAGACAATCATCACAGAAACAACATAATAGCCGCCAAATAGTTGGAGAAATTGAAATGATTGCAAGTGAGACACTACTATCTAATCAAGTCTTCATCGCCACCTTTGAAGAGTCGGATTTAAAAAATCTTGTATTAATCATCCCATCACTTTTAATGACTCAGACTTGGAAGGGGTCCAAGTTCCGCATCAAGATCCTCTTGTCATCAGTGCGGGGATTGGTGACCCCTGTTATGTTGTTAAAAGAATTTTGATTGATAATGGGAGTTTCGTTGATATTTTATTTTACTCCACCTTTCTTAGCATGGGCTTGGTTAAGGAAAAATTTCAACCCGCTGTAGGACCATTATATGGGTTTGATAATGCGATGCAGTGGAGGGACAATCACCATTCTTGTTTTCTCAACAAGTCACTCACTCATCATTCATAGTGGTCAAATCAAATTCATACAACTATCTTTGGAGGACCCTCCAATCAATCTTTCTGTCTGGTACCTCATCTTAAGATGAAATTTCAAACTCCCATTGGGGTTGGAGTGGTCTATAAAAATCAATAAATAGCACGATCATGTTACCTCACACAAGCTTAACCACGCCCTTCGATAACCTTCAACATCGAGAATTTTAATATTCAAGATAAAGAAGTACCTCATAGGGCTTTTATTGTAAAAGACTCGCTCCTCACTTCATTATCAAATGACCAACCGTCAAGCTATGACCAAAGATCAAGAGGAAAAAATCTTCCCTAAAACTTGAAACATGGAGGGTCTCTGAAAAGTGTTATATGTAATCCTTGGTGCATAAATATTGTAGCCTTTAATTTACCCTTTTATCTTTTCATCTCCACCTCTTGTCTTTTGTTAACTCTCTCTAAAAATATATCTCGTCCCTTTTGTTAAGTTATCTTGTGACAATATTGTATCACCAACATTATCAAAGTAATGAGTTTATGGTTTTTTCTTACAAGCTTGTTTCTTCTTCATTTAATCCTCCAACTTGTGAAATATACAACTCAGATTGTTTCTCAATCGGACATGATCAATCCAAGGGGACTTGACCTCTTCTTTACAGTAAAAGTCAACTTTGACTTATACCTAAGATAGGTCAAAAGTCTGGTGGACATCCAACGACCTCTTTCCATGAGTTAAATTAACAACACTCGACAAACAAACCGAATTCAATTCAGCTTCAATTGACTTCCCATAAGTTAAAAGCGTAACACTCGACAAACAACCCGGATAGGTCAAAATCTCAACGGATTGATTCAACCTCTTCCATACAGTTAACGTCATCAAGTCACACTCGACAAACAATCTGGATAGATCAAAATCCTCATCATCGTCGGTCCGCGCCGCCATCGCGTACCGTCGCCAGTCAGCCGCCCGCCGTCGACCATCGTGATTCTGGTCGCCGGTCGCCGATCATCGCACTACGCGTCGGTACTATCTGGACCATCATTAACGTCGCGGCTTCGCGCCAACCATCGCTGGGCAATTTCGGTCACCATCGTTGTCGGTCATCCGCCACAACTGATCGCCACCATCGACTACCATTGCTGCTGCCGACCACCCGTCGGCCGCCAAATCGCCGTCACGCCTGCTTGCCGTCGTGCCGGTGATCCATCGCCGCTGCCACCGTCACTGCGGTCTGTTCTGACCACCGTCGGCGCCATCACGTCGGCATCTGCCATTGCCGCATCGCGGCATCTCATCGCCACCATCGCATGGCCATCTCCGCCGGTTACCACCATCGCGTCATCCATTCGACGGCACCGCTCATCATCGCGTCGGTTATCATCGCGATCATCCTCCGAACGGTCGGTCAAGCAGGCGTTGATGCCTCTTTCGAGAAAATCGAGCTCACCAGATGAACTACGGGTTTGATCGCCCTCCGGCTCGGTCCGAGGCGGTTGACGCCTCTTTCGAGAAAACTAGAGCCTCGTAAACCATGACTGGGCTAATGCCTCAACCGGTCGGTCCATCAAGAACAGTTGGCGCCTCTTTGAGGGAAAGCCCGCAGATGAACTACGGGCCTCTCGAGCGGCGTCTCTTAAGAAGAAGAGGGACACTCAAGCATATGAAGAGTGTGTCTTCTCCCTTGGCCCTAAAGGGGTTTTTATAGACCCTTATAAAGGCAAAAAGTCAAAAGCGCCAAAACGCTCAAAACGCCCAAATGGGCACGAAAAATGAGCAAAACGGACAAAAAATCCTTGATGGGTAGGGTGAGCATTCGGTCAGTTTGGTTTATTCGGTTGGTGTTTTGGTCAAACCAAATAAACCAAACCTTAATTTTTAAAAAACTGAACCAACCAAATTAGTACAAAAAAATCATATAAACCGAACCGAATAAACTAAAATCTAATTCGATTTATTCGGTTCGATTTTACATAAACCGAATAACATTAACTTGGTTCGTATCAATACAACTATATCAAGCACAATTGACAATTGTTATATTTGAAAGTAAGCATAACATTAACCATGTATTCAGAAAACATTGATAAAATTGCATTAGATATACCCAATAAAAAAACTGATCTAACAGTCATGACTCATGAACATCAACATGAAGCATCTTAATACTGATGAAATATTGGCACATTACACACTTGGAATGCATGTGAGGTTCAGGGTGTGGCATTTGATATGAATGGTAAGCACGCCTGTGCTTCATATACTAGATACAAAGATTTGACCATTGACCATAAAGTTAGATTGGTAGGCAAATAAACAATATCAAATCCAGTAATCCACATAACACAACCGTAACATTCAAAAAAGCAGATACTTATAAAAATGCAAAGACAACACCTTCAGAACCTCGCTTTGTAGTCGAAATAATGTCATAACAGAGAACATAACACATTACATAACAAAGATTCAAAATATAAGGAAGCGGTCCGGCATACTTTAAGCAATACAGTCCACGACACAGGCTCACAACATCAAACGATCAACAACCAATCACAACAAAGAACAACAATGGTGTGATAAAGAGAGAGAGAGAGAGAGAGAGAGAGAGAGAGAGAGAGAGGAGTTGAGATAATGGGGATTTAGTTCTTACCTTTCAAAGAGAATTAAATTTGAAATCAGAGTTGAAGAGTGAAGACAGAACCTGTAGGCTATCCGCTACTGGGGAAAAAAAAAAAGAAAGGAGTAGCCTCGAATAGGAAAGTGACGAAAGTCCAAAAGTGGAATGCGTAAATCAGATATTCGAAATCTCAAATCGTCTGAACACCTATGCCCTAACTCCTCCAGTCCTCGTAAGGAATGAAGTCGAAGCGAGAGTCGAATCGAGAGTTGAGACTCTCGATTCTCGAAGAAGTGTATGATCACCATCGTGGACTCAAAGGTCAACTCCGCCGAGGAGAAAAGGAGTCTTACATAGGGTTACACCGTAAAACCGACTCTTAATCGACTGAAGCCGTGAAGCGGTCGAGAGTCGAGACTCGAAGGTGTAAACCGAAATAATCGATTTTACGGTGTAAACCGAATTTTTTTAAATTAAAATCGAACCGAAAACCAAAAACCGAATAAACACACAATTTTAACCAAAAATTAAATAATAATCATAAAATCAACTGAGATTAACCAAATAACATCGGTTCGCTTTGAACCGACCAAGGTAATACCCCTACTCATGGGCCCGCCGCCTGCCGTCCTCTTGAACTCCGCCCGCAACAAGAACCACGCTGACAGGCCGCTCATGTCGCGAAAACCGGCTGACCCGCTGGCCATTTCGCACACTCTAGCCCATTCAAATTCACTGCTCCACAACAACCTCGCCCGGTGCAGAGCGCACTGGAGCACGCTGAGCCTGCGGCGCCAGCGAAGGCTCCCGCAAACACCTATAACCGCCTCAATGGGTCAATAACTCAAATCTTGCACCCAAGATATCCACATACATCCGGTACTCTGCATTCGCCTGCGTGATCATAATCTTGTACTTGAAGACTGTTTCTCAAAATATATGGTTGATACATTTTATTGAAGAATGTGTTATTTTCAAGTATTTGACGTATATATTTTTGGATGATTGAAATAATATCATCCAAAAATAGAGGGCAACTGATATGACACTTAAAATACTACTAGTCGAAGCACGAATCTTGATGCTAAAAGCAAGTGATCCAAGTTGAAACCGTCGAGATCAAGCTCTTAAAATATCCTTGAAAACTTTGGGATATCGCTAAATCCCTAAATAGTTCTCAAACATGGAGTGTTTATATAAATCGAAGGCCTCGACAAGCCAAATCTAACGAGCCCAAGATCTCATAATTTCTAACTTCATTTGAGCATTCAAATACTTAAAATACATCAAATGATCAAAAGAATCATTTTGTCGTCCGATGGAGAGAGAGTAGTTGGATTTTCATGTATTTACAGAGACGTCACTCCTCAAATCTATAAATAGCTCCTCATTCTTTATATGAGGGGAGTCAAGGAGGAGAGAGGATAGAACTCTAAAGCTTGAACATCCTCCAAGCATAATCGAGCCACCACTCAACGATCGCCGACCACCCCCGTTGGTTGTCAACCACGCCGGTCGCCGCCGCCACCGCCACCGATCCTGCCGTAGTTGATCCCCATCGCTTCCATCATCTCGCTACCACTAGCAATTACCACCAAGGTGACTACATAGTTATTCCTCTCATATACAATTCTTATCGAGAAGATTTTGTACTCTGAAACAAATACATAGTGAAAGATTTTTACTGGGCTAGGCCCCGTAGTTTTTTCCATTTTTTCGAGATTTTTCACGTAAAAATTTTAGAATTTTCTTGTTCATTCTTTAAATACCTATATGTGTGCTGGATTTCACAACAAGGCTAAGACATAAACTTTTACTCTACCGCAACTGGTTTCTAGCACACAACAATTTTAATTGATTTTAATATGAATCATAAATCTTTTTTTTTTTCTTTAAGTTGGGTTCAAACCATGATGCGAACTTTGGAGTGAATATAATTTGAATTATATTTAAACCATCTTTACACGGGTCTTTTCTCATCATACATAGCTAGTTCCCCATAATATTTTGCCTTTCGATCTCTTTTTGCACATTTAATTCTGTGATGCCTTCTCTAACAGCCTCTTCTTCTCACATGCCCAATCCTATGATGTTTTCCCCCATTGACCTCTTTTCACATGTAGCAAATCTTGTGATTACTTCCTTAATAATGTCACACATGTGATCCTATGATGCCTTCTGAGTGAGCACAAACTTTTCTTCTCCTCACAATTAGCTAGTGTCAGGGTGGATGGAGGCACGCCCCATCACACATTCAAAACCCTGCTTTCCTCTCACCCTCAAAGACATTTCTTCTAAATCTCATGACCAGCCTCCTCTCGATCGTTTCCTCACCAGATCGACGGACTCTGTCAAGACGGGAAAGGTAACCCTTGTTTTGCCTCGTAGTCTTTTTCCCTCCTCGCACTTTTGCAAGTTAATTATTTCATGGATTTGAGTAGGATTTGCGGATTTAACTTAAATCTAGCCAAACATATTTTGGACAAGTTAAATCGGTGTTTTGCAATCCCATTAAAGCCGCCACAAGTTAAACTGATTTGCTAAATCTTGTTGGTAGCGGTTTACGGATTTAGAGAAGCTGAGAAAGAGGTGGGAGGGACTACGAGGATTGCCTTCAAGACGCCTTCTCTTGTAATATAAAACGTAAGATTTCAACAAAATTTCCTCAATCTCTTCCCTTTTATGATTTATTAATTTTATTTTGATTTATTTTAAATTTAATTAATTTTATTTAAATAATGATTAATTAATATATCATTTTAGATTAATTATAATTTAATGAAATTAGATGTAAATGATATAGGCTTATTATTTTATAATTAAAAATAGATTTATAATCAATTGGTGTATTATATTATGATAATTATATTTAATTAATTTACTTATGATTATATTATCTTTATGTAAATAAAATAAATAAAATGAGAATAATTATAAAAATATTAACATTCTTGTCACTTTATATAATATTTTTTGTAAATTGAATATATATATTTAAGATAGAAGAATAAATTTTTAGATACTTGATAAAGCGTAAGTTAAATAATCAACCATTATACAAAATATTTTATATTATATACATTCTTCAAATATTAATTTTTATAAATAAAGATAAATAATCATCTATTTTTAAATTATAATTTTATTCAAAATAATATTGAATATCTTCACGACAAAAATATTCATAATTTATTTTGATATTATCATAAGAATCCAACTATTATGCATCTAACTTTAATTAAATTTTATTCATAAATAGACAATTTTAATTATTAGCCTCATTAATTATTTTAAAATAAATATCATTGATATTATTTGTTCACAATCAATAATATCTAATTTGTATCGTTTAGTCAATTTGCATTACTTAGTTAATTTTTATCCTAAAATATTTTCTTTATTTTTAATTTATATTAGGTAATTTTAGAGGAGTAGAATATTCAAAAATATCTTTCAGTTGAACAATCTTTACAATCGATTAAGATATACAATTATTTTTATTTAAGAGTGACAAAGAATCGATCATAAACGATTTCGAATATAAAAGTTAAGAAGTTATAAATGATATGTAATGTGAAAAAAAATTATATTATTATGAGATTTTATTTCTTTATTTTGTTATATGAGATGCTTTATTTTTAACTTTATATAAAAGTGAATTATTTTTTATCTTATTGTGCCCCCACTAAAATAAGTTTCTGGATCCGCCCCTGCTGGTGTGGTAAGGCCTATCTTATCAAGCTTCGCTATATGTCGTGATCTCACTATGGGTTCCTTAACAAGCATGAACTTCATGTGATTTTAGCATGTTCAAACAGTACTTCAAAGTTCAAACTAATATGTTTGATCAACACATTTCAAACTAGCATGCCATTGATCTCATGATGCTTGGTTCCAGGATGTTCAAATTAAGTTTGAAACATATTCATACTTTAATTTGAAATAGTTTTGAATTCAAATTATTTTTTAATAGATTTCAATAAGTTGTCCACATACATTAGAGGAGATAATTTTATCAGAAAGAAATTTTCAAACACATTTTTTAATATCAAAGATATTCACCTAATTGTGAGTAGCATGATGGATATAAAATTAAAGTTTTCACATTTATATTCATAAAATGAAGCATCTCTCTATCAATTGATTTGAAAGTTATTTATCAATCTTTTATTTTCTTGTATAAATCTCTCATTCTTATTTATTATGATCAATATTTACTAGTTATCTATTGTCATACTCCTCCCAAACCAACACAAACTTTCTTATAAAAGCAATGAGATTAATTGCTTAGGCTATAAGTTAATGCTTAGAATATATTTGTGGAAGGGGATCCAAATTTTATTCCATTGAACAAACTTTAAGTGGGTGTACATAAGTTAGACCATATTGTTTGAAACAATTTCATCAATATGCCAATGGTTAAATAAACATTTTCATGTTCTCAAGGTTGACCCCTATAGCTAAAATCATCTTGGCCAAGCTTTAATGCATCTATTATCGAATTCAATTAGATCTTTTAAAGTACTAAATTGCATTAAATGAAGCATTGTGATGATGACGAATTAATCTCATCTAATCGTAGATTTGATTTCTTCTTTGAAACTTTATTCTTTACATTAACATAATTTGTGTCTCATTGAAAATTATTAATTATGACATCTAAGTTATGTAAATAGAAGATTGATTTTTTTTTTCTTTTAAGTTTTGTGGTTTTCAAGTTATTATATGTTGATCAATTTTTTTATATATTTTTCTCTTATAGTTTGTGAACTTTGGTTAAATTTCTTTATTGGTTCCCTTCTATTCACTGAAATCTATGGAGAACTTTTTTTAATGGTGGCTATCAATTGTTGGACTCTATTGTACAAATTATTGGATTCACTTGCAATTATTATGAAAAGTTTCCCAAGAAAAATATTGTGGTCAGTGAAAAATACCATTAAATACAATAATGCAGCACTCTTAACGGTCTCAAATATTATTATTTCATAAGCATGCAATCCTTCTTCATTTACATAATAATATTAATAAAACTAAACGACCCATAATGTTAAATATCATCAAATAATGGAAACAGAGAGTTATTTTCTGAAAGTTTAAGGACCACGATACTTTAAAAAGATGATGCTTAATTAATAAAAAAATGTTCTTTGTATTGTAGTTATAGTCATCGAGAAAGTAAATAAATCATTCTGTTAGTGGTGGGCGGCACGTAGATTATTTATTTTTTTAAGGAAAATTGTGACTAAGTAAATCTTTTAATTTCTTTTGGTAAAAAAAATGGCATTAGTTTTTTCTAACATAAAATTAAGTTTTTGTCTGAAATAGTTACAGCTGCATAAAAAAATAATAATAAAACTGCTATAGAAGAAATTGATATATGAACAAATTATGATAAGTATATAATTTTTTTTTTTTATAAAATTTAAATCATAGCATTAATAGATTTCAATTGTATCAAGTTTCTTAAAAAAAAGTCGAGCAATAATGTTATCCCTTGTGGGATATTGGGTACCCTAAAGCACCTTTGGTATCTCATGGAGATTGGTGATTCTATTTTGCACCATGGATTGCATTAGTAAAAAAAATCATGCACATACTCCAAGCTTATAATTATCTGATTTACACCATTTACCATAAAGGTCATCCTACGTAAAACCGTAAGAATGAGAGATTAATTAAATATCTATAGAATTAAGAGAATTTGATATAAATTTTCTACCTTGATCTGCTATAAAATCTCAAATTTAAAAAAAAAAAAAATCTAGCAATTATGTCATCCCTAACTAGATATTAGGGTCTTAAGTGATTGTTTCTTCTATTTTGAGATATGGCTTCTCCATCTATGGTCTTTATTTCTTCTGGCTTTGACAATAGCCTTTGAGTTCTCTATTAAAGCCAACTTAGATATGAAACTCTAATCACCTCTGATTGATTGTACATCTTCCATATTTCTTCAATTTAAACTCTTGCCGAACTTGCATCAAATCACTCTCACCTGATTGTCTGCACTAGAACTTCTTACAACAATCACAAATTTGCATTGAAAAGAATTTTAGACAACATAGAAAAATTTTGCTGATATCATATTATGCACCTGAAATTCTTAAGTTTAGGGTAATCTTTCTTACAATGTTGTTGACCATCCCGCTTCTTATGGCTCTCTTGAAGACAAGCATTCATGGTTTTCATCTTCTTGAAAGTGATGCAGAGTGTGGTGCATTTTGGAGTGGAAGATCGAGATAGATAATTTTATTTGATAGAAGAGATGAAGGGGAAGCCAATAAAGATGCTAGCCGCTAAGAGGGTTGTGTGAATTCAGATGATGGAGACCCAACTTTGACCTAGAGGTGATATTGGATTTTGGGCGGATTTAGTAACTAATTTTATGTGGAGGATGTGAGATGGTTATTAAAGAAAAACAATGGACGGAGACTATTTTAAGGATAGCTTAGGATGTTGGTTAGAAGATGCAAGAGTTGTTGAGGGTTATGATTCAAAAGCTTGTGTATGGAAGTGAAAACAGGTGAATATCTTTTGACAGATTTTGTAGTTTTCACTAATATTAAAGAAACCAAGGAACAGAAATGCAGGAACATAGACATTTTAAAGTACTTAAAGAGATGTGAATAAGAGAATGATAGCCAAAAATTAAATAAATATACAAATATTTCATCAAAGAGTAAGAAAATGCCACCAAGCTTTCACAAGAAAGAAGAATACTACTTCAACATTCTTATATCAGTTCAACAAAGATCATTGTATTACAACCTGTCCCAACATTTACAATAATCATAACGTGTCGAAAAATGAAATATCACAAGGAAAGCCAGGATGCGGTTAATCATTCAATTGCTTCATAAATCTCCATACAAAATCAAAGCTTAACATTACTCCCTGGCACATGTAAATGATTTCGGATATTTTTATCAGAACAAAAATAATGATTCAGCTTATCAGCCAAAGTCAATCATCTCAACAGAACATTGATGAATATTGCATTCAAGTCCCTTAACAATTTAAACCGGTCTGCATTTTAGTTGACAGTCACATATTCAACATAAGTTAGCAGATTTGCACTCGTCATTCCAATTTTAATATGTCCAGTAAACTGCATGTAAATTAGTGCAATTTAATTATCAGATTATGTTTCTACTTAACCTATTTTCCTGAGAATGAACGGAGAAAAAGAAGGTAATTTATGATGGAGAACTGATTTATTTACGCCACAGCAGAAAATAACTTATTTACGCCACTGGTTGGTACTATTCACAAAGATCTCACTCCTGAAGTAGTGTTTTTAAGTTGTTTTTGTCTTTAAACTTTGGCATACCACAATTTTAATTTATATAGAAACATGAACAAAAAATATACTTCATTTATAGCTCGACTATAACTTCAGAAATAGGCAATACATTAACAAACAGACATCTCCAACAATAGCTATGATTTTATTTTGAATCAAATTGAAGTGTCAAACTTTTTCATAGCTGTAAGGACAATTTCAAATTACTTTTATTTTTTATTTTATTTTATTTATATTTGATTCAAAATAAAATATATTTGACAATGATAATTGATTTTAAAAATGCTAAATAATTATTCACAATATTTTATTTCAAAAGTAAAAATTAAACATATTTCAAAAAAATACTAAATAAATGTTTTAAAAATAACATAAAATATAAAAAATACAAAAATAAAATTTATCCCAAATATGCCCTTAATTTTTTGCAAATCTATTTGAGTACAACTTTTTTACTGCTTTTCAAAAATTTATATAATAAAAATTAACTTTTTACAACTAAAGATACTTACGACCATAAAAAAATTGAAGACTAGTTTTTTTCAAGAAAACATCAATTCTATAGGTACATTTTACAAAATTTTAACTGCCCCAAACAAAACCTAAATGTTGAACATTGTGAGGATGTGTACAAAAGAATTTTAAGGTGCATAACATGCATGTAGAAATGCACACAATATTTGTATAATGTATGCATGTACGCACACAGGCATTCGTATATCAGCATACCATGAAAACATTGGAAAATGAAAATTGAGCCTCCACCAGGTGGTTGGATAAGCATACTACCGATGGCATAAATACTCAGATACAAACCTTCTTAAGTCAAATAATATATCATAAATAAAAAAAATAAGCATGCCCCAAATGTCTTATCATCAATCAGCAATACTATAACGCTACATCAGACAATAGTTAAAACACAAGACAAATCCCACTAGCTGGGTTGCGACAGTTTCTTTCAAGGAACACACAATGTAATTATACATCACAAGTATCAATGTAGACAATTGGTAATCTTGGTGATCTACTACCTGCTGCCTAAAGAACAATTAGTGCTAGCTAGCAGGATCGTTTGAAAATTGTTCAAAGACAACTTAAATGCAAACAGTAAGGGGTTCAGAATATAGCTTTTCAGGCTTAGAAATCATAACTAGCAAATATCCAGCTAAGTATTTTCTGAGAACAGATAAGAAAAAACCTTCATACCCATTGTTTCCTTGTTGCCTCCATTCTTTCGAGTAAGCTAGCTATCTCTGATTGCATTCTTATCTTCATTTTCTGGTAATCACAGTGAGAGTTCTCAAGGAATTTAAGCTCCTCAAACTTCTTCCTACGCCGATCCTCAGTTTCCTGCAGGCAGAGTTTTGCAAGCTTGGTGGCATATTCCTCTTCCAGTTTCTCAGATTTGGCGCAGACTATCTGCCTGTAGTTTTCCATTTCCTTTCGAGCTTCATCAGCGAGCCTTTGGAACAGCTTCGCCTCTGCCTCTTTGAAGCGAACAATTGTGTCAAGGCTCTGGAAACCATCATCTTTAGGCAGGACAACTTTTGGTTCAATGGCAAGGGGTTTTGGGGTTGCATCAGTTTTCAAGATATCGACAGGGTCAAATATAGAGGAACTTGAATTTAAACTGAATGCCGATTTCGGTGGAGCGATTGCTGCAACCGGTGGAAGAGGTAGTATGTTTTCCTTTTGGTTCGTTTGAGCTACAAACTTACTTTTAGAACTTCCAGTAACAGAAAGATCCGAAACACCATCTGCCAATCATAACAAAAACATGCATTTTTTTAATATTAAAAGAACGACACTAGATGAATGTGTAGTAAAACTATAGAAGATAAAATGTGCATTTTTGTTATCACCCACATTATCCTTATCATTCAGTGAGAAGTTCATAATTCTATTCCATTCATTAATGTCGAAAGAAATTTAACATTATTAATCTATTTCAGCAAATATTTCATTATTGACAACTTAAAACCAGGTTCCTTTGATCTACTTATTTCGTTCTGGATCCTTTCACATTAATCCTACGTACCCACCTTCACCTTCAAAATCTGTCTTCTTTCCACTTAAAGCTATTTCCACTACCCCATCTTTGATAATTGGCCGAAGTGAAGAGAGAAAAGAGGCCAAATGAGTTTCAAGAAGAAAGAAGAGAATGGAAAGATTTAGAGAATAATTTCAGATTTCATTCAAAAATAATCAGTCCCACACATTAGTATAATATATTTGAACTTAGAGGAAACAAATCTTATATAAATTGATTCAACCCTATAAGATAACTCCAACTCAAATCTATTATGATTATACATAGTTCAACTTTATTAAATAGAATAAATCTAAAATCTTAAAATAAGCCTAAAAGAAAAAATGCATTTAAATATATCATGAAGCAATTTGGTTCAATCTATAAACTTGGACCAAGTCATACTTTTTTGATTTAGGCTCTTATGTTGCAACAGTTCCCATGGGGTCAAGAACTAGCTTCCGGAGAGTCATAAATGCCGGATTGGCCAAGTAGGCGCCGCATTATCCACTCATCCAGTATGCTCTAAAATTCTTCAATAAAAGGCTGATTATTCAATTTACTGGGCACTTGCGTGTTCATTAAGTTGCAATATTTTTATCAATAATAATCTAATCCGTTTAGACATTGGTGCAGTTATTATGGGTGCAACAAACAACATACAAGAGGCTCAAAAGTGCCAGAACAAGATATTATTAAAATTGAATTCTTGAGGCAAATCGATTAATTAATTATTTGAACTCAATTTCATATAATTTTTTCAAGGACAAGAAGATCTTGAGTGAAGCTCTTTAGATGTACGTCTGGGCGAAGAATTCTAGCTGGAATTAAACAAGTATAAAATTACGTTCATTAAATTCCTGCATTCTTCTATAAATAACTTTGCTTTAACATAAAGTTTTTGCATATGCTGCGCAGAAGATGAATCAAATAGATATGATATATACTAGAGTATTGATATGAGATCTTGAAATTTTCTTCCTAACATTGTAAAAAAATTCTCAAAAAAAGATTTCTTTGTGGTGTGGTGTGCAAAATTATTATGAAAAATTTTACCATATGAAACATTAATCTTACGTGCTTAAAATCACCAACCAAATATCAAAATAAATTTTCTATACTTATGTTGACAACTTCAAATTGGCTATTAGCCTTTGGATAGAAGGCAAAAAAAAATTAAAAATAATGCCAAACATCTATTAAGTTCTCCAAAAATGGCCAACAAACATATATAATGAAATTATAAAAACAGAATAATCTATACAATCTAACAATCTCTTTAAAAAAACTTTCAATGTGAAATTAGTGCATTTTTAGAGAGAGGAATGAAGAGTGTCATCTCAGAGAATTAATCTACAAAAATAGAATTATGTCCATGTAGAGTTCCATATATTTTTAAAACAAAAATGTAATCAAATCAATCCAAGTAGCATGTTGAAAAGATAATGTAGTGTAAAGAATAAAAG
Source organism: Cymbidium sinense (assembly GCA_021442155.1). NCBI lineage: Eukaryota > Viridiplantae > Streptophyta > Magnoliopsida > Asparagales > Orchidaceae > Cymbidium > Cymbidium sinense. The sequence continues at coordinate 77,759,579 of CM038229.1, read as the reverse complement.
GCTGGATAGATGAGTGTGACGTTGAAAAATAACTTGATTGATATAATGATTAAAGAAAGATCAATTGAAATATGATTAAAATAGTATGACAATCTTATAGCATCAAAGGTGTCCAACTACTCCACTACCATCTAATTCCTCATATGAGAGTCATGAAGTGAAGTTCACAGAACACATAACAAAGAACACTCAACAAGACATTCATCAATGACTCAAGTTTTAGATATAGAACTTAGCAGTCTTTAGCAAAATAAAATATAGAATAAAAATTTGAACAAAAAAGATAGTCTTTCTTTAATCTATCAAATCCAAGTACCTTGACAGGAATAAGAATAAATAATCAGCGCATTTGCTGCAAGGCATCAACTAGCTTGTTATCAACACTTGATTGATAATAAACCACAACATTGAACTGTTAAGAATATACAACTTAACATATGTAGAATTCAATTTTCATTGGGATTGCAAATATTTTAAAGATTCTTTGTCAAATTTAAACATAAACTATAATGGTAGGAGACAATGTCAATGCCAAAATGCCTAAATTAAAGCATAAAATTCATAATCATAAGTCATAAATTTTGTTTTGCAGCAATTATTTGATGTTGTTAGAATAGAACATCTCCAATACCAATAATTATGCATCGTATGATGCCTCAATAACTTTTGAAAAGTCAGGCAATCTAAATTTTAGGACTATCAACAATTCCTTCATATCGTCAAAAGCTTTACATTAAAAGAGGCTACTAAAACTTGGCTTGTTTCAATACATTAATCAATAGAGTCATAACGCATGGTGCTAAAACCTATAATTATAATGAAAAACTACTAAACAATGAAATTTCACACATCCCTTATTGATCTAAGTTAAGGGAAGTCTATATTTATCTTAACTTTAAAAGGATCCACAACATTAGACTAAAAAAAAAATTTCTAAAAATGTAATCTTAGGATGCAAAATAACTACTTTAAGGTGACAGTTTTTCATACTAAATGCCAATAAAATTAAGCGTGATTCAAATCATCCATCTTATTAATGCTAAAAAGGAGGATATTGTCAAAATACATCACTAGGGATTTTCATATATATATATGGTCATCAAGGTTATCAAATGAAATAAATCCAAGAATAGCCATGGAAATGAAATTTGGTATAAAAATATGCAAAAAAATGATAGTATTTAAAGTTAAGTGTCATGTTGAACTATCTTCAAAGTGTCTATTATCATTATTTTAATATTTTTCAAAATACTCAAATCATATCCTATTAATTTAGTAATAGTGTGACCATTAGTTTGAGTTAGTTAAAAGCACAGTAATTTTTGAATTTATAGACAAAACATTGTGTTGAGTCGTTTCAAGTGCCTTAATTATGTGTAATTTCCTATGTTAAGGCATCTAACTTCTTGCAAGTAAGCTACATGATGCATAAGTGATATCCATAGTGCCACTAGAATTATATAATATGATGTTTTGCTCATATTAATGATAATTGTTCACTCAATCAAGAACTAAGTAATAACTTAGATTTTTTAAAAAAGTACAGGTTTCTAAATAAGTTGATTTCAAGTAGGCAATGTGATTTTCTAACCAAATTTTTAGGTAAATTTGAGTAAATTGCCGTAGAATACAAATGCTTCAATTTAATAGATATTATAGCTGGCAGAAAAGACAGTTGACCTTCAATAAACAAATAGTATTATATATGGTAAGCCTCTTTTACAAACTTCTACCATCATCTTTATCTCTACTAAATCAATTAAATTGTTAAAATGCAATATAATGGCAATAAAAAAAAAAAAAACAGTCAGTGGTAACAATCAAAAGAGGTAGTCACAATCCTAGCAAAAGAATCATGATGGATGAAAAAGTGCAAATTTACAAAACGCAGATGGGGTTCTAATTTGATAGCATAATGAAGAGCTTAAGTGTAAGCACACACTAAAGAAGATAAGTGCAGCTAATGAAGTGGGTGAAGTATATCACAAATTTATAGAGTAAGCAACGTCTAGAGCACAAGAGTTGGAAAGTGCAACATACTGCAAATGCAGAGCGAGAAAGAAAAATGCAAAGGGTGGGTCAATACAAACTACTTGAGCATGGCGAAAAAGGAAATCATGAGACAACTACCTTGTGAGCAAGAGAAGTTGCAAGTGAATGGGACAATACTTCAATATTCATGATTTGGATCACGAGATGAGATATACCAAGCGATGTCAAAATGAAGGGGAGGGAAGAGGTTGAAAAAGAGTTTGAGAAGAGAGGAGAAGCAAAATAGACTACAGTAATAATTTGAATTTCATATAATGATAATTGGTTATACTCTTTAGCATCTTATTAATAGAAATAAAGCTACACTTGAATTTAAAAGAAAATAAGCCTATCGAGATTGACCCAAATTGCACTAAATAACTCTAATCTAAATCTATAATTTTCCAAAAGATAATCCAACCTAATTAAATAAAATAAATATAAAATATTTAAAAAGTTAAATAATAAAATATAATTAAAAATCATGAACCAATTTAATTCAATCTAAATTCATACAAAGCTCTAATTTGATGCCAATTGATACAAAGGGGGAGGGCGGAGGGAGGAGTTCGAACGCTAGTTTCAAGAAGATAGAGAATATAAAGATTTATGGAAAAATTTAAATTTCATTCAATGATGATAATTTGCTCCACCGATTAGTATTTAATTTATAGAAAAAACGATTACATTTAAATTTAAAAGAAACTAACCCTATCTTGACATACCAGATAACTCTAATTCAAATTTATGATTATCTATAGAATAATTCAATATAATTAAATAAAATAAATCAAGAAACATTAAAATAAACTTAAAATAATAAAATACATGTCATGAACCAACTTGGTCCAATCAAACTTGGAACAAGACCAAATCCTTGATTTAGTTTAATGTGACGCATCACTCACCCAAATATAATCTTTTCTCTCTCTATTTTATGACTTACAACACATTTAACAAAACATTCTCATTTATACAACCTCTTTTCTATTATAGAAAACTCGGCTATGGTAATTCTAGGTAAAGAATGTGTTACATAGTATGGTTAAATCAATAGTAGCATTATAAAATATATGACCAAGCCTATGATGCTCACTTCTTACATGATATATGACCAAGCCTATGATGCTCACTTATTACATGATACACTTCAACAAATACTCCTTTTAAAAATCACCCATTAGATCTCAACTTTAAAAGCCTTATTAGGCTTTCATAATGGGTATAGGCTCAACAAAATAAATCCTTGTCAATCTCTAAACTATCCCTTAAGTATGTGACAAAAGCCCACCGTCGTTGCATCTTAGCATCAACTTCTAATTGAGCATCAACAACATAAATTAAGCCATAAATAGCATCTGACCAAGCTACTGGGGGATCAATATCAATTATTTAGGGTCTTATCATTATAGTACTTTATAGATTTAAGTATGTAAAGCATGCCTAAAAGAGTTTTAAAGGGGTCATTCATTATAGTATCTCTATTTTTCCCATCTTTAGATATATTACCCCATAGTTTAACATATGTTAGGTGAACCTAAACAAGCTTTAGAAGGTTGGCCATATGCGATCTAGGTTACCTCAGGCACTTTAGACTTTTCTGAGGTTTCCTAAATGTATTTTAAGTAGATCAAGCAAGATATTTTTTAACCTTGAATTTAATCTTATAAAATCAAATTAATTAGCTAATATCGATGTACATTTTGTAAGACTAGTTCCATCATCCTCCCCTATAATTTCAAATGTATGATTCATGCAATTTCTTGATAAATTCTCAACATTTTTGTTTTTGAAAATTAGATATCCAAATATTTTTCCTAAATCATTTGATATAATATTGATCTTTAAGTTCTTGTTAAAAAGGTTTCTTAGTTAAATTCTTAGCATTCCCATAACTCTCCAATCTAAGTAAGAATCATATCACTAACTAAATTTTTATGTTTTTTGAAGTTAAGTCAATATACAATGTAATTTTATTTGTTTTACTATTTTAAAGAAATTTCTTTCTTCAAAAAATTTATTATTTTCTCTAAGATTTTTAGCTTCCTTTAATAAAATTGATCACATTATATTAGTACATCAAACTTAGTCAAACATATATAAATATTATTTCTCCTGACTTTTTGGTCTTACTTCGCACTTTCTTCTTTCTTAGAATATTAACTTAAAATACAGAAGAATTATATCTTTAGTATTAGTTGCAATGCAATTTGAAAAGCTTTTGACCCATTTAATTATATAATGTCTCAAAAAGTATTCACCATTCTTTCATTTTTAGAATTCACATTTTCCCATAATAGCATATATTGCCTAATAATTACTCTACCAATCCACAACCCACTCCTTAAAATATAGAAGAATTATATCTTTAGTATTAGTTACAATGCAATTTGAAAAGCTTTTTGATCCTTACAATTATATAATGTCTCAAAAAGTATTCAACTTTCTTTCATTTTTAGATTTCACATTTTCCCTTAATAGCATATATTACCTAATAATTACTCTACCAAATATCCTTAATAATCCACAACCCACTCCTAGAATTTTAAGACTTCTTTAAAGTATAAGTAGACATTTCATGCAAAATAAGTTTCGTTCAACTATAAATTTCTGATTTGCCTCTTAAGCAACTCATCTCCAAAAGAGATGACCTATCTCCAAAAGAGTTGACCTTTAGTTTTTAAGTTTCACATTCATTAATTTCTCTTGATTACTACTTTTATACTTGTAAAATTTACATGCTTCTAATGTTGTGCTTCTAAATTGAACGTTAAGAGCTACAAGGTATATAAAATGCATATTATCATTCAAGTAGTTGCTAAACAATGTCTTAGGTCTATCCCTAGATCATAATGCCTACGGATCCCAAATTTAGGTCCTTGTAAGTCTAAAAACTTTTTTTTGGGCTTCTAATTCAAAAAACATTAATATGTGTTGTTTATAAGATTAGGTTTGGGGTAAAACATGCTACGCCTCATATAAATGACCTAAATAATGTAGTATGGAATAAACATTTATTTTGCATAAGCTACAAAATAACTCATGGGGTATGCAATAATAATCTTTTTTTGAGTAATCTACATAACATTCTATTATGTAAAATGGATAAGTAGCCTAAGCAACATTAGAAGTCCACAAGAATAGTCATCTAAAAGTTATATTTGATTTTAATCTTAATTTGCTTAGCTAAGTTATTTTTCTTAACTATTTTCACAATTCTAAACCTCACTTTATCCATATAGATAACTTTTCAGTATGTCCTTATTAGTTATATAATATTCATCTTATCAATGGCACTTTGACATAAAAATCTAGCACATTTTGTTCTGCCCAAAAGTTAGATCCAAATATCTCACATAATAGAAAATCTCAAATCATCTTCTTCCATATTCATGTTTGATGACTCACAGTGACCCCAACCAATAAAAGTGTGCATTTAGTTTGTTAGAATGATTTAATTTATGAAGCTAAATCAATTGATTTTGATTGTAAATTAAGAATCAAATCAACCAAATTATTTTTAAACAAATCTAAATCAAATTGAACTTTCGTTCGACCAATTTACTTTGGTTTTGGATGAACCAAATTTTGATTAATGAAAATATTTTTCTTTAGCTTAAAAAATTAATAATAAGAAGAGCACCAATCAATTTTTCTTAAAACTTATAAAGTTGATATATAAAATGAATAATAGCTGCATTGATTTATGTTACATGTTTATTTGCATGATGCTATTGATTTAATAATTAAAAAATAAATACAATTTAATTGTCTGTTTGATTAAATGTGCAAAAATAAAATCAAACCAAAAGCCAAAATTAAAAAAAAAATAAAATTATAACTAATATAAACTGATACTTTAACAACCGAACCAAGCCTATCAAATAAATTCATTCAGTTTAATTTTAAATTTTATTCAAACAATGCACTCTCCTACCAGCTAATGCTTCCAAATAAAAAGTTATCTAGTACCAGAACTATGTGGTAGAGAAGGTGGCATCACTAACTTACTTCTTTCACATTTCCCTTCCTTTCTTAGTTATGTTCTTTTATCCTAGTCTTTTCACTAACCTTATATTAAGTATCAATCTTAACAGTTGAACGCAATCACATTCCTTTCCTAGTTATGGTCCCCTTTCTTCCAGTCTTCCCACCAGTCTCCTACTAAACCTCAATCTTCACAGTTGATCATATTCACACAACTGGATGTTACCTCATTGATGCAGGACAGCATATAGATTAGGATTTATTTTCAGTACTACTTAGGTTTTAGTCAGATTGCAATTTTGAGCTTCATTCACAATTTCAAGTTTGAGGACTTTTTTCTGATAAATCAAATAAACTTTCTCAGTGATTATGGTTACTCTTATTCTACTCCACATCACTTGCCCATCCTCAACAATACAATATTGATATCATCTTGTCCATCATCTTCACTGAGGACGATTATCGATGAATAAATTGCTAATTAACTAGCAGATTAACATCATTTAATGACAACAATCTAAGTTAATCTTTTGGAAAGTATTACTGTTAGATGATAGCATGGATGAGATAAGGCAAATCTTGATAGTTGACCATATACCTACATGTCGATTCTCGATATTACCTTGTCCTTAATGATACATCTTGATGTTATCTTATCCTTACTCTTCACTGCTAACAGTTCACAATGTAATTATAGGTATAAATTGCCAATAATAGGCAGGTTAACATGCCCTGTAACAACAGGATAGACCTAAATTAAGTTCATCTTTGGAAAAGCATTGAAGTGTCAATCTGTTCACATAAATAATGCATTAATTTAATTATTTAGCATGATAATTTTCTGCAGAGAAAGAACGAAGGCCCCATTTACTTTCATCTAAACTAAGATTGCTTGAAAAGCAGAAACTCAAAACACACTAAAAAATTGTTTGAAATTTAACTTAGACTTCATTTCAAATCAATTTTGAGCTACACTAAAAGCTCTAAATTGATTTCAACTCAACTTCAAGTTTGCTCTTATATGCTCAAATTTAGTTAGAGTTGACTCAAAAAATGTATTTATAGCAATATAAAATTGATAAAACATTATTTGCATATAAAACACATATTATAGTATGCATGTTCATGCATAGATTGAATTAAAAATTTGAGTAAACTCAAAATCAAGTAATTACAAGTATGCTTAAAATTGAATCATTTTGAGTCAACTACACCAAATGAGAAATGATTTTGATTTTGAGTCAAGTTCAAGTCAAGCATGTAGAAGTTTGAGTTGAGCCTAATTCCTGAAAGTCTACTCAATATCATCCCTAATAAAGTAGAAGGGTAATGCTTATTCTCTTTTAAAAAGCATGAACAAACATCAAAATAAAAATAAACCACACTTGATGCAACTTATCATAATATAAAAATAACATATCATAACACTTTGTAGAATCATCTCAAGTAAAAAATCGCACGTTAATAAATTTTTCAGTGGTCATAGGAAAAAGATATTCATTAATGATAAATTAACGAAGAAAATAATGAGAAGATCTGGCCAAGATCAAAATTCAACTAGACAAATACTACTGTCCGGATATCCATACAAACCGCTAAATCACAAGAGTAATAAAAAATACAATGCAGACAGATTGTGATAAGTATAAAGGAAAGGAAGATACCAGATTAAATAATATTTAAATAAGAGCAAAGCTTTTCTTGAAAATCCATGAACAAAATGGCAAGTTAAATGAAAATAAGAGCAATACCAACTTTTGCATAGGGAATTTGATAAAACACTTACATTTGAAGAAGTGCAGCATGCCATTGCATGCATCCAATGTAGAAATTTGCTTCTTTCCTAGCATGTTAAGCATCTCATCTACCTTTCTTTCCAATTCTTTTCCTTCAAGATCCTGGCTTTCACGGAAGATCATCCTAACACAGTCCAGTTCCTTCATCAGGGTCTCAAGACCCCAACCCTTTGCACAGCACATGAAAACTTCCTTGACAAAGCCAAACATTTCAGAAGCATGGTCACATCCAGGACAATAGAACTGCATTTCTGTCATTGTGCCCCCTCCTTTCAAGCTTTGTCCAGGCCTTATGAGATTCTTCTGAATCCCACAAATCGCATGGCACCAATGTGAGCAAACGTCGCATCCAACCCAACTGCAGGTGTTCAAGGCACAATCAAATTTAAAGCAGATTGGACACATGCATGCACTACAAAAGCCCTTGTTGTTCGTGCATATCTTGCAATCACAGTCATCAACAGGAAGCAAGCTCTTACAGCTCAGATTCTTACATCTCGTCAATAGGAATATATCCACCAACTCAGTCGTGGGGATGCGGATCTTTAAAGATAAAAAACCTGTGACACCAGTTTTTATTGCAACCATTATTTCAAGCTGAACCCTGTGAGATTTTAAAAGGTTCTCCGACGTGAGATCAGACCTCCTTTCTAGCTTCCTTTGGAGACTACTAAACTCCTCCTTCTCCGACGAACCCATCAGAGTTCTCAAATACTCTTTTACTGCCTCCACCGAATTGCTCGGTAATTCCTGTAATCTCTGAGCCATAAACGGAACTGACTCTGAAACAATCTCCTTCAACACCTTATCTGGCCTAGTAAGCACGGTATTCCTCCCACTCTCTGCACTAACAGTAGCAGCATGAATTCTCCCCTGCCTAGCAGGCAGTTCCGCAGGGTAAAATGATATATCATCGGCAATGCTGTTAGTTTTATATAAACCATTAGTGCTGTTGTTAGTGTCTTTGTTACTTCCACCCAAGTGAGCAAAGCCGCTGTGGTTCGAGAAAGTGATGCTATTTCCATCACCTACTGGTCTGAAACGGCTATGAACGGAGCCATTGGTCCCTTCACCAGCTCCACAATACCACATCTGATCGTTATCCCTCGACGCATCATAATTCTCGGTAGAGTTGCGAGTTAGGGAGCAGCTAGGATTGTGGGAGAAGGGGACGGAACACGAGTAAGACAAAGACGGAGTGAAATCCTCCGAATTCGTCGCCCTTGTATTGCCGCTAAAAGTCCTTGCTTGAGATACGGGATTAATAGCATGAGTGGCGGTGGCGGTGGCCATGTCAGAGCGCACAGGCATCGGAGGGAGGGCATTCGGTAAGGGATTAGACGAATTGAGCGAAAGAGAGAGGTCTGGCGGGGCTAGGGTTAGGTTGAGGGGCTCAATCTTTACCTTCTTCTCGTGTCCGTCAGGCTTGAAGGCTTCCGGCCCCTCTCGCTTGCTTCCGACTAGACCCCTCAGCTGGAGAAAATCCCTCTCAACCCACCGTTCCTCATCGGCGCCGCCGCCAGTGGCGGCAGCGGCAATCTCTTTACCCTTAGCTCGCGACTTCTCCAACGAAAGAATGAGATCACTGCATCCAGCAGCAGCAGCAGAGGTGGTAGCGACGGCAGCGGATTCCCTCTCGGGGATACCGAGCTTGGGATTCTCACAAAGATAGCTGAGAGTAAGCTCTCCGCCAGAGATTGCCGGCGGCTTGTCTGGTGTATGAGACTTCGGATTTGAATTTTGGAGGTCGGTCGATCTTGGATCGGCTTGCGCGGCGTCGGACTGGAGTCGGGCTGCGTTGGGAGGTGAACCGGCGTCGGAGATCATGGCGATAGCCGGAGGCTGTCAAGAGAAGAAGGACGCGAAATCGAAAGTTTTGCTATGGGGATTGAATCCCTAACCCTCTGACTTCGACCTTCTCCGCCCCTGGCCTTCGTCGTAGGGGCGACGTTTGGCTTCAGCTTGGACTCTTCACAGCATTACGCGGTGGTAGCGTGGACTTTCTTTCTTAAGCGGATTTCATTTGGAAATTACGAGAGGGCTTCTTCTAAAAATGGGAGAATCTGGTAAAATAATTCGCGGTATAATCTAAGCTCTCTTATGGCATTCTACGAAAGTAATTTGACATTTTCTAATAAATTTGGGACAATTTAATTTCGGCTTTATCCTAAAATTTTATACTTGAAGTGCAAAAATACCTTATTGTATAATTTAAGAATTAAGTTTTTAATTATATTTTGAAAAATGTATCTTGAAATTTATCTGATTATTATAATGGTGACAAAAAATTTATTATTTATAAAATAATAAATTTTATATATCTATCATAATTTTTTCTACAACAATTTAATTATTATTTTTAATAGAGCTGCAATTATCTTAAAATAATTATCCTAAATACTAAATAGATATTTAATGTAAGCTAGATTCTGAATTAATTTTAAATTAATTTAAATTCAATTAAAATGTTAATATATAACTCGTGATATTTTTTATTTGAAATTCAATATGTTAAAAATAATTTAAAATTAAATTACAAAATAATAATACATACATTTATATATTAAATTATCAAAACAAATATATAAATTTGTCTAATGATGACGAAAAGTTATTATTTTCTAAAGATTAAATATTCCAGTCACATAAATTAAGATTTAATGTTAATTATTTCCTATAGTAAATATGATTGTCGTTTCCACTTTCCAGATTCATATGATTGAAGTTCCATTAATATCCAGACCACTTCTCCAGTGGAGTTCGCCGAACAACAAAAAGCCGGCGGAACAAAATAACCGCTATGCCATTGGACTGTGACCGCTGTGGTGACCGCTGTGTTTGACTTCTTGACCGAAGCGCCGTGGGTAACGGGAAAATAATCCGTCCGCGTAACCATAGAACCCTTGGATAGGCTTCTACACCTTGTGTAATTGGTGCGGTGATGATAATGCGAATGGTGAGATCACCGGTGGCCTAGCCCGGCTTATTAAAACCAAAAATATTTAAAAATTTTATATTAAAACTTCAAGAAGAAAAAATAAATAAAAGAAAATTTATAATCATGTTAAAAATAAGAAAAAAGAAAATATGAAATAAAAAAAAGTCTAGAATAAGATGGATGAACTCATCACCAGTGCTTTCTTGAAGAGGATTAGATTAGTTGTATCGAAATCAACAAAAATATAATACTGATGATAATAAATCAAGACTCAAAAAGATAATTTTAAAATTGTTTTTAGTTTTCATTCAGATTCATAATGGAAAAATTAAATTAATTCAGAAAAATTCTTTATAGTTGTTTGAGTTCTTTACAACACGATTAAGCACAAAATATAACGAAATATGAATTGGACTACGTGTGGTGCCGCTGTGTTGGCCGTGACAAGAAGCCCGTGGGTAACGGAATAATCCTGCTATGGCCATGCGGCCACCCTGGCGTGGCGCCAACGGCTAATAACACGGCGATGGCCCCCGGCTATGACCGGAAGCTTTATAACTTTTAAATAGATATTGTGGAAGAATAAATATATAAATAAATTGTTCTATAAGATTTTAAATGCTCAAAAATTAGATTTACTTTATCATCCAAATAATAAAACATAAAAAAGATGAAAAAAGATAATTTTAAAAGACCATTAAGTAAAGACTCAAAACTCAAGGCAATGCGGTGAGCTTAATTGACTGAGAAGAAGTGGCTTCTACTATAATTACAGAAAAATAATGTCATCCAAGTCAGATAAGGATGGAATGAAGCTAATTAGTCCAACAATAAATGAGCAGATCCATTATATTAAAAGTTAGAAAAACATCTCATAAAATTTGACAAAAGATCATTAAATATCTACATTTTTCTTCCAGCACTTGACTTTGCTGCAAACTGTCTTATTAACTATAATAATGATAGTGGAGATGCTAGAATAATAGATTTTGAAAAAAAACTACAATTTTTTTCTCTCTCTAGATGAGAAATATGAGACAACAAGTAACTAAGTAGTAAAAATTCTTAATACTTGTGTTAACAGAATGTAATTCATTGATATGTGAGAGAACTTAGCATAAAATTCGATCTAAGGGCTCGTTTGGGACCACTGTCTATCCATAGCTTACGGCATGGACCGTTTGGTTTCTCTTCGCGTAAAAGTCGGATTTTGAGCCACGCGCGCAACTTGATCTTCCTTCCACGGCTCGCGGTCACAGACGCTTCATTCCTAAATTACCCCTCCGCTCCCGTCACACCAAGAAGTCCTCCACTGCAACCCTATCTTTCTTCCGTCTCTCCACCAAGCAGATGAGCCCTTCGCACTAAAAGATGTATATTGAAGACGACTATCTCGTGGTACCTCTTCACTAATCTTTTTTCCTTTCTGGTATTTTCTTACTCCTTTATCTCTTTCGCTTCCTGAATCATCTGGATTGGCTACAATTGATGCGGGCAAGCAAAAGAAGGTTTCGGCTAAGAAACTAGAGGAATTAGTGAAAGGGGAGAGGAGCGTTCCAATTGTTCTTGATTTCTATGCGATGTGGTGCGGGCCTTGTATTCTGATGGCACAGGACCTCGAAATGGTACATTTTACTTTCCTATGGAATCCTTTTGTTCCATGTGAATTTTTTGTCTTGCATCGTCGGAGCATTAGGTTAAAATTGGGGATTAATGCATGTTGCATGCCAGTTTTTTGTTAAATTTTCTGGTTGCAGATGTATGATATTGTCATTCTCGGGATTAGAAAGTAGTATGGCTTGATTATATGGGACGTAATGAAGAGATATAAAACTCTATTTTATGCTCTAATATATGAAGCTCTTCTAATAGAAGTGATGATTTGTTTTCATTCTTCACATGTGCAAGATCTATTATATTTTATTTCTTCTAAAATCTGTCTATTTGTTGTGCTGATACTATTGATGATGATACTCCTCTACTGTCAATCAAATACATCTATTACCATCCAAATACATAGTCACTTTATTTTTACTGCAATCAATATGGTCTCAATATTTACTCAATCAATCCTTTCAAAGTTCACATCAAAATTCAGTCAAAGATGATATTATGAGTTCAGCCTTTAATTCCTATTAAAAATCTCAATACTACACATACATGCATTCTCAATGATCATAAAATCTCTAGTAGTTGATATGATAGATAAATCATTTATAATATTGTTAATTGATGATGTTTATCATTTATATACATGTTGTTATTGGCCCCATTGATGAGTCTTAACTTATAGCTTTATCATTTTATTTGTGATGTGATGAGCCTTGATTGTGTATATATGTGATTGTCGGCCATGATGGCAAAGAATTTAATTGATATTCCAAAAGAATGTTTTCTTGAAGATCATACCAAGGAAGATCTTAAAGATTCATGTAAACAATTCATCATAAATTTATCATCTTTCTTTTCTCCTGGTCGAGATCTCATATAGCCACAGGGACATTTCAATCATTTCTCGCACGACAGCAGACAGACCAACGAGTTTTTCAAATAGAATCACGAAGCCTTCGCCATCGCCTTCTTACGACTTCATAATTATTTAAAAAAGATGCAGCCTAAACAAGAAAAAAGTTATCAGGCTAAGAAAAAAAATTCTACAATAGAGAGAATGTTAGCACTAAAAAGGAGATGATTTTTAAATTTCTTCTCAAAAACAAAAAAAAAAATATTAATGATAAAAATATTTCTCCTATTAAGAACACATGCAATTTTTAAGTTGTCCATAAGACAACATCAAGCATAAAGAGAGTAATACAATGCATATTTTTTTGTGTTATACATACGAGCTCCATGAAACAACTAAAGTGTTAGCATATAAAGTTTTGAGAAAGCATTTAAAGGAAGGATTGAAAGAATTTTTTTTTCAATAAATTTGGTCATTGGAGTTTGAGAGTAAGAGAATTTTCTTAATATAATTAGTGAAGTTATTGT